>JANAVB010007399.1:34551481-34811481 GCA_029216955.1 Iris pallida
CCGACCTGCCACCCTCCTACCCCATCTCCTCGTACGGGGAGGACGCCACCGAAGCTGGCAACGCAGATCACCGACAGCTCCCCTCTGGTCAGGGGGCCACCCTCCCGGCTCCTCCCCACTCCATAGATTCTCTTCAATCCCCCAGTGCGATCCCAGTCGAAGAAGTCCTAGCCATCCTTGGACCAGATCAAGTGAGAAGAGGCCTACAAGTGCTAGCAGCAGGTGCCCCCCTCCAGCAACTGCTGACCGAGAGCGTGCACGACACCCTCGCCATTCCCCCGGAGGATACAGCAGTCGACTCAGCAGGCAATCTGATTGGACCTCCACCCGGTTCGCTCGAGTGCCACAACTACAATTCGCCCTCATCATCGAACGTCAACACGGTTGACACCCAACGGAGCAAATCAGGCTCCGACAAGTCCGCCACCATCCAAACTAGATTCGCTGCAAGGCAGAACAAAAAAAACATCCCAATAATCTCTTAATGCTGAACATCCTATTTTGGAATGTTCACGGCCTGGCTAATAAACCAACATTACGAAGAATTACCAGTCTTCGGAAAATTCACAAGATCGACATCTTCATCATTATCGAACCCAAAATCCCCGCCAAACGTCTCAAATCTACTCAGTTAGCTCTGGGCCTCCCAACGGCTATTGCCAGCAGGAACGACATCTGGATTCTCGGATCGAAGGAGGTCAATCTCGATATCATCCAGGACACCCAACAAGCCCTCTCTTGCTGGGTCTCCCACCCCACCCTTCCTGAGCGGGCCATAATCTCGGCGGTCCACGGTAGCTGTGTCATCGCTGAACGGAAACACCTATGGATCGACCTGCTAGACACCTATCACCTCAATACCAATACCCCCTGGCTTTGCATAGGGGACTTCAACGCCATCACCTGCAGAGACGAGAAGATTGGAGGTCGGCCTACGCCCCTGTCAGCCATGCATGACTTCAACAACTTCATTTTCAACGCTCACCTTACCCCTCTTCAATTCAAAGGCAGCGAATTCACTTGGTGCAACATGCAGGACGGCGACCGCCGTCAATATTTTCGGCTGGACAGAGCCCTCACCAACGCGCGTTGGCAAGACATGAGAATCAGCTCCACCCTGACCCACCTCAACTCCACCGAATCTGACCACGCCCCTATCCTGGTGGAAATCAAAAGCAGAACCTTCCCATCTAAAAGAACTTCCAATTCCTCGACTTTTGGACCAATCACCCGCAATTCTTGAGCATCGTGGCAGAGGCGTGGCACAGCCATGACTCCCCCCATCCTCTCACTCGGGTCAGCAACAAACTCAAAGCCACCAGGAAAGCTCTGTCCACTTGGAGTAAACAAGCATTCGGGGACATATTCCAAGCGATACGCGTCGCTGAGGACGACGTCACCCGAGCTGAAGCTTTATTCCTCTCCGACCGATCCCCAGCGGCGAGGAGAGCCATGAACCTTACCAAGGCTATACTCAAATTCAGGCTCAAAGTTGAGACCGACTTCTGGAAGCAGAAAGCCAGACTGAAATAGGACAGTGACAGGGATAAAAACTCCAAATATTTCCACGCCTGCATCAACGGCAAAAGAAACAAACTTTCGATTCATCATATCACCGATGACCAAGGCATCATCAGATCGGACCACAAGGGGATCCAAGTGGCGGCCGCAGACTTCTACACCAAATTATTCTCCAAGGAGACGATCTTCAAAGACAACTCTTTCCTCGACCAAATCCCCACCATCATTAGCGACTCCGACAATGCTCTGCTGGAGCGCCCTCTGTCTGAACAGGAAGTGAAAGACGCGGTATGGGCTTTGAACGCGCACAGCGCCCCCAGCCCAGATGGCTTTTCGGGGACTTTCTTCCGCACTTGCTGGGATATTATCAAGCAGGACATCACCGCAGCGACGATCGCCTTCTTCGAAGGAGCTCCTTATCCAAAAGCTATTTCTAGCGCTAATCTCATCCTCATCCCGAAAAAAGACAACCCAACTCCTTCCGCGACTTCCGACCCATCAGTCTTTGTACATTCACCAACAAAATCATCTCCAAGATCATCGCTTCCAGAATGACCGAAACCCTTCCCAAAATCATCTCGAAAGAGCAAAGCGGATTCGTTCGCGGTAGGAACATCCAAGACAACATCATGCTGGCCCAGGAACTTATCACCTGCATGAAATTATCAGTTAGAGGGGGCAACATCGCCATCAAAATTGACATGGAAAAAGCTTACGACGGACTAGATTGGCAATTCATGATCTGGGTCTTCAGAGCATTCGGATTTTCCGAGAATTGGACCAACATCGTGTGGAGATCCATCAGCAACTCATGGTTCTCCACAGTGATCAACGGCCAATCTGAGGGATTTTTCAAATCTAGCAGAGGAATCAGACAGGGCGATCCCCTATCATCCACGATCTTCATCATTGCAGCCGACGCCCTGAGCAGAAACCTCAACAACATGGTTAACATCCCCAACTTCCAGCAATTCCATACTGCTAGCGGATGCCCCACCATCACCCACCTGGCTTTTTCCGACGATCTTCTCATCTTCTCCTCCGGGGACGTTGGCCCCATGGAGGTGGTTCACAATACCCTGGCGCGGTACTCCAGATGCTCCGGCCAGAAGATTAACCTATCCAAGAGTACCATCTACTCCCATCACAGCTTCAATATCGAGAATGCGGCCAGACTCACCAACCTCACCTCCATTGCGGTAGCTCATCCTCCTTTCCACTATCTCGGTGCCCCCTTGGCATATGGGAAATCTAACGCCAGCATCTACGAGAACTTAATCACCAAAATCAGGAACAAGATCGAAGGATGGCATAATGCAACCCTATCTCCAGGCGGGAAAATCATCCTCATCAATCATGTGCTCAACTCCGTCCCCATCCACACCCTAGCGGCCTGCTCCCCGACCAGGAAGGTTATCTTGTCGATTGAGCAGATCTTTTGCAACTTCTTCTGGGGGCATAACAAGGGGCAAGACAAACACCACTGGGCCAGTTGGGACACTATGGCTTCCCCAACTGCTAACGGCGGGCTTGGATTCACCAAACTCGATCACATCGTCAAAGCCTTTTCTATGAAACTGTGGTGGAAATTACGCACTGGCAATAACCTGTGGACCAAGTTTATGAAGGCCAGGTACTTCAGACACATCCATCCTGCGACTGCCACAGCTAACAGCAGGTCTTCCGCGGCTTGGCGTCATATTCTTCGGGGCCGGGAACTGGCCGAACCCACGATCAGACTTCATCTGGGTACAGGCGAGTCCAACCCATTCCTGGAAAGGTGGACAGGTGACTGCCTTATCCCGAACATCACCGACTCCCCGAGAAACTGCAGGATCAAAGACCTGTGGAATCCCACCAACAACGTTTGGAATTGGGACAGAATCCGTGACTGGTCTGGCATCGAATCTGTTGACAGCATTCGCCAGCACTGTCTTTCCATCGGTATCGAAGCTGATCAGCTGAGGTGGTCGCTAGCAGCTTCTGGTGTTTTTTCAGTGCGATCGGCTAGACTCTCGATCCAAGATAACGGCCCTGACCTTTTCATTGTGCGTTATTGGAACTCTTGCATCCCTAAGAAATGGTCATTTCTCCTGTGGAAAGTCATGAGAAATAAACTTCCCACTGACGACAACCTTAACTCCATCGGTTTTAGCCTGGCATCCGCTTGTAACTGTTGCAGCGAGCGTCAAACGGAGACTATCGACCACATCTTCAAGGAAGGCAGCCTCCCTGACAAAATCTGGAGCACCCTCAATCACAACTACAACACCTCTCCAGACGACGGGCGCTTTATCGATCTTCTGGCTCACTGGAGTGCCGCTTCCCACGGCCACCAGATCGTTGCAGCGGCCACCACCTGGGCTATCTGGAAAAATCGCAACAAAGCGAGATACGAGGGACACCAATACTCGGCTGATCAGCTAATCCGGGAGATTCACCGGCAATGCGGCAAACGGAGATCCCTTTGCTCACACAGTTCTCCGGCTTTCGGGCAACCGTTTTTCTTTTAGTTTTGACGGTCGCGTCCGGTCTTTTTCCCTGTCCTTCCCTTTTGGTATACTTTTGTATTGTATACGTGTGAGGCTTCAGTTTTTGAGCCTTGATTTATAATAAAAGGGGGTTTCTTTAATATATATATATATATATATATATATATATATATATATATATATATATATATATATATATATATGGAAACGGATCAAAAGCCCCTCTTAGAAAACCCCCTAAAAACTCCTTCACTCTCAGCCGTCCATTTAATTTTAATATTAATGTTAATATTAATATTAATGTTAATATTAACATTAAATGCTAAGTTTAACATTAAAATTAATATTAACATTAACATTAATATTAACATTAACATTAATATAAAAATAAAAATAAAAATTAATATTAACATTAACATTAATATTAACATTAAATGGACGGCTGAGAGTGAGGAGGGTTTTTAGGAGATTTTCTAAGGCGGGCTTTTGATCCGCTCCCTATATATATATATATATATATATATATATATATGTAGGAGGGATCCGCATCCCTTCACTTTTTTATCACCCATACATCCCCCTCTTTTACATCCATTGGATTTTGTTCAAGTCATGTAATTTTAACCGTCAATTTTTCGACGGTTAAGATTAGATGACTTAAACAAGATCCAACGGGTGTTATAATGGGGTATATATATATATATATATATATATATATATATATATATATATATATATATATATATATATGGGGTCTTCTATGATACAAAAAAAAGGGGTCTTCTATGATACAAAATGCTATTTTATTGTATCGATACATGACAAATATGGATTATTCATTTTTGATCCAATGGTTCTTATTAAAAGGGCTTTCTTGTAATATGATTAGAGTAGGGAACATCATTTAATGCAATGTTTTTCTTTTAGCCGGTTGGTAAACTTGCTATTGTAGGTCATTGAATACTTTAATTTTTTCAATGAAGTCCCTATATTAAGTCATATTTAGTTTATGACCGGTTGTGAAATAAAAATATTGAATGTTCAATGGCAACCAAATTACAGTAATCTAGGAGAATTTTTTTAAATAAGTTACCAGGTTAATATGACATGCTATATCAAGTTAACTTCCAAGTCAATGAGACAACTTTCACACTTTTCAATGCATTTGTTTTGTCATGTATCGATACATTCATGTATTGAAGAATTTCCATATATATATATAAACATGATGCAAACCCTAGCAGAGCAATGCAGCGGCAAGTTAGGGCTGGAGAAGGTCGCGTGGGATCCTGGCCGGTCGAAAGGTGGAAGGGATCAGCTGCTGATGGAGGGGACGGCTGCAGGCGGTGCTTGGACCACTGTGCAAAGACGGAGGCGGTCTAATGTTGTCAGAGCCGATCGCTTTAGAGGAGGAAGTCCAGCGAGGGAGCTGAGAGATGGGCAACGAGATGGCAGGAAGCGGAGGCTTCAAGCGGGGGATCGCGGAGCATCCAACGACAGCCCTTGTTTGGAGGGTCTCATGGAAAGTACATTCTCTCATAGTTTTCGTTATTTTGATAATCTCTATGATATCAGTTTGTAGTGTTATACTTGATTCCTGATATGAGAGTACATGAATTAGTATATCCTGGATCCCGTCATGAGATGTTATTTCTGGTTATCCTGGTGTACTGATGCATGCCTTGATATTGTTCTTGTACTTGTATGGATACCGATTCCTAAGCCGATTAGCTACTCTCTCAGATAATCCTGTGTCGTAGCGTACCTTGGTTGGATCTATTATAATCGGGGGATTATGAGATATTATAAGATTATGTGATCATACCCAAAACTACTTTTGCATAGCTCACCCTCACCTCACGCAGGATGTAGCCTGATCTTATATTACTTGTGTATAGCTTTTCATGTATGGCCGGCCTGATCCACTACTATACTTGTGCATCGGTTATATGGAATAGCCTGATCCTGTTCCAAACTGTTCACATAATAAACTAATACCTCAAGGCACTGTTAGTATTACATACACCATACTAGATATTACTTACTGATACACCGTACTTAAGATTACTTACAAATCTCACTTGCCATGATATGATTACCTGTTTTTCTATATTCTTACTGTTCAGTATTGCTTATCCATCATGTATTTTCATTGCTTACTATTATTTATAGATTTTGTCAATTTAATGGAACTGCTGTTAGTTTATGTACTTCATTCCAATTCTGACTGGATAACTATTTCTTTAGGAGTTCTTATGTCCCACATTCTCGGACCACATGATGATGCTAGCTGAGGCAGATCACAATGTTCCATTGACCGTGAGTCGACCTCTAGGAGCTCTAGGTCAATATTCTTTATTTAGATTTATGTTTTGCTCATCGGATTTGTCTCCGATACATTCCTGATATGTATGATCATTTATAGTTTCTAGATGGTTTAGTGTTACTGCTATCTTTCTTATTCATATCTGTCACGTCCCGGTCCCGTAGGACCGATCATCCTCGCTAAGGCATGATGCCGCACGAGCCTAGGTTGTGTTCGTGCAAGACGGGTTCCATAACAGTCGATTACAACAGCTTGCGACGGAGTCGTCGCACAGAAGTTCCAAGCAAAAATATTGAATATACAAGACAACACAAGCATTGAAACAAAATCAGAATCTTTTATTGATACTTGAAATAAATTATAAAGGCGCGAAGCCAAGTTACAATAACTCAAGCTCACTTTTCTCTCTAATTACAATCACTCAACTATCTTTCTCATTACAATTTAACCAACCAGTGGATGCTTCAGATAAGTGATGTCCATACATTATGTGTAATGCCCTGTTCCGTTCAGTCAATCGGAGGAATGAAAATGTCGATGGCGTTCGGACTTAGCCATGCAACGACTGCTCGAAGACCCGCTCGGTCGAGTCGACTCCTCACTCAGGAGGGTAGCTTCGGTGAACTTGCCTCAGCTTGGCCTTCGCACTAATAAAATGAAAGTTTTCAACTGCACAAGTAGGCTTGATAATAAAAGAGACGCATCCACATAGCTAAGAGAATAATCCCAACTTGGGTCGACTGAGTTAGAACATGGAAAACGTCCCCACGGTCGACTTAGAAATGCTGTACGATGGCTTTCAAAATGACAGCCGGTCCTTCATCCCGTGGCTTGGGAGAAGGAAAGTCGGTCTTCGCCACAAAGTTATGAATTAGCCTAAGTCATAGACGTCGCCTGCATAAATGCTTAATAAAGCATGCACAGTCCCATCGTCCAAGGCTTAGCCTAGCCCCTGCTCATCCCACGGGTTAAGTTGCGTTGCACGATTCATGGCATAAGTCAGGCACCCAAAGAATTGGTTGTTCAAGTCAAACGCGTGCACGATACGTTTCTACAATGTAAGGCTTGGCATAGCTCTTGCTCGCCCCGCTGGTTAAGTTGTTGTACGTTTAAGTTAGGTAAGAGTTTTGTTGCACTATCGAAGTCATAGCAAGCACTGTCCTATATTTTCGACGTATGTCAAGTCGTATAGTCCCACGATCCCAAGGCTCATCATATAAGGTATGACTTGAGCGATAATGTCGCTTAGAAAACAAGTTGGTTTAAGGCACGAGGCACGGTAGGTTCAAGGGTAAGTATGCCACGGTTAAAGAACACATGTTTGGTCCAAGTTAAGCTGGAAGACTACGCAGTAGTCGTTCCTTGGGTTTTAAAAGGATAAAAAGTTTACGCGACTGGTTATCGCCGAGATCGGTCTCGCTACTTGGGAGTCTCGATAGAAAGTTTATGGGACTGGTTGCCGCTGAGATCGGTCCCGCTACTTGGGAGTCTCGATAGAAATATGGAAAGCACGATCATGAATAAGTAAGGACATGGTAAATCGAGTTGAGTCTTGCATGGTCATTGGACAACTTGTCGACAAAGATGATTTTGTTCCTCAGACGGTACTTGCGGCCACAGGACTTGTCTGGCCTAGGAGGAGCATGCCTACGGGACCTTCGGATGGTGTGCGACCTGACCCGAGGGGTGCGCCGTAGAGCGGGTAGTACAAAAAATTTGGCAAGATCGCGCCTCGTTGTATACGAATGTACCATATTATCCAATTAACGTCTAAGATAGCTTGACATTGCTAGTGACCTTTCATATAGATAAGTTAGCGTGCTGAGCGGCAATCCGCATGCACAAGTGTCGGTCGAATAAAAGAAACTACAAACACGGCACGAATAGGATAAAGATGGTATGCACGGTTGCGATACAAGTCTTAAGAAGACTAAGATTTGGCTATAAAAAAGATGCGTGCTTTGGCACAAAATATGGCGTTGAGTATTAAGTCATTGGCATAAAGTTGCATAAGTCAGACTTGAGTCATTTTGAGTTAAGTCAGGAAGGGCCGTAAGGCAAGTTTGGTTAAGTAATGCTAAGTTGCGAGGCACGGTCTCGATGTTGAAGCACGGACCAAGTCGATGGCACGAAATATGTTGCGTCCCAACATATGGCACGAAAGGCAAGCACGAGTTGGTACATTTATGTTGCTAGCACGAGAATGGTATTGAGGCACAACGATAATCAAGTTATCGGTGCTATGGCACGGGAATAGTCTGACACAAATAGACCAAGTGTCTTTGTCCTAAAATTGACCCTAAGGCAAGAATAGAAAGACAATCATAAGGGATTATGTTGAACAAAATAAATGAACGTGTTGGTTTTGTATGGGTGGGCGAGGAGCTCACTCCACCAGTGCAGTTGAGTACTGACATCCACGCAGTGTTTATGTGCAGGCACAGGTAGAAGCTCGTTGGCGTGGAACTCGCTTGGATGCGTCGAGGCACAAAGTTCCTTGGCATTTCGAGATGTACGGTTGCTTGAAGTCAGAACTTATATGAGACATAATGTATGGACATCGCCTATTTGAAGCATCCGCCACTTGCAGTCTTGAAGCTTGTATTGAGAAGAGAGAGAGAGAGAGAGAGCAGAGTGACTTATAATATGAGAGAAAAATGAGCCTGAGTGAATGTAATCTTGGCTATGCGCCTTTGTAATCTTATGTTTCAAATATCAATAAAGACTTTGATTTTATTTCAATACTTGTGTTGCCTTGTACATTTAATGTTTTCGCTTGGAACTTCTGTACGACGATCCGTCGCAAGACGCTGTAATCGACCGTTATGGAACCTGCCTTGCGTGAGTGCAATCTAGGCTCATGCAGCATCACGCCTTAGTGAGGACGATCGGTCCTACGGAATCGGAACGTGACATTATGTCCCATATAGAAGAAGTCTTCAATGCGATCGCACGTCTCAAAATGCCAAGGAACTCCATGCCTCAGTACGTCCAAGCGAGCTCTGCCCAACCGATCTTCTACCTGTGCCTGCACATAGAAATATGTGGGTGTTAGTACTCAACTGTACTGGTGGAGTGAGCTCCTCGTTTACCCATACAAAACCAACACGTTATTTTACTTTGTACAACATGTCCTTTTTGATTGTCATTCTAGTCTTGTCTTTTTAGGACATAGACTCTTGGCTTATTTGTGTCACTAGACCATCATCGTGTCTCGTACCGATAACTTACTTATCGATGTAACTCTAGACCATTCTCGTACTTGCAATATTAAGTATCGACTCATACTTGACCTTCCGACTCATACTTTGGGATGCAACATGTTTCGTGTCATCGACTTGGTCCGTACTTCAGATATCAAGGCCATGCCTCACAATTCAACATGACATGACCAAACTTTTCCTTACAGCCCTTCCTGAGTTAACTCGAGATGACCCAATCCTGACTTATGAAACTTGTGTTGACGACTCAAACACGATGCCACATTCGTACCGAATCACGTGTCCTTGCTATAGCCAAATCATAGGCTCCATAATGGTGTTGCAACCGTGCACACCTTCTTAACTCAAATTGTGCGGTGCTCGTACTTTATTTGATTTGCCCGATATCGTAAATGCGGATTGCTGCTTAGCACACTGACTCATCTATATGAAAGGTCACTAGCAATGTCAAGCTATCTTGGACTATAGTTGGGTTAAACGGCGATCCTTTTGTGCACAGGTAGCGAGCCCTATGCAAAAGTTCCCGAATCACCCGCGTCGATTCATTGTTGGTGCACGTTGATTCATGGCTGGCATTGCTATTACTCGTTCCTTCCGGGCCGATTCATTGCTGGCACCATTAGTAACTACAACTTGTGCACAAGTTGTCCATGACCATGCAATGGTGCCTACCTAACTCACCATATGACACAAATCATGTTCTCCTTTAATCATGACCATACTTTACATACTTCCTGAGAGACTCCTAAGCCACGGGACTAGTCTCGGCGAAAAACAGTCGCGTGAACTTTTCTATTCTTTTGAAACCCAGGGAACGACTACTGCATAGCCTTCCAACTTAACTTGAATAAAACGTGTTTCCTAGACCATGGCATACTTATCCTTAAACCAACCGTAGCTCGTGCTTTAAACCAACTTGTGTTCTATGCGACACTGCCGCCCAAGTCACACTTTATATGATGAGCCTTGAGATCGTGGGACTATGTGACTTTGACAACTGCAAAAAACATGGGAAAGTGCTTACTATGACTTCGATAGCCCAGCAAAACTTTTGCCTAACTCAATCGTACGACAACTTAACCCGTGGGACGAGCAAAGCCTATGCCAAGTCTTGGACGATGGGACCGTGCATGCTTTATCAAGCATTTATACGTGCGACGCCTATGACTTAGACTAATTTCATAGCTTTGTGGCAACTTAGACCAACTTTCCTTCTCTCAGGCCACGTGATGAAGGACCGAGTGTTATTTTGAAAAGCATGTCGTGCAACGATTCTAAGCCATCGTGGGACCTTTTCATATTCTAACTCAATCTGACCAAACTTGGGATTATTTCCTTAGCTATCACTACGAAAATGCAGCCATTTGGCGATGGACCATTAGCAACGGATAACGTCCGTCGCTAATAGCGACGGACTACCGACTAAGTATAGAATGATTGTCGTCGAAAAGCTGACAAATTTTTTTCTAAGGACGAGCAAAGGTCGTCAATTCGTCGTTAAGTTGTCCGAGATATAGCGACGGATCATGAAGCCGTCGCTATGCCGTCACTTAGTTGTCAAAAGTTGACGAGAAATGTTGAAAAAATTAGCACAAAATTTATCGACCACATAATGACGGATATTCCGTCGGCCATCTAATGGGATATAGACCGACTAGCGTCGGCCATCTATCCGTCGCTATATGTCCAGCCCTAACTTAAATTTAACCGACGGGAGGGAAGAAATTTTTATTCCCCCTAAATTTTCTCACGTCCCTCTCTCTCTCCGGCGCGCGCAGGGCTCTCTCTCTCTCTCCAGGTAATCCCCTCTTTCTCTCTCGGTGGTCGGGGCGGCGGGAGTCGATGGTGGTAGGGGTGGGGGTCGCGGTGGTGGGGGTCGCTTGGGGGAGTAGGAAGCGGAAGCGGGTTTCTGGGTGGGGGTGGTGGTGGGGGTGGGGGTTGGGGTCACCGGGGGGGGGGGAAGGGAAGCGGAGGGGGGTTTCGGGGTGGGGATTGGGGATCGACGGTGGGGGGTAGGGCAGCGGAGGGGGACCGGGGGTGGGGGTGGTGGTGGTCGACGGTGGTGGGGGTGGGGGTCAGGGAGGATGTAGGGCAGCGGAGGGGGACCGGGGGTGGGGGACGGTGGTGGAGGGGGATGGCGGTTGGCGGTGGTGGGGGTGGGGGTTGGGGGCCGAGGGTAGGAGTTAGGGTCGACGGATGGAGGCTGGGGGTGGGAGTTGGGGTCGACGGTGGTGGGGGTGGGGATCGACGGTGGTGGGAGTGGGGAGTTGGGGGTCGGCGGTAGTAACACACACACACACACCAAAAAGGAATGTTTTTAAAATCGAACCGAATCTCTTAGTATATATATAAACTTAGTAAAAAGATTTCGATCGTTGGTGGCTATTAGTGTATCCTTGTGTAGAGGAGTATGTAGAGGAGTATGACTACTAGCTAGTGTGAAAAGGAGTATGGTTACTAGTGTATCCTAGTGTAGAGGAGTATGTAGAGGAGTATGGCTACTAGTGATAGATAGGTTTATGTGTATCGGTATCGGACTATTTCTAAGAGTATCGATATCGGTATAAGATTATTTTTATGAGTATCGGTATCGGTATCAGGCTATTCCTATGAGTATCAGAATCGGTATCGGTATCGGACTATCGGTCCAAAAAATATTATTGATGTTTACGAGAGTGATTGGCCAGTTACAGGAGATTTAACTGGCCAATCACTCTCGTAAACATCAATATTTAGGAGATTGTTTACTCTCTCGTGACTCTCTTGCAATGGTATTCTACGTTTACGAGAGTGATTGGCCAGTTACGAGAGTGATTGGAAGTAGGTTTGTACGTGATAGGTACAAATTTCGTGTTTATGGTCTGGATTAAGATTCTTCTTGTGTTTCCGAATCCGAACTGTTTCTAAAGTGTGTTTTTATGGATATTTCCATACTCGAGACTGTGCAAAATTAAATCGTCAAACGAAGCTGAGTTGAATTTTGTATATACATGCTCTCATTGATATTTAATGGTCTTACCAGATGGCACCCAAGACTCGAGGATCTCGCTTGAGAGAGGCACATATGGCTGCTGAGGAGGTAGTGGTACCTCCTACTGCTGAGGAGATAGTGGGACCTCCTGCTGCTGAGGAGATCAAGGAAGAATTTTCTCCTACTATTAAGGAGGAAGTGATTCCTAAAGCAGAGATAGCTGTGAATGAGGAGGTGGCACCAGAGGGCAGTTGCACCGGGAGTTCCAGTCATCCATATCCTCTGGATATTGATCTTGTTGGCGTGGATCCTACTTATGCGCGCTGGCTGAGGGAGTTCTATCTGCCCCAGCATAAACGACAATATATATATATATATATATATATATATATATATATATATGATATAATTTTTGTCTAGATTTGTTTCCAGTAGACTTATTAATTCTGACAACCGACTTGTATGGTTTTACAACTATTCATGTTTCTTATTTTTTAAACACGTTTTATCTAGACTTTGATATTTTTAGATGCTATTATCTAGACTTGGTAGATATATATATGATATGATTTTTATATTGGTGTGTGTTGTATTTGGTTTGTGTGATGTATTTGTGATGGATATTTATTTTTTGGTGTGTGATGTATATTGGTTTGTGTGATGTGTGATGCATATTGTGATGTTCCGATGTTTCGGATGTTGTGTGAACATGGAATTCTCTGTTTTATGGAAAAATTTTTCAAAAATTTTCTAGTTAGCGACGGACTAGCGACTAAGAAGCGACGGCTCGCGACAACCAAGCGATGGATTATCCGTCGCTAACTGGAGAATTTCAGTTTAGCGACGGACGACGACAACCAAGCGACGGATAATCCGTCGATTAGGTTCTGGAAATATGAAAGATTTCTAGAGCCTAAGCGACGGATAAGTCGTCGCCAATTCGTCGCTGGTTTGCGACTATACGCGACGAAATAGCGACGGAGGTTGCGTATCAGAAACTCTCTGATATGCGTTCACCGACAAGTTGCCGACGGATTGTCGACGGATTGACCCCGTCGGTAAGACGATGTATTACTAACTTTCTGATACTTGATTTGACGGAAACCCGTCGGCCAGTCGTCGCTAATTATACGAATATGACTGCCAAAAATTTGTCGCTCAGTTGTCGCTTGGCGACAACTTGGCGATGGATAGTTTTTAGTGACGAGTCATATCCCGACGGATGTATTTGACCCAAATCCGTCGACAAACTGTCGGTAATCTGATTTACCGACGGGTTGGCGACGGATATGGCCGTCGCTAAAACGTTAAATTTTGGTAGTGTATGTGGATTCGTCTCTTTTATTATCAAGCCTACTTGTGCAGTTAAAAACTTTAATTTTATTAGTGTGAAGGCCAAGCTGAGGCAAGTTCACCGAAGCCACCCACCTGAGCGAGGAGTCACCTCGGCCGAGTGGGACTTCGAGCAGGCCGTTGCATGGCTAAGTCCAACGTCGTTGGCGTTTTGATTCTTCTGATTGGACTGAGTGGGATGGGGCATTACATTATACACCACTCAAAAAAAGTTTCATCCTCGAAAGTTACTGAGTACACACTTACCTTAACCAATCTTCGAATCCTGACTTGCATCAATGTCTCAATTACTATTCAAGTTCATTTTAAATCTAATGATTGCACTACCATCAATTTTTTTTCGCAACAAACAATCACAAAATCCTCGATACCCTTCTATTCCTTTAATCTTACTTGAATTCAACGTATCACTTAGTTGGATCGTACATATATTTTAGGCATCCCCTTGATACATGTATTTCAACCAAGCCTCGTAATAGAGAATCCGTCATTTCCACTCGAGTCAGATCGTGCACATATTCAGGCGTCCCTGAAATATACACACTTCAGCTAAGCCTCGTGAGTGGTATTTTCTACTCTTGAATCATTCTATCCACTACTATCCAATCCTATCAATCCATTCTTCCTAAGTCAAGCACGCTAAGACACGATTTATCGCTAAACCATAATTTTTGTTCCATATTTTCTAAGTCGTTCATCAAAATTCACGTAATCGATCACAAGGTCGTCTAGCTTAACAATATGTCACACCCCAATCTAACTCTTGCTTTGAGTCTAGACTAATTCATTCTCGATGCGCAGATTGGACTACTCAATCCTCACATTTACTTAATCGTCAATCACAAGTCCGACGAATCCTCGAATTCACCTTTGCATCAAGCCATAAGTCGAAACAATCCAAATTGTCACGCCCTAATCTTCCGAGTTCGATTATTTCCGTTGGACGTGAATCACCATGTCAGCGCTCACGCAGAACGATCGTCCCAAATCTGATATGACGCATGTGCGAGGATGGAGTTTTGCTCGCACAAGACAAGAACTTCAACGTTGTGGTTCTCTTCGAAGCAATAAAGATTCTTTTATTTTCATCCAAACATTAATTCTTATCAAAATCTCGTGTATAGCATCTATCAAAACAATAACATTTTACACGATCATCATTCTTCGAGTTAGAGTACCCCCGAGTTATCGCACATCGATCTTTGATCCTCAATACCATCGATAATATGCATAACCTGACGATCTTCTTTTGCAACGAATTCCAAGTCATGCAACTGATGCTATCATCCAAACTGGATATACCATAATCTCCACGATATTCAAGATCAAAATTCGATCAATAATTTTCGACTATTCACATGATCAATTCGTTCAAATTCATAATCACATATGTTCATCCGTCTATCTTAAGTCATCGAGCAAGTTATTTTCTTAATTTATATCGTTCTATACTAACTAAAATCATCGAGCAACATATATCCCAAACTCTTAGAGTCACTTTCGTAACTTCAAAATCAAACTTTTTCATGCACACTATCTTTCTATCGTGCTAACTTTTTGTACACGATTTATATCGATTCATCGATCGAGTCATCCGTTTGTTACATCTTAACTTTTCCTCGATTCAATTTTTATTATCGATCATTTTGCATTTTATACTCGGCACGATCCTGCCGATGTGCATCGTCTTCTTGTTTGTTTGAATCATCTCGTCAAAATTTTAAGATTACAACTTACGCAATGATACTCAATCTAGGCTTTGCATATTACGATGCTTGCTGATAGACTCGTTGGCACCTCGTATCCTCAGTCGATCGACATCCCCAAGGCAATCCCATATACCACTCAGGGATGAAGTTACTCTACAAATCCTCGAAACCAGTTTCGATTTACAATCGATTACTTGAATCTATGTATGAATAATTTTTCAAAACCGAAGCACGTTTTATCTACATCAGATCGACAATAACATCATTCTATGGCACCTCTATAGATAGTCATCTCGTATTCTGTGAATCAAGTCAAACTCATTCCTATTTCGAGACGATTTGCATCCCACACATAACTTTTCTAAGGTCGACGCAATTCTTGGTGTATATGTCCAGCCAGACTTAGCTAACCGTGCCTTATGTGGAACCATTTTTAAGTTCAACCAAATTCCTTTTGTACGATTTTGCAAAATATATAAACTTATTGTATGGATATCCCGTGGGACAATTGAGAGAGCGCACAAACGATATCGATTGTGGAACATCAGAGTTTGGGAACATCATCGAAGTTAAAGAATTCGATCGAAAGTCCAAGAACATAAAGCCGTGCTCTAATACCCACTACACCAAAAAAGGCCTTTAGGAACAATTTTTGTATGTTCCTAATATTTTTAGGAACATATCATAATCGTTCCTAAAAGTGACGTTGCAATATTTGGAACAATTAGACTACGTTCCTAAATTTGGTTTGGAACAGTTATACAGTGTTCCAAAAGTAGATTTTGGAACATATGTAATGTGTTTCTAAATTATTTTTGGAACATCGTTGAAACGTTTCTAAATGTCAGTTTGGAACACGTTCGGCTCGTTCCTAAATATAAACTGTAACGCTTTTTTATTATTCCTATAGCTAGTTTTGCAATATTTATTAGCGTACCTATTTATTTTTTAATTTCATTTTTGGATTCCAATTTTTAGTTGGAACCACAATTAACCATTTTTAAACTGAATACATTAAATGATGGTATCAAGAATATAGGCACACCATATTATACTTTCATCCATTAACTTTTTTAACTATTCTAAATCAGACAAAAATAAGTAATAGCTTAAACACAATAGTCAATGAGTGAACATTTGAGCAATTTGAGCAATAATTGAATATTTGATCCACTATACATCACATTATTGGGTTCAAAGTTTAAGCTCCTTGGCTTACAGTGTACATAATAGATGTACACAGTCAAACATACACAAGAGAAAAGCTACATTGAATGTTAAAACAGGGAAGAGGAAATCAGGGACACTATCTCATACACTATTATGATCTCAAAAGAAACTAAAAGTAGTTTTATAACCTTAAAAAAATTTGACATCGATGCTCAAATAAACAAAAGTGGAACAAATACCAAAAATAACAACTTTTCGAGCATCAACTATAGTTACTAATAGTTCCCCAAAAAATGTTCGTTTCCTTCGGTTGCATCCGTTTTGAAATTATCTGAAACATGGCCTAATGCTTGCCATTGTGAAAATCAACAACAATCTTCCTTCGTGCGCAAAAAAAATCGAGGCAAATCTTCAGTGAAAAGCTTTCTCATGAACCTATTCAGAACAAAAGAAAATAATTCAATAAAATTTATAGAGCTAAGACAAGTATGTCAAGGACTAATCAAATTATATCGCAAAAAGAATGAAGTGGAAATTACAACTTTTTCTAAACAGTCTAGAATATATTATTGAATGAATTTTACTTTTTATTTTCTAAAGAATTACTTAGAACATTTTAGCTACAGCGAAGCTTCTTTTCGACAGAAACCTCTGAAATGTGTGCTTGCTATGTTTGAATCCTAGATTAAAAACAATCATGTTGCTTGTATGCATTAGATTGCATTGATCTATCTGTACATGTTATGTATGTGACTACTATCTATAATCATACAGTTTTTTGCAACTGGTCTACTGCTGGAAATTTAAAAGAGAATTCATAAATCTTCAAATAAAAGAAACGAGAAATTCTGCCAAAATGGAAGTATAATATATTGTGATTTTTCAAACAAAAAGCATACAAGAAAATTTGCTCACATGTCATATGTTTTAATTTGGTATAGATGGTAGTCATAATCATGAATCAATTGAAAGAAAGCATCTCTAATGTATTAGGGAGGGTGGGGGTAAGAATGCGTATATCTTGACTTTCGTAAGACATGAGAGGAACTCCTAAACCTGAACTTTTTTCCTTCATGGTTCACAACAACTACAAATATCAATACTGAAGATCATAATTGATCCGAGCCCCTTCCTCCCTTCGGATATCACCTCTTTCAAATCTTGTGGGCGGAGGTCCCGATGACCTAATAATATGTGCAGACTATCAAAGTACCGGTACATAAAACTATACCATAACTCAACCTATTTAGTTTCCTAACACTGATCGATCTTGTCCTTCATGGCATCTACTCCATCAGACCATTATACTTGTGCAGTAGGGAGATTCTTTCCTGTTATCTTCTGTGTTGGTGCGTGTTTGATACAAAATATCAAGGACATGGTGTTTATAAAATTAAACCTGTGCTGAAGATGCACGATGCTGAAGGCACCTAAACTATGCAACATCAAAAGAAACAAGGCATATGGATGCATAGAACTTTCAGAGTTTCTATTTTATTCTTATAGATAGATAAGGTACCTAATGCCAATACATTATTGGAATAGTTTGTTTTAAAATGCACAGAACTTTCAACATTATCATAACTTGCCCCCATGGAATAGTTTTCAAGGGACCATGTTATGTGATGGGAAAAAACTTGGTGCAAATGCCAAGGATGAGTTGCTATGACGGAGCAACCGGATGATGATGGCGGGGCTAATGCCCTCAAACCAAGAACTCGACCCATTTTGGCCTTGCCCTCAAACCAAGTAAAACCAAATCAAACACATATTTGGCCAGTTTTAGTAAAGTATTAGGACGTTTAGGCCCATTTTGGCCTTGCTTTGGGACGTTTCGACCAATTTGAACAATTTCAGGAGTAAATGGCAACTTTGGGAATATTCGGCAAACTTGGAAACGATTTAGCTAACATTTTTTTTAGGTTTTTGGCCACATTTTGGCGAATTTAGGCTGTAACAACGCAAAACTGAAAAACACTTTCCTGTGTAGCCCAAAATGAAGGACGATACTGATTTTAATGTGCAGTTTCTGACCAATTCGGCTCAAATCTAGTACAATACTGCCAATATGTATCATTATTACCGAACTTTTAAAACTTGATTTCAATGGCATTAATTATTTGATTGAGGTAGAGAAAACAGATAAAGGCCAAGAATTGTGATAATATGATAGCTGGCAATATGTAGGGTACATAATCAATAAATTGTAATAGCAGAATTATAATAAGGAGAAAATAGGACTTACTATGGCTCCATGTATTTGACGAAGGACTTGTTCCATACAAGGTAAATGTGGACAGCAGGGTAGTTGTATCAATAGGAGTTTAGAAAGGCTGAGTCAAATGCCAAGGTAAATATGGGCTACATTTGAGTATCCTTGTGTAAGTAATATACTAACAATCTAAAGGTAAATGAGTGTGTATCAGAAAGGAGAATTAACCGTGTGTGTTTGTGTAACAGTGAGAGTGCATCAGAGAATATCTAGAGTGTAGGAGTCTTACCAATGTGCACTAGTGTGGGGTATCCTGTGTGCAGCTGCTGTTAGAGCCTGCACTGCAGTAGCAGTATCCCAAGAACCTGCTGTTGGAGCTTGCACTACAATAGCTGCTGTTAGAGCCTGCACTTCAATAGCTGCTATTATTGGCATCAAGTCTTTACTTCACTGTTTCAAAACCAGACATAATGGCAAAAAGTAGGAATACCAAATCCGTCTAGGAAAATGCATACAACAGAACAGTATACACTGCTCGAGCTCATGCATACAACATGATGGGCTCTTGATTAAAGCTACTACTAAAGTTAAAAATTAACCATGTCCATGATATCCTAGCAGAAGTTCTCACATATTAATATTATAATATTCAATATCATGTTATGGAATACGTATTTCATACACCTGCAAGTTCTAAGAACTCTACTGTCGATTCTAGATGACTGTTGCACATCCCACTAATGACCAATCCAATATATTCCATGATGCCAAATAAATGTGGAACAAGTATAAGATACTGACCATGACAAATTATTAATGTTTTATGTATTCTTTTAATTTGTACTAGTAGTTATTGGTATGGGTAAAGGATTCCAATCCTCTGATGTAACCAATGGAGTCCTAAGACAATGTATGAAATAAAAATTCTTTACAAATCGTATGATTTATACTTACAAAATAAATCATACAAATGTTTATGTTGTATCAGCAGAAGGCGATTGTTGCAACCCTGACCTCTTAAGCTATTGCCTAGGCTCCCTATCGGGCAACGACACACCAATCCAGGGTTTTTGTTGACGCATCTGGCTTCAGGTGCACATACATCTTCCGATGTGTCATTGCATTCGTCGATATCTGCAATTTGACAATCTAGAATAATAAGCATATAGGCAGGCTTTGAAACTAATAATTTTTTTTTTCTTTCTTTTGCTTCAGTAACATTTTAAATAATATAAAAATTACCTTATCAATCTAAAGAAATTCCTGTTCAAGCGACCTATTACTTAAAATTGATCAAATATTGTTTGACATATGAAAATATTCATAGGACAATGCTTTAATTTGTTATAAAATTATAACAACTAAAAGAAAACTTGTCAATGTTGATGTGGAATAATAGTCCCTTGTAAACCTATAGGTGGTTTGCTGATACACGTACGAGACCTGGTATTGGGCTTGTTCCAACTGACCTAAAATAGAACGCACCTCTCAAAGTCTTACTCTCCCACTAATTAATTATCCGATATGGGATTAAACTATTGTCTAACCCCCACTCTACCAAACCTGGCCATGAATTTGAGTGCTAAATTACAAGGGTTCTTTCCTAGAAGAGGAACAAGATGTAGCATGTTTGTACATGGCTTTACACCATTTAGAATCCATAATTGCCTATGAAAATGACTTTTGTAGCTAATGGATCTTCTTGAAGCGAGAGGACAATGATGGTTGAGGTATCAGGCCACATGACCTTAGTGCTCTGCTATCACAGCGAAGACTAAACATCATAATATTAATTTGACTGATCGATGCTGGATTCTTGTTGCATTGCATGGTTCTATGATTGTTGTTTTGATTGCCTCTAAGTTGGCATTCATTTGTAAATTACTTGATCGAGCACTCATGCCTTTTGAAATGGGCTACTCAAACTATGGTTAGCAGTATCGGTTGGAAAATCAGTATCAGACCCTTAATTCAGTATTTGTTTATTGTTTTTTTATTTTTTATTTTTATTTTTTATAGTATGCATCCAAGAGAAATTAATTAATTATATAGCATCAAGTTGTTTCTATCAATGTGGAGCCTCGCCTAAGCTCTTTATGCCACCACTGTTGTTTCTTGCAGTTGTCATCGCAAGTCTTGACAACCTACATGAGTTCTATTCCACTTTGGGATAGGTCACAGGTGAGCCATGTCGTGGTCAGAGGATTGAAATATATATATATAATATATATATATATATATATCTCTTGCTTTCTTGCAGTTGTCATCGCAAGTCTTGACAATCTACATGAGTTCTACTTACAAAATAAATAATACAAAATGAACAAATAATACTGACTTTAAGAAACTATTAGATGGAAAATACATATTGAGAATAAACATGTCAAGAAAGAACTCTTCATACACGCACATCCATGGGTCTCGAGTCCTAGGAGGTGGTCTCCTCTATCAAGTATATTAGATCTTCAATCACACGACAATATTGTTTTGACAACAAAATCCAATGGATATTTTAGTTAGTCAAGGTGTGGTCGAGCAAAAACAAATTTACATTATTTGGAATTACTGAAATTTTCTTGGTATATATGCTTCTGAGTTTTCATTTGTATATACAGTTGATTCTCAAAAAACAATCATAATTTCCAAGAATAATTTCAGGCATTGTTGACTAATAAAATACAAGTGTTGCATCAAATGTCTATAGTCAATACAAGTGATTTTATATTCTGAATACTGGTGTTATTTGCAATGCTCTCTTAAATTTTCCTAATTATTTTTTATTTCACTTTAGTGAATTTGATAAACGACGCACTTCCTCTTGCTATACGTATCCTATTTATGTTATTATTTCTCCGTGATTTTAGTGCAAAACGATGAACCAAATGCAAAGTAAAGAGCATAATTAAGCTTGGCACAAAAAAATATTGAACATAATTAACCTTGGCACATAAAAAGAGTTAACATAGGAAAGAAAAAAAGGAAAAGAAAAAACCCTAGGTATATTGAATCTAGACCATAGGCTGAAACCCTAGATATATTGAATTTGGGAATGCTAGACCGCTGTAGGGAATCGAATCAACGAAGGGGGGAAGAGAGAGATAGGGCGGGGGAAGAAGGGATGTGACGGGGGGCGGAGGGAGATGGAGTAGGAGGGGAAAGGATTACTGACTTTAATAGCGGGGGATCGGGGCTTGCGGCGGATGGTGGAGGATCGGGGCTTGCGGCGGATGAGAGAGCTGTGAGGGAGAGAGAGAGAAAGGAAGAGAGAGAGAGGAAGGAGAGAGAGAGAGAGAGAGAGAGGAGAGAAAGAATTAGTGAGAATAGATGAGAGAGCTGTGGAACACTTTTTTTAACCCCAAGTGAGTAGTGGGTATTTGTTGAACATAAATTAAAACACTTCCAAAGTGTAGACAAAATAATTTTAGGAACATTTAATAATTGTGGAACGGATAATATGTGTTCCAAAGGCTAGAAACGTTTCTTTACCGTTTCAAAACCAAAAAAGTTTAATGTTTCAAATTGGCTATTTTGGTGTAGTGACCATTATGTCATGTCCCGGTCCCTAGCGATCGTCCTCGCTAAGGCGTGATGCGGCACGAGCCTAGGTTGCGGTCGTACAAGGCGGATTCCATAACGGCCGATTACAACAGTTACGATGGAGTCGTCGCACAGAAGTCCCAAGCAGAAACATTAAATATACAAGGCAATATAAGCATTGAAAAAAAATAAGAATCTTTTATTGATTCTTGAAATAAATTATAAAGGCGCAAAGCCAAGTTACAATCATTCAAGCTCACTTTTCTCTCTGATTACAATCATTCAGCTCTCTCTCATTACAATTTGACGAGCCATCGGATGCTTCAGATAGACGATGTCCATATATTATGTCCCGTATAGATGAAGTCTTCAATGCGATCGCACGCCTCGAAACACCAAGGAACTCCATGCCTCATCACGTTTAAGCGAATTCTGCCCAACCGATCTTCTACATGTGCCTGCACATAAAACTGTATGGATGTTAGTACTCAACTATACTGGTGGAGTGAGTTCTTTGTCCATCCATACAAACCAACACGTTATTTTACTTTATGCAATATGTCCCTTTTGATTGTCTTTCTAGTCTTGCCTTATGGTCGATTTTAGGACATAGACTCTGGGCCTATTTGTGTCTCTAGACCATCACCGTGCCATGTACCGATAACTTACTTATCGATGTGCCTCTAGACCATTTTCGTGCTTGCAATATTAAGTATCGACTCGTACTTGCCTTTCCGAATCATACTTTAGGACGTAACATGTTTTGTGTCATCGACTTGGTCCGTGCTTCAAATATCGAGGCCGTGCCTCACAATTTAATGTGACATGACCAAGCTTTGCCTTACGACCCTTCCTGACTTAACTCGAGATGACCCAATCCCGACTTGTGGAACTTGTGTTGACGACTCAAACACAATGCCACATTCGTGCCGAAGCACGTATCCTTGCGATAGCCAAATCTTAGGCTCGATAATAGTGTTGCAACCGTGCATACCTTCTTAACTCAATTCGTGCTGTGCTCGTACTTTCTTTGGTTTGTCGACACCGTGCATGCGAATTGCCGCTTAGCATACTGACTCATCTATATGAAAGGTCACTAGCAATGTCAAGCTTTCTTGGACTATAGCTGGGTTAGATGATGATCCTTTTATGCACGGGTAACGAGCCCTATGCAAAAGTTCCTGAATCATCCGTACCAATTCATTGCCGGCGCACGCTGATTCATGGCTGGCGTTGCTACAACTCGTTCCTTCTGGACCGATTTATTGCTGGCACCGTTAGGAACTATACCTTGTGCATAAGTTGTCCATGACCATGCAATGGTGCCTACTAAACTCACCATATGACTCAAACCATATTCTTCTTTAATTATGACCATGCTTTACATACTTCCTGAGAGACTCCCAAGCCACGGGACCGGTCTCGGCGACAAACGATCGCGTAAACTTTTTTATTCTTTTGAAACCCAGGGAACGACTATTGCATAGCCTTCCAACTTAACTTGAACAAAACGTGTTCCCTCGACAGTAGCATAATTATCCTTGAACCAACCGTAGCTCATCCGTGGCTCGTGCCTTAAACCAACTTGTTTCTATGCGACAGGACCACCCAAGTCACACTTTATATGATGAGCCTTGAGATCGTAGGACTATGTGACTTTGACAACTGTAGAAAACATAGGACAATGCTTGCTATGATTTCGATAGCCCAGTAAAACTCTTGCCTAACTCAATCATGCGACAACTTAATCCATGGGACGAGCAAAGGCTATGTCAAGCCTTGGACGATGGGACCGTGCATGCTTTATCAAGCATTTATACGTGCGACGCCTTTGACTTAGGCTAATTTTATAGCTTTGTGGCAACTTAGACCGACTTTCCTTCTCCCAAGCCATGGGATGAAGGACCAAGTGTCATTTTAAAAGTACGTCGTGCAACGATTCTAAGCCATCGTGGGACCTTTCCATATTCTAACTCAATCCGACCCAACTTGGAATTATTTTCTTAGCTATGTTGATTCGTCTCTTTTATTATCAAGCCTACTTGTGCAGTTGAAAACTTTTATTTTATTTGTGTGAAGGCCAAGCTGAGGCAAGTTCACCGAAACCACCCACCTGAGCGAGGAGTCGCCTCGACCGAGCGGGACTTTGAGCCGGCCGTTGCATGGCTAAATCCAACGCCGTTGGCATTTTCATTCTTCCAATTGGACTGAGCGGGATGGGGCATTACAATATCTTCTTTAACTATATGTGATTTGAGTATATATTGATATTGTGGATCATATAAATGTTGAGATATCTTTATTGGGTACTTGACAGCATTCTACCGATGATACCGTGGCGTAGGCTGAGCGTGGCCTACGTACTCGTGCCCGAATATCCGAGTGCGGGTCGTGACAGATCTTCCAGTTAAATACCTTGGCATTCCTTTGTGATTAACTATGCCAGAGATGTAGACTATCGGAGTGTGGTACAATTTGTGCAGCACATAGTGGATGATTGGCAGGCCTTGAGTCTATCGTTTGGAGATCGAATCAAGCTGGTCAAATCAGTGATGCTTGCCATCGCCTGGTTCTGGCTTTTGTGGATCAAACTCTTGTTAACCACTATTGGTAGATTGGAGAGGATCTGTGTTGACTTTATATGGAGGAGCGGGGTCCACGCTATTGCTTGGAAATCTCTATGTCGTCAGTATGAGAAAGGGGGTGTTGGGATCCGATCTATTCGGACTATGCGGCAGGTGGCGGAGATGTGACTGATATGGCAGTTTTTGCAAGGAGACTCCATGTAGAAAGTTTGGATGCGAAACTGGTACTTGAAGGATTCCAACTTCTGGTCTTACGTTTTTAATAACAATTAATCAGTTACATTTTGTCACGACCCGTTACCCAAATTGTAGGGCCGGGCCGGGCCATGCCCAGCCTACACTTGTGTTATAGCGTAGTAAGTTGTTTTAAAGTAATGACAGTAATGGATCTAAGATACTAACAGTTCTAATATCACACTTTAAAAGTTTATCATAATATAGCATCAATAAGCGAAAGCAAATAAGTTCAGATTTTAGTTATTACACTTCCAAAGCCAAGGCCAGTAACAAAAGGTAGAGTCTAAACAGTTCAACATACTAAACCAAAGGAAAACTAAAAGCATGACTACTAAACGAGGTTCCCTGCGGGGAATTCCTCGGGAGCAACGAATTGGTCCTCTGCAGCGGGTCCATAGTACGAGTCACAGAGCATTTCTTCCTCAGAAAGTATGCCTGCAATGTTTCCTGTCAGGAAGAGAGCAAGTACTGGTTCTACAAACTAAACATACTGAGCATGGAATGAAAGGAGATGTGCTAAAAAAAAATATATCATATCATAGTCTATCATATGGAAAATACATTTGTCATGGTGACATATGTATATATAATGTTTGAAACTCTAGTAGGTACATGATCGGTCAATGGGTATAAAATATACTGAAGTACAAGTCTACATGAATAAAATGTACATACGTACAAGTATACAAGTATAAATGTACATACGTACAAATATACGGAATAAGGCCTACGACAAGGTTGTATGAGATACAACCGAGCTCGATACATGTACTAAGTTATAGTCTGATCACGTACTCAACTAGCAATTTTTTCATCTCCAAGTTATAATCATGTGAAAAGATACTATGAGCAGTTTAAAGCATGTGAAGCATATGAAAAGTACATAGAAATATATGAGATATGATTTAGTTGCAAATAGTTACATTATTAGTGTTCATACTGTAGCACACAGTTTTCTGAAATTGGGGTATTTTTAAAAATTTATTATTTTATTATTTATTAATAGTATTTTAGTCATGATATGATTTTTGGTGATTATTAGTGTAATTAAACCATTTTCTAAGTCATGACTTATGACTTTGTGACTTACTAGCAAAACCTTAGTGTAAACCCTAGTTTTCTTAACCTAGAAGTTGCCATGACCATGTGAGCCTAGCCATAGGCTTAGAACATCAAATTAGGGCTTTTTAGCCTAAAGGGTATTTTGGTAATTTTCTAGGATTTATTTGGAATTATTTGTATTTATGTGTTTTTATATTATTTAATTATTGTTAGTATCATGATTAGTCCCTAACCTAGTTTACCCTAATCTAGAGATTAGTCACTAACCTAGGAGGCTAATGTTAGATATTAGCTTTATGTGTAAATATCTAGGTTGATAATATCTAGATATTTTACTTTT
Source organism: Iris pallida (assembly GCA_029216955.1). Lineage (NCBI taxonomy): Eukaryota > Viridiplantae > Streptophyta > Magnoliopsida > Asparagales > Iridaceae > Iris > Iris pallida. The sequence goes on from JANAVB010007399.1 coordinate 34,578,218, forward strand.
AGATATTTCCTAGAAACCTAAATATCTATCTACTTGGTCCAAGACTTAGGAGCTAAGTTAGCAAGGTGGATGAACCCTAAATATCTACCCCTACCCTACCCATGGTAGCCCAAACCCTACCCCCTTCCATATAAACACACCCCCTTCATTCACACCTCATTTTCATTACACTAAAAACCTAATTTCCCTACAACTTCACACCCTCACCACTTAACCATTTCAACTCCAATTTGAGCCTAGTTTCTTGCATTAGACTCCCCTACACTAGAGGATACCAATTGTGGCTTGCTAGCAAGGAATAGTGGAGCTTTGGACGTTGGGAGTCGAAGGAGGATTTCATTCAAAAGAGCCTAATATTGAGGATTTTGCACTCATAGGTAAATATCCCCAAACCTAGTTAATATTGTGTTTTCTCTTCATAATTGCATGCATATAGGTAAACCCTAGCTGTGTGTCAAGTTTGGTAGAAATTAGAGTTGGTTTGGTGTCCGTATCGGACACGTATCCTAGGCTAAGAAACCTTGTTTGATGAAATGCCACAAAGGATTTGTTTTTGTTAAAATGTAAAACAAATTATATTTTCTGGTAGCCCTAGACTTCTAGGTCACAACCCTAACTTACTGGACACATTTTCGAGTCGTGTCCGTGTCCAAAACGGATACGAATTCACTGCACGATACACGCGCACAGTGCCCTGCTACCACACCCTTCGTGCGCACTGCACAGGCCACTAGGACACACCAAAATTGGTGGACACGAGGGGGCAATGTCTGCGAACATGCCCCCAAAGTTTCACGACGTGTCGTTTTGTATCGGACACGAAATCGGGGCCGCACTGGCCACACACGCGCACAATCTAGTCGAAAATTCGACTTAGACACGCGACTCGTGTCGCATGGACACGAGTCGAGGACACCTCGTGTCTGCACGAGTGTGTAGCCCTACACGTGGGCTACACGTGGGCATGACCACGAGGCCCCACATGGCTCGTGTCATGTCCACGAGGCGTGTGCATCTCTGCACGACACAGTGAAAACCGCGCGTATCAGTCGAGTTTCCTCGACTGATACGGCTCTCGTGTCAACGCTGTAGGACACGTGGACACGTAACAGAGTGTCCATCGTGTAGTCCTATATGTGGGCTACACGTGTGTGTGACCACGAGACGTGTCGTATCTCGTGGTGTGTCCACGAGACACGTGAACACGTGCACGATGCTGTGTACGTGTTTGTGTATCCCAGTTTACCCGATTGGGTTTTTAAGTGTTTGGACACGCCGTGTCGTGTCGTGGTGGTCTGCCATTGACACACATGACACGTATATGTGTGGGGCATCAGTTACCAACCTAGGGATTCGAGCCATAGCTCGGTTTTGACTGTGTAAATCGAGTAACCTACTTTCCTATGCACTGTGCACTTAATTCCCGTTTTTGGGATTTTTCCCAGTTTTGCAAAAACGAATTTCAAATCGATTTTGATTGTCATTAATGCATGTATAAGTGTATTTTCAATATATATATACGTAGTATATATGTATGTGAGAGTGTGGGTGAGTTTTGAGGATATTTGGTTGTGTGTATAGGTGTTTGTGTATGTATATACATATATATGTATATATGTCACTGTGTGTGTGTGGGGGGGAGCATTTCCTGTTCCAGAAAATCAGGAACCCCCTTCTCCTTCTTCCTGTTCTATGTCTCTCTCTCTCACTGTCCCTTTCTCTCATTCTCTCTCTCTCTCACTCTATGTCTCTCTCTCTCACTGTCCCTTTCTCTCATTCTCTCTCTCACTCTATGTCCCTCTCTCTTATATATATATATAATATATATATATATATATATATATATATATATATATGTAATATATAAGTTGATATATATATATAGATAGATATATATAGATATGTATATATATAAATGATATATATATACATTTTGTATTAGATCTTATTATGTCATTATATATATATGTGAGTGTGGGTTGTATTATATATAGTATTTACATATTGGTATTTGGGTAGTAGATAGATAGAGTATATATATATATATATATATATATATATATATATATATATATATATATATATATATATATATATATATATATATATATATATATATATATATATATATATTTTATATATATATATATATATATATATATATTATATATATATATATATATATATATATATATATATATATATATATATATTATATATATATATATATATATATATATATATATATATATATATATATATATATATATATATATATAACTTGTTAAGTATATGTCTATATAGAAACCTATGGCAATGGCCTATGGCTAAGATACTAGCCTATGGTTTGGGGCTAACCCTAATGACCTAAAAACACTACTAGTAACCCTTGTTGACTAAGGGTTGACCAAAGTCAACCTTAGGTCAAAGTTGACCTAGTTAACCTAGAATTGACTAGGAATGACCTAAAACAACTAGTTTAACTAGTTGACTAGTAGACATAGTTTGACTAGATAATTGACCATTGTTGACCAAAGTCAACTATAGGTCAACCATGACCTAATTGACCTAAAAATGACTAGTTTAACTAGTCTGACCAAGATTGACCTAATTACCTTGTTGACTAGTCTTTGTTTGACCAAAACCTTAGTTAGTCTAAGTTTGACCTAGACTTAACCTAGCTTGATCATGTTGGCTAGTATTTGACTAGTTTGACCTAGTTTGACTTTTAGAGTTGACCAAGAGTTGACTTTTGACCGGATTGACCTAGAATCATGTAGTATGCATTGTATACTCTAATTTTACCATTGTGGATATATTGTGACCTGTTTTACTCTAAATAGGACTCTGTGACACCAGTTCGGACATCTATTCATATCAGTCATACAGGGTGACAGGCGAGTACATTCTCTGATCTTTTTATACTTGTTAGAATTTATATTCTTGCTCTAGAATACCTTACATGATGCTGTCACGTCATTATCACGGATTGGTACTATATGGATCTTGTCATGCGATGTTATCTCCCTCGGGGTGCATCAGATACAGTTGTCATGTGCTTTTCACGAACATCTTGTATTTCATGTACACCGCTTTCATGTATACTCTTGTGCAATCTTGTACTCTCATGATCACGTGAGCAAACATGATAAAAACCTCTTGTATAAGGTAACGTAACTTGACTGGATCCTTGTGTATTGATTGGGGAGGGTGAGTAGGAAATGGTTATGTGATCAAATCCCATCTTGTACAAATTCTTGTGAAATCTTGTAAAATCTTGTATATGTCCTAAACCCGTTTATATAACTATCTCATGCTCTAAATCACAGGCTACCTACAGTTCTTACTTATCGTATATATAGATATTTCCAGTTATCAAATCTCTCTCATTTTTTATATATTTCTTTACAGTCCATGTATCTTACTCTATGCATGCTTTACATTTCCCAACCTGATATGAACTGCGTGAGATGTATTGTGCTCGTTCCTGTCCTGACTGGACCTGTTGAAAATATTACAGATGATGATGGTGACTGTCCTACCTTCTATGGGACACATGAGGGTGACATTCAGGAGCCTGAGGAGCATCTAGCTCAGTAGAGGGTGCCTAGTCTAGTCTAGTGTTTATAGTTTTCATTTTGCATCGGATTGTTCCGATTGTTAGTTGTGACTTAGTTATATTTCAGATCTTGTACTTATTGTGTTGGACATCTACTTTGTGTGGCGTGATAACTCTATATATATTTAGTTCTTCCTTTCATCTGATTCCATATCATGTTCTATCTTTCCTAGACTTGTGTTTGAGATATAGAGTTGAGATGTTATGTTATACCTCCGTGCGGAGATGACAGGTTTATATATCTTGTTATTAGATGTTAGATGTTATAGATGACCTATACAGCGTTCTACCACCGACAGTGCGGCGTAGGCTGGACGTACCCACGTTCTCGTGCCCCTAATCAGGGTGCGGGTCGTGACACATACTCAGATCATTATCATGTGCAGTAAATAAAGTTTGTAGTTGTACTTGCCTTAATTTTGTTGGAGTCGACGTACACGACACGAAAGTACCGACACGGGATAGGTACGATGCTATGCTCCACAAGATAGTCATAAACTATGACACAGACGGTTCCATTGAGTCCAGAATAGTCCAAATAGCCTAATTTGGTATATATATATAGAAGGCCAAAATCAGAGTTTGGAACGATAATAGAATAAAAAAAATAGGAAATCGACTATAATAGTCGTGATTAGTGATTTTAAGGGAAAAGCGTAACTAAAATACGTTTATAACTATTCCTTGAAAATCACTTACAATATTTAGAAACTATAATTTTATTTACAAAATATTATTAGGTAACATTAGAAACCTAAAAATCATTTAGAGTTTTACAAAATCCAAATATATATATAAATAATATGAATTGCAAGTTGTAGGTTATTAAAGATCAAGTTTGTACCTCGTTATTCGTACATCGAAACCTATGACACGCAAATCGAGACAAGACAATCAACTGTAAGGTTAACAATTTTATCATAGCGACCCACATGGCCATCTCGTCAATTTTGGCGATATGAGATCCCTGGAATCGACTGATCTCAGTTTCATTGCACGGATTCCGAAATATGAACATAAATAAGAATTAATTATAACTAATGGTGATACATAAAAAAAATCTACAGACGTAATCGGATGATGAAACAAACTTACCAACGTGTCCAGAATGGTCAAATTAGCTAGAATAGCCTACCCATAAGTCCAATTTGGACACATGAGCAAAACAGTAATTTTGGGTCAAAACGATGTCCGTCGTTGTACCCACTTTGTACCAAAAAATATGCCAGGATAAAAGTCCACTAAACCTAACAAATTATATGTCCACAAATTTAAAATGACGATACGAACCCAACGATATATCCGAAATTGGATTTCGAAGAGCCTATCTCAAAATGGTCCGTTGACTCGGACTATGGGGCCCGCCTTGTATCGAAATGCTTGTCGGGGTCCACGTCCTCCAAATCTACCAAACTTTATATGAATTCATGCTAGAACGATGTCACGAGTCTACTGGTGGTATCAGAATTGGAATTCGGAGTCCTGGGTTCAAAATTAGAATTTTACAAGTTAAAAATTACGAATTCGGACGACCAACTTTGGCATCAAATTCAACCAATCAAACGAGCTCACACTAAAACTAAACTTTAGGGACAAGAAGTTGGTTATACCAGATGTGCACAGGAACTAGTGGTATGTCAAAGGGAGCTGCGATGACAGAGATATAAATCAACGAAGTTGGCTCCACAAAACTGTCCAAAATAAACACAATTATTGGTGCAACTGGGTGGCCAATTTTGACATATCAAATGAACGAATTAACGGGTGAAAATTTAGGTCAAGGTAGGGGTATATATCGAGATTGCAACGGAGGAAATAGTTCGACGATCCAACGGTCAGATTTCTCAAAAAATGTGTACAAAGTTGCTATCATGAAACGTACTTCAGATTTTGCGTTCTTCATGCACGTCGACGGGATCTCGTGCGAAACACACGAATCGTCTATTTTTCGCATCGGAGACGAAGGAGGACGCTTGGAGGTGTTCGTCGGAGGTCGTCGGGGTTACGTGCTGTGCGCGCGCTATGCTAGCACGACTGTTACGCTCGCTGCTGTTAATGCCCCGTCTCTCCCGACAACTTAGAGTGAGCAGCGCTCGGGTGTGCGTAGGCGACGCACGACCGTGGACGCATGGTCGGAGGCTCACTGGGGTTCGTCGTCGAGGCAATGGCGTGTGGCGTTCGAAGCCGCTGCACAGCAGCCACCGCTATTGTACATTAGCGACAGTAGCATTATGCTGCTGTCAGGGTCGCTTGCCTTGCGACGGCCGTCGGGGCCCACCAGGGTGGTCGTCGATGGTGGAGAGGCAGTAGCAGCAGCTCGAGGAAGATGGAAAGAAGAAGAAGATGATGAACAAGGAGGAGAAGAAGGATTAGTGGAGGATGAGAGGAAGAAGATGATGAGGAGTGGGTGTGATGATCGAGTGAAGATAATGATGAAGGAGTAGTTAGGGTTAGGAGAGGAGAGATGTCGGTTAAAATGGAGGAATAAAGAAGAAGAGGCTGTGAGTTTGAAGGAAGAAAGAGAAAAGAAATGGAGTGTTGTATGAAGAGATGGGGTCGGCTGATAGAGTAGTTAGGAGGAGAGAGGGTGTTGGCTTTACAAAAAGTGGATTTGTGTTGTTGAGTGTTGATTGGACAGTGAGTGACGTGTGTCATAGGTAGCTTTCTCCAAGAATCTCTTGGCTTGGCCAAAATAGGCTAATTTTGCATAAAGAAGGTTTGAATAAATTTAATTAGGAATCTCTCCCTAATTTATGGTTAAGAGTTGTCCATTTGGTTTAGGGATGAATGATGCTAGGGTGTTTGGTGTTTTGTAGGGATGGAATGGTGTTGTGGTGTAGGTGTTCATGAGAGGATGACATGAAGCTTGGGTTTGGTTTATTAGAGTCGGGTTGGGTCAAGGTCGGGTTAGGTGAGATCAATGATATGTCGTTTATGATCATGGATAAATAAGTAACATGTGGGGGCTCAATTGGATGGCACACAAGTGGCATGTGCGTAGTAGGCTCAAAATAGGTCACAACAAATATTGGGTCGATTAGGTTGGATCGATGTCGAGCCCCGAAATTAAATTGGAAGTCTGGTCAAGTTTTACGGTAGAAGGTCAAATGGTCTAAATTGATCAGAAAGTTTTATGATGCAAAAAAGAATACAAGAAAACATGTTTGAGTGGGACATCATATACTAAAATGAAGATAATTTTGTCTACTACAAAACTCATAAAGAAAGTTTTGAAATATTAACATATCTGACGCTCTAAAAATCAAAGTCACGAAAAAGTATATTTAATGATAAAAAATAATTATAATAAAATATTTATTAAAAATAATTTATTTAAATTTTTTTAAAATAAACCCTAAAATTCAGGGGGCTTACACATTTAAGCACATGTCGAAGCTTCAGGAGGGTGTCAAGGGGTCATTTCTCAGGTGATATGTGATGGAGAATCCACGAATCTGTGGCTCGACCCATGGATACAACATAAGGGGCTATTGGAATGGGTTGGTCGACATGGCTCTCGCTACGCATATCGGCAAGAGAAGGCCAGTGGCGACGTTGTTTGACGTCTTGGACTGACAGATTGTTCAACATGGATTTGCTAGGCTATGTTCGGATAGCATCCTCCAGGTCCACATAGACTAATCACTGTCGGGTGATACATGGGTATGGGATGGATCTCCTAGCAGTTCATTTATCTACAATATTGCATACAATCAGGTTTAGCCTACTCTCGACAAATGGGAGTTTGCGGACATTATCTGGGTTAGAGGTGGGGTGCAAATATTTCAACTCTGTCTATACAGACTATTGATGAAGAGATTGTTGACTGTTGACTGCATGTCTCGATTGGGATGCAAGTGGACAAGCTTGGTTGTGTGTTATGTTGTACGAAAAATGAAACTGCGGAACATCTATTCTTTCGTTGTGTGACTTCTTGGAAAATTTGGAAGGTTCAGGGAGACAAACTCCAAATGCCAGGACGGGATGTCATGGAGACATGAGTAGACATCTTGGTAGAAGACATGATTTCGCTGAAGCGTCGAGGGGACAAGTGGTATAGAGAAGCAAGGATTCGGTTAGCAGCTGCTGTGTGGCATGTTTGGAGGGAGCGAAACTCTCGCATTTTCGAGAGTATTAAGATACCTGTGATTGAGATTATTCATAATATTGAGTATGATATAGCTAGTTTGGGGTTGTAAGTGGAGGCAGAGGAGGTGTCTGATTGTACTATTGTTGTTTATTAATGCAAATTATCTTTTCCAAATATATATGTGCATACTTTGTCCGAATGCGCAGACTTTGTCAGAATGCTCCTAGTTGTAAAATTTTCGCTCCACCAGAATCTCCTTGTCGCATACGTTGCAGAGAGAACGACCACTGACTTAGCTCTGCCCAGAGCAAAAAGGACGAACAGAAAGTTTCGGGAAGACGAGAGTTTGGAAGAGAGTTTTGTTAAGATTTTCTGTGTATTCGAAGAATGAAAAAATAGCTGATCAATATATAGGCATTAGAGTTTGTAACTGAAGGCTGGATTAAAGGACTTGAATGGTGCTGTAAATGACACACAAAAAACGTCTGTAACGTTCGAATTTAATAAGAAAAACTGTCCAACGTTTAGAATATTGATGGATTTCTAACGGTAAAAAAATTAAAGGAACAAAAAGATTTTTAGGGTCTCAGTCCGAACCCGAAGTGGAAATCGGATTGGCACCCGGGCCAAGCAGCGGCGGCGGCGTGTGTATTAGAGCACCCATACAAGACTTCAATGAAGCAGATTGAAACAAAGTAATAATACATATACACTCAAACCACATAGTCCAGCGGAAGTGGGACTATTTGAGGAAAGGTAACATGAGCTTTTGGTGTTTGTGTGTGACTAAAAACACACACAGCCAACATCGCCTGTGCCTGGAGGAATTCACGCACGTTAGTTGCTTCTTAATCCGGGGGTTGGCGGGAGCGGCAGGGATAGCATGCACGTCCACCACCATTATATATAATACACAACACGTACTGATGCATGCATGCACGCAGAAAGGATTTGCTCATTAATGGCAACCCCCATGAAGATTACTCTCCTCCTCTCTGCGCTCGTGACGTCGCTTCTATTTGCCGAAGCCCAGGAACATGGACACCATGGCAAGTTTGCGCCGGGCCCGTGGAACTCTGCACATGCCACCTTCTATAAGGAAGCCCCAGGTAGGTTATTAGGAACGTAAGGAAACAATGCAATTCGGTATGTGATTTTTTATTTATTTATAAAAAGTTAAAATATAGTAAGAACTAATAACTAATTTGATTTTTTTTGAATGCTTAGTTTTCACACCAACATATGTCATTTGGTTTAATCCCTTGCAAGTAGGATTGTATAGTTATGCCTGGATTAACAAAGTTAATCGCATTAGAATTAGATCCTCCGCATGCGTCAAACAATTACGTATGAAAGTCAAGTGAATTTGGTGTTTGGAATGGTGCTAGCTAGTCCAACTAGCTAGGAAGAACTCATTTGGATTGGAAAAAAAAAATATAGAGAGAAATTTGGAGGAAGAGAAGATTGGTAGAAAAGAAAATTTATGATAACACTAAGCTTATTGTTTTGTACAAAATATGGCAATATTTATAGCATTATTGAAAGAGTTCACTTGCTTATTAGAATAAAACTATGGATCATTCTAGACTCTTTTACGACTATAATAATACGATATCTCTATAAGGTGGATATTTTAATATTACTAACAACATTGTAGGCATGAAACTTTTTAGAATATAAACTAAGCACAAAACAAGGACCCAATGACACAAAATAAATTAATTCCAATGGTAGTAGCCCAACAAAAATTTTGGGCTCAAAATAATGGGCAAAAAGTTAAGTTTATTTTCAAAACTTTCCCTTAAATCTAATTTTCGGACTCTTTTATAACTATAATAATGAGATATAGAAGATGTATGTTTTAATATTACTAAGAACATTTTAGACATGAAACATCTTAAAATATGGACTAAGCACAAAAGAAGGTCCAATAACACAAAATAAAGTTCAATAATAGTATAGCCCAACAAGATGGTATTGGGTTCAAAATTAAGTTTGTTCCCAACATTTGGAGCTCTATTAAATATCGGAAAGAAAAAAAAAAGGTGCAAGTCCACTTATATTAAATCGAGAATAAACTCAAATCACATACACTAGCCATGTTGACGTGCATTACACGTATAAAATAGATCAATGATAATATTGATAAAGTATATAAAAATTTAAATTATATTATAATATTTTAAATATAATTTGAATATATTTAAATATGATTTGTTATGATTATTTTTTTAAATTCTCGATGTGTTTAATTAGATAATATTATGTAGTTAGTTTAAACATAATTTTAATTTTAAATATATTTTATTATCGGGTGGTTTCTAATTTTTTAGGTGAGGAAAGAGGGCTCGGTTATTCACACAGAAGAAAAAAAAGGTGGTTAATTTTAAAATTTTATTATTATCTTTTTAAAATTAAAATTATTGATGATATATACGGCTTAGACGGTTCAATTTTGAACCGTTTTAAAGTCTCTTTATATTAGTATAGATGTATTAATACGTATCAGTTAAGGATTTTTATTTATTTTATACACCACAAAGCTTAACTAGACCGTAATGAATGGTTTGTTATATGTCCATAGATTCCTACATTAGCTTTACTGAAATGCACACTAACATACACAGAAGCTTACTTATTTATAGGGCAAGATCCACAACCAATGGTGAGGTTACGCATATATTTCATTAGTTAATTGGTGCATATATATAGTTGACGTCATTTTTACGAGTTCAATTGATAGATAACTAATTATTAGTTAGTGTATGCGATTGCAGGGGGAGCATGCGGATTCAGTGACTACAAAAAAGTAGCGCCAGAGACGTACAAACCGCACTCGACTGCACTGAGCTCTGTTCTGTTCAACGATGGGCAAGCATGCGGCGCCTGCTACGAGATCAGGTGCACAAACAGCCCCCAGTGGTGCAAGCCCGGCCAGCCCTCCGTCGTCGTCACCGCCACCGACCACTGTCCGCCCAACTGGGCCCTGTCCAGCGACAACGGGGGATGGTGCAACCCTCCTCGTGTCCACTTCGATCTGAGCATGCCCGCGTTCCTCCAGATAGCAGAGTACAAGTCGGGCATCGTCCCCGTTTCCTACCGCAGGTGATGCAAACATGCTTATAATACAGACACACAACACTAGTTTTGGTATGCGGTCGCTCATACAGTTCGAAGAAATTTTGAGTTACACCTCACTTACTTTATCATAATTCAAGGTGTACCACATTTGAAAGAAATTTTTATGAGTTGTATTTATCTTGTTTTACCATATGCATGCAGCATGAAACCAACCAATTTTAATGAAAAGGGAAAGTATATTTTGACTGCCCGGGGGTGATCATGGTTGTGCTCGCGCCGACGTAGCATCCCCCGACTGGTCCCCCTGCATGCTTCCAGACCCACACCCCGACACGTGGCCGACAGACAAGGACGGAGCCAAGTGCAAAACAAATTCATATAATAACTCAAAAAATAATAAACTACAAAATTCTACAGAACCCACAACTACATGACTCAAACCTAGACCTTGTATGTAAATGTCCAACAAGTCAACCAATTAAGCTAAGACTTACATGTGATAACAAAGTATTTATTTGGTTTTAAGTCCGGGCTACAACCAGGACAGTCCAGCTTATACTCCGCCATTGCCGACGGACAAGGATCGTGGTCCAAAACCGCTGTCAAAATAGCAGCCTCGTAATGAAAACAATCAACTCTTTTGGCCCCCCTCCACGTGGACACTTTTGAGAGCGAAATGTCCTCAAGTGTTGTTCTCACTTGACATCTATCTATAAATATATAAGTGTGAAGCTACCTGTGATCAAATATATCCACACCTGAGTGTGTAGCTACCTGGGACCAAAGAAATTCTGGTCTCAGAAGTATCAATGTAAAGATATTTTGATCTCAAAAGTATCCACGTGGGAGGTAAGGAGTTGACTGTTAGTCGTTAACGATTTTCGTTTAAAGTGAGTTTTATATATTATGGTAAAACATGTGATCAGATGCAACTCAATTTTTTTTTCTTTCAAATGGGAGACAACTTGAATTATGGTAACAAGTGCGGTGTGACACAAATTTGTTTTTTCTCTAGGTGAAACGTACCTCGAATTATGATAAAGCAAGTAGGATGCAACATAAATTCTATATAGTTTGAAATGTTTGGCATGACATATAAGTGGATTGGTTACCTACTAGTTATCAACATTGGTTACTAAGTACCGCATGCGGTGGTTGGATTTATTTAGGGTTCCTTGTCAGAGGGGAGGACGGATCAGGTTCTCCACCTTTGGCAACCCTTACTTCCTGCAAGTGCTGGTGTGGAACGTGGCCGGCGCCGGCGACGTCGAGCGCGTGCTGATCAAAGGAAACAAATCCGGATGGATTGAGATGAAGCGCAACTGGGGCCAGAACTGGAACACCGGGGAGAACTTGACCGGCCAATCCCTGTCGTTCGAGGTCGTAACCAGCGACAACCGGAGATCCACGTCCTGGGACGTTGCTCCCCCGAATTGGCAGATTGGCCAGACCTTCGAGGGAAACAACTTCGAGTAGTACAGTACTGATAAAGTGTGTGTTGCCGAATTGTATGTGCATCCTTCTTTGATCCATGTCAATGAACATAATTATAATGATCAAATTATATTCAGCAGAAATCGACTTATTCACGTGACGCAGAGCGGTTTTTGTACATGCATGGGCTAATTTGTACTCACAATAATACATACGTTTTTCCACTTAAATATTTTATAATTGTTGTTACGGGTGTGTTTGATTGCAAGTTGAAAAATATGTGGAAAAGAAATTAATTCCATGAAATTATTTTCTTAGGAAAAAAGTTTCATGGAATTTTATAAATTTTTCATAGAAAACTTAATTTGGATGTTTGATTGTCATTGATTTCCACGGAAACTAGTTATTTTTTATGGAAAATAATATTTTCCTATGTGTTGGACAAGTTTCATTTTCTATCATTCTATAAGAAAATATGGAAAATGATGGTTTCTTGAAAAATAATTCCATAGAAAATATAAGCTATCAAACACTACAAATGGTGGAAATTTTGTGATGGAAATATTTTCCATGGAAAAAAAGCCCAATCAAATACAACCTAGTGTAAATGACGGTATAGAGAACTATTATACAAGAAGAAGAGAAGAGAAGAGAAGAGAAGAGAAGAGAAGGTTCTAGTGTTTATTCAATACATGGGCTGCTATGTCCTCAGACTACATGAGATGCTATGGACATTATGTAGAGAAAAAAATTATTGGAACTTAATTCTTCTCAGGTTATGCTCAATTTTTTGATTTATTGTACGTTGCGATCGTTTGGGTTTGACGTCCAAATTTACGGGAGCTTGGTTTTCCTTTGGGTTTGATGTCTCAAATTCACATCATATTTGTTTCTTTTAATGAGCAGAGCATCTCCTCTAACTGTTTCCTCTACATCCCACGATATATGAGCAAATGCTCTTAGGTGTGCAACTTTCATTTTTACAGAAACTAAACAAAGGCATGATGTGCTCTCTTCACCAAATTAAGGAAAAGATATAAAAATGTAGCAAGGGTCGTACTTGATAACATAATATCTTTTTTAGTACGTGCGGACTCAGTTAAATCGTGTGTCCCTCATATACGATTTGTAGCAGGTCGTCAGTTTACTTCGGACTCTTTATACGGATCTTGTCCGCACTGACTTTATCATCATCGTCCCACACGCACACATCGTGCACTCTGCGTTCCAGAGCTCCACGAGATGGCCATGACGACTTTCGACGTCCGCAACTCAACACCTCGCTTCGCCTATTTGAGCAAAAGCTCAAGTTCTACTTTTGCTATAGTCCCACATCGGCTAGGTGGGGAGACTATAGTGTGTATATATTGACTCCTTCTATCTCCCTTCATTAAAGTATTGTGTGGGAGGCGTATGGGCCACACGCGCGCGTCGTCCCTGCCTCCCGGCCCGGCTCGGTTCAGTTCGGCGCACGTAACGGTTGCGGGTACGTGCCCACATCTGCGGGCGCCGAATGCTGATTCGATTTTCTTTTCGGGTTCGGACTGAGACCCTAAAATTCTTTTTGCACATTCAATTTTTGATCGTTACAAATCATTTAATTTTGTAACGTTTACAATTCAAATTCGGTCCAGGTTCAATGAACCATGTGTTTTTTGTGCTGTAAACGTTTTGTAACGTTCGCTTTAATTGGCTAATTAATCTGCTATAACTCTCCTAGCCGTTTGCAAACGTTGGAAAATGTCGATATATATCCTGTCCTTTTCTTTCGTCCACTACACAGAAAATAATCCTTCCGAAACTCTCACAAATTTCCATCTCCAAAATTCTGTTCTTCGTTGTTGCTCTGGCAGAGCTAAGTCGTGGGTTACTTTCTCCACGTCGTGTGCGGCAAGGAGATTCCGGTGGAACGGAAATTTTACCACTAGGAGCGTTCGGATAAAGTCTGCACATAGACCCGAATTATCTCTTAGGGCAGTGCTTTGTGCACGACTTCCCCGGAGGTCGGTAACATTTACTTGTTTTATTTTCTTGCAGATTTAAAATGAAGAATATTGGAATAATTCTAACAATCTAAGACATAAATCATTTTACACAAAATATTATTTGCTGTTATAATTTTTTTGTACGAAAATATTTGATTGTTGTCGTAAACTGTTTGCTGCCACAAAGTGGTTGCTGTCTCTACTTTTGTTTGCTGCCAAAATAATCCAGTACATTTGTTCCTGTTAGAAAGCTTGCTGTTAGATAGCATATAAAGTGCTTGCATACAAATTTTGTAAGCAGAGAAAGTGATTTATTTGTTCTAATTATAAAGTCAATTGTGTATACATATAAAATAAATTTGCTGTTGTTACCACATTTGTTTTGTCAACAACCTTTTACGAAAATCTCAAAAATCCTCTGTTTGCTGTTATATAGCTATTTTGTTATATAATATATTTAATATTGTTGTCATCACATATACAACATATTTATATTCTGTTATATAACAAGTTGTCATCACATATATAACTGTTCATTACATATTGGTCTCCTTAACAAGTTGTTAAGGAAAATTTTGTACTGTTAACTTGACAATTTTGTTAAACAAATTTGTTAATTTTCATTGTACTATTAACAAGCCTTTCGAACAAACATCTTAATTTGATTGTACTGTTAAAATGTTGAACTCTCTGGAAAACTTTGTTGCCTATTTAATATTGTTGTTAAGTTGTTGAAACAAATCCTTTGAATCCTCTGGAATTTTTTTGTCATACTAGTAATAAATTGTCATTATTGGCTAAATTGACACCTTAGACAAATATTATTGTGTTGAGTAGTTTCTTTTACTCAATATTTCAATTTAGGCTAAATCAAACAATTGATTGATTTAGTAAAATTTCTTTAATTTTAAAGTTCTAAAGTAGATATTTGTTTGGACACAAGCCGAAAGGGCCCTTCTGTCAACAAGGCAAAAATTCGTCTAAGCGACCGGTACTTAAGTGTTCCTTGTGAACCTCCGCTTGCTGGGATTCAGCCCCTACAGCTAACCCAACCTCATCAAAACTTGAAAAACTAAAATTTTGAAGGTCTTTTGCTGAAATTATTTGAATTGTTAATTTTAGCTTAAGCCATCTTATTAAGTAAATATAAATTTTTACAGACTTTTAAGAAAACATGTCTGCCAAGGAAGAGACCTACTCTGCAAAGCCTTAAGTTCAGTGGTACCTACTTCAAGAGATGGCAGAGCCAGATGAAGTTTTGGCTTACCACTGTAGGATTGATTTCTGCCATTAATGGGTCCACACCCATCTCAAATAATTTTGATGAGACTGACTCTGACGTAGGGGTATCCAAGTCCTCTTCATCCACCAAACCTAAGACCCCTAAGAAAATAGACTAACATTGCTTCCACATAATCTTAAGCGCTATGTCTGAGTCTCTGTATGACATATTTTTGAATATAAAAGCGCTAAAGAACTCTGGGATGCTTTGGAAGATGAATATGGTTGTGATGATGCTGGAATTGATAGATTCAATTCCTCTACATTCAACAGATATGTCATGGTAGATAACAAACATATCAATGACCAAATTCATGAATTCCAAGAACACCTTAGGCATGTTCAAGCCAAGGGAACATTCTTTTCTACTGAGCACAAAATAGGATGCTTGATAGACAAACTCCCTCCCTCTTGGTCTAATGTGGCAAAAGATCTCCTCCATCTACAAGGATCTATTACGTACCCTCAAGCTCTAAAAAGACTTAGAACAGAAGAAGAATATAGGTTAAAATTCAAAGCTAGGTCTAATACCACAGCCAGGGTAAACCTTGTAGAAAGCTATGCCAAACCTAAGGCTAACCACCATCTCAAACCCAAGAAAAATTTCTTCAAAAAGAAGTAGAGTTTTCAACCAAATCACCAAAACTCTCATTACCAAAATCTTCATCACCAAAACCCTCAACACCACCAACCTTATAAACCTAGAAACTTTGGTCAGACTCAGGACCAAAGAAAATTTTGTTTTGTATGTGGTAGAACAAACCATATAGCCATCAACTACTTCAAAAGGAAGAAAGAACCTATCAAGGCAAGCCAGAGGCTAACATGATTCTGAATGGGTCCACTACCAAAATTTATCGCTGTAGCGACGGCCGTATCCGTCGCCCAACCGTCGAAAAATGGTAATACCGATAGATGGCCGACGAATTTTGGTCAAAAATATCCGTCGGAAAAAGCCTCGTCGCTAAAAACAATTCGTCGCCAAGTTGTCGCCCAGCGACGATTTCGCGACGGATTTTTGTCAACCAGACTCGTAAATCTCGCGACGAATGGCCGACGAATTTCCGTCAAAGCACGTATCAGAAAGTTAATGATACATCGCCTTAGCGACGGCCGTATCCGTCACTAAATGGTCGGTAATTGCGTATCAGAGAGTAACTGATACGCAATATCCGTCGCTAATTCATCGCTAAATGGTCGGTAAATGCGTACCAGAGAGTGTATGATACGCAATTTCTATCGCTAACTCGTCGCTTGTAGTCGCTACTGTTCGACGGCCTAGCGACGGAATAGCGGCGGTATATCCGTCGACCCGCTTCTGTGAATCTTTTATATTTCCAGAACCGTGGCGACGGATATTCCGCCGCTACTCCGTCGGGTTTAGTCGCTAATCCCTCGCCGACCAGTCGCGGATTTGGTGACGGATTATCCGTCGCCAAACTTTTACTGACTACTAGCGACGGCCTACCGACGAAATATCCGTCGATCCGTTTCTGTGATTTTTTTTATATTTTCAGAATCTTGTCGACGGATCTTCCGTCGGTGAGTAGTCGCCATCCGTTGCTAACTTGGAATACTTCCAGTTAGCGATGGATATTCCGTCGGTTGGCAGTCACGACTCCATCGCTAACTGGGAATTTTTTGAATTTTTTTTGCATAAAACAGAGCATTCCCTGTTCACACAACATCCACCAACATAAATAACACAAATTATCTAAACATTCAACATTATCCAATATACAATCCCAAACATCCATCAACATAAATAAAATAGATCATTTCCAAACATCCACCAACACAAACCAACATAAATAATACACCAATCATTTAAAACAATCAACATTATCCAATATTTCAAATTGTCCACATAAAACACACAAATATTCAATATTTAAACAGTTTTCAAAATATTCGAATACAAACATCAAGGAGGAGGAGTTGGATCATCCGATGGTGCTGGTACTCCCTGCTGCGCCCGACGTATGTACACTTCCACCAGATATGGAGGCAATCCCTCTAAGATATGGTCTGGAAGTTGGCGTAGCTGCTCTGGCGACATCTGGTCTAAAAGGGCCATCACAGCAGAAGGCGGTACGATAGGGGCAACATGGTCAAAAGAGAGACGCCCGACGGAAGAAGGACCGGCAGCACCAGTAGACGGACCGGGAGCAGACGGACCGGAAGCAGTAGAAGGACGCGAAAAGTACGTAGAAAACTGTGCCCGCAAGTCCGACACTGCCTCGTTCATATGCGCAAGCTGGGACCTCACATCATCGTCTGTCGGGGTCGCGAAAGGAGGCGGGGGAGGTGGAAATCTCGGAATCGTCGCGTGCAACGGCGCCAGGGAGCCAACTCCGTACAGGTACCCTTTTTTAAAGCTGCCGACGGTATCTACGAACATGTCGTCGTAGCGAGCGGCCGTAGAAGAGGGCGTCCCGACGGACGTCGTTTCGCCGACATCCTCGGCAGCAGATGGCTGAACCCGATTAAGGGCCTCACGATACGCAGCCAATCAAATGAATGTATTTATACTATAAGTTAACCTAAGTTATAATCTAAATCCTATGTTTTTCTAAGTTATAGCCTGAATCCTAAGTTTACCTAAGTTATAGTCTGAATCCTAAGTTTACCTAAGTTATAGTTTGAATACTTATAATTCTAACATAAGTCTCATAAACGTAAGTACTTACATCCGTCTCCTTGGCCCTCTCGTCGACGGAGCTCCCGTCCTTCCGCCTCTTGTGGGTATGCTGGAATACATCGTGCTTGGTGACCGAGTCAGCATCTTTTCTCTCCTTCACCGCCCGTTGGGTCTGCATACGAAATATTCGTAGAATTTAATTAATTAAGTATATTAATAATACCGATTAGATAGTGGAATGAATTTGCGGTATCTTACCAATTCTGCAAGCGTCGCTGCATTGGGCTTTGATCCCCCCGTATGTAGCCCTGCGGCCCGTCGGTTCGCTTTTGCTTTTTTTGATTTCTGCTTGAAGGCAGGAGCATCCATCTTCTCCAAGAGCTGCTTATAGTAGTCCTGTCGGATCCACTCCTTCTTCGAATGCGCCGTTCGAAGGTCATAAACCGCATCCCGGATCTTCTTTCCGGCGGCGCTTCTAAAGGTCCTACGGATCGCCTCCTCGCGATGGGGGGGGCACCAGAAGGTCCTCTGACATACAAATTCAATTATCACGATATTAAAAAAATAGTTGATTAAAGAGTAATTAATAATTAATCACAAGATAAAGATATATATATATATATATATATATATATATATACCCTCATCTCGTCGAGCCAGCGGTACTGCAAGTCTATGAGCACCTCAAAAAAATTGAGGTAGGGGCCATGGTAGTTAGCTCGGATAATCTGCCCGAGAAGCCTGGTAGCATCCCACGGAAAAAACCTACAAGGAAGCAACGAATGGATTATTAACTTGAATAAATGAAACAAATTTATTAAATTAACTTAAATTTACTTATGCTTCGCCCGCGGGCCATAGCTCTCGTCGAAACTCGTCCATCGACCTCTCTGGTGGCGTCGGAGGATCCGTGGCTCCGTGCATGTACTCGCCAGTAATCGGGTGTAACTGAATCCGGGGGTACTCCGGGGCCCACTATGCAGTAACTGGTGGTATCGCAGGCGGAACAGATCCGCTAGCGGATGGAGACGCCCTCGACGAAGGTGTCGATAGTTCCGTGGTAGATCGACGGCGGGATGAGTCTGTGCCCGGGGTACTCTCCGGCTCGGGATCGCTAGATGGGGTCGCTTCTCAGGAAGGCTGAAGGCGACCACGACCACCACCACGACCACGCCCACCACCACCACCACCACCACGACCAGCACCACCAGCACCACGACGACGAGTGCTAGCCATCAGCAGGGCGACGAGTGACGCCGCGAATAAAAGAACTAGGAGTGCCATCTGAAATAAGAATATACAGAAATTTAAACTGAATTCACTAAGTTATAAGTGCTTTTATGAGGTCAAACTAAAATCACGTAATTGAAAGTGTTTTTAATATATACTGATATTTAATCTAATCATCGTCATCGTCTTTGTCCTCGTCCTCAGCCTCGTCCTCATCATCATCCTCATCCTCATCCTCATCCTCATCCTTATTTTCATCGTCGACTTCATCTGTATCCTCATCCTCATCAAGTTCTTCTTCTTCTTCTTCTTTTTCTTCTTCTTCTTCTTCTTCTTCTTCTTCTTCTTCATCCTCAATATTTGGGATAAGACGCATCTTTTTCCCCTGTTGATAGCTAAGTCTTGTGTATCAACCTCTTCCTCCCTTCTATTTTCCTCAATAATATTTTCAACATCCATGATATCCGACTGTTGTACCAAGTATTGGGACTTTTCGATCTGGTCCTCTTGGTATGCTGGGTCTCCAACGTTGAATGTATTTCTAGATTTAATCTTGTATACTGTCCACCTGTCAAATCGATCTCTACGATGCCTTGGGTAGCTTGTATAGTAGACTTGAACAGCCTGACTTGCTATCGCAAACGTGTACCTCCTGCGATGATTTGTATCGATGAATCTAAATTGTTTATCGATTCTCCAACCGATATTTGGTGTCGTATCGAACCACTCACATTTGAACATCATAATATGCATATCATATGGGGCACTATATTGTAAATCTACAATATTCCGAAGCACTCCATAATAGTCAAAGTCCGGCTCGTCGTCATAGATGGTGCCTCTTATGCAAACACCAGAATCCTTGGTACTGAAGCCGTCATTGACATATTCGGCATTTATAGCATTCTGAGTTGCCTTAAACTTGAAGCCATTAACGACATAGCCTGGCCAAGTCTTTGCATGCTTCTTCGGTCCCAATGCCAAATAACGAATACTCTCATTTGTGAGTGTTATTTCAGGCAATAAAACCTGTAAACAAATATTGATAATTTAAATATTTCAGATGCATATATTTTAATGGTAGTCGTATAAATTATTATCTCAGTTACTTACGTATTTGCAAAACCATGACGAAAAGGTACAATCAACCTCTCTTTAAAGTCCTTCATCGATAATATCGGGTGTCCTCATTTTAAATTCATCTCTAAATACACTGTTAGAGAGAATAAGAATAAGTGTTGTTAGTTACTTCCCCAAATTAGAGATTATAACGAGTGTAAGTGTAGGGATAAGAATGACCGACCAGCAGGAGTATTGTGATCCCGACTGCCCGAAAGGGACGAAGCCATTAGAACATAGCGCCAGATGTACATTTCTAGGCTCTACAGCAAAATTTGGATGACACAAATCAAAATGTTTCTACGCCTCTCTGTCCGAAGGATGTGACAATTCTCCATCGTCCTTTGTGCATTCTTCGTTGTGCTACGTCATGTGTTCAACTGTATTCAGAGACATATACATCCTCTGCAAGCGCTTCGTGATCGACAAGTAATACATATACTTGTAAGGACGTCGTTTTCAAGTTGACTTTCCTTTTTCCTTTACTGGCTTGTAACGATCCGCATTACAGAAGCTGCAACTTTCTATGTCCTCCTTCTCCTTGTAGTACAACATACATCCGTTGTGACAACAATCTATCTTCTCGTACCCCAGTTCCAATTGTCGGACCATCATCTTTGACTTATAGAAGTTTTTGGGAGCTCTTTTGATTCCATCGGTAAGATCTCCATTGCTAGTTGTGTAATCCGATCATAGCAAGCTTGTGGCAAGTTAAAATTAGACTTTATGTTCAACAACTGCATCGTCACTGACAGTACGGAATGAGTCTCACAATCAGGATGTAGAGGAGTATCTGCATCCTGAAACATATCATAGAACTCCTTTGCCTCGGGATTAGGATCCTTCGGATCAAAATTAGGCCCTGCCGCATCGTATACCATATCTCGTGCATGATTCTGCAGGTCTCCATAATCAACAGAGCAACCGTCGTCCATAACAAAATCCGTTGCAGTATTTTCATCAAAACCATAAGTAGCAGCATTCGCAACCTGTCTTTCTGCATATAGTTCACCTTGCGATGACTACATGCAGTAATCACGTACGAAACCCTTACGGGTCAAATAATCTCTTACAGTCACCACTTCTTCGTAACGTCTATTACGACAATTACCACATGGACACTTGATTTTGTTACCGTCCATGTACTGAGCTTTGCTCATGGCATACTTAAGAAACACTTCCATGCCTGCCTAAAAATCATCACTCACACCTATTCTGCTCTCGTGTTGTCGTTTGTACATCCATGTATGATCAAAGAAGTAACGATCCATCGCAGATTGGATGTGAAAATCTGTATCGTAAGACAAACAGAATTACTATGTAATCATGTACTCACCAATAACCGGATATAACTGAGTCTGGGGGTACTCCGGGGCCCCCCATGCAGTAACTGGTGGATCCACTGGTATAGGCCGGATGTACTTAGTATTAACCGTATCAGATTAGTATCGGTCTATCGGTTTGGTATAGGCCGTATCAGATTGGTATTGGCCTTAGCAAATTGGTATCGTCCTATCCGATATGTACATGTATCGACCGTATAGCTAGGATTCATATTGGCCTTATCGATTCGGTATTGGCCATATCCGATAGGTATTGGCCGTGTCGGATTATTATCGACCGTATCAGATTAGTTTTGTGGAATGTTTAGTAACAACTGTACTTGGATTTCTCTCTTCTCGAGCTAGAATACCATTGTAAGAGAGTCACGAGAGCGTAAAAAATCTCCTAAATATTAATATTTACGAGAGTGATTGGCCAGTTACAGTAACATACATGCTTCATTTTCCATCAGAAAAAGAGAGATTGAAAGCAATAACATATAGAGTTGAATTTTAGAAGAAGAACTCTTGTAATTCTACCAAAATACAACTCTATATGTTATTGCTTTCAATCTCTCCTTCCTGATGGAAAATGAAGCAGGTATGTTACTGTAACTGGCCAATCACTCCCATAAACATCAATATTTAGGAGATTTTTTACGCTCTCGTGACTCTCTTGCAATAAAAATCTAGCTCGAGAAGAGAAAAATCCAAGTACAGTTGTTACTAAACCTTCCACCATACTAATCTGATACTGCCGATACTAATCTGATATGTCGATACCTATCGGATATGGCCGATACCGAATCGATAAGGCCAATACGAATCCTAGCTATACGGCAGATAAATATCGGATAGGACGATACCAATTCGCTAAGACCAATACCAACCGATACTGTCACGCCCCAGAACCAGAATACTGGAGAGCGGGGGCAGACATAGCCAGCTACGTATATTGAAATAGAATACATCTCAACTATACGGTCACGGCTGTCTAGATATGAGGGTTTACTACAAGCCAGCAGTCTCTTAAGGTCAAGCCTATTGTCTCAATCTCAAGCAATTAACAGAGTCACAAGATATTAGAGCATCAAATATATATATATAAGGCGTCCCAAATATTACATATTGGATGATCATGAAGCTAGTCGTACAAAATGATGGGACTAGCAAGAGTTCAGTCATACATGATCAACCCTAGGATTTGTTAATCATGCTTACAGCCCGTAGGCAGACAGTAGGTAAATGTGCATCGAGCTAACAGGTGCTCGTCGGCTAAGCGTCTCAAAAGAATAAATTTACATATAAGTGGGTGAAACAAAAAAGAAAAACCCACTCTTGGCCCGGGTTCCGTCTAGTTGTCACCATTGGGCTGGAAGCTCGATAGATCCTCGGAAGCTGCTCCGAAATCTGGCCACACAAAACCAGCTGGGTCAAACCCCAGAAAGAGCAAGTGCCACAAAGGAGGCCACAAATAAGAACAAAAGCCAGCATATCAGAACATAAGAATGAAAGAAGTACAAGTAGTAAAGTACACAGGGCGATAAACGACTAGGGACGTGGAACTATTCTGGGAGTCAGGTTACAATCCTTAAACCAAACAAGGACCGGGATTGTACCCCTTCGCCTGAATAGCTCACTGTCTCTACCCATTTATCGTTAGAGGTAAGTAAAACAATCATGATCAAGAGTTCCAGGTACAGGGGCTAGACAAGACTTAGACAGAGCTGGACACCATTCATTCACAATCGGCCAAGCAAGTACTACGGCTTACTACTTTAACTAACTAGGGTTATCACAAACCTAATTACTAACAAGATGCAAGTGAGAATTCCAGTCCCAAGCCCTGCAGACCATCCAGTTATCCTTCCGCGGGTTGAGAGTTATAGGTGGGTACATTGCCCGGAAGACAAATGTACCCTTAGGTGACTTAGAGGGTGCAACACATGACAGTGTGCTGGAAATGTGCTCTACTCGTCGGCAAGCTACAAGTCCATTAAAGTGCCCAGATAACGAGATTGCCTGTGACTGGGAATTCTCCATGTTCTAGTTTGATCTAATCATTAGCCTAATCCAATTTAGCGCGAGTCCCTGGCCGTGGTACCCCGGAAGTCACGTCCTAGACATGATGCAAGACAAGACAAGTGGATTGTACAAACAAGCAAGCAGGAACACCCACGGTGTCAAGTTGATTATACGAGTTAATTACAAGTTACAAGTCAAGTCATGTCAGGAGTGCGCCGCCACGGGCCACTATCAAGTTATCAAGATAAATCATGTCAGGGTACTGTCAGGAGTGCGCCACTACGGGCCACTATCAGGTCAGGTTGGTCATGTCAGGAGTGCACCACTACGGGTCACTGTCGTGTTATGCTAGTTCCTTGTCATACCAGGCCATGTACAATAGTCATTCCAAACATATCTAATACAATATCAATATATATAGGACTATAGAAGAGCCAGGCTTAAAGAAAATAAAACCAAATCTCCAAGAGCCAATGGTTTGCGCAAGGGATCAGGGGGTTGGATTGCGCAGGAGTCAAGTGCGCCAGGAGGCCAACTGCGCAGGGTGAGCTGCGCAGGGTACCAACTGCGCAGGAGTGAGCTGTGCAGGGTACCAACTGCGCAGGAGTGGATGGCGCAGCAGATGGATTGCGCACAGGAGGATTGCGCAGGGGTGGATTGTGCAATGGTCAATTGCGCAGGGGTTACTTTGCGCATGGCTGGCTTGTGCATGGCTAGCTTGCGCCAGCGCAATCCAGCGCAGCGCAAAGTACTGGCCAAGTGATTGCGCAATCGGCCATGCGCTAAGGAGCACAGGCCGGGGGTGCGTAATCGGCCATGCGCTAAAAACGCAAGGCAGAGGGCTGTTCTTCCTGGCCGAGAGCAAGTCCAAGAACACCAAGAACTTCAATTCTTCATAACTTAGCCAAATTAAAACCAAATCTAGATTTTTAAAGTTCTAACTTGAGTAAAATTGAATTCTCTTCCACATGGAAGCATCAAAACATACAAAAATCAAAGTTAAATAGATCAAAATCATGTAAATCCGAAAATAGTAAAAACCTAGATCTAGAACAAAGGAAACTCCAAATCACAAAATATCAAGTTCTAAAGTTGTTCTTCATGGCCTAATCTAGCTAATGGACAAATAAAAAGTGGTGCTTATTTGATGGCAAGGTGCACTTGCCTAATGGGTTGGGGAGTTGTGGAAGAAGGAAGAAGAAGAAGAAATAAATGAAAATAATGAGGAGAGAGAAAAGTAGGTAGGGATTTATGAGGGTGGGTTGTGTTGTGTTGAGGGTAGAGTGTAGGTTAAAGTGTTCCACTCATGATGAACCAAACCAAACCAACTTCCACAAAATAAAACCAAGCCATGGTCCAAAACCCATTTACGAGAAACCAAAATCCGCAAGTCGAGAAAATTAAAATACGTGCCAAAATCAAATACGAGCATAAATACGTAATACAGGAAATGGGGGTGACAGATACAGTCGATACTTATAAGTACCTACGGTCGAGGAGGTTGACCCGCTGGTACATCCATGTATGATCAACAAAGTATCGATCCATTACAAATTGGATGTAAAAATCTGTATCGTAAGACAAAATAAACTTAATTAGTTCGATACCGATACCGATTCTGATACTCAATGAAATAGTCCGATACCGATACCGATTGGTGGTGGGACGAGCCATAATCCGCTGAAGGAGGCTTCTCCGTCAAAGAATTCTGGCTCGCTCCACCAACTAAATTTTGG
This sequence comes from Iris pallida, assembly GCA_029216955.1. Lineage (NCBI taxonomy): Eukaryota > Viridiplantae > Streptophyta > Magnoliopsida > Asparagales > Iridaceae > Iris > Iris pallida. Next base: position 34,603,781 of record JANAVB010007399.1, read on the forward strand.
TTTTGGTTTCGGTTTTGGTTTCGGTTTTGGTTTTGGTTTTGGTTTTGGTTTTGGTTTTGGTTTCGATTTCGGTTTTGGTTTCGGTTTAGATTATTCGGTTTTGGTTTTGGTTTTGGTTTTGGTTTTGGTTTTGGCTTCGGTTTTGATTATTCGGTTTTAGTTTTGGTTTTGGTTTTGGTTTTGAATATACTAAATTCGGTTCGGTTTCGGTTTTAAAAAAATTTGGTTCGGTTTCGGTTTTGAATATACTAAATTTTATTATTCGGTTTCGGTCCAAAGTATATATATACTCCTCTATATATATATATATATATATATATATATATATATATATATATATATATATATATATATATATATATACACTAAGTTTATATACTAAGTTTATATATATATATATATATATATATATATATATATATATATATATATATATATATATATATATATATATATCTGTGTGTGTGTGTGTGTGTGTGTGTGTGTTCCGACCCCCACCCCCACCACTGCCGACCCCAAGTCCCACCCTCGGCCCCAATCCGATGCACTACCCCCGCGCGACCCCCACTCCCACCACCGCCGAACCCAACTCCCATCATCGGCCCCAATCTGATGCACTACCCCCCCCCGCGACCCCCACTCCCACCACCGCCGACTCCGGCGCCCCCGACCCCCCATCACCCCCCCCGTGGCCTTTTTCGCTGCCTCGGCCCCCAACCCCTGTACTACCCCCCCTGCGAGCCCCACTCCCACCACCACCGACCCCCACCCCCCCACCCCGGCTCCCCTCTGCCCCCCCCCCCCGCGGCCTCCCTCACCCCGGTCCCCCTCCGCCCCCCTTCGCCCCCCACCCTCGTGGCCTCCATCCCCCCCATGGCCTCCCACCATAGCCGACCACCCCCTCACCACGGCTCCCCTCCGCCGGCTACCTCCGCCCCCCCACTTCCGCGGCCTCCATCCCCCCAGCGGCCTCCCACCACAGTCGACCACCCACCCCCCACCACGGCTCCCCTCCCCCCCACCGCCGGCTACCTCCGCCGTGGCCCCCCTCGCCGCCCACAACCACCAAACGAGAGAGAGTACCTTTGAGAGAGAGCTCCAAAAGAGAGAAAGAGAGGAGAGAGAAATATTTTGGTTTGAATGAAATCCCCCCCTCCTCCGTCGGTTCAATTTAAGTTAGGGCTAGCTATTTAGCGACGGACTGTCGACGGATATATCCGTCGCTATGTAGTCGTAAAATTTCCTACGAATTTTTATATATTTTTCCGCCAGCTGAGTGACTACGTAGAGACGGCTATAGTTTTTGTCGCTAAAACTCATCAGTTGGGCGACGGACGATCCGTCGCTACGTGGTCGCCCAATTTTTTGCAATTTTTTATTATTTTTTTACGCAAATATTGACTAAGGAGTGACTACCTAGCGACGGCTACCTTGTCCATCGCTATTTTGCCTACGCCTTACCGACGGGTGTGCGACAACTTTTCACCCTTAAAATTAAAAAAAATTGCCTGTGATTAGACGGTAAACCGTCAGTATATAGTCGGGAGTCCGTCGCTAGTAGCGACGGACTTAATCCATCGCTAATAGGCCATCGCTAAAGCGATAAATTTTGGTAGTGGTCTTTCAGCTCCTTCAGGTCTGTAAGCTATCAACCTGTAGTAAACTTTTCTTTCCATTCTGATGATTGATGGTTGGATTCTGGAGCTAATGTTCATGTTTCATTTGATCGCTCCTGTTTTTCAACCTATTGGGAATCAGGTGGAGGAAGCGTGACTCTAGGAGATGGCTCAACGACACAGATTATAAGAAGAGGAAGAATAGATCTGAAGATGACATCAGGAAAAATTCTACCTCTCCATGATGCACTTCATGTGTCGTAGGTTAGGAGAAACTTAGTTAGTGGATCCCTTCTTGTAGCCTTAGGATACAAAATTGTAATGGAGGCCAATAAAGTAGTTTTTTTTCTAAGAATAATCTTTTTGTGGAAAAGGATTTGTAAAAGATGGACTTTTTATTTTAAGTACTATGAATAAAATTTCAAATCCTTCATTTGTTGCAAATGTTGAATCATTAAATGTTTGGCATGGCAGACTAGGCCATGTAAACTTAGGATCTATAAAAGAATGATGAGTTTAGATCTTATCCCTAAGACTCCTATAGACGATGAACACAAATGTGATATCTGTGTTCAAGCAAAACACACTAGATTATCTTTCAAATTTGTCCATAGGGATTCTGAACTCCTAAAACTAATTCATAGTGACGTTTGTGATTCTAATAGGGTTTTGACCCGAGGCGGTAGGAAATACTTTGTCACTTTTATAGATGATCATTCAAAGTATTGTTACACCTACTTTCTTAAAACCAAAGATGAAGTTCTAGAGAGATTTAAGGTCTATTAGTCTGAAGCTGAGAACCAGTTAGATAGAAAGATTAAGATCCTTAGATCAGATTGTGGTGGAGAGTATACCTCAAATGAAATGACTAACTTCTGTGAAGAGCATGGAATTATTCACGAGATAACTGCTCCTTATTCACCACAGTCCAACGGAGTTGATGAAAGGAAGAATCACACTCTGTTAGACATGGTCAATGCCATGCTTCTCAGCTCAGGTGTCACGACCCGCACCCGCTTTTCGGATACGAGACGTGTCTAAGCCAGCCTACGCCGCAGAGTCGGCGGTAGAACGCTGTCAAGGCCATGATGCTCAAAATGACATAAATATAACATTTATTGCTCATTCACATTTCTAAATTGATTACAACCTTTACAACATTTATATTTAAAAAAATACAAGATTCTTAAAATTAATGAAAATGATACCACTTCTATCTAATCTCTAGGTTTCCGCCTGCAAGTACACCCGTATCTCCCAAAACTAAGTACAGCCACAGCTAACAAGAAAAATGTTGGTTTCCAGTCAGAAATGGAACAAGCACACAAACCGACGGCAATACGAACACAATAAAATTCACAAGACATAAAAATAACATATGTGAGATGAAAACTAGAAAGTAACGGATGGCATGGCAAACGGTAAAGAAAACAAGGAAACAAATAAAAGACAACTATCTATGTGTTTTGAAATATCAGTTTCGGCATGTGAACGGCTAGGAGATAAATCTGGCACCCTGCACGTGTCGTGTGCAGCTGCTATTCTCCATGAAAGACACGGGGGATGGGTATGGGGTAGTTCACACATCTATTAAGATATTTCCTCTCCCGACTAGTACTCATGGACTCGAACAAGTTACGAAACACGAAAACATGATAATCACGAAATATAGTAAGTAGAGATCCATGATACTAATTTCTGTGTGACGAGCGTGTCAACAAGGAACAAGACATATGTATAAACATGAAATGTATAAACTACTATTAATCAAAAAGCAATCAGGAAGTGCATTTGCCTGGGTCCTTAGCTGCTGAAACCGATAATCCCATTGGGTCCAGATTAGTCTGATTAGCCTAAGTCGATACGAGAAAGTCAGGATTTGCAAGACTTAGGAACACATGATTAACCATGATCAAGATTGATCTAATCTAAGATAGAATTTGAAAAGAAAATTCTTAAAAAAAATTATATAATAATATTTCAGAAATACTCGTTATATAAAACCTTTTGAAAATATTCCAACCATAAGGTTTATTTTTTGAAATTTATAGGAATAATAAATAAAAATCAAGTAAACCGTTTATTTTATGCAAGGACCAAAATAGTTTTATATATCAAATATTTTAACCTAAATATTTTAGATTTATATGAGAACCCACATTAAGGAAATAGACTAATAGATACATACTTAGAAAATACATCTGTAACTATTCAGAAGTGGTTTATAAACTTTATTTATGAACAATTATTTTAAAGACACAATAGTCCAAATCCCATATAATTAGCCCAAAACTAAATGTATAAATCTGTATCCAAATTATTATCTAAAATATATAGTCCCAAATAATTTATAACTCTTATTCAAAAAATAACTTGGCTTAAAGCCAAAACCCCATGACCCATAAAATAGTAAAAATCCAATTTGCAACATATCAGAAACATTTAAAGACTAAAGCCCAAAAGATTCATATAAACTCCTTTTAAAACCATCGACCCAACATAGTAAGCCCCAAAAACCAAAACATATGCGTATATTAAGTACATACATACATGTATTCACCAATGGCAATAATAACAGTAATATTAATTATTCATACTCGTGTACTGTGTAAAAGTCTTTGTTAATAAGATGATAATGATAACACGATGTTTTCTTTCCATTCTTCAAAGATTATTATTCTCAATAGAAAATTAAAAAAGAATAAAATTTGTACTTCGAATTTGACATTGTAAAAGAAAAGTGCACACACATGTTCATAGGTCTAACACTAACCTTTGTAGTTTATTATGGTTGGAAATAATGGTTTCTGAAATAACACTGATTTGAATGGTCAATCCGCTGACATCATGAGAATTTTGAAATAGAAAAAAGCCACAGCACCACATGGGCTTTTGCTTTCATCTGCACTTTCGAAAGTCGACTAAAGCGTGGGTTTTCGCACGGCGGCACATCCGTCTGGTCACGGAGCGCTCGAGCAGTAGGACAGAAGGGGCTTTGCGGTCGGGCTAGGTAGTACTCTGGACGGAGGAGAGGTACTCGCCCGCGAGGGCACAGGGAGTTCTCAGCCAGTGGTGGCGAGAAGCTGCGTGGCCGGTGGTCCACGGCGCGCAGTTCAGGCGGCGGGTGGCGGAGCTTGTTACTGCTAAGCTCAAAGCGGTTCGAGGACAGATCCGAGCAGAGGGCTCCAGTGAAGGCAAGGCGTCGGTCGAGAGCGGGGTGGCGCTCAACCGGGTTGGCCAGAGAAGACAGAGCAGCGGGCAACTCGGGTGAGGCGGTACGACGACAACGACGCGAGGGAGGTGAGGATCTGGGTGGTGGTCGATGCAGGAATAGGGAGATGGAGGGCTGTTTGGTTGGAGTAGCCGTGGTGTGTCGGTGGTGTCCGGGTGAGAGGTGGTTCTGGAGGTTGGCGAGTTCTGTCGAGGGAAATACGGAGGCGATGAACGGTGGTGGCGATGAACGGTGGTGGGGGTGGCCAGTCTAGACAGCAACGGTGGCGTTTCAATGGAGGTCATGATGGTGGTCTTGGTCGCGGTGGTGTCCCGATGGCAGGGTTTGTGACAAGGCCGCAACAGGGCAGAGACGTAGATGCTAGGGTTTTTGGGAATCGGCTGACCCTTCCCTATATATACTTACTGTTGATTTGTGGGAAAGATAAGAAGAATCTGATTTAACTCAGATTTGATAGTTTCTTGGCTATCCATAGGATTTGAAGATCTCATATTTGAATTCGAAACCATTTTTGGAGTGCAGGGAACTAAGTAGTCGACCCACCAGAGATTTGAATACTTGCACCAAAGCCCTTCAACTTTTGGCTTTGCAACCCTCCCTCCTTTATTGAAAATTAATTAAACTTTTAAAAATCTATTTAAATTAAATAAAGCCTATTAGTAGATAATTATTTAATCTAAATCAACATTCGGTATTATCGAGTAATTTGATTAGTCTGAATTTAAATCTAACTCGAATAAATGTTCAACATAATATTTTAGAAATAATATTTAATATTTATCAAAACGAATTAAATCAATAAAGTTGAAAACTAAATTATCTTATCAAAGTTAATTTAAAGTATATAACCCAAATTAATTAACAAATTTATTATTGGCAAGATATTAACCAATAATTTAAACTGACTTAAGATAACCTTAATCCAATAATGGATTATTATACATAACTATCAAAATAATTTTATTAATATTTGATACTAACAAAACTAATTATCGTATATTTCTTACATAAAATCTTATCTAAAATAATAGTAAATAGTTTTAAAAGACTTATGAAATATTTTCGAAACAAAATCCTTTGCTTAGAACAATAATAATTGAATATCTTTAATAATAAAATCTCAAGAAAAAAATATATTTTTTAATTTATGATTTTCAAATCATAAATTTTAGCTAGTTTTCGATATACAAAATAATAGCAAATAATGCGATACGTTTCAAGAGAAAATTTTAAATCATGTTTTTAAATAACATAAATAGCTGAGAATAGAAATTTTAAAAATTCGGGGGGAGGAGTTACAAATCTACCCACCTTAGAAAAATTTTGTCCTCGAAATTTCATATGGTATAACTAGGCACGACTAAGAATATAATCAAGAAACGATCTGATCAATGATCAAGCGAGTTAGATCACGTATAGAATTAAACCTTAAGAAAACATACCTCGTGGCACGATTAAAGTATGGTAAAAGAAAGGGTCTAGTCACAATGGTCAAAATATAATTGAAATATGATTAATTATACAAAGAAAGTTGTTATGCACGATCAATTATTGGCACGGTCAATAAGTTGAGGAAAATGTTTTGGCATGGTTATAGAGTCAAGACCTAGGTATGACTATAATTCTAGTGAGATGGAATTAACATATGCTAAATGGTTACTATGAGGGAACTAATAGAATGGTAAGAGAGAGGCTACAAGACTTATCGAGAAGACATAGAAAAAAATAGGATACACAATCAAATTGAAATGAGGGTGGAATAATCATATGCCAATAAAAGGTATAGTCACTATGGTATTCAAAAATTGTACGCATATCTAAAGTCGTTTCACCGAGAATCTATGTCTCGCAAGTGTACATCTGACTGCAGTAACCCTTGGTTTCATGACTCAAATATGATAGGGTATCGAATACTCTATTAGCTCTACCAATATTAACATACAACTCAAAGTCAGAATAGGACAATTAGGACATGGTTTTAGTATCATTCGTAGAATTATGTATACTCAAAATTACTTCAACTTGGGGATCATGCCACGCCAGTGCGCTACTGGCTGCAGTGAACCCGCAGTCTCGGTAATTCAAGTCAATGGCGACAGTGCGCTGCTGTCTTACCATTATGAGTCACCGAAAACTACTTCCACTATATTCACACAATTTTGAAGGAGGTTCTAGAATTTCAACGAGTCGGTCATGATAGAAAATATAAGTATCTATTCTCGAAGTATAATATCAGTTTTTTTTTAAATTCAGACGATTGATTAGGAAGAAAATGACCGAAGACAAGGGAGATATAAATTTTTATTTCTATTTCTCTACTAGTCAAGATCAAGGGAAGTATGCCTAAAATACTATGTCTACCTATTATGAATATATTGATACACAAGTATATATATATATATATATATATATATATATATATATATATATATATATATATTGAGACTAGACAAGATCAAGGGAATGATAATTTGAGATTTTTAGGATTTATCCAGGCTATATATATATATATATATATATATATATATTTTTTTTTTTTTTTTTTATATATATATATATATATATATATATATATATATATATATATATAGCCTGGATAAATCCTAAAAATCTCAAATTATTATTCTAAGATAAGATTACCCTATTTTTAAGTAAAATATAAATTTAATTAGCAATAATACATATATTATATTAAATATACAATTTATAGAAATTATTCACGAGACTAAAAATGGACTACCAATATATATATATATATATATATATATATATATATATATATATATATATATATATATATATATATATATATATATATATATATATATATATATATATGCACATCTATATATCTACATAAAAGTCGTTGGTCGCTCTACATGACTACCAAGGTTTGGGTTGCGTTCGGACAAGTTTAGGACAACAGGGTCTTCTAAAAGCCAATAATCTTAATAATAAGTAATTAAATTATTCCTAGGGTCATGTCACAACTTGACCTGGTTTTCCTAGTTAGAATACATCTATGACTCGGCCTTCTCTACTATAGCTAATACGCTAGTCAAAGCATGCCATTGCACTATCCGTGCTATCACTTCTAGTCATATGGCGCTCCAAAATTTAACCAAGACTAAGACATTCTATAATAATAATTAATTAAATTAAATATTTATAAAATTTCAAAAATTACATCTTAATTCAAATAAAAGGAATAAATGCTATTTTTAAAATTTTGGAAAGATGTTATGAATCTATCCTCCTTAGAAATACCGTCGAATCAAAATGCGATAGTGCATCCGTCTATGAAAGTCATCTAGTGAGACCTATGTAGCAACCTTAACTACCCAAATGTAAAATTAAATTAGGGACTCATAGTCCTAACCATTCTCTTAAAATTGATTTACTCCTAGTTGTGAATGAGCATTTCCTAGTCGCAGGCTCGCAGTAGTACAACTAATATGGTACTACCACGAGTTAGCATAATTTGTGAAGACTGACCTGCATGGGCCACCACAAAAACTTGTCACGACTCGTACCCGCTTTTCGGATACGAGACGTGTCCAAGTCAGCCTACGCCGCAGAGTCGGCGGTAGATCGCTGTCAAGGCCATGATGCTCAAAATGACATAAATATAATATTTATCGCTCATTCACATTTCTAAATTGATTACAACCTTTACAATATTTATATTTAAAGAAAATACAAGATTCTTACAATTAATGAAAATGATACCACTTCTATCTAATCTCTAGGTTTCTATCTGCAAGTACACCTGTATCTCCCAAACTAAGTGAAGCCACAGCTAACCTGAAAAATATTGGTTTTCAGTCAGGAATGGAACAAGCACACAAACTGACGGCAATACGAAAACACAATAGAATTCACAAGACATTAAAATAACATATGTGAGATGAAAACTAGAAAATAGCTGATGTCATGGCAAGCGGTGAAGAAAATAAGAAAACAAATAAAAGACAACTATCTATGTATTTTGAAATATCAGTTTCGGCATATGAACGGCTAGGGGGTAATTCAGGCACCCTGTACGCAAATAAAAGATAACTATCTATGTGTTTTGAAATAAAAGACAACTATCTTTGGGGAGAAGTCCTTTTGTCAGCCTGTTATATCCTTAATAGGATAACCAGTAAGACTAATGATAAGACACCATATGAGTTATAGAAAGGTCGAATCCCTAGGATTAATTACCTCAAAGTTTGGGGATGTCTAGCCAAGGTAGGAATTCCTGAACCTAAGAAGAGAAAGATAGGACCTAAGACTGTTGATGCTGTGTTTATAGGATATGTCCTAGATAGTAATGCCAATAGATTTCTTGTAACTGTTTATGAAGTAAATGAAATCCCTAATAACACAATTATAGAAGCTAGAGATATAGTTTACTTTGAGAATATTTTTTTAAGGATAGAACTTCTTCATCTTCCTTCAACCCTTCTCTTACTCCATCTACTAGTTCTCAGTTTCAAATATCAAGTCCACAACCTGAACAAGTCATAGAACTTAGAAGGAGTAATTGAGAAAGGATTGAAAAGAATTTAGGAGAAGGATTCTTCACATTTTTGATAGAGGGTGACCCCTCAACTTATGAAGAAGCCATATCCTCTCCCGATGCTCCATTCTGGAAAGAAACTATTAACAATGAGTACAACTCCATTATGAAGAACAATATTTGACTTTTAGCAGACCTTCCTTTAGGTAGCAAACCCATAGGTTGTAAGTGGATCTTCAAAAAAAAACTTAGAACCGATGGTAGTATAGAGAAATACAAGGCTAGGCTAGTAGCCAAAGATTTTACCCAGAAAAAAGGATTAGATTATTTTGATACCTACTCCCTTGTAGCTAGGATCACTTCTATTAGAACCCTTTTAGCCTTAGCTTCCATTCATGATATGCTGATCCATCAAATGGATGTAAAGACAAAATTTCTAAATGGAGATTTAGAAGAAGAAATATATATGGAGCAACCTGAAGGTTTTATTGCTAAAGGCCAAGAAAATAAGGTTTGTAGATTAGTAAAATCTTTTTATGGCCTAAAACAAGCTCCCAAGCAATGACAAAACAAATTTGACAAAGTCATTATAGAATTTTGTTTTGTGCCAAATGAATATGATAAATGTTTGTATTCTAAAAATATAAATAGAAGTTGTGTTATCTTATGCTTGTATTTGATGATATCCTTATTCTAGGATCTTTACTGGAACTGATAAATAACACTAAGATTTATTTATCTAACCAGTTTGATATGAAAGACCTAGGTGAAGCAAACCTGATCCTAGAAATACAAGTGTCCAAATGCAAAGAAGGTTATACTCTATCCCTATCACATTCAATTAAGAAAATGTTAAGAAAGTTTGAGTATTTTGACAAGAAACCTGCCCTTACTCCTTATGACAGTAATTTTGTTCTCAAGAAGAATGAAGGATCACCTATAGAACAACATAGATATTCACAAATGATTGGGTCCCTTATGTACATAACAAATAGGACCAGACTCGATATTGCATTTGCTATTGGCAGAATAAGTAGATGTACTAGTAACCTAAATCAATCACATTGGACTGCATTAGACAGATTATTTAGATATATTAAGGGTACTCTAGATTATAAACTTCATTATTGTCACTACCAGTTTTCAAAATAAGGGTAAATTTATCATTTTCTATATTCCTATATTTTGTGAATATTTATTTATTAATATTGTATTTTTGGGGATTATTTAGTCGGGTTAGAGACTCGTCAAGTTTTGATTTGTGTTAGTGATCCGGATAGCTTAGACATTAGTCGGAGCCCAAGGATTAGCTAGACATGGCCTACAAACCCAACTCATTAGGCTAGTGCAATTAGATTAATCCCATATAACAAATTAACTCATTTAAATATTAGACCTTTGACCAAATTGACCCCAAATTCTTGCATTTACTTAATTAACCAAAAGAGAAACCATTAGGGGCTAATTAGGCATTTCAACTGGCCCTAACCTAGCATGTATGGCCGGCCACCTATGGGAGTCCTCTCCATCATTTCATTTCACAAGTAGCCTCCATTTTCCCTCAAATTTGGTGTTCTTCCCAATTTGAGAGCAACCACTATTGATTTCTCTCCCAAATCCACTCATTCCTCCACCATTCCTCTCCACCCATCAAGAAGAAGGTGCCTACAAAGAGTGGAGAGCAAGGAGCAAGGAGGAGAGTCCATTTGCAAGGGATTTTTGTTTCGGATTCGTGTCCATTGGATAGATCATTGGGAAACAACTCCCAATAGGTAAAACTCTCTCTAAACTCTCCATTTCAATTCATATTTTTGGTTTTGAACCCATAGGAACCCACCCTCATGTAAGGACAACTCTTAGGAATGATTTAGAGGCTCTACTGAGTCCTCATTTGTAAGTTGGGATAGGTTTTGTGCCACCCATAGAGAAAATTCAAGGGTGATACACCAAGTGTTTGTAGAAATACCCAATAGGTCATTTTGAATTCTAATTTCAGTTTTACACATGAATGAGGATAGATTATCTATGGTTAAGGTGTCCTAATTGATTTTCATATGAATTCCTATATATGTATGCATATAATTTTGGCCTACAAGTCATGTATATATGTAACTATAGGTAATATATGGTATATATATGTATGTGCACTGTATTGGGAGTAAAATAGGATGATATATGTATATATTGTGTGTGTGATTATGTGTTGTGAGAGTATTGATAGTGTGTGAGAGTGTAAGGGTTTGATAGTTTAGTATGTGAATTAGAGTGTGTGTTTGTAGTGAGTGAGAAGGGGAGGGGGTGAGTGTGCTGCATTGCACATCTTGCTGTAGGCAGCAGATTGCAGCAACAGTAGCAGCAATTACAGCAGCAACATGAGCAGCAGCAGCGGCTAGCAGCAGCATCTGTATAGCATGGGAGCTTGATTTTGGATTTCCCCTTGTGTGTGAGTGTTGGTTAGTTAGAAGATTAGTATCTTAGTTAGATATCTTAGGATCTTAGACATATCAAGTTAGTATCCTAGGATAGATAAGTTAGTATCTTGGATAGGTAAGTTAGTATCTTGAGGGTATCAAAGTTTATGATGTGTATCCCAGAGTATAGGATATTATCCCATATAGATAGCGTATAGAGTGTGTGTATATATGTTTTAGTTGGTTATCTACCATTTTGGGTGAAAAGTGTATATATATATATATATATATATATATATATATATATATATATATATATATATATATATATATATATATATAGTGTATAGGATATTACCTATTTTAGCAAGGTATATGAGAGTTAGCTATAGCCTAAGGATAGGACATTAGCCTAAGGTAATGAGGATTACCTAGACTAGGGTAAAGAGGGTTACCTAGATGGCTAAGGTAATGGGTATGATGTTAAGGTAGATAGTTAGATACTAGTCTAAGGTAGATGGTATGATCTATTAACTTAAGGTATTAGGATTCCTAACTTAAGGTATGGTATTGGGAATACCAATAGAGGTAAGATAAAGGGTATCTTGGTTGGTAATGACTAGAAATAGAATACTTGGCCTAAATTTGACCTTGTTTGACCAAGGTTGACTATTTTGACTGAAAGTCAAAGTTGAGTCAACATCTGACCTAGATTGGACTAGAAGTTGACCAGAGTTGACCAGTTGACCAAAAGTCAATTGTAGGTCAACCATTGACCTAGTTTGATCTAGATTGGCTTAGGAGTTGACCAGAGTTGACCAAAAGTTAACTGTAGGTCAAATATTGACCTAGTTTGACCAAGATTGGATATCATGTACTAAAAAATCATGTCTAACACTGTTAAAACCCTATTTAATTCATGTATATTGTAACACCCAGTTTTCCAGATGAGGGTAATTTTAAAATTTTGTAATTATAATTATTATTTATTGATATTTATTTCATATTATAATTTTTGGTGATTTTTAATCATTTTTAAACTATTTAAAAATCATGACTTGTGATTTGGTGTTTTGCTAGTGTAACCCTAGAGATAGTGATCTAGAGCCTAGCTATGTGATTAGGGTATTTCATTTATCATTTTTAGTTTGAGCATATTTTTTTCATTTTTGGGTTTATTTGATTTTAATATTATTTATTTGAATTTATGGAAATTTTTAGGAATTATTTTGGATGATGGTTGACTAGGTTGACTTTGACTAGCATTGACTTTGGTAGACTAGTCTAGAGCTAACCCTAGTTGTGACTGCCTTGGTTAGGTTAAGTAACCCTAGTCTAACTAGAGTTAACCCATGATTTAGTCTTTTAGACTCGAGTTAGAATAGAGAGGGTTAAGTCATAAGTCATGACTTATGGTTTTAAGACCAATAGATAATCACTTAGCCATAGCTTGTGAAACTTGGCCCAAGGCCCATAGCCCATCACTAAAACCTAAACCTAACCCACTATGGCCAGCCACCTAGGGAATCCTACCCTATTTAATGCCTCCTTCATTTAGGGTTAGCCTCCATTGGAAATAGATCTCAAGTTTAGAAAGAGGTAAATCCTCAACTTTAGAAATTCATAGAAAATCCATTTTAATTCCTTTTTCTTTCAAACCACTTGCATTAGATTCTAATTGTCTCCCTCTTGTTGTTCATGGAAGATAATCTCAGTTTGTGGACAATTTGGGAGAGTTGGCTAGCAAGGAGGAACCCCCCTATTTAAAGCTTTCTTTGGTTTTTGACACCAATAGGTAATTCCATTAAAACTTTAGTAAATTGCTATTTTTTTGCATATTAGGCTAGATCTAGGTGTCCCCTAGTTGTCCCCAAAATTTGGGCACAATTCGTGTCCATTTCATGTCCGTATCGGACACGTATCATAGTGTATGTATAGGTGTTTGTTAAAATGTCACATAGGACTTTATTTTTGATTTTTGAAAAACTAATTACATGAATTTGTAGATCTAGATATGTATATTAAATTTTGTGAAGACTGAAATTATTTTCGTGTCGCATTCGTGTCGGAATTGGACACGCACACACACGCACAGCCCCGTGCACATGCCCTGCTGCCCGTGTCCCAGTTCTTCGAGGACACGACACTTCGTGACCCAAAATTTTGAGTGTCTTCCCTAGACGACTGACACTAATCCTATAAATTTTGTAGGATTTTATGGAGTAGTTTGGGAGTTATTCGACCCGTACCGATTCCTCACTGTCGCACACGTACTGTACACGTGCGGGAAATCACTCACAGATACGCGCATTTTGATACGATACGGCGACACTTCGTCAGGGTGCAGGGTGACACGTAGGTAGCCCTACCCTAGGCGAACCTCTGTGCACAAGCACGAGACACGTGTCGCCTTGTGTCGAGAGCACGAAGGCTCGACATGGCTGCACGATGATTTATTTTCCTGTTTCTGTCACTGTGTGTTCGATCTGTTTGGACACTTCGTGTCCAGTTTCCTGGACACGAATGGACCACCCTAGACACGTATACTTGTAGGAAACATTCGTGTACACCTATTTTGAACTTTTGATTTGATTTAATTGATTATTGGGTTGAGAAATTGGATTCCTGATACACTAAGACGGAACTGAGAATTTTGCTGATTTCGAACCTAGGAATTTATGAACTGTTACTGATTTTGTGATCGATTAAATTACAATGATGCTTACCTATATGTACCTGAGTATTAGCCTCATGTTAGGTTCATGATTAGGGATCGACCTTGGGTTGCACTTAGCCAATACTCGATTGAGTATCAGTTGGGTTGTTCCAGTTGTTGTTGAACTGACAGTATATATGTGAACCTGCTCTAAGAATTCTAATACATTAATGTTATTGTCCATATTGTTATAGAGTTAGCTAATTGTGGTTAAGTTCAAAACCTGGGTTTTATAACTGAGACACACACCCATGTGCACTGACTTGGAAAAAATCGGATTTGATTTACATTGCACTAAGAATGGGTTAGCATTCAAAACTGAGTTTTTCCCTAATTGACAAAACCTGAATTCCTTCTAGTTTGAACCTGAAAACTGTTGGTATGATTGAATTCGAAATTCCCTGAGAGTACATGTGCATTGCATTGTTTTAACTGAAATTGATTTTTGATTTTGATTGCATGTTGTAATAAACTGATGCCTATTTCAGGAACTGAAATCCTGAACTTTAAATTCCTTTTTAAAACTGAGTTTTGATGCCTAATTACTATGTTCAATTCATATATACATGTATTAATTTACTGTTAAAGTGGTTGCATGATTTGGTTGAGGGTAGCAATGAATAAGGGGTTTTCCAATATAGGATTGACTGATACACAAGCACACAACTGAGGTTTGATTTAAGTTTCGATTTCAAGTTGGCTTGAGTCTTGTTTCAATTGGTTGTTACATGTATACAAATCTGAGATTTCTTTTACACTCATTCACCTAGGTACACACCATAAACACACAACTGAGATTAGAATTTGGTTTGAATGTAGATTGAAATGTGAAAACTGGGAACACACATACACAGGTTTCTATTTAATATACACACATATTTACATGTTTACTATATTAGACACTCACTCTCGTTCCCTACATTTGACACTCACATTCACTCACTGCACTCTTTTCCCTGTACTGCATCATCTGTTAAACACAAACATTCATCCACAGCCTTCATACACTGCATGGCTACCCACCTTATATTTTGATTCCTGACTTGGTATCAGAGCAGGCTGCTCTGCATACAACCAAATATCTGTCCATTGCCATCACTCTTTCATGCATTCATTCTCTGTATTAGCTAATATCCACTGCATCTACCCCATATAATGTCACTGAACACATTACCTTGCCTGCATATAATACATCCCCAAATCACAGGTTCATACATACACATTCCTGATATTACACCACCCCCTTTAAACCCCTGTCACATGTTACCTATCTAACACACTTCACATTCCTGTCACACAAATCTGTGACACTTTACACACATCCACCCACACACACATGGTACATCTAGCCTATGTATCCCACACACACCTTCCTCTACTACCAACTGTCACATTACACAACACTCTATTATCCCTGTACACACACACCCCTTAATCTATATTACACCCTCACACATTGGCACTTGAGCTCACACACACACAATTAAGTTTGTAAACACACACACACATGTCTATCTCTCTATATATAATATATGCTAATGGCCTATATGTGATAAATAACTTGCCTATATTAATCTAGTATATAGATAGATATATATAATGTATGAAATATGTGTGATGTGGACTATAGGGCATAAGGCCTATGTGTATGGTATGAATACACCAATAATTGTGTGTTGGTAGTCTAGTATGACTTGTAATGGTGTGTGCTTGCTAGTATAGCCTAGTTAGACTATTATAGCCTTGTTTAACCAAGAATGGTTTGGTTAGACCATAGTTTGACCGAGTTTGACTTCTAGGGTTGATCAGAGTTGACCAAGAGTTGACTTTGGTCTAGATTGACCTAGATTCATTTAGAATGCATTGAATTGCACCTTATTATCATTTTAGACTTATAGTGACTTGTACTGTTCTATAGGAGACAGACACCACTTCTCGGACAGTAGATATTCTTCAGATACTCAGGATACATGCGAGTACATTCTCTGATCATTTCATATCCTGTTAGAATTATTCTCCTGCTTTAAATTACTTTACTTGATACTGTCACGTTGGTCACACGGATTAGTACTATATGGATCCCTTCTTGAGATGTTATTCCCTCAGGGAGCATTGGATACTACATGTTCTGTGCGTTTCACTTACATTGTGTATTACTATGCTTCATGGTTCATTGATCACTTGTGACATGTACTCTCATGATCACAGAGTCTTCCTTGAATCACCCATTTATGGGCATTCCTAGAATCACCCATTTTTGGGCCTACCATGTATCACCCCTTGTGGGCCATTGCATGGAATCATAACATAACCTGGCTGGATCCTTGTGTATTGATTGGGGGTACGGGGGAGTAGAAGTAGACATGTGAATAACATCCAAGTAGTATCTCATCTGATCACCTCCGTAGTGTCTCATCAGAATCTCCTATGCCATTCACATATTTATATTGTACTCTGACTCACTAGCCACTGTTAGTTCTTTACTTATAGTAGATATTTCTATTACAGTTCTCTCTCTGTTTACATTCTGTACTTTCTTCAGTTCCTGTATCTTACTTTACTACATGATTATATTTTCTAACTTGCTATGAATTGTTGAGATGTATTGTGCTCGCTCCGTCCTGATTGGGCACCGTTGACTTTTTATAGAGGACGAGGATGAGGCTGGTGTTGATACTTTCTATGGGACAGCCCTAGACGACACTTGTGAGCTGGACTCTCAGGAGGACCCAGCTCTAGCTGATGACATTACCCCTACTGCCTATACTAGTTTAGTTAGGCTTTATCTTACTTATGTTGTCTTGGAACTAGTTTAGTCTAGGTTTTACTATTTCTGTCATTTGAGATTTGGATTGTATATATTCTTTCATACACTGTAGTTGAGACTTTGTATTTATGGATGTTTGCTGAGTTGTTATTTTAGACACTTAGACTCTTCTGATCATGTGTATTTCATTTGAGTTCTATATCATATCGTGCTTCTTCCTCCTTAGTTGTGATTGAGTTTACATTCTGCTATGTTACCCACATTCGGGGAGTATAAACTGCTTAGTATTATATTGTTAGATGTTGTGACCTAGGACAGCGTTCTAAGTCGACACTGCGGCATAGGCTAGACGTACCCACTTCTCGTGTCCTTACTCTAGGGTACGGGTCGTAACACATTTTTAGTTGTGGCCTATGCAGGTTGAGTTTATGTAGTGGTATTCGAACTAGAGTATCACTACAGCCTGCAGTAGGATTAAGATATTTTTGAGGGTACTCAATCACACTAGAAAAACTCTTAATCAGATTCCTTTTATCCAAATTTGCTGCTTATTGTTTTTCCTTGAATATAAACTGTCCACCTTTGATTTTTTATTCATTCTCAGTAATTGCTTCTTGGTTTGATCTGTCTTCATGATGGTTATGAAGACACGATCTCATCGCTCCAGTTCAAGGGATACTATCGAGAGGCTGGCCACCTCTCGTCCTGTTCATCAGGACCTCGAGACCGCAGCTCCTGTTGTGCCGACTCAGGTTGGCATTTCTGCTACATTGGAGGTGCACCTCTGTCTGTACAGAGACTTTCTCCCGTCATTCCTGATTTCACTCAGCAGCAGCGGTTCATGCAGCATCAGCAGCAGACCAGGGGAAACCAGCAGGGACGAGCTATCGTCAGGACAGTCGAGGATGCACAGACCACTGGAGATCTTGCTGCAAGTTCCGTTCTTCTCGATTCCATTTCCGCAATTGTCTTTTATAACTACCTTGAAATCCGATTCCATTTGTTCCTTGTTGATTGATTAATTTTGTCATGTTGCTCTTTTGTTATGTTTGTTTTTTTTCTAAGAAAATCATATGGGCTAGGTCACCGCAGTTATGGGATCTAGAATCTTCGATAGTCGTGTTAGTTGGTATAGTGAGAACATGTAGTCAGATTTTGGATATATTTTTTGGGTATAGGAATTTAAGGTTTTTGCCGTCGCATGCGACAATACGAAAATTTTAAATACCATGAACCTAGAGGTACGTACCTTAGTTAAGGACTCTGTGATTATCGTAGCCTTGCTCACTAGCATGATGAAGACTCTGGACAACATAATTTTGGACAGACGCGTATGATTAACAGATTGTATCTTGAGAAGGTTTTAAATATCATACCCTTCTGTTGTTATAAATAACTTAGGAGTAGGGATATTTAGTGTTGTAGAGCTTATTCATATGTAGTTCTTTTATAGTGTAATGATATGATGACTTGTAGAGTGTCTGTACCCTAGAGATGATAGTTAGCATTGGTATTAGAATAGTAGCCCATTGTAGATGATTTCCTTGTTATTATAATACCAACCAGTTTATATATAGGATGTTAGTATGCCTTACAGCCTTGATGATTGTTATTATTTTCTCTTACCTTTTTCCAGTGAGGCACCCATGACCAGAGCCTGTCCTTGAGTATAGTTGTAGTTCACCTAAGATTGAGAGGCCTATATAAGATTGAGAGGCCTATATACATATAGATTGCAGATGATATTGGCATGTGGGATATGGGCTGGTTGGTATCAACAGGTCATTGTTGAATAGGGTATTGACATGCTGATTAGCCTATATTTGGTTCAGTTTTATATTTTAGTTAAGTTCTCTTTGTGTTGAGTTCAGTCATGATTGATCAACCTTTATAGGCAGTGTGTAGACCCTTCATTAGAGACCCTCTTCCCTTGGTTCATACTATTTCAGGTTGTTCACTGCACTCAACTTTCATTACCTGCCATGTTGTATCATAGGTTTCACTGGACCATAGTTCAGACCCTAATTATTGACTCACCAATATAACCATCAATCCCTTACCATATTCTGCATATCTGGAGAGTTAGTATCATGCATACTAGAGGTCTGTACTCACCACTTGGGACAGTTCACTTTTCTGTCCCAGTACACCTTACAGTATCTGACCCCTTTATTGGAGTGCTAGGCATGTGGTAGGGAGTGTGTGTTTTAGACCTTGAGTAGAGTTGAGGTGATGAGGGTTAATATATATAGTTTGTATATATGTAATGTATTTTGATTGGTACGTAGCCTGCACTCGTTTGCAGTATACTGCCTATTGCATTCCTTGTACACCAGTTTGGTTCACTTCTTCAGACCACTGTTCTGCATGTAGTTAGTTCAGCCAGATATAGAGGAGAGGCCAGGTTGATCTAGAGGCATGTTTCAGTCACCATGTAGGTTTCCTTTCACTTCGACTTTACAAGTGGACCCAAATGTCTTGTCCTTTAGCTCAAAATTTCAGTCTCCTTGGCATCATTTCCTTTTGCCTATATTGATGTTTCAGACCATTCATCCTTAGCCTAAATTCTAAGCATCTATTCAGTCACTTATAAGTTTAGTCTACTTTAACCCTTGGTTTATCAGTTATATATATATACAGATGATATACTTAGGATATATGTGATAGGTTGTTGTTCTTGAGCATATATATATATGTGGTATTTGGGATTGGTGTGCTTAGCTTGTAGGTATTTAGTTATGGGTTACTTGATAGGATTGGAAAGTTAAGAGCTAGCCTATTATAGAGTTTCTCTTTTTGCTAAATTCTAGTTGCCAACACTTAGGTAGCTAGCATAGGTAAAATCCAAAGAAGTTGACCAGATGATGACCAAGTACTAGGATGTTGAGAAAATTGACTAGTGATTGACCCTTGACTATGTTTGACCTAGAAGGGGGTGCGATCATCTTAATTTCGAGGACAAAATTTTTCTAAGGTGGGTAGGATTGTAACACCCAATTTTCCAGACGAAGATAATTTTGAAATTTTGTAATTATAATTATTATTTATTGATATTTATTTCATATTATAATTTTTGGTAATTTTTAATCATTTTTAAACTATTTAAAAATTATGACTTGTGATTTGGTGTTTTGCTAGTGTAACCCTAGAGATAGTGATCTAGAGCCTAGCCATGTGATTAGGGTATTTCATTTATCATTTTTAGCTTGAGAGTATTTTTGTCATTTTTGGGTTTATTTGATTTTAATATAATTTATTTGAATTTATGGAAATTTTTAGGAATTATTTTGGATGATGGTTGACTATGTTGACTTTGACTAGCATTGACTTTGGTAGACTAGTCTAGAAGCTAACCCTAGTTGTGACTGCCTTGGTTAGATTAAGTAACCCTAGTCTAACTAGAGTTAACCCATGATTTAGTCTTTTAGACTCGAGTTAGAATAGAGAGGGTTAAGTCATAAGTCATGACTTATGGTTTTGAGACCAATAGATAATCACTTAGCCATAGCTTGTGAAACTTGGCCCAAGGCCCATAGCCCATCACTAAACCCTAACCCTAACCCACTATGGCCAGCCAACTAGGGAATCCCACCCTATTTAATGCCTCCTTCATTTAGGGTTAGCCTCCCTTGGAAATAGATCTCAAGTTTAGAAAGAGGTAAATTCCCAACTTTAGAAATTCATAGAAAATCCATTTTAATTCCTTTTTCTTTCAAACCACTTGCATTAGATTCTAATTGTCTCCCTCTTGCTGTTCATGGAGGATAATCTCAGTTTGTGGACAATTTGGGAGAGTTGGCTAGCAAGGAGGAACCCCCCTATTTAAAGCTTTCTTTGGTTTTTGACACCAATAGGTAATTCCATTAAAACTCTAGTAAATTGCTGTTATTTTTGTATATTAGGCTAGATCTAGGTGTCCACTAATTATCCCCAAAATTTGGGCACAATTTGTGTCCATTTCGTGTCCGTATCGGACATGTATCATAGTGTATGTATAGGTGTTTGTTAAAATGTCACATAGGACTTTATTTTTAATTTTTGAAAAACTAATTACATGAATTTGTAGATCTAGATATGTATATTAAATTTTGTGAAGACTGAAATTGTTTTCGTGTCGCATTCGTGTCAAAATTAGACACGTACACACACGCACAGCCCCGTGCACATGCCCTGCTGCCCGTGTCCCAGTTCTCCGCGGACACGACACTTCGTGACCCAAAATTTTGAGTGAGCCTTCCCTAGATGACTGACACTAATCCTATAAAATTTTGCAGGATTTTATGGAGTGGTTTGGGAGTTATTCGACCCGCACCGATTCCTCACTGTCGTATACGCACTGTATACGCACGGAAAATCACTCACTGATACGTGCATTTTGACACGACACGACGACACTTCGTCAGGGTGCAGGGTGACACGTAGGTAGCCCTACCCTAGGCGAACCTCTGTGCACAAGCACGAGACACGTGTCGCCTTGTATCGAGAGCACGAAGGCTCGACATGGCTGTACGATGATTTATTTTCCTGTTTCTATCACTGTGTGTTCGATCTGTTTGGACACTTCGTGTCCAGTTTCCTGGATACGAATGGACCCCCTAGACATGTATACTTGTAGGGAACATTCGTGTACACCTGTTTTAAACTTTTGATTTGATTTAATTGATTATTGGGTTGAGAAATTGGATTCCTGATACACTAAGACTGAACTGAGAATTTTCCTGATTTCGAACCTGGGAATTTATGAACTGTTACTGATTTTGTGATCGATTAAATTGCAATGATGTTTACCTATATGTGCCTGAGTATTAGCCTCATGTTAGGTTCATGATTAGGGATCGACCTTGGGTTGCACTTAGCCAATACTCGATTGAGTATCAGTTGGGTTGTTCCAGTTGTTGTTGAACTGACAGTATATATGTGAACCTGCTCTGAGAATTTTAATGCATTAATGTTAATGTCCATATTGTTATAGAGTTAGCTAACTGTGGTTAAGTTCAAAACCTGGGTTTTATAACTGAGACACACACCCATGTGCACTGATTTAGGAAAAATCGGATTTGATTTACATTACACTAAGAATGGGTTAGCATTCAAAACTGAGTTTTTCCCTAATTGACAAAACCTGAATTCCTTCTAGTATGAACCTGAAAACTGTTGGTATGATTGAATTCAAAATTCCCTGAGAGTACATGTGCATTGCATTGTTTTAACTGAAATTTATTTTTGATTTTGATTGCATGTTGTAATAAACTGATGCCTGTTTCAGGAACTAAAATCCTGAACTTTAAATTCCTTTTTAAAACTGAGTTTTGATTCCTAATTACTATGTTCAATTCATATATACATGTATTAATTTACAGTTAAAGTGGTTGCATGATTTGGTTGAGGGTAGCAATGAATAAGGGGTTTTCCAATATAGGATTGACTGATACACAAGCACACAACTGAGATTTGATTCAAGTTTTGATTTCAAGTTGGCTTGAGTCTTGTTTCAATTGGTTGTTATATGTATACAAATATGAGATTCCTTTTACACTCATTCACCTAGGTACACACCATAAACACACAACTGAGATTGGAATTTGGTTTGAATGTAGATTGAAATATGAAAACTGGGAACACACATACACAGGTTTCTATTTAATATACACACACATTTATATGTTTACTATATTAGACACTCACTCTCGTTCCCTACATTTGACACTCACATTCTGTAACACCCAGTTTCTGAAATGAGGGTAATTTTGAAATTTTGTATTATAATTATTATTTATTTGTATTTAAATCACATTATGATTTTTTGGTAATTTTTAATCAATTTAAAACTGCTTTAAGTTATGACTTGTGATTTTGATGTGCTGCCAGTGAAACCCTAGAGACTGCATGACCTAGAGCCTAATCGTATCATTAGGATGATTTAATTATCATTTTTATCCTAGGGGTAATTTGGTCATTTTGACTTATTTGAATTATTTGATGATTTATTGAATTGGTAAATTCTAGTTTGACTTTGACTTGTTGAGACCTAGTGGACTAGCCTAGAAGCTAACCCTAGCCATGGTGACCCTAGTCTAACTTAGGTTAACCTACTTTTAGTCATTAGAAGCTAATTTTAGATTAGGAGGATTAGTTTAAGTGAAATTAGTTCATGGGTTGTGGTTTAATGAAATGACTTGTGATTAAGGGCTTAATGACTTGTGACTTGGCCCATGGCCCATGATTTGACACCCTAACCCTAATTTCTTCCTTTATGACCAGCCACATAGGGATCCCCACCCTATATAAACACTTATTCATTAGTTCTTGCCTCTTTTTTATTATTTCAACACATAGGAAAAGAGAGATATTTTTCCCCTTCCAAAAATCTCCATAAATTCATTTTAATTCTTTTTTAGTCCTAGTCTTTTGCATTAGGTTCTAATTTCTATATGTTTAATATTTCTGGAGGTTAATCTCAGTTTTGGGCTCATTTGGAGCATTTGGCCATCAAGAGGAACATCCCCCATTTGGAGCTTTTTCATGCTTTTTGCACCTATGGGTAAAACTTCCCAAATTGATTTAAATTTCTATTTTCTTTGCATTTAGGGCTAGATCTAGGAGTCCCCTAGCTGTCCCCAAAATTTGGGTGGATTTCGTGTGCGTTTGGTGTCCGTATCGGACACGTGCCATAGTGTATAATTAGGTGTTTGATGATATGCCTCTTTGAACTTTTTGTTCTTGGTTTTCAAAATAAATTACACATTTGGAAAGCTTATTATGAGTAGATTACTATGGTCTGTGTCTGAGCACGAATTGGATTGGTTTTCGTGTCCAAATTTGGACACGAACGCGTGCACGAGGCCCCGGTGCGCTGCCCTGCAGCTCGGGTGCCATAGCGGACACGACACGATGACTCAGGTCATGAAATTTGGTGGACACGTTCTCCTAGTGACTGATACGACACCTACAAAGTTTCATGGGTTCTCGTTTAGTGTGCGCGAAGAAATCGCGTGTGCACGTGTTTTGCCCTGCACTGTGCACGCGTTTTTCGTGTCTCTGATACGCCATAATAACGTCGACACGACACGACCCCGACTCAGTGCAGGCACTTGGACACAAAGACCTATACCTAGACTAAGTGGGGACACGACCACGTGTTCTCTTGTGGACTGTGTCGTGTCCAATTCCCTGAGGAATGGCAGCACGATGTTGTGCGTACCTGTCAACTATTTACCTGTCGACCCCTCTGTTGGACACCTCGTGTCCTATTTTATGGACACGAATAACCCCCCAGGACACGTACTTATAGGAGGAACACTTGATCACACTGAAATTGGATTAAATAGGTTTTCAAATGTTTTTGGTTCCATTTGTTGCATGTCTGATACTTGCTTTCAGGTTTGGGTATTGTTTGAGTTGAGCTTTGTTTTCCTGAGTTTGATTAGGTTTAGTTCAGGTTTGGGGTTTGATGGTTGTAAGTTTAGTTCGGATTTTGGTTGAGGATAACAAGGATAGGATTTTCGAAATGGGTTTTGGGACTGAATGTTGTAAACTGGATTATTTGAACTGTCATTTCTAGGTTTGAGTTCTTAATAAATTGTGAAATGTTTTGATTTCCTGAGTTGTATTAGAGTGTTGTGAAGGTTGGGATACTTGAGTAATATCAAGGTGTTTGAGCAGTGGTGTCTTGGTGAGCATTGGACTCATGTATCCCAGTGCTGGTATCAGTTGTTTTGGTAATTCGAATACCTGTTATTGGGTTTAAATGCGTGAGTTGATGATGAGAGTTGACAGGGATTTACATTGCAGCAGTAGGATGAATTATAGAGTGAGGTAGGTTAGAGAAAGGAAGGGTTCATCTCTACAGTTAGTCCCATTTCCCTGTTTTTCTTCTTTCCTTCTTTCCTTCTTATAATTGAATTGTAAATATACAATGTAATGCATTAATGTATATGTGACTGAAACTATGCATTTAACCTGAGAATCCTAGTGACTAGTTACCTGAGATAGGTTGGTTTTGTTGATATGTCTTGCTCATCACATACCAGTTAGGAAGAACATTGGGTATATTATTAATTGTTAGTGATAAATTAGAGTGAATGAGTGAATGAATAGAGGAGTGAAGGGGGATCTCCCTGTTCGAACAGTAGCAGTAGCCTTAGCAACAGTAGCTCGAGTAGTAGCAAGCAGCAGCAGTAGGAGTAGCATGGTAGCAGTAGCAAGAGGATGTTAGCCCAGATTTTGGGCAGCAGGCCAATGGCATGTATATGGGGATTGACAGGTTAGAAGGCTGGGGTTGTATAGTCTAGTTGAAGGGAGCATGGGGCTTAAATTTTAGAGTTCATAAGGGTTTTCAGATTTGAGGATTAAGGTTGTATCTATGTATATATATAGACTTGTTAACTGAACTATATGCATGTTCCCTTCCTTATCATTAAATTCTGAAGTTGCAATTCAATTCCCAGGTTTCACTATGTAGATATGACTAAATCCTTCCTGAAATTCACCCTGTTAACAGTGTGCACTAAACCTCCATCCACATATACTTAAATACATATCCTACCATATCCTTCCCCCTTTGTTTCACGTTTTCCTATCTATATATACATATGTGTATGCTAGCATGAGGTTATGAAATAAATGCAATGTTGTATATATGATATATATCTATATAGGAGTTGAGTATACATATATATGGATGTGGTTATGTACATAGTGTTGCATGAGATAAGTTGGAGGTTTTAAGGAAGAAAATATTGATGTATGTATATAGGCTTGAGTATATACATATGTAATATGTTATGGTGAGTTGAGGTAAGGTTCATATGAGAGAGTATAATGGATATAGGTATTTGGTTATGTGGGTAGTCTTAAGTATAGGTAATGGGATTACCTAGGTGATATGTGACAGAGTATTGGGTGCTAAGTATTAGCTTACATTTGTGGTAAGGTATAGGTTGATACATAGGATGTTGATCTAGTATGACCTAGAAAGAGCCTAGTTAACCTTGTTTGACTTGACTAGAGTTGACCAAAGTCAACATTGAGCCTAGATAGTTGACTTGGTTTGACCTAGAGTTGACCAAGAATTGACTTGGACCTAGTTTGACCTAGACAGTTGACCAGGTTTGACTTCGAATTGACTTTGACCTAGATTTGACTTAGAATCATGTATATTGTATCGTAAACTTTATTTACCTTATTTTAAATACATTATAACCTGTATTGCTCTATTTAGGACATTGTGACTCCGGTGCAGACATCTGATATTACATTACTCTTTTTAGAGTATCAGGCGAGTACATTCTTTGATAGTTCTCTCATTTATTTATCAATTACTGTACTTCAGTTCTAGTTAGTTGTATGTGATTTTCTGTTACCATACGTATGGATATTTCTGGATTCATGTATGCGACACACATACCATATTGTCTGGCCTCTATTACTGGTATCATCATGTCTGGCTTCTATTACTGGAATCACCTACTGGAATCACCCTGGAATCACTTACTGGTATCATCATATTTGGCTGGACTCATCTCGATTCTCGTGTCGTATTCTGGAATCACTTGTACTTGCTGGAAGGGGAAATACTTGAGTAAGACATGTAGACATATCCCAATCTGGAATCTTCCAACTGGAATCTACTGGAATGATAGCCATCTCACACCCGGCCAGGTATGTGATGTGCCGTATTACCTACAGCTATTTACATGTCGATCTTGGTATTTTAAAACACACTGCTAGAGTATAGGCTGGACTCACCCTGGAATCATTGATCACTATGACTGGAATCATCCCATACTGGATTCATCTTGTATTAGATTCGTCTTGTACTGGACTTATATTGGAGTTACACTTGTCTACATTTACTGTCTGGACTTATATCATGTTATCCTGGTTCAGCTAGCTTTTACTTTACAGTCTTTATTGCCATGATTCTTTTCTTGTTTAGTTACCTTACTTTCCTTGTACTTTACCTGTCTTTCTATACCATCACCTGAATATAAACTACTATGTTCATCAATACAACTGTCTATAACTGCTTTATAGTTCTCTGTCATTTACTTGGGTTTTTTTTGAGGAGTTGTACTCGTTCCTGTCCTGACTGGACCTGTTGAAAATTTTACAGATGATTGCCCTGAGGACACATGCCCTACATATTATGGACCCGGAGACGGGATGGCTACCTTTGGCCCTGACACTCAGGAGTGATCGGGATTTAGTTTAGTAGACTAGCATCTGTTTTTCATGTCAAACTTTTGTATTGATTTGAGACTTGTGTAGTATTTGAGATTGTTGAGAGTTGTTATTATTTTAGTAGTTGTCTTTCTATTCTTAGTTAATACTTCTGTGATTTCTTATCGTGCTTAGACTGTGATTGAGATTTCATTATATCTATACTTTTCCTCCGTTCGGAGTTGAGATTTGACAAGTATATTATATAATTGCGTGAGTTGTTGATTAGATAGTAACCTAGGACAGCGTTCTACCGCCGATACTGCGACGTAGGCTGGGCGCTGTTACGTACTCGTACCCTCACAGTGGGTGCAGGTCGTGACACATTCACTCACTGTACTCTTTTCCCTGTACTGTATCATCTGTTAAACACAAACATTCATCCACTGCCTTCATACACTGCATGGCTACCCACCTTATATTTTGATTCCTGACTTGGTATCAGAGCAGGCTGCTCTGCATACAACCAAATATATGTCCATTGCCATCACTCTTTCATGCATTCATTCTCTGTATTAGCTAATATCTACTGCATCTACCCCATATAATGTCACTGAACACATTACCTTGCCTGCATATAATACATCCCCAAATCACAGGTTCATACATACACATTCCTGATATTACACCACCCCCTTTAAACCCCTGTCACATGTGACCTATCTAACACACTTCACATTCCTGTCACACAAATCTGTGACACTTTACACACATCCACCCACACACACATGGTACACCTAGCCTATGTATCCCACACACACCTTCCTCTACTACCAACTGACATATTACACAACACTCTATTATCCCTGTACACACACACACCTTAATCTATATTACACCCTCACACATTGGCACTTGAGCTCACACACACACAATTAAGTTTGTAAACACACACACACACGTCTATCTCTCTATATATAATATATGCTAATGGCCTATATGTGATAAATAAGTTGCCTATATTAATCTAGTATATAGATAGATATATATATAATGTATGAAATATGTGTGATGTGGACTATAGGGCATAAGGCCTATGTGTATGGTATGAATACACCAATGATTGTGTGTTGGTAGTCTAGTATGACTTGTAATGGTGTGTGCTTGCTAGTATAGCCTAGTTAGACTAGTATAGTCTTATTTAACCTAGAATGGTTTGGTTAGACCATAGTTTGACCTAGTTTGACTTCTAGGGTTGATCAGAGTTGACCAAGAGTTGACTTTGGTCTAGATTGACCTAGATTCATTTAGAATGCATTGAATTGCATCTTATTATCATTTTAGACTTATAGTGACTTGTACTGTTCTATAGAAGACAGACACCACTTCTCGGACAGTAGATATTCTTCAGATACTCAGGATACAGGCGAGTACATTCTCTGATCATTTCATATCCTGTTAGAATTATTCTCCTGCTTTAAATTACTTTACTTGATACTGTCACTTTGGTCACACGGATTAGTACTATATGGATCCCTTCTTGAGATGTTATCCCCTCAGGGAGCATCGGATACTACATGTTCTGTACGTTTCACTTACATTGTGTATCACTATACTTCATGGTTCATTGATCACTTGTGACATGTACTCTCATGATCACAGAGTCTTTCTTGAATCACCCATTTATGGGCATTCCTAGAATCACCCATTTTTGGGCCTACCATGTATCACCCCTTGTGGGCCATTGTATGGAATCATAACATAACCTGGCTGGATCCTTATGTATTGATTGGGGGTACGGGGGAGTAGAAGTAGACATGTGAATAATATCCAAGTAGTATCTCATCTGATCACCTCCGTAGTGTCTCATCAGAATTTCCTATGCCATTCACATGTTTATATTGTACTCTGACTCACTAGCCACTGTTAGTTCTTTACTTATAGTAGATATTTCTATTACAGTTCTCTCTCTGTTTACATTTTGTACTTTCTTCAGTTTCTGTATCTTATTTTACTGCATGATTATATTTTCTAACCTGCTATGAACTATGGAGATGTATTGTGCTCGCTCCGTCCTGATTGGTTACCATTGACTGTTTACAGAGGACGAGGATGAGGCTGGTGTTCATACTTTCTATGGGACAGCCCTAGACGACACTTGTGAGCTGGACTCTCAGGAGGACCCAGCTCTAGCTGATGACATTACCCCTACTGCCTAGACTAATTTAGTTAGGCTTTATCTTACTTATGTTGTCTTGGGACTAGTTTAGTCTAGGTTTTACTATTTCTGTCATTTGAGATCTGAATTGTATATATTCTTTGATACACTGTAGTTGAGACTTTGTATTTCTGGATGTTTGCTGAGTTGTTATCTTAGGCACTTAGACTCTTCTGATCATCTGTATTTCATTTAAGTTCTATATCATATCGTGCTTCTTCCTCCTTAGTTGTGATTGAGTTTACATTCTGCTATGTCACCCCCATTCGGGGAGTATAAACTGCTTAACATTATATTGTTAGATGTTGTGACCTAGGACAGCGTTCTACCGCCGACACTGCGGCATAGGCTGGACGTACCCACTTCTCGTGTCCTTACTCTAGGGTGCGGGCCGTGACATATATATCATCTTTAGGTCTGTGACTTCACTCTGAGCCTCGATTCACATTGACAGCTCAGGACCGCAGGAGAGTACATTCTCTGATAGTTTTTATTGCTTTGATATCTACTATATCCGATTCAGTTGTAATGTTTTACTTGATTCTCGACACGAGGATACACGGACTAGTATACATCGGATCCTGTCATAGGGTGTAGCCTGACTTGATACTTCTTGTGCATAGCTTTCCATTTTGGCCGCCCTAATCCTATATATATTTCTTGTACATAGCCGGTCAAATGGAACAGTCTGATCCAGACCCAAGCCGATAACATAACGCTGTAATATCTCGAGACACTGTTTATATTTATATTGTACATCAGATATTTTCTGTACTGCTTTACATTCCAATATTTTCATACCCTGACATGATATCCAGTTCACTTGTATTGTTTTACTTCCAATTTTGATATTTTATCTTGTATTTTATTATAATTGTCTCTTATAGTATTTGTCAATTCACATGGAACTGCTGTTGGCGTTTGTACTTGCTCATATCCTGACAGGATAACCCCCTTTGATTTTTACAGAGGACTTAGACGCTGATTTCTCGACCTTCTACGGGTTTGACATAGACGAAGATTTCGACCAGGACCTTCCTGTGGAGCCGGTGTCTGTAGAGGACGCACCGCCTGTAGTGACCTAGTTTAGTTAGGTTTGACTGGATTGCATTCCAGCTGGATACTTTGTGACTTGGAATTTTGTGTTATGTCTTAAATTTGGAACTTCTGTCCGTGACTTGCATCTATTTCAGTTTATCTATTTTTTCCATCTTATCTTATCATATTCGTACTTATCTTCCTTAGATGTCATGTGATTGAGTTGTTATTATATTCCTCCGTACAGAGATGACAAGTTTTATTCTTTGTGTCTAGATGCGATATATTCTAGTTGACCTATACAGCATTCTACCGTCGACTCTGCGACGTAGGCTGGACGTACCCACGTGCTCGTGCCCCTAAATATGGTGCGGGTCGTGACAATTATACTAGACACCCTGATATCATAGAAGGTTACTCAGATGCAAATTGGGTAAGTGATTCACATGATGTGAAATTTACTACTGGATATGTTTTTACTCTAGCAGGAGCTGCGATCTCCTGGAGATCATGTAAACAAACTATCATTGCCAGGAGTACTATCGACTCTGAAAGGATAGCTTTGGACACAACCTGTACAGAAGTCGAATGGCTTAGAAATCTTATTATGCATATACCTGTTTCTGTTCATCTTGTTCCTGCAATTTCTATAAACTGTGATAATAAATCTATTATAGAACTACTAAAGCATGATTCTGTGAATGCAAAGATGAACAGGCACCTGCAGCTGCGGTTCAAGTCAATAAAGAGCTTATTAGGCAAATATGTGGTTCTTGACTATATAATGTCAGAAAAGAACCTTGCAGACCACTTGATGGAGGGTCTATCTAGGACATTGATCCTAGAATCATCGAGGGGGATAGGGTTAAGCCCATAGTATAGTCACCAACAGTGGCAACCCAACCGAGTCTGACTGGAGATCTTAAGAAGCCGGTTCAATGGGTAGGAACAAGCAGGACTAGGTGACTATTATGGAACACTGACCTTGAGATTAAATTCTCTTTAAAATAAAAGTCCAATAGGCTGTACATGTGTACATTGATACCACATCCCTATGGTGACAGTGTTCCTTATGTGATATGGATAGGGTGAGTTTAAACTCTTAATAAGTCCAAGCATGATACGCAGGGTTGATTCCTATCACCAACCCTTAAGGACTTACCTATATGAGAGGTCGTGAAGGTCGCGGCTATAGGACAAGGCGATCCTAGACAACTCTCATGAATATATAAAAGTGCACATGGCCAACCAAACGCGCCATCCGATAGACCCAAATACCTCTAGCGTATTATGTGTGCTATTTTCTAAATCTGGTTCAAGAAGACTGATTCAATGCGTAGTCCATCGAACTCTTCTTCAGACAAAGACAATAGCCACTACGTGAGATTCAAGGCTGTAGTCCATCTCATTTATGCATAGTATAAAACTGTCCAAAAATTCTCTTAAATCATCTCTTTTTTTCTTCTTCTTCTACTTTGGAACTTGACCTTTTGGGGGAGGATTGTTGGCTGTATGCATCTATTTGAGCAAAAGCTCAAGTTCTACTTTTGCTATAGTCCCACATCGGCTAGGTGGTGAGACTATAGTGTGTATATATTGACTCCTTCTATCTTCCTTCATTAAAGTATTGTGTGGGAGCCCTATGGGCCACACGTGCGTGCCGCCGCCCGGTCCAGCTCGGCTCGGTTCGGCGTGCGTAACGAGTGCGGGTACATGCCCACATCTGTGGGCACCGAATGCCGATTCGATTTCCTCTTCCGGTTCGGGCTAAGACCCTAAAATTCTTTTTGCACCTTCAATTTTTTTACCGTTACAAATCATTTAATTTTATAACGTTTACTATTCAAATTCGGTCCAGGTTCAATGAACCATGTATTTTTTGTGCTGTAAACGTTCATTTTAATTGGCTAATTAATCTGCTATAACTCTTCTAGCCGTTTGCAAACGTTGGAAAATGCCTATATATCATGTCCTTTTCCTTCGTCCACTACACAGAAAATAATCATTCCGAAACTCTCACAAATTTCCATCTCCAAAATTCTGTTCTTCGTTATTGCTCTGGGCAGAGCTAAGTCGTGGGTCACTCTCTCCACGTCGTGTATGGCAAGGAGATTCCGGTGGAGCGGAGATTTTATCACTAGGAGCGTTCGGATAAAGTCTGCACATAGATCCGAATTATCTCTTAGGACAGTGCTTCGTACGCGACTTTTTCAGAGGCCGGTAACATTTACTTGTTTTGTTTTCTTGCAGATTTAAAATGAAGAATATTGGAATAATTCTAACACCCCGGACGTTTTCACGACGCCTATGACAGCCGATGCCGTCCGCGCGACGTCCTATCCGTTGAGTTATCATGAACGGACGTCTCATTCGTAGCCTACGCAAGCTTAGATTATGATTTTTTTTGTCAGTCCTTCAATGTTGCTGGTGTCCCGTACCGCACAGGCCAGATTCATCATCGCCCTCTTGATAACATAGTAGAAAAGAAGAAAGTAAAAAAAGAAACCAGTATATTTCTCCAAAGTATTATGGCACACAAAACATAAAAATAAAATTAACATCGAAGGGTTGTTACTTAATAGGTACATAACATTAATGATTGCCTACATAGCCTATTGGCGTCTAGAAAGACGAGACGAACTGGTACTGAGCATCTCCAACCCTATTGTGAGTTTGGAAAAAAGTTAATGCCACATAAGAATGTCAAAATTTTATTCAAAAGTTCTTCTCCAATGCAATTGTCAAGTCAATTGTGAAGCTTATGTGGCAAAAATTAAAGAAGACATTGTGAAGTTGATTGTCTTATTCTAGACAATGCACTTGACAATGTCTTCTCTTCCATGTCATCAGTTATGAATAAAAAATATTAGAAAAAAGAAAGAAGATGAGTAGTTGTCTTAAAAGTTGTCTTGGAAGTTGGAAAAAATACTTTTTATTGTCTTCTTAATACTTTTGCATTGGAGAGAGTTTTTCTATCGCATTGTCTTTTGAGATATAATTTTGCCACATAAACAAGACATTGTCTTGTGGCTCATGCCACATAGGGAGTCATCTAAGACTCACAACACTTAACAAGACAATAGGGTTGGAGATGCTCTTAGTTCCTGCTTGACATCAATGTACATGTACACAGGATAAGGAGCGATAAATGACAAGTCCCACGCTGCTCTTCCTTTTTGGAGATGCGGAATCTAGCTTAGACCTGGTGACTAACCTCTGAATAATTTGGTAAAACATGCATGGATCTCATGGATAGTAAAATGGGGTTTAGATTAGAGGCTAATTGGAATTATCTCTATCCTGTTAAGGATATTCAAGAAATGGATAATTTGGATATTCTATTTAGAAAATAGGATGTTAAAAAAGCCTTAAAGCAAAATACACTATGCAACTATCACTATTTGTTGTTTTTTTTTTTTTTTGGATACGAGTACGTGACCAAACATATATCAATCATATACCGCAGCATCAACGATAGTATGCTATCTCGACCTCAATAACAATCATCAATTTAAATAAACAATACTTGATCATAAAATAACATCTTTGCTCATTTACAATAACTATACAATTTACAAAATCCAAAATCATATTTAAATAACAGTTCAGAAATTAACAAACCCAATGAACATTACTAATAATTATGATTTTTGAAGAATTGTATTCTTGAAGAATCTCGATTTTCTTTTCTTATGAATTTATTTTCCAAAAATGGATTTTTTTTTCTTAGATTTTTTTTTAATGAGACAATAAGTAAAGTGGACATCCAAGGAGAAGCGTTGTGATGTGTAGATAAATCCAAATGATGGATGTCCTTTTTTTTCTTCTATAACAATCATTTTCCTCTATATATATCTCTGCTATTATAAAGGCTTCAAAACGGCTCAACATTGAGCTGTCTAAGCCACGTGTATATTATCAACAATTTAATTTTTTAAAAAAATTATATAAAAAGTTGTTGAAAAAAGTTTAAATTTGTTATATACAGTCAACATAAGAAATCGAACTCAACCAAATAAGAAGAATATCTTCCACCTTAACAACATAAGTTAGAATATATATATTTGACTATAATTGGATATATATACATTATTATACGTGCAAGCATGCACATTTATTTTGATAAGATTAGAAAAAAAAAATATTTTACGTGGAACGCATGTTCTTTTACTAATTCCTCCTAAAGAGAAGCCCGTGAGATATTCTCAAATATTTCTTTTATTCCATTTTTATAACAGTTTTCAACTAAAGCCTAAAAGGGAATTATACTATTGCCTCAAAGCGGTGCAAATAAAAATTGGAATATTGTGAAATTCTAAACTTCAAACCGATAGAGAGGTTTCAGAGCTGGTAGAATTTTTCTGTTCTAAATCTCTTATACAATAAGAAGCTAACAATAATCTAGCAAGAATGGACTCTACAGAGCACAAGAATGTATATTTTACTTAAAAAAGTACACATTTTTAAGTTCTATATATTCATAGCCATGTAAAAAAAAAAAAATCCATCTTCATCCTTGTTTCTTCATGTAGATTGCATGCAGACATCAAGGCAGCTGTAGCCTGTAGCATTGGAAGACAATTTGGTCAATTCAGAAATATCACTTCTTGCATCTAGGGGTGAGCATTATTCGGTTTTGAACCGAAAATCGAGAGATTCAATTCGGTTTTAAAAAAAATCGGTTCGATTTCGGTTTTGAAAATACTTGATTTTCTTATTCGGTTTCGGTTTCGGTTTTGAGTTTCGGTTTCGGTCCAAAACCGAAAACCGAATAAGAATATATATATATATATATATATATATATATATATATATATTAATTATAGGTATATACTAAATATGTATAGGTATATATATATATAGGTATATACTATAGGTATATAATAAATATATCTAGGTATATATAGTTATTATATATATTAACCAAAAAAAAAATCCAAAAATCGAATAAACCGAAAACCGAACCGATTTAATTCGGTTCGGTTATTGACCAATTCGGTTCAATTTCGGTTTTGCTTATTCGATTTCGCTCCAATTCGATTTTTGCTTATTCGACTCGGTTGGAAACGAATAAACTGAATACTCACCCCTAATTGCACCCCTCTCCATATGGTCTCAAAGACTTCAAAAATTGTTC
The DNA here is from genome assembly GCA_029216955.1 of Iris pallida. Classification (NCBI taxonomy): domain Eukaryota; kingdom Viridiplantae; phylum Streptophyta; class Magnoliopsida; order Asparagales; family Iridaceae; genus Iris; species Iris pallida. The sequence goes on from JANAVB010007399.1 coordinate 34,639,581, forward strand.
TCCCGCAGCGAAATACGTATTCCCTCTAAATTTGTTTTTCCTTCGTGTCTTTTAAGTTTCAACTCCGTCGTACAATGAGACCTGGATGCATACAGGGACAGATAGTAGAAGTGCGGATAGATCCGCCACTGGATGCATAATAAGAAAAAAAAAAATGGAATAATCAACTTAACAAAGCCAACATAAGCGTTGAAGAAAAGTCAATATAAGTGTTGTAAAAACCGGAATAGAAAAACTCGGAGGAGTTGGCTTCACATAAAATGGTTGACAGAAAATCTAAGTAAAATTAATGTTAAGCGTGTATCGGCCCATCCGTTGTAGTCTAGTCGGTTAGGATACTCGGCTCTCACCCGAGAGACCCGGGTTCAAGTCCCGGCAACGGAATTTTTAGATTTAATAATGTCGTTTTCTTGTATGTAAAAATAAAAAATAAAATATTTATTTAACAAATAATTGACGACCACAGTGGGAGTCGAACCCACGACCTTCTGATCCGAAGTCAGACGCGCTAATCCACTGCGCTATGCGGTCAATTTTGCTCTAATAGTTTTTTTCTCCATATTAACATAGATAACATGCAATGTGATTTATAGGTGGATAACAATATTTTCTTATTCCGAATGATTAATTGGTCATCTTAATAAACTCTCTCAGTCATAAGAGAGATTAGTTCCTATAGTTGTACTCTAAAATCAATCAAATGTTGAACTCAAAATACATAATTAGCGTACTGCAAGAAAAATAGCAAAACTTATGGTTTTATGCTTTAAAGCTTCCTCTATGATGTTCTATTATGTTTATGGCAATATTTTATCTTTACAATGGTAACAAGAGATGTACAATGGTTATTTTTGTCAAACATGCAGTTAGAAAATAAGAAATACTCATCCTCTACAGTTATTGTGATCTTAGATCACAAACTAATGAACTATAGTAATATTTGTTGTAATTCTTGGTGGAAAAAAACCAATCTCCAAATTTTATTTTCTCATCAAATTCTTAATGGCTTCATTACCACCCTTAATTCCCTTTAAATTCATAACTCCTCATATTAATCCATCACTACTTGCTCGTCATTCACAACTTACCAAAACTCTTCCATATTTTCATCTTGATTCATTCCAAATGAATGAATTTTAATGCCTTAATGGATGCTTTATTGGCTGGTTATTGGGCCATTGATTTTCTATTGAATTGTTCCAATGGCTAGTTTTTATGACTATTGATTTCATTTTTTCCAATTCATTCCTCTAAGCTATATGCGTACACTATATATACACATCTATTCCTTTGTTGATGGTATATGAAAATCTTTCATTCACAAAAGATCTCTCCATCTCTTTCCATTTTTTTTATCTCTTTTGTGCTCTGGGCAAGAGCTAAGTCAGGGTCAACCTCCCTGAGTTGTGTGCGACGATGGGATACCGGTAGAGTGGAGATTTTACCACTAGGAGCATTCGGAAAAGTCTGCACATAGACCCGGATTAACTCTTAGGGCAGTGCTACGTGCGCGACTTCCCCGGAGACCGGTAACTTTTCATTTTTGTTTATTTTGTTTGCAGATTTAAAAGGGAGAAAAGAAAATTATTTCCAACAATCTAAGAGTTAATTCATTTCATACATACAAATTGCTGTTTGTACGATAATTGCTCCTAGCCATAACATTTGCTGCTACTGTCCATAACATTTGTTATTAACAAATTCTTTCTTGTTAAAATTTTTCTATCTATTAACGATTGCTACTGTCCATAACATTTCTTATTAACAAATTCTTTCCTGTTAAAATTTTTCTCTCTGTCAACGATTCTTTCGTGTTATTAACAAATTCTTTACTAGCCATAACATTTGTTACGAGACTAGAGCAAACTTTTTCACATATACATTGTTAACAAATCCTCTGTTGTTAAAAATTGTATCTGTCAACAAACGTTATTTGTAATAAAGTTGTTAGTTAATATTTGTAATAAAGGTAGTGTTTAATACTTGTAATCAAGTTGTTGTTTCATATTTTTTTTTTTTAATAAAAGTGCTGGTTATAATACTTGAAATAAAGTTGCTAAATCATATAAATTTTTATTCGAGTTCGATCACCTTTGCTTCTTAATATACTTGAAAGCATGTTTTGTTCGTACAACGAATTCTCTTGGCTTCTCATATTATCCTTTTAAGATTTTGTTGCAAGAAAATTTATTATGGAACTTGAATGCTGCAACCTCCAATATGTAGAAGCTTGAAAATTATTGGACATGATTTTCATAAGAGCTGACGAACTTGAATGCCTTGATGGAACAAATTAATTCTAGATTTTTTTTTGTACGGTCTTGCAAATTACTTTGCAAATTATCATGTTCTAATAGCAGAATTATTTTGCTAGAATAATACTAAGTTTCGTTGACTAGTATAACATTTCATTATGTTTAATATAATATTGTTTTAAGTTTGCAATTACACAACAAAATATTGTGAGCATATTCTTAATACAAAACAGATTTTTGAATTGTATGCCGGAGCAAGTTTTAAACTTGTACTCATATTCATATTATGAATTTGGTTTCAACATAGTAAATTTTGATATTATATGTCTACCTTGAAAATAAATTTGTGATTGAACTTAAAATAAATAAAATTTTGCATCTTTATAAATAGAATATACTATTTACTGGAAATTGAATTTATCTCATTGAGAAACATTTTCTGGCATTTCTTTGAGAAATAATTTCCTTTTATCCAAAAAAAAAAAATAAATAAATAAAAAAAAATTAAAAAAAAAAAATTGCAACTTCATCTATTATCTACACTTTTGTAATTACTCAAAATATATAATTCCAATTAAGTTCATTTATTTCTATCATTATTGCATTTATAGCAATATTAATGTTGTTGTAACCAATTGGTTTAAATGAGTGGGAATCTGATTGTGATATTAGTTTATATGGTAACTAGAGTAAATTGCTAATGAGACTTATTTATTATATTGGATGTGAGGATCTTTAATATATGGTAAGTATATTATAAGTTGAATCATAACTGTTCAAATTCATTTTTTTTCTTTGGCTTTGATTACTAATTTTATTTGGGTTCAAGTCTTGTGTTTTTAGATTTGTTTGCATTTGGATTGAGTTTCAAACTAGAAACAGTGAAAAACTAAGTCTATCTCATATTTACATTACTCTTATTTTCTACAAAAAAAAAAAAAAAAAAAAAAAAAAAAAAAAAAAAAAAAACTTGTGGATCTATAAACTTATAATAAGTATATATTGTATGTTTTTATAAGATTGGTTGATTGTTATATGAGTCAGTATAATCTTATTGGTTTTGAGACGATCCCATCTAAAGTTGCTCGTAACGTTTGTATAAGTCAATATCTCGTATAACGTGATGATATTGAAAAGTTTCGGCCATTAACTATATTTGGTTTTTTGGCTTTAGCTTATATTATTCTTTGGCTGCTAAAGATATGTGCGCTAGCACACTTGCTGAAATTCTTTGCTTAAGGGATTGTTGAGTAGTCATAGTTAAATATTAAGGTACTTTATTCTTTCATAAATAAGGAGCCTTCTATTTGTGTAGATGGATCCAAAGGAAATCCAGTAGTAAATAAAGTTCTACAATTTTTTTTCGGTTTTGAATCTATAGATACTTTTGATTTGAAAAATCATGCACAATTAATTGGTCATCGTTGGGTATTTATTTTGCTGCATTATTTACCTATTCAGTATTTTAATGTAATGTATCAGATTGATGATATAAATATGAATGACTGTATGTATTGATTTTACACTACATAATTAACAAAGATATTTTGTAATTAAGAAATATCTAACAAAACTATTTATCCGATTATTTTACAAATATTGTTGAATTATTTTTGCTGGTAAAATTCATTGCAAAATTGTATTATTGTGCATAAATTACATTGTTGTGCCAGAATGAACAAGATGTGCATCATTTTAGTTACATTTCTTATTAATATGTACACTAACCTCCATTTTCTTTATATAAAAAAATCATTAAAAACTTTTAACTGTCAATGAAAGAAGCATTATGTTAAAGATCAAAATAATACAAAATTGTTTTTGTACATTTACTTTTAATATTATCTTTTGTAATGTTATCTCTCTAAGTCAGAAGCATTATCGATTGCGACTTGATTAGAAAAGGAACAAACATCCTAAGGTTGAAGGTACGTAAAACAAAGTTCTTTGCTCTATCTTTATGAATTATTGTTATATGACATTATTCTATGTCGGTTTGCATGTTTGAACTTTAGCTGACCATATTGTCACAATATTTAAATTATGTTAAGCAGGCATTGGTTTGCATATAAACTGTGACATTATAGTATCCTATGACACGTTCAAACAATTTAATCAAAATAAAATAGTTTAGTGATATTGCAAATTCCTATAAATCTAAAGTTTTAATAAGTTGAGATTATTTTGGATATAAGCCGAAAGGGTCCTTCTGTCAACCGGGCGTAAATAGCTCTAAGCGACACGGTATTTAAGCGTCCCCTGTGGACCTCCGCTAGCTGGGAACCGGCCCCTACAGCTAACCCAAGTTGATCAAAACTTGATAAACTAAAGATTTGATAAGGTCAATTAGCAAAAAATTACTTAAACTATTAGACTGTCAATTTTGTAAACATGGCTTGTAAAGATAATCTTTAGAGCCAAAGATGAATGTTGTTGTATCTTACTTTAAAAGATGACAGAGTCAGATAAGTTATGGCTCACTATCATAGGTCTTACATCAGATTACACATAAGTATAATGATTCTAATGACACAAAGTATGATTTAGGAGTAACTCAAACATTTGGTTTAGTCAAACCAAGTACTCCTAAATAAATGGACTACTACTAGTTTCATAGAACTTTAAGTGTTTTATGAGTCATTAAATGACATATTCTTCGGATATTAAAAAAAAAAAAAAACCAAAGATCACTAAGATCCAGTGTAAGGTTTCACACGTGGAACAACTTAGATACTCATAAGTTCATATGTATATGTGACAAACTATTATTGCTAGGAGTATCAAAGAATTTGAAATGGTATATTTACATAGTTTGTGCTAAAGTTAAATGGCATATATACCTTACTATGTATATATCAAATAAACCAAGGTAAATTTTACTTGTGCTATGAATTCATGATCTATTGAAATTGAATAGATCAAACATCTTATTATGCATATACTCGATCTACATATTTTTGTACCTGACATTTATTTTAAATTATGCTAAAAGCATGATCTTGTGAATTCTAAAATGAACAGGTACCAGCAGCTGCGTTTCAAGAAATAAATAATTAAAAAAAAATATGATTCTTGACCTAAAAAGTCATAAAAGAACCTTACAGATCTCTTGACGAAGAGTCTGTTTACTCTTGACGAAGAGTTTGTCTAGGAAATTAATCCTAGAATCATCGAGGGGGATGAGGTTAAGCCCATAATATAGTCACCAGCAGTGGCAACCCAACCGAGTCTGACTGGAGATCCCAAGAAGCCGGTTCAATGGGTAGGAACAAGCTGAACTAGGTGACTATTATGGAACACTGACCTTGAGATTAAATTCTCTTAAAATAAATGCCCAAGAGGCTGTACATGTGTACATGGATACCTCATCCCTATGGTGACAGTGTTCCTTGTGTGATATGGATAGGGTGAGTTTAAACTCTTAATAAGTCCAAGCATGATATGCAGGGTTGATTCCTATCACCAACCCTTAAGGACTTACCTATATGAGAGGTCGTGAGGGCCGCGACTATAGGACAGGGCGATCCTAGACAACTCTCATGAATGTGTAAAAGTGCGCATGGCCAACCAAACGTGCCACCCGATAGACCCAAGTACCTCTAGCGTACTATGTGTGCTATTCTCTGAATCTGGTTCAAGAAGTCTGATTCAAGGCATAGTCCATCAAGCACTTCTTCAGATAAAGAAAATAGTCACTACGTGAGATTCAAGGCTGTAGTCCATCTCATCTATGCATAGTATATAATTGCCCAGAATTCTCAACTCTTATTATCTTCATTATCATCTCTGATGTTTCGGAACTTGGTTTTTTGGGGGGGATTGTTGTAATTCTTGGTGGAAAAAACCAATCTCCAAATTTTATTTTCTCATCAAATTCTTAATGGCTTCATTACCACCCTTAATTCCCTTTAAATTCATAACTCCTCATATTAATCCATCACTACTTGCTCGTCATTCACAACTTACCAAAACTCTTCCATATTTTCATCTTGATTCATTCCAAATGAATGAATTTTAATGCCTTAATGGATGCTTTATTGGCTGGTTATTGGGCCATTGATTTTCTATTGAATTGTTCCAATGGCTAGTTTTTATGACTATTGATTTCATTTTTTCCAATTCATTCCTCTAAGCTATATGCGTACACTATATATACACATCTATTCCTTTGTTGATGGTATATGAAAATCTTTCATTCACAAAAGATCTCTCCATCTCTTTCCATTTTTTTTATCTCTTTTGTGCTATGGGCAAGAGCTAAGTCAGGGTCAACCTCCCTGAGTTGTGTGCGACGATGGGATACCGGTAGAGTGGGGATTTTACCACTAGGAGCATTCGGAAAAGTCTGCACATAGACCCGGATTAACTCTTAGGGCAGTGCTACGTGCGCGACTTCCCCGGAGACCGGTAACTTTACATTTTTGTTTATTTTGTTTGCAGATTTAAAAGGGAGAAAAGAAAATTATTTCCAACAATATTAACTATAATGTAACCTAGTTTGAACAGATGAAGTGAAATTTAAGTGCAATCCGAACTAGCCTTAGGCCATCTCCAATGGTGATTTATGAATTTGAGTTTCTATTCTACTTCTCATTGTACTTTAAAGAAATTTCTATTATAATGGGTAGAGTTTCTACATAGAAATTATATACACAGAAAATAATCTCCTTAGACCATCTCCAATGGAAGTTTATATTTACTCTCATACAAATCCATCTTATATTACTACCACATACGATTGAAATTGGATATAAATCATGGTTGTAAGAAGTTTTTTTGCTATCTTCATCCATCTCCAACTATGAGTATGATTAACATCGACTCGAGGTCCAACTACTCGTCTCTACCTTACCTCTGCATTAACATGAACAAATGTCAAAAGACCTTCATGTAAGCATGTCAAAGATAATGTATTCAGAAATGTTTATCAATAGAAAAACTCGAAGGAGTTGACTTCATATGGAGTGGGGGATATGACCTTTATGTTTTAGTTGTTTTCTTTATGAGAATATCTATGGAATAGTAAGTCACAGAATCCGTTGTAGTCTAGTTGGTTAGGATACTCGGCTCTCACCCGAGAGACCCGGGTTCAAGTCCCGGCAACGGAATTTTTACTTTTTAATATTCGGTTTTCTCTCTGCGTAAAAATGAAAAATGAAAAAAATAATTTATCTAATTAATAAAAGACGACCACAGTGGGAACCGAACACATGACCTTTTGACCCGAAGCCAGACGCGCAAATCCACTGCGCTATGCGGTGATTTTGTTCTCGTGGTTTGTTCTAGGATATACCAGTGCGCTCTATGGTCATTTTGTTCCAGTGGTTTGTGGCTTTTTATATGGGCACATCTAATTGCTATCAAGGTTAGTCCATTTTTTCTTATTTAACTACAAGTTTGTCATTGGAAAAAGTTATCATGGCTATCTCAATCTCTCCGTAAGGTGTTTGTTGTTGGGCTGCTCCATGGAGAACTCCTCGACGAGGCGGCCGTCAACGCACCAGAGGTCGTCGGGGGCGGCGGGGGGGGGGGGGGGGGGGGGGGACGGTGGGGGTGTCCTGGCAGGGGAAGACGGAGCGGGCGTGGATGGCCTGGCACTGGGTGAAGATGAAGGGGTGGGCTTTAAAGCCGGTCTGTGGGGGGGAGAGCCTAACTTTAGTTTTGGACTGCCCTACTCTCTGGCAGTTCAGACTGAATGTTGGACTGCCAGAAGAATGGGCAGTCCAAAGTTACACATGTTGTGACTTGGACTGCCCATTCTTCTGGCAGTCCAGTTCAGATGGGTTTGGGGGAAGGAGGAAAATTTGGGACAGCCCCAATCAAAATATTGGGCTAGCCTTTTTCAAAAAAAATTTTTTTGGGCTAGCCACAATCCGGACTAGCCTTGATAACATATGGCTGTGCCCATATAAAAAGCCTTTGTTCTAGTGGTTAATACCAGTGTTTTTTATTTTATACTAGTAAAATCATTTACGTTGGAGTAAAATAATATTTTTTTCTAATATTATCAAAATATAATTTAAATATTTAAATTTAAATTAAGATTTATTATATATATATATTTATATATTAATTAAGATTTATAGAAATTGAATTTAAATATAACTATAATTTGTTATGGATATATGTGAATAAAAGAGAGGGTATATGTCACTTCCCGTTCCCAATATACGTATATTTTACATATTTTTCGTATATGGTAGCTGGTATCTGTACACGTGCACCTGTGATCCTTTATTTTGCACCTGGTCATGGCATGAAACAGTATCTCGTCGCGGAATAGTGTGCCACCCCTTGTCCTTATTTGGTTGTAGGCGTGGTTCACTACTTCGATGATAGGATTTCTGGACCGTGTTATGATCAAAGTTTAATTTTATTATTTTCTTAGTTGTAGCATGTAACATTTAACATGTCATTAGTTATATGGTTATGACATGCTTAGTGTTAGGGTTTTGTGAACCAACCCACCCACCCCACTATAAATATTCTCTTCCTTCTCTCTCTTCTCATAAACCCTCATTTATTTTCCCAATAACATTTTAGGCAAGTACACCTTGCTCAAATGGAGAGATTTCTTGTATTTTCATTTTTAAATTTTTTTCTATAATATTATTAGTCTAGATTGTTCCTCTCCTCATTCTCTATATGGTCTTGGTATTTTTGATTTAATGGCTATTTTGTCTAGATCTAAGTTCTAAAACTAGGGTTTATGGATTTTCTTGTTTTTGATCGATTAAATTTGTTTATTTTCAAAAACTAATTATTTCATGTTGTAGAGAATTCAATTTTATTCAGTTTTGACCTTTATTTCGTCTGATTTCGAGTTCTATAGCCCAAGTTATGGACATTGGAAGTTTTTAAAACTCCATTGCCAAAAGCTTGCTGCTGGTGGCGACGACTGTAATGTCCCGCTCCGCATCGAACTAAGTCGATACGAAGAGTTGCCTTGTCCTAAAGAATGCATCGAGTTGAATCGATGCGAAGAGCCGCATTGCCCCGAAGGATAAGTGCGTTGAATCGGCTCGAAGATTCTAAGAAATCGAAACGACCAAGGCGCAAGTCCGAATCGATACAAGTATTGATTTTAGTTGGTTTCATGTGCAGGCTATACGTTTACGCTAAAATATTAGAGGTCGACATTCTACCTTATTCAGTAAGGGTCCGCGAAACCAATTCGTCGCCTTGCGACGGGCTGAGACTTGGGCACGGTAAGCCAAATCGAACGTATAATTCAAAGAAGCATGAAGTGCTCGAATGGCTAAGTCAAGAGAGTGACCGTTTAACAAAGTTATGAAATTGAGCCGCATCGGCTCGGCAAAATGACAAGACGTATCAACTCAAGATGGAAGGATTGACTCTTCTTTTTACTCCTTCATTGCCTAAGTAAGAATGTATCGTTGTATGCTAAGTCAACCTATCGACGCCACAGACGTGGTCCGATTGGAAGATAAATCGTAGTGTGTGTCGAACACTAGTTAGAATAATTGAAATGAAACGTGCATCAAATGCATGAGTCGCTATGGAACATTGGATATCGCAAAGACGAGCGCCTCGGTGCGCAAGCCGCAAGAACATGGGATAACTGTTCGGCGAGTGCCTTAGTGCACGAGCCATACCGTGCCTTCGTGCACGAGTTAGAAAGGCTAGCACATTGAAAGACAATAGGCGAGCGCCCTAGCGTGCAAGCCCCGAATATTGAACACTAAGTTATAGAACATGAAAATACGGCTTCGATGTGTGCAACAAGTGCACGACGCGAAGGAAAGATGATAAATATGTCCAAACGTGCCTACGTACAAAAGATCATAAAAGATGACTTCGTTGCGAAAGAATACAGTTGTGGCATGAATGTGGCGGAACTGTCGGATATGACATGATGTCTCGAAAGGTGTTTGGAACCTTCGGGTCGTTTGGTTGACGAACATTGAGTTGAGGCAAGATGCCAATGAATATTGAAACGAAGTATGAAATGTAAGAACATAGAAAGTTAATGGAAGAAATACGAGATGATAAAGTTTGAGTCTCGGACTCAAGACTATGTTTGGTTGTTTGATAAAGTCTGAGTCTCGTGCTCAAGACTATGTTGGTTGTTTAAAAATAGGGCATTGCATGGTCGAATGGACTTGAGATATATGTGATATCTTCCGTGCATGGAATGTTCCCTCTGAACGGGTACACCGGGGCACCGGGACCTTTCGGCCTAGGAGGAATATAATCTTTGATAGGCGCACATCTGTAAAGTCCGATTAGCACCCGGTTACATATGTGAAAAGCCGCAAATGATGGTATGTGGCGGTAAGTTTCGGTTGTTTAGGATAGCAACCCAACCCGTGAAACGCCGGGCTACCCAAATTTGATAAAGAAAAGAAGGAAAGAAAAGAAAGTAAGAAAAAGAAAAGAGAAACTCCTTTAGTCCATTTTGGCACGGATACGCCAACGACCATCATATAGTTAAGGAACGATGGGTTGAATGTGTAGGCACGTATGTATTCCGTACATAGATCCTGCATAGAGAGCACTTATAACATAATAGGGAAGGATTTAGGCGTATTCACCTTGCATCAGTGCAAGGACGAGTGCGTCGACTTGGTAAGGAGTCACACCACGAAACAAACACGAGATTGTTTGCCTGCTTGCCTATTCAATTCGAATAACATGCTTGTCATGATAACATGCTTTACGCTTTCGAATATGCCATAAAATTGACCCTAAGGAGAATATAGGATGATCATAAGTTAAGTTGCATGATTGAACATAAACACTAAAATGTCGATTTAGAAGGAAGGTCTTTTCGTCAGTACATGCTAGGACGAACGTACTGATCCCCCACCAGCTTTCATGCAGGGTGCAGGGAATGGATTGCTCGCGACGAAGCTTTGCTTGAACGCGTTGAGGCTTGAAATGCCGAAACGTATTGAAGTGTGCGATCGCATTGACGCTCGGACTTACAACAGGATTGATGCGGCCGTGATATAGAAGGCATGATGTATGGAACGGTGAAATCCTTTGTGGGCAAGAGAGAACCTGAGTGTTGTAGCCAATCTGGCATATATTGTTGGGCTATCTAAAGCCTTTGTAATCTCAGTTCGAATATCAATAAAGATAATTATTTCGTATACTCTGTTTTCCTTTCGTCGTTAATAACAACTCAAAGATAATCATTTGAGAACTTGTCATCTTGTCTTGCACGAGCGCAACTCCAGGCTCGTACGACATCTAAGGGAATGATCACGTGACCACGACATGTGAACCCAAGACCAGCATATGGTTTAACTAAGCAACTCAATCTAGTAGATGCATTGGACGGAAAAGAATCTTGAGATCATGTTATACTAGCCACTCCAGGTCCCGTCCTGACGTATCGGGTTGGCCGCCACAGATATTATCAATCTGCCTATAGTGGATGGCAAGATTTGACTCCTATGTGCTTTGAGTTATATGTTCCGCACGGTAGCCTTTCGAGGGACCGGTGCATAATTAATGTGTTATGCGTTACAGAATTGGATTGGCTAGCTCTGCTGGAAATGACACGATATGAGGATCCCTATAAGCAGCATCGCGGGGATAACCCTGCCAAATATAGAAAGTCGTGGGAATGATTGGTCGTTCGTAAAATGACTGGTTTATGACATGTACCTTCTGTTAGTAGCCAAGGAACATAGACTGTCATGGTGCATGGTCCAACTCATGTCCTTGATTGGTTATTGGGTTGGGCTATCGTACGATGACAGGTTGTGGATCGAGGTTATGACCGGAAGCCCTTAACTTGCCCATGGTTATAGGATGTATTTTATCTCGGTATGATATTAGCGTCGTTTGTCCTTGATTGGTTGTAGGGTTGTCATATGGTGTCGAAGATACGTTATAAGCCCATAACTCATGAGCCAAGTCTTATTATTATATTATGCTTTGGTTTTGTCTCTCTCTTATGTGCTTTCTTGTGGTACTTGCTATTCGGGACTGACCCAGCTGGTTTTGTTTGGCCAGTCTCGTAGCAGAGTGCGAGGATCCAGTCTTCTTTCCTGACGATAATGGTGCATACTAGGAGCATGGTCATCGGAGGACTCGAGTGAGTTTCTTCTACACCACTCTAGTATCATCAGTTTTGTTCTGGCGTTTAGCCACTGGCACCTATTTAGCCTGTTATTCTGGATATTTAGTTTTTATGCATAATTGTAATTAAATCAGACTGCAGCTGAAAATGATTATGTACTTATGACTCTCTGGGCTAGTTGATCTATAAAGCTAGCTCCTTATGATCATTTTGATGAAGCGTCGGGGACGTGTTACTGCTTTATCCTATATGTTCATTAATTGTTGTTTTCTTGTTTTGAATGATTGAGACATAGATGTAATGTATGACCCTAGACGACTTGATTGTAGTATACCCCCTTGTCTCTTGACAGTCGTAACCGTTGTGTGATGTCTTCGTACCTCATACGGTATAGATGGCCATGTCCGTCTCCGTATTCCGGTACTGGGGCGTGACAGTATCCGATTGTGCGGAAGAAAATGAAAGAATGTTTAAATTTTTATCTTACGTAATTTCTAAAAAATAAAATGGTCTATGATATACATACGGCTTAGACGGCTTAATTTTGAATCGTTTTGAAGCCCCTTTAAATATATATATATTGGCGACAGTTCCAATCGGTTAAGATTCTTTTATGCACGAGGCGGTGGCTAATAGTGCCATGTCCAGGCATGTCCGCCTCAGGGATTGGGTTACGAGGACTCTGGATGGACGCTACTGCGACGGTCTAGAGGACCAGAACCAAGGGGCCAGACGATGGTAGAAGAATCAGCCTCAGCTGTCGCAATTGCGAGGGGCAGTGCCGCCGTAGTCGGTTGGTGTCAAATACGCGCCTGATCAGCAATGGTGACCAGCAATGCGGTCCTATCTAAAGTCACAGTATGCAGGCCAGGAAGGAGGGATCTCAATTAAGAGGACGACAATAGGTGCCATATGGCTTCTATCCGGAGTGAGGAGGATCTGCATCCTGGTGCAATGGCCAGAATAGTAATAAAGGGGGGGAGTCTTTCATTTGCTTCCATGAAACTAGAGACATGGGCAAGTATTTATTCTCCTTCATCTCCCTTGCAAAGTACAGAGATCCTACTTCGTAACGAAGAGCCACTAGTGGTAGTGGGCATACGAAGTGCTGTGATTTCAGAGGCGGACATGGCGGTCTGCTTGGCCGAATGGGAGGCAACCTTAGTGATGTATGTACTGGGGGGAGAGGGGGTGGTGCTTTTTGACGGAACCTGCAGTTCTTGAGGGGGTTCTCCAGGGAGGATCATAGATGATGGATGGACGTATAATCATTATGAAGAAATGGGTGCCATCTGTTACTCTTGAACACAACTTTCTTGCATGGGCATCGATTTGGTTACATTTCCCTCAACTTCCTCTCCAATTGTGGAATATGTCTGCTCTTAGCAAGCATGCTAGTGTCGCAGGAGTTCCGTCGAGGATGGATACTTCAATTACTCGTTGACAGTGCCTACCATTTTCCAGAGGTCTTGTTGAGATTGCATCGCAATGCGATCTGCCAAAGTCTATCCTAGTGCTCCTCCCTGATGTTCGAGCAACCCTGGACAACGAGGAGATGGTGTCCGAGGTTTCTCTGGCTCACTCTGAGGTTTTCCAGTACTGGGGAGGCAGAGCAGTCCTTGTCGTTGCCTAGGAACCGGGGGGGGGGGGGTGGTTTGGAGAGCTCCCTTCAAAGGGTTGTTCAGCAACCTATTCCTAGGTCTTATGATTCGACTGCGGATCTGGTTGTGGATCAGGTTGGTGCCAGTGAAGTACAATCAATGAAGGAGAATGAAAAATGTCCAAAAGTCTAATACAACCTATGCAGGAGCCGTCTATGTGGTTAGTGCCAGTGAAGTACGTGCTGTCATCGAATATGATATTATAAATTTATCTCCTCTTATACAAAATTGTGGGTCCCACCCATGTTATAAAGTAATAGAATAATACTTATAAAGTAATAGAATAATACTAAGTTTATAACCTCCATACAACTGTTCTCTTACAAGTGGTTGTGAAATGAATCCCCCGCCACCTTGATACTTGTAAGGTGATGATTGTATGGAGGTTGTAATCACAGTATTATAAAAATAATAACACTTATAATTGATGAAACCAAATTTTTAGAAAAACGCTAAGTCTACAATCAATTTTTTACAACTTTCTTACAACCTCTCACATTCCTTACACATGGGTCCTACCGGCTCCCACCTCCTCTCTCACCCCCTTATGGATTGACATTGGGCCGGGCTAGGCCGTCCAAGCCCATAAAGTACGGATTTCGGCCGGACATGGGTCTGATTTTTTTGGCCCTAAAGAAATTTTGGGCCTGGTCGGGTCGGACTTAATTATTATTTATGAAGTCCAAGTCCGTCCACAAAATTCGTACTTTTCGGACCAAGTCAGATCGGACAGGGCTAGCTCTATAAAAATTAATAATTTAGCCTCCATGAAGATCCCATTTACACAGTCAAATATAAACATGGAAAGCAGTGAAACGGACAATTCCTGTAGGTATCACCTTATGAACTACACATGCAAATAAACATGACAAAGAAACCCAACGCACTAAATTGTATCAGCAAAGAAGATCCATCCTCATTCCCTCTCTACAGAGCATCGTGAAAAAGGAAAAATAATAAGTTAAAAAGAAACTCAAAGACAATTAATTCTCTAAAAGCCAAATTGAAGTAGTTCTGTATAAAGTATAAACAAAGAAAGAGAAGGTAATTGCAGGTTAGATGTCAGATTGCAGGTACCGAACAAAAATTCAATATTTGAGATCAATATGAACAAAGACAGGTTAGCATGAGCTGCTTCGGCAGCCTTCTAAACCGAAAATATACAAGAATAAGGTTTGGTAATCGAGAAGCTAATGAAAAAGAGCAGTTCAGGGAGCTGAAGGCAATATGAGGCAAGAAACAAGCCTTGGGCCGGACTCGGGTGGACTCATAGTCCAAACATATATCGGTCGGACCTCGGGCCGGGTTCGGACGGACGGATGCATAGTCCAAGCCCGGCCCTATACTAATATGGACCGTATCGGACTACCCTAATGATCGGGCTCTATCGGACTTTGGCCCATCGGGCCGGACGGAATTTTCGGACGTCCATGGACTTCGGGCCAAATGATGATCCCTAAGCCCCCTACTACATGGGCCCCATCCGATCCCATCACTTCTCCTCCTCCTCAAATCGAAGTCCAACACGTGACGATCGTAAGGATTTGGTTGCAGGCATAGCGAAGCTGAAAATTTTTATATCAGATAAAGACATATTTAGAATGTTACATTTGCGGACAGCATACCCCCAACCCCTTGGAAACCAATGTCGGAGCGGACTATAAGAAGGCCAATTCAGTAAGGCAATTGATAAAGGCATTGCACCTTTTGATCAGGGCTAGCCCATTAGGGTAGCCCTGATCAAAAAGTGAAGTGTCTTTTATAACAAGGACTGCCCAAATTTCTGGCAGTCTTACATATAGTAAGGACTGCCAGAAAAATGGACAGTCCTTTTGTTTCACATGCTGAGACTTAGGACTGCCAAGTTTTCTGGCAGTCCATTCAGTTTGTAGGACTGTCCGAAAATTGGACAGTCCTTGTTATAAAAAAAATTTCACTTTTTGATCAGGAACTAGCCCTAATGGACTAGCCCTGGTCAAAAGGTGCAGTGCCTTTATAAATTACCTTCAGTAAGGAGAGGATAGGAGAGGTGCAGGAGTGGTGGAGAGAGCAGATTCAGTTTTAGACAGAGAGACAGGCGCAAAGTACAAATATAAACAGAGGAACGGAAGAGAGCAGAATTTGGGGTTTGTTCGGATGGCCGTGTCTTGAGACGTGTCCTTATGGTGGCCTTGGTTGAAATGGATAGGATTGCATAGATGATAGCTAGACTCATAAATGACCCTTTGTTCAAAAGAAATAAAACAAAAAAGCTCTCTCTAGCGGCTCTGTTTACTGAGCTCACTCTTCTTCTTCTTTACTGATCGAGCTCAACAGAATGGAAGCTTTAGCAGCTACTCTCCATGTCTCTCCACACTACAACTACCAGTATGACTATCAGCAGCAGCACAGCAGCCTTACAAGCCTCTCTTCCAAACCCCACACCAGCCATCTGTTCCTCCCCCGCTGCAGCAAACGCAGGCCGCAGCTTGGAATCGTCTGCTCCATGTCAGTCATTCACTAGCTTAACCTCTAGCTAGCTGCTTCATTATAAATATATACATTTTAATTGTACGCATGTACGTATGTATGTCCATGCAAGAGCAGCAGCCAGCAGCAGGTCGAGTCCCCTGTCCTGACATCTGACGGCGCCGCCGTCCCTTCGAGTAAGAGCGACTGCTTCGGGGTCTTCTGCACTACTTACGACCTCATAGCGGTCAGTCACTCACTCACTATGTCAACCACCCATCGTTTTTTTTTTTCTTCTTTCCGTAAATCCACACCACGTTCTCTTCTTGTTACATGTTGCAGGAGGAGGAGACCAAGTCGTGGAAGAGCCTCATCAATGTTTCCGTCTCTGGTGCAGCTGGGACGATATCCAACCACTTGCTCTTCAAAGTAATTCCTTGATTTTTTTTTCCATATAAGGAATGGTGTTTACTGTAATGACTGAATCACGATGAGGATTATTGATTCGCACACTCGTGTTTATTTAATTTGAACTAAAACCTACAAATTTCAGCTTGCATCTGGTGAAGCTTTCGGGCCTGATCAACCCATCGCCCTGAAATTGTTGGGATCTGAGAGATCGTTTCAAGCTCTTGAAGGTACCATTTGTTAGATTTAATTCCGCGAGACCAATGCAAACTTTCTTGTTGAGTCGACCGGTGGTGATTACACGCAAGTTGCTTTCTCTTGGTCTGCTCTTTCACTGCTTTTACAATTGTCATGTCAGTATTCTCCAACAATTTATAATAACATGTATATACAGTTTAACATATATATATTAGCCCTGTATCAAGCCTTGTTCGACATATCTGAAGATATTGGTGTAATATTAGACAGACAGGTATACCAAATATTAACATGCACTTTGTCAAGATCGAGATACCACTGATATTTGATCCCGGCACACTCGATCCAATAGAAACTTATAGTCCAACTTTGACCTCTTCTCTCTTCCCCAATTTGTAATCGCGTCCCAAATATTTCTTACTTCTGCGAAATAGGGGAGGTTCACCTTAAGACTACGAATAAACAAGGCACGCAACGAGGGGCAGTCCTACGGTTTATAGGACCTTGGACGAAATCTGAAAACGAGGCCTTTTACACCCAAATAAAAATTTCTTTTAACATTTTTACCGGCAAAATCATAACCAAGTTTTTCTAACATATTGTTTTCAATAAATATCATAGTTAAATCATTTTATCTTTCTTGTGGCAGACAATTTTAAATAGGATTTGATTAATTTAAGTTTTGAAAAACTCTTTCCGTAGACCCCCAACCGTAACAAGTATAGTCAATAAAATTTTATATGCAATCCAAACATTGGGATAAGATCTAAGTTTTATTTTTATAAAGTTAAGTACTTCAATGGTACTTGTTTCTTGTGGTAAAGTATTTTGTAAGTATTTCAATTCAAATAGCAAAGTTATCCATAAAGTTAAGTACTTCAATGGGACTACGTATTTATAAGCATTTTGTAAGTATTTCAATTAACATTTGTCACTTTTTATTCTATGTTTATATGTATGAAACAAGAGTAGAGGGCCTTCTAAAATTGGGGGGGCAGGGCGGTCGCCCGCCTCGCCCCTGCCCTGGGTTGGCCCTGCACGCAATTGATCGAAAATAATAGCACAAACAAGAACACAAAGAATATAATGTGGTTCAGCCAAGATCGGCTTATGTCCACGGGGCAAGTGGACAAATAACTTTATTGAATCAAGAGAAACCTTACAAGAGTTAGTAGAATGATAATATATTGCACAGATTCTTGCTTACGAGATTTTCAACGAGCTCTCAACCTTCTTCCCTCGCAATTCCCTTAGGACTTCCTAACACAATCGTCATGCAAAACCTCATATATTAATCCTCAAGTATACCATATTATGGTTAGAAAAACCCTAATATAGTTCTCAACTTTCCGAATTCGGGAGCAATCCGAACGTCAAAAAACCCCTTTAAAATTTGTCCCGTTCGAGAGAACCCACCCAAATCGGAATTCCTTATGGACAACCGACATGGCGTCGGTATGCTGCCCGTATTCTGGCTCAATGAGCACTATGCACTAGAAAATCCGGTATGTCGGTTGTCCAAAACAGGTATACCTCTCTAGTGTGCACTTTTCACACTAGCTATTGCAAAGTCCAGTATACTTGTTTGGCGAACCGGTATGCCGGTGCTGCTGTAATGGCTCTACTTTAAGATACGTTTTTGTGTCTTTGATTCCTTGTTGAACACAAACCATCATCCAATAATATGAACATCGTGGCTCCTGCATTAGACGATGTACATGTATATTTTCAAGGTCCGCAATATTGGTATCGGAACCCATCCTGAACTCTTCTTATAAGTATCGTTTTTCGAGTTTTGGAAGTTCCATGTCGAAGTTTCAAGTTCATGCCTTATGAAAGCCAATATATAATAATATTAAACTATTAAACTACTAGAGAGAGAAAATGATACATTTAGGCACAATCTTATGTAGTATCTGTTATTTCCCATTATTTTTTATTGTAATAATATTCAATGTTGATGAGTTGTTCACTCGCAATAGATAGTTGAAATAATATTAAGATGCATTAACATTGAGAATCTATAGTATGCAAATAGTAGTAGTTATAGTGTGTCGAGAAGGGAGTTTGACACACCGTAGCAGGTTGATCGACATGATTAAATCATTGTGTCATATTGTTTTTTGTCCCATCTCTTTTTCTTTGCTAAATATATCAGGAAAGAGTGCCCAAATTTTGGTATTGGCTGGTATTGATGTGGGTCTGTAACAGATCAGGCATGTATGTTTCACTATCAACCAATACTTACAAACCGTAGTACCTACCTACACTTGGAACATATATATTCATGTGAAGGTTGTAACTAATTAATGTATATGAACTCTTAAAACCTATGTTGCATGAATATGAACGTGGATAAGGACACGATACAGATATTAAAGGCATACATTTTCAGATAGATACAACTATGTTGCCCTGAATACAGACAGACACATGTATAGGTACGGACACGATAAGGATATGGACACCATTTTTTCAAGTCCGTGCAACATAGCTTAAAACAGAAGCAATGTATAAAGGAACAATATATTTATCTCAAAAACAGTGTTCTTTATCTGGAATTTGTTAATTTAGTATATAAGGGTGTCTAGGGATTCTTATCCATTGTTGTGAGCATGCCACTTAGTATGCAGGGAAGGTGTGTAGAAGCATTTACATCTTTGAACATTCCTGGCTTTCTAAACACAGGAGTGGCTATGGAGTTGGAGGACTCTTTGTATCCATTATTAAGGGAGGTAAGCATAGGAATCGATCCATATGAGGTTTTTCGAGATGCAGAATGGGCGCTTCTGATTGGAGCGAAGCCCCGTGGTCCTGGAATGGAACGTGCTGGCTTACTGGATATAAATGGACAGATTTTTGCTGAGCAGGTGCGCTTAAAACTAATGTCTGCTTCCTTTTTAATTTTCCTGTAATAAGAACAACCATTATGATATGTTTCTGTCTTTGAATACTTGACCTTACCATTGTATTTAGGGGAAAGCACTTAATGCGGTGGCATCCCGCAATGTTAAAGTGTTAGTAGTGGGCAACCCATGCAATACAAAGTATAGATCATACCCTCCAATTCTTGTAAATGTATATATCATTCTCTGATATTTTTCTTGCTAGTGCTAAATTATTCCATTATTTGTTGTAGTGCACTTATATGCCTGAAGAATGCTCCAAACTTACCTGCAAAAAATTTTCATGCCTTGACAAGGTTGGATGAAAATAGAGCCAAATGCCAGGTAGACAGATCACAAGCCTTCTAATAATGCTTTTTACCTGAAGTAAACATTCATTCTTCTGCATGTGTAAGTATACACTCAAAATTATAGTCTGATATCCAAAAACATGCCTCTATTATATGGTTGATGCAGCTAGCCATCAAGGCAGGAGTTTTCTATGACAAAGTGTCGAATGTGACAATTTGGGGAAACCACTCAACCACTCAGGTAAAGTACTATATTTTAAAGCATCCATTGCTCAGGGACCCTAAGTTATATCGTTGTTGATTTGTAATCTTATAATTGTTAGTTAATTATTATTGTAGACCTTACTTTAGTCCTATATTGCATGGCCATAGAAGGATTTCGTGACTCGTGAATTCCTCCTAAAAAAAGTACCAAGTCTTCTCATATTTTAAGAATATATGAAGAAATTAAAGTTTTCTATGAATTTCATGGTATCAGAAATAAAAAATTGAGAGAGAATCATAACTCCAAAAAAGTATCTTTGCCCACTCCCTTTAGCCTCACTGAAAGCTCTGGTAGTGGTCTCACTGTAAGCAAACATTTTAGCGTTGTAGAAGGTTGCATCTTTAGCTTTGCAGGAGTTGGAGCTGGCTTTAGATCCGTCGAAAGAGTTAGCTCCGTCAGTTGCTATTTTAACCAAGTCTCACGGTAGGTTGACCCCGAAGTGTTAGCTTCGTCAAAGGCTTTGTTAGCTTCCAAAGTTATACTAGCTTCGCTGGTAGCTATAGTAACTTTGCAGAAAGCTGTAGTAGATGTGCCAAATGCTGCTGTTGTGAGCAACTTCTTGTCATTTTTGTCTCTCCCTTAATTAACGAGTAACTTCTTGTTGTTGTTGTCCTCTCGACGGCATACCATTGATTAGGTCGTTGATGTCTCTCTATTGATTAGCAAGCAACTTATTGTTGTTGCTCCCCTCTTCGAATTAGAACCAAACATCGAGTAATTGCTACCCGTAATTTAATCGCGTCATTGGCCGATAAAGATGGTCTTAAGTTATCCGTTGATCTGATTATGGTACAATCGGACAACTCAAATTTTAACATTGGAACGTTGCTTGATGATAAGAACTACAATTTGTGTACTCCCCTCATTCAAACCTATATTGTTGGAAGGAAAAAAGATGGGATATATTTATGGGTCTAACAAGGCTCCCGACGAGAATTATCCCAAGTACGATGATTGATTTTCTGAATATCAAAAAATTAAAAGTTAGTTGTTGTCATTATTGAAGTCTAAGATTATGAAGTAGTACATTTGTCTCGCTACTTCATAAGAAATTTGGAACTCTCTTAGACGACATATTTTGATGAAAATGATGAAGTTCGGATATACATCTTTTGTCATAAAGCATCTTGTGTACGAAAAAATGACTAACTTTTGGCTACGTACTTTGGAGAACTAACTAAAATTTTAGGAGTTTGACCACTTTAACAAAGTGGCTATAGAGTGCAAAAAAAGATATCAAAGTTCACCAGAACTAGATCGAGAGACAGTGGGTGTATCTCTTTCTTGATGGCTTGGATGATAATTTTAATCAAGTCTGTGGAAAAATTCTTGTGTAAGGTCCCTCCGTTTGGGATACAAGCATTTTATGCTTACATCAAACATGAAAATGATAGGAAAGAAGCTATAAAAATAGAAGAGGACAAGATTGAATCCGCGGAGATTGTGACAAGGACACATGCCCACATAATTGATATGAAAGATCCGGCCCAAAAAATGGACAAGACCAGAACCGGCCCAGCCAGACTAGCCGAGACCAATCCGTTACTGCCGGAGATGGTTCATACCATCTATCGGATAAATGTTCGCATTGTGGACTCACTTGACATTCCAAGAGCCGATGTTTTGAGTTGATTGGCTATCCTGATATTTGGAACAAGTCTCGTAATACCTACTATAATAAAAGTCGGACCTCAATAACTAAAGCGAAGAATTATTTTGAGAAGGCATCAACATATTTACTGTAGCAAGTAACGAGAGTAAGGTGCTTAATACTTTTACTCATGTTATTGTTGATATATGTGTTAAGTATTATTGGATTTTAGTTCCACATTGCCTAGAATGATAGGAGAGGAGGCTAGCCTCTCCTATATATATGTAGTCTCTATTCCAATAATAATCACGTAAAAATCTCTACATGGTATCAGAGCCTAAACTTGCTTAGAATACCGTCAGAGCCACCCTTTCCACACAAATCCTACCCCTAATCTCGTCCTCCCTTTCCCCCCTCCCACGCTGTCGCTGCCGCTGCAGTTACTGTGCCGCTGCTCCCGCTGCCGCTGCTGAGCCGCTGCCGCTGCGGCTGTGTCGCTGCCACTGCTGCGCCGCTCCCGTCGCCGCTGCAGTCGCCGCTGAGCCGCTGCCGCTGCTGCGGCCGTGGGTGCCTCCGTGCACACCACTTTTAGGGCTCCTACTGTGTATGTAAGCCTAAACTTGAGATTTATCTCATCTGTGGCACCTACGGTATAGGTAAGCCTAAACTTGAGATTTATTTCATCTGTGACACCTACAGTATAGGAAAGCCTAACATCATTCTTGAAGATTTATCTCATATGAGATTCTCAAGGAGATGCCGATGATGCCTAGATCCGATAAAACCAGACATATTCGGATTTAGGAGAGGACGACGAGGACAAGCGTGAGTCGTGGAGCAAGTGTGACGTGATCGAGAAGAAGCATCGATGGAGGCGATCCTCAAGAAGCTGGATGCTGACGATGTGGCGACGTTGATGAAGTTGATAAAGGTGTCGGCTGGTGATAGCACGACACGAGCGCCGCCAAAGTTGGAACTACCCTCCATCGATCTGAAGTTGGATGGACCAGCCACCTATCTGAGTTGGTCACGGCGGGTGAGAAGAACCATTGCAGGAAAGAACCTGGAGGAATTCTTGACGGACGAGAAGACAGAGCCGGAAGAGGGCTCGACAGGACGCGACGAGTGAAAATCCACTCATATGGTGATTTACATCTGGCTTCTCAATTCCTTAGTCTAGCCTATTGCTTCCACAGTAGATGGTATTGAGATGGTGAAAGACGTATGAGAGAAGTTGAGGAGAACCTATGATGGCGTGAGAAACAACCTACGAATCTTCCAGATAAAAGGGGAGATCGATGACACCGTATAAGGAGAGAAGACGGTGCAGGAGTACGCTACGGAGTTGGAGCGTCTCTGGCTGGATTATGATCACTCTTCGAAACGGGCAAGCTGCGGGGATCCGAAGTGCGAGGAGAGACATGTGTGTCTACAGAAGAGGGCGATGAAATTCCTCAAAGGGCTGACTGCAGCATTTGTACATAGGACAGCCTTACTCCTCGCCCAACCAGAGATCCCTAGTCTTGAGGAGGCTATCTCAGCCATGATCCAGGAGGAGACGCGGATCAGATTACAAACAGGGACAGGTGGTCCCCGCAAAGTAAAGTCAGCACTAGCAGCTACTAGCTCGGGCGACACAGGATCCAAATGAGAGCTCTGGCAACACAATCGACAGTGCTACAACTGCAGGGAGATGGGCCATCATCGATATGCTTGTACTAAACCACCTAATATGGGAGACTCAGGTGGTGGACGTGGACGAGAATATATTGGACGTGGACGTGGTCGAGGAGGCCGACGAGGCGACCGATGAGGCTATCGGGCAAACTTGCTGGTGGCAGAAGGGAATGGAGGAGCTGATGGTACCTTTACTAAGGAGGATCAGACACTGCTGGACCTACTGGAGAGAAAGCAGAGAGCGTCGACCGAAGGAGACATGAGGAGCGGAGCAGAGGAGACATCCACCCCATTCTTCAGAGGCAACGCCGCTATGTATGCTCACCCATCAGAAGGTACTGACGAGTCACTCGCTCTTGCATCTATGTCTTCCCTTAAAACGTCAGACTGGATTATCGACTCAGGAGCATCTCGGCATGTGACCGGGAACGCTAGTGAGTTTTCTTCATACACTCACCTAGCACCAGTAGACACCATTCAGACTGCAGATAGCACTTTCCAACCAGTGGTCGGTAAGGGTACTGTTAATTGTACAGGTTCAGTAAGATTATCCAATGTGTTACATGCTCCATTCTTTCCAGTCAGTCTCTTGTCTATTAGTTCTATAATTCTCCAACTAAAATGCACTGTTTCTTTTGATATTCCTAATGTGATCTTCTAGGAGAAAGGGACGGGACGAAGACTTAGAACTGGCACCTGGCATGAGGGACTGTGGTACCTAGATCGGGAAGGGCTGGACTCAGCATTGATATCTATGGAAAAGAAGGCTGGAATGGGAGAGCTGCAGCAGAGGACTGAAGATACTTTGATACTTCATCATAGGAGGATGGGATATTCTTCTTTTGATACTCTAAGTAAGTTGTATCCAGAGATGTATGCAAAACCAAATAAACAAAAATTAGTATGTGATGCATGCGAGTTAGGAAAGCTTACTAGAAGCTCATATGTTGGTACTGGTCATAAGAGTTCTCTTGTTTTTGAGGTAGTACATTCTGATGTTTGGGATCCATGTGCTACTAACACTATGAATGGATATAAGTACTTTGTCTCCTTTATTGATTGTGCATCTCATATCTCCTGGCTGTATTTAATAAAAAATAAGAGTGAAATATTTGCTTGCTTTCGGGACTTCCATAAACATGTCCAGACTCAGTACAATGCAGTAGTGAAGGTACTGAGGTCTGACAATGGAACGGAGTACACCAATAGGACACTTACAGAGTACATGTCAGCACACGAAATATAGCACCAGACCAGCTGTGCATACACTCCAGCACAAAATAGAGTAGCAGAAAGGAAGAACCGACACCTTCTAGAGACCGCAAAAAGTATGATGATCGATATGAATGTCCCACAAAATCTATGGGGACATGCATTATTGACAGCAGCTCAACTTATCAGCAGGATGCCTTCAAAAGTCCTGGGATGGAAGTCCCCGTGCGAAGTATTACAAGGCAATAATATTGGGATACTTCCACTAAAGGTATTCGGGTGTGTGTGTTTTGTGAAAGACAACAGACCATCAGTTGGGAAACTTGACCCCAGAGCAGTCAAGTGCATCTTCGTGGGCTACTCAGCGACTCAGAAGGGATATGTGTGCTGGAGTCCAGTAGAGAAGAAAAAGTTCATTAGTATGGATGTCCACTTCCGAGAGCATGAGCCATATTACTCAGCGACTCAGGAGGGCATTTCGCACAATACGCCTAATACTACCAGTATAAGACGAGAGGGGGAGATGGAGAACTTGGTGGTAACCGATCTAGAAGTATGGCATAGAGGCGCGGTTGAGGAGAAACATGAAGGTGAAGTAGAACAGAGGGAGGAGATAAAAAGTATCAGGCCTACGGCTCAGGGGGAGTTACTTACCTACAGCAGGAGAGAGAAGCAAACTGCAGGTCCAGTACCTACAGTGCTAGTGCTAAGTCTCTTGCATGCGTCTGTCCCAACTCCTGAGACACCACCATCCTCCTCGTCTACACCACCACCCTCCTCAGGTGATATCATTCCTCCTACTTCTCCCATACCACTACCTACACGAAGGACTACTCGCAGTAATGCGGAAAATCCTCCGGACAGATATGGTTGGGACCTTGCTAAGTTTGTTTCTTATGATCATATCTCTTCTTCTCATGGAGCATTTATAGCATCTTTGGATAGCATTACTGTACCTAACAATTGGCAGGTTGCCAAGAATAATCCAAAGTGGAAAGCGGCAATGCATGAGGAGTTGGGAGCTCTTAAGAAGAACTATACTTGGGAGCTGGTGAGACTGCCAGAAGGGAAAAGAGCAGTTGGATATAAATGGATTTTTACTGTGAAACAGAATCCAGATGGACAGGTTGAGCGCTATAAAGCTCGACTGGTGGAAAAATGATACATTCAAACGTACGGCATCGACTATGACGAAACCTTTGCACCAGTGGCGAAGATGAGCACTGTCAGGACCTTAATCTCCCTGGCAGCCAATGGAGGGTGGAAGCTACACCAACTAGATGTGAAAAATGCATTTCTTCATGGGGATCTAGTGGAGGAAGTGTACATGGAGATACCACCAGGATTCGGCACCAAACAGACAGAAGGCAAGGTCTGCAGACTGAAGAAGTCCCTCTATGGACTGAAGCAATCTCCTCGAGCATGGTTTGACAGGTTCAGGAGAGCAATGATAGGGATGGGATATCAGCAGATCAATATTGATCACACTGTCTTCTTTAGACGAAGTGGAGGCTACATCACCATGCTTGCGGTATATGTAGATGATATGATTATCACAGGCGATGATGAGTTGGAGATCGCCCAACTCAAAGGAAAGCTTGGCAAGGAGTTCGAGGTGAAGGATCTTGGCCCTCTTCGATACTTCCTTGGGATTGAGATTGCTCGAGATAATGAGGGAATCGTTCTTTCTCAAAGAAAATACGCACTGGACCTGCTTACGAAAATGGAGATGATGGGATGCAAACCAGCTATGACACCGATAGACCAGAAGTTCAAACTGGATGTTGAAGCTGGAGAACCAGTTGACCGGGATAGATATCAGAGATTGGTGGGCAAGTTGATCTACTTGAGTCACACTCGACCTGATATTAGTTTTGCGGTCAGCGTAGTGAGCCGCTACATGCATAACCCCCGGAAGGGTCATATGGACGCAGCATACCAGATTCTGAGGTACTTGAAGGGAGCCCCCGGGAAGGGACTGATCTTCAGAAGAAATAATCATGTAAGCATCGAAGGCTATTGTGATTCTGACTGGGCTAGCTGTGCTGGCGACAGGAGATCCACATCGGGCTACTGCATATTTGTAGGAGGCAACTTGGTCTCGTGGAGGAGTAAGAAGCAGTCAGTGGTGGCCAGATCAACAGCTGAAGCAGAGTATAGAGCTATGGCCTTGGGAGTCACAGAACTATTGTGGTTGAAGAATATGCTGACGGAGCTAAAGCTGGACCAGGGAGCCAAGATGAAGCTATGGTGTGACAACCAGTCAGCTATTAGTATTGCCAACAATCCAGTACAGCATGACAGGACCAAGCATATCGAGATTGACAGATGCTTCATCAAAGAAAAGCTGGAGAAAGGAGTACTAGAGCTGGACTACGTTCCAACCAAAGATCAGGTAGCAGACGGACTGACAAAGGGGCTTAGTTCTATCAGCATGATGAGAGGATGTGACAAGATGGGTTTAGTGAATATCTTTCGCCCATCTTGAGGGGGAGTGTTGATATATGTGTTAAGTATTATTGGGCTTTAGTCCCACATTGCCTAGAATGATAGGAGAGGGGGCTAACCTCTCCTATATATATGTAGTCTCTATTCCAATAATAATCACTTAAAAATCTCTACAGTTATGAATAATATGTGGATAATTGACTCTGGTGCTAACAAACATATGACTTGTGATGCTAGATAGGTTCAGCCGTTAAACCCCTCAATACAAACTGTTGACAATGTTGTCGATGATATATAATGTTGTCGTTGTTGTAAAGGAGGGTACCTTTTTTTTTTGCCTGTGACACACTTAATCTTAATATTGTCATTGTTGTTCCCTTATTAGATTATGATTTACTCTTAGTGGCTCATATTATATTATCTCGTGATTTTTGGTCTCATTTTTGTATTTTAAGGACATTTGGACGAGAAAGACAATTGGTTATGATATTAGGCATGGAAAACTATACTACTTGAGATAACATCAAATAGACTACCGGTTTCTTGATTAAATCTCTTGATGTAGAAGGTTCTCAGAAGGAAAAGAATAAAGGGTCCGAAGTGTGGTTGTGGCATTTTCTACTTGGACATGCGTCATTTGGTTATCTGCACAAGTTATTTCCTAGTCTATTTGCCAAGACTTCCAATTTCGATGTGTTGTTTTGTGAATTGGCTAAAAGTCATCGTTCTTTTGTCCACCATGTTTAAACAAAAGTTCAATTCCGTTTCTGGCAGTACATTCAAATGTTCGGTGTCCATTTGAGATTGTCACTCTTGGTGGGGCTCGATGGTTTGTTACTTTTATTGACGGTTGCATACGTATGACATAGATTTTCTTGATGGAAGTCGAAATATGAGATTAATTCTGCATTCCAAAAATTCCCCCAAATGATGACGATATAATATAAAATGAATTCTGACAGTGATAATGGAGGTGAATTTGTTAACTCTAATCTTTCATTTCTTGATAATCATGGTATGATGCATCATACTGCTTGTCCTTATACTCCTCAGGAAACGAAGTCGGCGAACGGAAGAATTGTCACCTTCTTGAGGTGGTCTATGTCTTCATCATTACGGCTCATTTACCATTGTATTATTGGGGATAAAGCCCTTACCTCTGCCCCCTATCTCATTAACTGACTTCCATCTCGAACCTTGGATTTCCAGGCACCATTTCAAGTTCTCACTCCTCTCATTTTAGTGATCCTCCAGTCCTGAATATTTTACCTCATGTGTTGGGTTGTGTCGCATTTGTCCATATCCATTCACCCCACTGCCAAAGTAAAGTTAAGCCTCGGGATCTCCACTATGTGTTTCTTCGGATAATGAATGACTCAAAAAGGCTATCATTGTTATTATCCACCAACGAAGAATATGTTTGTGAATATGAATATTGTTTTCCGTTAACATGAAATTGATTCCGAGTCCTCACTTCGGGAAGAGAAATAGATTGAAGTTCAAACCTTTGATTATTGCTTTTCGGATGCTCCAGAGTTAGGACTCCATGCTCATGACCGGGTTGAGAAAAAAGGAGACTACCACCAAATAGTACCTTTGTTGCCCTCATAAATCGAGCCAAGACCACCAACTGAGCAGCAGCAACTTGAACCGAGTTACTACCAAGAACAGAGCATGAGAACCATCCGACTTCATTATTTAGTCTACTGTCGACGCCAAGTGAGACACCAATCTAGAATAATGATGCTTCTTATACTGCCACTAATAACCAATCATCTCCAGCTCCGGATG
This sequence comes from Iris pallida, assembly GCA_029216955.1. NCBI lineage: Eukaryota > Viridiplantae > Streptophyta > Magnoliopsida > Asparagales > Iridaceae > Iris > Iris pallida. The sequence goes on from JANAVB010007399.1 coordinate 34,668,785, forward strand.
CATCTCCATCACGTCGACTCCCCAAACATGCCTATCGAGGTATCCTGAAACCACCTCTAAAGCTAATCCTAAGTGTAAAACTCGATACAAAGTGACCAAAACGAATTCAGAGTCAAAATTATTGTACCCATTAAATAGTTATCCGTCTATCAATCACCTGTCGGAATCAAACAAATCCATTAAATAATTATGCGTTAATCAATCACATGTCGGAATCAAACAAGTCATTTGTGTATTAATTATGTATTGTATCTATTCCTAACAGTATCTAGGAAGCCTTAGTTGATTCCCCTGGTGAGAAGTAATGAATGAAGAGTTGAAATCCTTGATTCTACCTGGGAAATAACTGATTTACCAGTTGGCAAAAACATGTGGGACGCAAATGGGTATATAATGTGAAGTAAAATCCGATGGAACCATGGAGCGGTTCAAGGCGAGGCTGGTAGCAAAAGGATATACTCAGAAGTATGAAATCAACAATATTGATACATTTGCTCCGGTGGCAAAGATTAACATGGTCCGTGTTCTTTTATCTCTAGCAGTGAATCTGTTGTGGCTATTACATCAGTTCAATGTGAAGAATGTGTTTCTACATGGTGCTCAAACAGAATAAATTTATATGGACCTCCTGCAAGGGATTTATTCCTGACGAACATAGTAAAAGGGTGTGTAGATTGGAGACATCCCTTTATATGTTGAAACAATTTCCACGAGCATGGTTTGATAGATTTACCAAGTCTATAAGATCATTTGGCTACAAATAGAGTAATTGTGATTACTCTTTATGAAGCAAAAAATGGAAAATTTACGGTGCTTTGTTTACGTAGATGACATGGTCGTAAAAGGAAATGTTCGTATAAAGAGGACAACCTCGTAGAAATATTTGTCCATGGAATTTGAAATGAAGAATCTCGAGTCCTTTGAAGTATATTATGTGTACCGAATCTGGTTGCAAGATCAAGTGCACAAGCGGAATACAAATTAATGACATTTGGGATTTATGAGATTTTATGGCTTTAACTTCTACTACAAGATTTGGGAGTTGGACATAATCAACTGTAGAGAATAATTGTTGTGTATTTTTTATTGATGGGCTACTCCACTACTTATAGGGAGTCTAGCTTCTCTTCATATTACATTATCCAATGTGGGACTAAATCCCTTAATAGTTCTCAACGCTCCCCCTCAAGATGGACGATAGATATTAATCATTCCCATCTTGTTACATAGCTTCGACAGACTTACTGAACTAAGACCCTTAGTCAGACAGTCTGCCACTTGTTCTTCTGAGCGAACATGATCAATCTTCAGTATCCCTTATTCCAGCTTTTCTTTAATGAAGAATCGATCGATCTCGATGTGCTTCGTTCTGTCGTGCTGAACTGGATTGTTAGCTATACTTATTACAGCTTGATTATCGCTCAGAAGACGTAACGGTGCTCCCTTGTCCAGCTTCAACTCTGTCAGCAACGCTTTCACCCACAGCAACTCCGACACTCCTAAAGCCATTGCTCTGTATTCTGCTTCAGCTGTAGACCGTGCTACCACTGACTGTTTCTTGCTTCTCCATGAGACCAAGTTTCCTCCTACAAATACACAATATCCCGTGGTAGACCTTCTATCGTCTATGCAGCTCGCCCAGTCTGCATCGCAGTATCCCTCAACTTCTATACATCCATTATTCTTGAACCATAGCCCTTTCTCCGGCGTCCCTTTCAGATATCTCAAGATCTGAAATATTGCATCCATATGATCTGTTCTTGAATCATGCATGTAGCGACTTACTACACTCACCGCAAATGAGATATCAGGGCGAGTGTGTCCCAGATAAATCAATCTTCCTACAAGTCGTTGATATCTTTCACGATCAACTGGCTCTTCTGCTTCTGCTCCCAACTTGCACTTCTGGTCAATTGGAGTGACTGCTGCTTTGCATCCCAGCATCCCTGTCTCCTTCAGCAGATCTAATGCGTATTTTCTCTATGAGAGAACAATTCCTTGTTCGCCTTCACACACCTCGATACCTAGAAAGTACCTCATTGCTCCTAAATCCTTCACCTCAAACTCCTTCGCGAGTTTTGACTTCAGCTTAGCGATCTCGACTTCATCATTACCTGTGATTACTATATCATTCACGTATACAGCAAGTATAGTGATGTGGCCTCTTGCATGCTGAAGAAAGACCGTATGATTTGCATTTGCTTGATTATATCCTATGCTTGTAACAGCCTTTCTAAATCTGTCAAACCAAGTTCGAGGAGATTGCTTAAGTCCATATAGCGACTTCTTTAGTTTGCACACTTTTCCATGCGATGTCCCTCCGTCTGATTCTGTAGCGTAGCACCCTGGCGGAAGTTCCATGTACACTTCTTCTTGTAGGTCCCCATGGAGAAAGGCATTCTTCACATCTAACTGGTATAGCTTCCATCCATAATTTGCTGCAATGGAGACCAGAGTTCTTACGGTGCTCATTTTCGCTGCTGGAACAAACGTCTCATCATAGTCGATGTCATATGATTGTGTGTATCCTTTTGCAACCAACCTTGCCTTGTATCGTTCCACTTTTCCTTCTGACGTCTCCTTGACTGTGTACACCCATTTGCATCCCACAGTTTTCTTTCCTTTGGGTAATGGAACCAGCTTCCACATCTTATTTTTCTCCAGTGTCCCAAGTTCTTCCATCATTGCAGCTTTCCACCTGTGACGCCCCAGAACCAGAATACTGGAGAGCGGGGGCGGACATAGCCAGCTACGTATATTGAAATGGAATCCACCTCGCTATACGATCACGGCTGTCTAGATATATGAGGGTTTAACTAGAAACCAGCGGTCTCTTAAGGTCAAGCCTATTGTCTCAATCTCAAGTAAGTAATATAGTTACAAGATGTTAGACCACCAAATATACAATAAAAGACGTCCCAAATATTACATATTGGATGATCATGAAGCTAGTCGTACAAAATGTCAAGACTAGCAAGAGTTCAGTCATACATGATCAACCCTAGGATTTGTTAATCATGTTACAGCCCGTAGGCAGACAGTAAGTAAATATGCATCGAGCTAACAGGTGCTCGTCGGCTAAACGCCTCAAAAGAATAATTTTACAATGTAGTGAGCGAAACAAAATGGAAAACCCACTCGTAGTCCGGATTCCTTCTAGTTGCCACTATCGGGCTGGAGGTTCGGTAGATCTTCGGGAGCTGCTCCGAAATCTGGTCATACAAAACCAGCTGTGTCAAACCCCAGAAAGAGCAAGTGCCACAAAGGAGGCCACGAAATAAGAACAAAAGCCAGCATATCAGATCATAAGGAATAAAAGAAAAGTACAAGTAATAAAGAGAACAACAGGACAATAAACGACTAGGGACGTGGAACCATTCCGGAGGCCAAGTTACAACCCGTAAACCAAACAAGGACCGGGGTTTTAACCCTTCGTCTGAATAGCACTTTGTCTCTACCCATTTATTGTTAAAGATAAGTAAAACAACCATGTTCAGGGGTACTAGGTACAGGGACTAGACGAGACTTTGACAGGGCTGGACACCATCCATTCACAAACGGCCAAACAATTACTACGGCTTACTACTTAACTAACTAGGGTTATCACAAGCCTAATTACTAACAAGATGCAAATGAGAAATTCCTAGTCCCAAGCCCTGCAGACTATCTAGTTATCCTTCCGCGGGTTGAGAGTATGGTTGGGTACATCGCCCAGGAGACGATATACCCTTAGGTGACTTAGAGGGTGCAACACATGACAGTGTGCTGGAAATGTGCCCTACTCGTCGGCAGGCTACAAGCCGTTTAAAGCGCCCAGATAACGAGATTGCCTGTGACTGGAAATTCTCCATGAACTACAGTTTGATCTAGTCATTAGCCTAATCCATATTTAGTGTGAATCCCTGACCGGGGTAACCAGGGAGTCACGTCCTAGACATGATGCAAGACAAGACAAGTGGATTGCACAAAGCAACAAGAATGAACACCCACGGAGTCAGAGTTGATTATACGAGTCAAGTTAGCCATCGCAACAGCATCAGGTCAAGTCAAGTTACAAGTTACAGGTTACAAGTCATGAGTGCGCCACCACGGGCCACTATCAAGTTATCCAGTACCAAGATTAATTATGAATTACAGGTTAAAAGTTAAGGGCGCACCCCATCGGATCACTACTAAGGAGATCAGAAAGTACTAGAATCATAAATCACAGAAATCACAAAAGTCGTACTAGTCATAAGCAAAATACCGAAAACCGTGCCAGTTCGTGTTGGGTCGAGACAGTTGTGTTGTGTGGAACAAGATCTCAAAACTCCAATCCACAAAAGAGTAGCCAAGCCCAAGGAAATAAAACCAAATCATCATGGACAAATAGGTTGCGCAGGGGATCAGATTGCGCAGAGGGAGATGGACTGCGCAGGGGATGAACTGCGCAGGGGATGGACTGCGCTGGGTCGGGTTGCACTGAAAGCGGGTTGCGCTGAGAGCGGGTTGCGCTGAGAGCAGGTTGCGCTGGGTCAAGCTGCGCAGGGTTGAGTTGCGCTGGAGCCGAGCCGCACTGGGAGCGAGCGGCGCAGCAGTCAAGTGCGCCAATGGGAGGAAGGCGCTGGGCTAAGAAGCGCCAGCGCAAGTTAGCCCAGCGCAAAGCGCTGGCCGAGGAGTTGCGCAGTCCGGCCATGCGCTAAAGAGCGCAGGCCGAGAGTCATCTTCTCCATCAGGCCGAGAGGAAGACTCCAAGAACCCTAAATTTCAAATCTTCATAACTTGGCCAAAACAAAACCAAATTTAGATTTCCAAAGTTCTAACTTGTGTAAAATTGAATTCTCTTCCACATGGAAGCCTCAAAACAAGGAAAAATCTAAGTTTAATAGATCAAAACCAAGAAAAACCGAAAATGGTTAAAACTTAGATCTAGAAAAATGGAAGCTCCAAATCACAAAATGCCAAGTTCTAATGTTGTTCACCATGGCCTAATCTAGCTAATGGACAAATAAAATTGGGTCCTTAAGTGGTGGCAAGGTGCACTTGCCTATGGTGTTGGTGTTGTGTGGAGGAAGAAAGAAGAAGATGAAAAAATTAATGGAAGTTATGAGGAGAGAGAAAGTTAGGTGGGGTTTTAGTGAGGGATGATATGTTGTGTTGAGGGTGGAGGTTTAGCTAAGGGTGTTCCAATGCATACTAAACCAAACCAAACCAATTCCTTCTCCACAAAATAAAACCAAGCCAGGTCCAAAATCCGTTTTACGAGAAAACCAAAATCCGCAAGTTAAGCCAAAACACAATTACATGCCAGAATCTGAGAAAATAAAATACAGGTCCAAAATATATATATGCCTAATTAAAATACGTATCCCGAAATACGGACGTAACACCACATTGAATCTTTCTTTGCTTCTTGCCAATATTTGGGCAACGAAGTAGAGTCTAATGATACAATGAAGGCTCGATAATTCGAAGAAATGTTAGAATAAGACAGGTAGTTGGCAATATCATGTTCATAATCATCAAAACGACTAGGAGCCTTACCCGCATTAATGCGAGAAGATCTCCTTAAGGGAGCAATAGGTGGTGGAGAGATCATACCATCAGAGTCAGAGAGATCCGCATCAGAATCAGATTGATTCAGTACGGGGGCAACATCTTCAAGAGTTGAAGCAGGAGTAGACGAGGGACTTGGTACATGAGGCACAGGGCACGGTACAGGCACAGTACTGGACTTCTGCTGTCTCCTTCTGTAGACTTGGAGCTCCTTTTCCATTGTCTGCACTTGGAGCTTATTTTCCATTGTCTGCTGCTCCCCTGTTTAACATATGTATCTTCTTCATCTTCTGTATCGGAGTCACTGCTTTTTCTCCTTTCGTCCAGTTTTTTACGACCGGGCATGGGACCGATCCGACCACCACAGATGGGCTTATTTTTTTCCCCTCATATCTAACACCCTCTGTGTTAGGTGTTTCACCAAACGCTGAACCGTCATCCAAACCATAATATGGTTCCAGTTCTCTGAATGTAACGTCCATGCTTACAAACATCTTTCGCTCAACTGGGCTCCAACATGCGTATTCCTTTTGAGTTGCCGTGTACCTGACAAAGATACATTTAACCGCTCTAGGATCCAGTTGCCAACTCCTGGCCTATTATCTTGGACAAAACAGACACACCCAAATACTTTCGGTAGAACAATGTACGTGGTTGCACCAGTAAGCATCTCCAACGGTGTCTTCCAGTCCAATACCTGAGAGGGCATTCTGTTGATGAGATAAGATGTCATTAACACCGCCTGCCCCCATAAGTGTTTCGGGACATTCATAGCCAGCATCATCGTCCGTGCGACCTCCAGCAGGTGTCTGTTCTTCCGTTAGGCCACACCATTTTGTGACGGTGTATAGGCACAGGAAGTTTGGTGTAGTATTCCATGAGTGGATAAATACTCAGCAACCTTCTTATTTGTATACTCCGTCCCATTGTCGACCGTAAGCACTTAATTTTAGTGCTATATTGAGTTTCTACCCGGCGATGAAAGTCTCGAAACACCTCAAAGACGTCACTTTTATTCTTTATAAGGTAGACCCATGTCACGCGAGTATAACATTCAATAAAAGTGACGAACCATCGAAAACCGTTAATACCGGTTGTAGGACAAGGGCCCTAGACGTCCGAATGTATCATATCAAATGCAGCTGAACTTCTACTTCCTGAACTCACATACGTACTTCTGGTATGTTTACCCAACTCACAAGCATGACAAAATAACTTCTCCTTATGAGTCCTTTGGTATAAGGACGGATACATTCGACTAATAATTTTAAAAGAAGAATGACCGACACGCTGGTGGTGGAGTAGAAACTCATCTTCTACACTGCGTCGGGAATCTTCCGGTGGTGTGTCTGCTACCAGAGATGCCAATACTTTGTCCAGTCCAGTCCTGTCCAAGTACCACAGTCCCTTATGCTATGTGCCAGTCCCTAGTCGTCGTCCTGTCCCCTTCTCCTAAAAAGTCACCGTAGGAATGTCAAAGGAAACAGTACAGTTAAGATCAAGAATAATGACACTAATAGAAAGAAGATTGACAGGAAAAGACGGAGCATGTAAGACATTGGTGAGAGTGAGAGAAGGGGTGCATGCGACAGTGCCTTTACCCATGACAGGGCTGGAGTTACCATCAGCAGTCTGAATGCTCTCCGGCGTCGGTAGGTGAGTATCGTCCTGGAACTCACCGCGGGACCCCGTGACATGGCGAGATGCCCCAGAGTCCATAATCCAACCTGGTTGGTGGACAGCTGCTGCAAGAGCACGCGCAGGAATACCTGTGCTGGTTTGGGCAAAGCAAGTGACGTGGTCCCCCGAGGTAGATGACGCCCCATGACTGCCGTTCGAACCAAGCTTCATGCTGCGTAACCTCGCGAGGAACTCTTTCTCAAGAGGGGTTAAATCAGCCAGGTGATTTTTCCCCCCGTCCTCCGCCAGATTAGCTTTGTGTCCTCCAGAATAATTTTTCCTTCTACTAGCATAACCGTCTCTACCACCTCGACGTCCTCCGCGGCCCCGTCCACGATCACTCGACTAATTGTGCAGGGGTTTTGGACAAAATATGATGTAATGCCCTGAGTCACCACAGTTGTGGCAAACATCGGCCACAGAGGGAGGCTGATTGAAGGCGGCAAGGGCAGACTTGTCAACAGTGGCTTGCTCCCCCTGGAAAGAGCCCTTGTTGGGCATCAACTTCAAGCGAGCCTCTTCTTGTGCCATGGCAGCTATGGCTTCTTCTAAGGTTGGAAGCATGGGCTGTGCTAGGAGTACATTCCTTCTATGCTCAAACATAGGGTTAAGACCCTTTAAGAACTTCATCATCCGTTGTCGCGAAATATAATCCAAGAACTTTTGAAAATGTTTCGCAAATGCTGGTTCGACTTTGGCATCTTCCATCCCAAGAGGATCATAGTGATCCAGATCAGACCAGTACTTCTTCAACAGTGCTGCATACTCAGAGATGGTGCGGTCGTCCTGAGCCACCCTATCAAGTTCATCCTGCAGTTGGAAGACCCGCATAGGATTGCCTGAGCCTGAGTACATATCCTTCAAAGTCTGTCATATATCAGCAGCAGCCTCCATCGCCTCGACATTGCCCGACACCTGGTCGGTCAAGGAGGCTGTCAACCATCCAGCCATAACATTGTTGACAATTTCCCAAATAGCAAACTCCTGTGAGGATGGATCATCTGGCGCCTTGGTTTGGCCATTGACGTAGCCAACCAAGCCACGTCCCTTCAGCGTCCGTATGGCCTGTCGTGACCATTTCAAGTAGTTGGACGTTCCTTCCAACTTCGACTCCAGCTTGTCCAGCTTCCCCATTTTGTAGGGTGACGGATCCACATCAGTATGGATCACACGTGGGGTTGCCTCGGTTAATTTCTTTGATAAAATATCATCAACCAAGGCCTTCATCTCTTCTGCTGTCAGTTTACCACTGATCGAATCCATGGTGTCTTCAACTGTGATCCGTCGTCGTCTTCGTTGACTTCGTTGTCGTCGTCGTCTTCGTCGTCTTCGTCGTCGTCATCTATATGTAAAGTCTTCAACAGAGACCTTACGAATGCGCTGTTAACGTGGCCAACACCGAAGCGCGCATGTAGATCCTAATTTGCAGATCGAGAACGGAAAACAAATAAAGCATTTGTAGTTCCGGAGGGCGTAATGTAGGAACAGAAGGTGCAAATAAAGCATCTGACAGCCATCCATCTTCGAATAACTGCCCACATAATCTCTCTCTCAAATTAGGTTTTTTTTTTTGGAGAAAAAACGGGGGGGGTTCGGCAGCAGTGGGGTCGGAAGAGGGGGGGCGTCGCGGGGGGGGGGGGGGGGCGGCAGCAGGGGGATCGGCCGGGGGGGCGTCGGGGGGGGGGGGCACGGGGCGGGGGTGGGGGGGTCGGCAGCGGGGGGGGGGGGGGGCATCGGGGGGACAGGGGACGGGGGGGGGGGTCGGCGGCAGGGGGCAGCAGGGGGGGTTGGGGGTCGGCGGGGGGGGGGGGGGGTGGGTTTGCCGGGTTTGGAGAAGGGGTGGAAAAAAAATTGTGGTTATGGCTCTGATACCATGTAGAGAATAATTGTTGTGTATTTTTTATTGATGGACTACTCCACTACTTAAAGGGAGTCTAGCTCCTCTTCATATTACATTTTTCAATGTGGGACTAAATCCCTTATTAGTTCTCAACATCAACCTATGCAGTTATTTTGCGATCATAAAGTTGCTCGTGATATTGCAATGCATACAATCCGGTTCAACATGATAGAACCAAGCATGTTAAGATTGACACATTCTTTATTAAGAACAAATTGGAGGACAAAGTATTCAAGGTACCGACTATCATAACAGAAGATCAAGCGACAACCATTTTCATCGAAGCCGTCTCAAGTCAGAAATTTTCCAAGTTCTTAGACAAGTAGGACATGCACAATATTTGTGCACCAACTTGAGAGGAAGTGCTGATTTGTAATCTTGTAATTGTCGGTTAGTTATTATTGTATACCTCACTTTACTCGTCTAGGCTGAAAGAGGATATCATGACGTGCTCCTATAAATGTACCAAGTCTATTCATGTTTTAGGAATATATCAAGAAATTAAAGTTCTCTTTGAATTTCAGTTATGTAATAGTCGAGGGCATACTTCTGATCTTTGCTTGGCATATGCTCAAATTAAGTGAAAGTTGATCATGAGATTATAACTCAATAGGTGTGAAACTAATTCTTTTCCTTCATGCAGGTTCCTGATTTCTTAAATGCCAAAATCAATGGTAAACCAGTAAAGGAAGTCATCAATGATTTCAAGTGGTTAGAGGAAGAATTTACGCAGAGTGTCCAAAAGGTTATATTGACCACAATATCTTAAGACTATACACTTTGTATACAAACAAAATCATCATGATGTTAAATTAAATTGTCTTCCAACTTTTTAGCTATATCAAGTTGCTTTGATTTGCAGCGTGGAGGATTGCTTATCCAGAAATGGGGGCGATCTTCTGCTGCATCAACTGCTGTGTCGATTGTCGATGCCATAAGGTCCCTTGTCACTCCTACTCCTGAAGGCGATTGGTTCTCTACAGGGGTAAGTTTAAGACGCAATATTTATCTTCTGAAAACGATAGCAGATAGCTGATTGAAGTAGAGATGCAGAGAAAACTTTTAAGTTATCCTGTTTTACCTGTGCAGTAGATATATCATTCCCTTATATTATTATGACTCTATTGGGTGGATCTGGGTAAGGAAATTAAATTTCTCTTCATTGATAGTCTGGATCCGACTTTTTCGTCATATGTTAAACAGGTTTACACTAATGGAAATCCATATGGCATAGCAGAAGATATTGTTTTCAGTATGCCATGCGTATCAAAGGTCTGTTAGTTTCCAAATGATCTTTTCTACCTCTCTTTTTCTTGAAGTCTATATAAAAAACGAAATTCTTCTTGATGTTCATCAGGGTGACGGTGACTACGAGCTAGCTAAGGATGTAAAAATTGATGATTTCCTGAGAAAGCGTATTCAAAAGGTAGGTTCTTGTTTAGCATGTTCTTGGGTATCAGAGTGCTTCATTTTTTTCCTTCTAAATTGGAATATCATTGTTCACCGCAGTCCGAAGCGGAGTTGCTTGCTGAGAAAAGATGTGTAGCCCATCTTACTGGGGAGGTAAGTGACATGGGTATTCTCGTTCGATTCCTCAAAATTATGTAAATGTGAGTATATTGTGTAAGTATGCTTTCGTTTCTTGGATGCAGGGCAATGCATATTGCGATCTCCCAGAGGACACTATGCTTCCTGACGAACAGTAGGACTATTTTTGACACAAATGTGCCATATGAGAATCTAGTTTAAAGAGCAGAAGGCAAATGGGAATTTTCACTTCCCGAATAAAAGTTCTCTATGAAATATTTGTATTTATGTGGGCAATAAGTGGTCCAAAGCAGACTCATTTTGTGCAAATTTTGTACCATAATTTATGTGGGCAATAAGTGGTCCAAAGCAGACTCATTTTGTGCAAATTTTGTACCATAATCGACTAATGTATGTATTCTAGTGCTGTATTTGGTTGAGCATCATGTTGTATGCTAATAGTTGGTGTAAGAAGTTTGTGTTCCCTATTATTACCTGCATATAGGTCTTTATGTTAGTTGTGGTCACAAATGCTTTGTACGAAGGGAATAATTTGGTCAATAGAGTACTTCTGCTGTTGACATAAAGAAAAATATTTCATCTTTTTGTTTATATTAATTGTGAAAAATATTTAAGTTGGCACTGGTTGATACCAAGGTTCATGGTATTGTAATTGGTATCAGTATCGGACCCTTTCTATTGGTACCTGCTGTTTTAGAATCGAATTTTTTGGTATCGAAAAACAAATAATTTAAATAAATTTAGAGAAAATATTTTAGGCATAGTTTTAAATATTTTTCTGTGCTATTTCATAGTATTGAAATTGAATGAAATAATAGTCACTCTAGCTGATTGGTTTAATTGTGATAGATAAATTTCATTCATTTACATGTTTTTACAATCTTATCTTTTACATACTTGTTGCTAAGTCTTTTTTTAAGAATTTTTTTTGCCAAATTGACTGGAAAAAGACTTCCAGTGTGGTTAGTTCCAAAATCAGTGTCAAACTGTATCGGTATCAGATTGGTGTCGACCATACAGCAAACTATGGTCGATACTTCGAAATGATATTGTAACAGCCACCTAATAAAATATTATATTTATTGTCTATTTCTCTATAATTATATTAAAAAAATATTATTATTATTAATATTATTAATATTATTATTTTATTTATTTATCATTAATTTTATTATCATTATCTTATTTTCAATTAAACCTATTTTTCTTTTCTAAAATAAAATATTTATGCATAAGCCCTTGTAAATATTGTAAATTACAAATTTACCATGACACCTCAATCCCCACTTGTCACCTTGCATGAACATCATTGGTATTTAAGTAATTTCACATGAAGACATGTGTCATCGTGAGTTTAAATTAGTTGTTAAAAAAAAAAGAAAAAAAAAATATAAATATATTTAGAGAAAGAGAGAGGGGCAGCCCCATCACCCGACCACCCCTCTCCCTCACTCTCTCAGTTTTCTCTCTCTCTCTCTCTCTCTCTCCCTCTCTCTCTCGGCACTCTCTCCCTCACTCTCTCGGTTCCATTCTCCCCTCTCTCTTTGCTTCCTCTCTCCTCCTCTCCATCCCTCTCACTCTCCTCCTCTCATCCTCTCCATCTCTCTCCCTCTCCCTCACCCTCACCGTCGGCCTCCTTGGCCGCCGGTGCCGCCGGCTCCGCCTACGCCGCCCCCCCCCCTTCTATCACCACCACCTCCAACACCACCATCACCATCATCCTCTTCATCCTCATCATCATCTCTATCACCAAAGCCCAAACCCTTTTCTTCAAAAAAAAAAAAAATAGAAGGAAATTGGAAAAGGAGAAGAAGAATTTGTTGGAGGAAGAAGCAGGAGGAAGAAGAAGGAGAAATTGGAAGAAGAAGAATAAGAAGGCTCAAACCCTAGTTCCAATTTCAAATCAATTTTTTTTTCAAGGCAAGCCCTCTTCTTTGTCCATCTCAAATTGTTCATACTCTCAATTTTGTGTTCTTTACATTACCAATTTGATATATAAAATTTATTAGGAATTTAAAGTTTAATAATGATGCGATACGGACACGTGTGTCCAAAGAAATTTGGACAAGTTGACACGGGTAATTGCAGGACACAACATGGATACATCGACACAAGGAAAATAATTGATGTCATGTGTTAGGCTTGTTTGTTTGGTTAATATTCAAGGATTAATTAGTCTAAATACTTATTATATATATATATATATATATATATATATATATATATATAGCATATTCCCATTTAATATGGTGTATAAATATACCCAAGTGTTTAATTAAATTGGAACCTTAAGAAATTAAGTTATAACCACCCCTTGAACATCATAATACGTATATGTTTATTTAGTTGCCCCCTACTACTTAGAAATAGAAATACAAAACCAAAACTCGACACGTACTCTACGGATATGAAAGTCATTTTGGTTATATTAGCTAGCCTATCATCGTATAATAATATTTACAATATCACAAGGATATAATAATTAGTTGATGTCCGGAATTTTATTTTGGTTATTGTTAGATGTTCTTAAAACTAGTAAAAGTAATCTTATGATTTAGTAGACCAAAGTTACATAGACAACCCAGTTTTGCATTTCAAAAAAAAATGATACAAGGTCGTATCAATCTCTTTTTGGTCGTAACTTAATTTATCCCTTCCAATTCGGCATTACAAGTCTTAGGAATGTTATAACGAAATCCTTGTGCTCGTTTTATATATTAGAAAGACTAAAGAAAGATAGGTTGGGTTCCTATATTATATATATTATTAATATGTATAATCCGTAGTCGATATTTTTACTATTTTGAATCTATTTCTATACAATTCAGCATTTGCATGGTTTCGAATGCTATCCATGTCCGTTTGGAGAATGAAAATATAGTGAGGGATTGAGTAGGCATTTGTAGTATATAGTAGGTTTAAGCGTAGTACTCTAAGGCTTCGTGAATTTCGGAAAAATCAAAATTCTAAATCAATTCTTATGAAAGTATCGTTAAAGTTCGTAATTATTATCCTATGTGAAATTTTTGTCCTAAACATGGAAAGATCAATATCCTACAAATAAGTTAATTGAATAAATTCATGTTTGAAAATAGTTATATACTCATATTCAATTGATGGTGTTAATTTTTGAATTATTCATGCTATTACAGACTATGTTGTTCTAATATTTTGTTTAGTTGGATTTTGTAGTGAATATTGCAAATCGTTGATTGTTAGCAATAAAAATAAAATTGCCAAGGTAAGAAGCTAGACTATACTATATGTTAATATTATATATTTAACTGTATGTGTCTCGGTGTTGAGAGTTGCTCCACCGAAGGGGTCGGCGTACCCGGAATTTTATTATTGCGTGGTACCGGTGTTGAGGGTTGCTCCACCGAAGGGGTCGGCATACCCGGAATTTTATTATTGCGTGGTACCGGTGTTGAGGGTTGCTCCACCGAAGGGGTCGACGTACCCAGGGTTTTGATTTATATTATTATCTATTGTGAATTTTTCGGAGTCAAAATACAAAGGAGAGACTGCCAAAAATTTTGAGAAATTTCAGAGTTAGCCATTTTAGAAATGTCAAAATGGTCGAAATGATTAAACCCTAGGTTCTGATTTTATCAAAGTTTCTAATACAAACATAATCCTGAAATCCTTGAAAGTGTTGCCTTAGGCGCACAAATTCTAGTTTGACATTTTATTTCCGCTAAGACGGAATCTCCTGCTTAATTTTATTTTCTTTTAATGTGTGTTCTCTATCACACGAAAAACGAGATACAAAATTGAAATGTACTTTAACTAAGTTACATTTTGGTAAGAATTGTATTTGGGATAGGAGAGAAAACTTTGGATCACACCTTTGAAATCTTTGCAATATTATATTTTACAAAACTGATCAGTTCCTGCTACCAGCACTCGTATGGCCATACGGGTCTGTCAGGGTGAGGCTTAGCTCACTTCCTGTTTTCTTGTTTCCTGTTTTCTATTGGATTTCGAATCCCCGAATTCGGCCCTGTAATATCCAATGTAGCCTGTTCCGATATTCTTGAAAAATTTCAAGTCATACGACAATTGTTATAACACTTGATTCCGATAACTCGAAAAATCATTCATGTGTTATCCTGATTATATCACATCAATATGTGATCCTGATACTAATGGGACGGATAAATCTAAGCACCGCCCATTTAGTATAAACCTGATCCCGGGTAAATGGGATTATTGTTGAGAAAATAGAAGTTGTGTGAGCCAGAAGTGTTTCTCTAAATATTGCATTTTCATACAAGATGGTTTGATTGCTTACACATTTATACCTGACACCTGCATTCTTTAGGAAAATATGTTATTGCGATAAGAAATTTGTATCAATATACCTTTGAAATTATCCTTTTCTTCAATTCAATTTCGATAATTTTATCGTCTTACCTTACCTACTTTACTCATTTGACTGAGGGCTTGCTCGTCGTATTGACGACATAGTTTTGTTCACTAGGTTTTTGATGAAGGACAGGAGAGAATGCAGATGCACACTGAAGAGAAGTTTTTATGAATGAGACAAAGAGGAGGTTGACTTGGTATCAACTAGTAAAACATTGTAGCTGGTAATGTAATAATGTATTGGGTTAATGGTTGTAATCGGGTAGAATAATAAAATTTCTATTTATAGTTTAGAATATCCTTTGATCAAACTGTCATTTATATTTTTATGCATCATGTGACCTGTGATCAACCTATCCTAGAACCCTACCGGCGACAATCGCGAATATGGGTACTGGAGTATTCATATGTCGCGTAGCCTGGAGATGTTGTTGCGTACTCGGCTCGCCTTATTTTGGGAGCGGGGCGTGACACGTCTTTTTAGTGGTGGCCCATGCAGGTCACGAAAAATAGGAAATCTAGGATAGGACGCAGGTCACGAAAAATAGGAAACCTAGGATAGGATGCAGGTCTCAAAAATTAGCAAACCTAGGATAGGATGTAGGTCTAGATTTTAAGAAAACCTATATAGGTTGAGCTATATACCCTAAGATATACTCTTAGAAGAAGTCTACTTATCCATAGACTATGTTTCATTCCGATTTCCATATAGATCTTTGCCTAATGGATTTCTTGTAGAGATTTCATATAGTTAAGAATCCTAACCTAAGACTGTCATTAAGGAATACATGATATTCAGGAAATCAAGGGTAGTATAAGCATAGGCATAACCAGAAAATTTAGGTTAAGTTATTCAGAGAGCATTAGACAAGTACTCTCTTTTAAATTGGTAAGGGATCTAGAAAATCCTTTAAGGATCTCAAACTGGGTATCTTTAAGGGACATGGAGTTTAGATTTATCTAGAAGAATTCAGATTTATCTAAAACTATTATATAGTTAGACATCAAAAAAAAAAAGAGGAATAAGGGTTATGAAGCCAATAGGACAAAGAGGATTGCAGACTTCCATTTAGATTGGGTATACCATGTCCTGTGGGATTGGCATATATATAAATATATAGCTAAGAAGTAATGGGTAATCTAGTACTAGCATTAATCTTATCTAAGGAATATGTATAGTATTTATTATATATAGTATTGAATATAGCCTATTGAGAGTATGACTCCTCGACTTCTTGATTTTATCCCTGCTTCAATCCTGACGTATCTCCTCTTTCTTTGTTGAGATTCATGTTATCCAACTATTTCGCAAAATTTGATTTTCTTGAAATTCTTCAATTCCTTTGTTTTATCCAAAGTTCATAAAAAAAAATCTGGAATTGTATCCTCTATTTTCAATACATTTTCGTTCTAGTAGTATTCTTGATTATTGCGAATCATTTTCCATCTAAATACCTAGGCTTACATTTCTTATTAATTGTTCATTGGATTTCTTCTAAAACAATATTTTTTATTGGACTTTCTGCAATTGAATTTTCTGTGAATGTATATTTATTTATTTGTGTTAAGAACCTAGAAACCCTTCAACTGATTCGATGAGGCAGTGAAAACTGCAATCAATCAATTGAATCATGGAAGAGAAGTTGTTGCAGCCATTTTGACTGGCCATCCAGATTGGCGAGGCACATATTCTCAAAACATGATTCAAGAATTTAATAAAATTTCGGGCATTATGACATAATTTTTTTGTGATGAATTTCGAAATTTGATATTCAGATTTTGAATTTTTGTTATACTACCGTTTGAATTTGAAAACCCACGTCCTAAATAATTTAAAATGATATTCGGTATTTTGATAATATAGATATGTGGGATTTTCTTACTAATTTTGTCAAAAGATTTTATATTATGATATTATATAGTACTTTGATACTTAGATAAAGGATTTAAAAAAAAACCTTAAGTTCTGGTTATTGAGTATCTTTTGAATTACCAAGGATACCCTAACGTGTAAATCTACTTCACAATCATAATTCCTACTCATACTATGGATATCAAGGAAAAAGGTAGCAAAAACCCTGATAGTGAAATGATATCCTTGTTGCAGTCATATGCGCAATGGCGAGGCACAAGATTACTATATCACGCCAGAAAATGAGAATAATGAATATGATTTTGAAAATATTTCGTTTAGAAATATATTATTACTTCATCTTTCTAAAGTAGGTAGCATATCTTTGTTTCTACCTATATATATATATATATATATATATATATATATATATATATATATATATATTTTTAAAGGCTTATATTTATATTTATATTTCGAGGACGAAATTTTTGTAAGGTGGGTAGAGTGTAACAGCCACCTAATAAAATATTATGTTTATTGTCTATTTCTCTATAATTATATTAAAAAAATATTATTATTATTAATAATAATATTATTATTAATTTATTTATTTATCATTAATTTTATTATCATTATATTATTTTCAATTAAACCTATTTTTTTTTCTAAAATAAAATATTTATGCATAAGCCCTTGTAAATATTGCAAATTACAAATTTACCATGACACCTCCCACTTGTCACCTTGCATGAACATCATGGGTATTTAAGTAATTTCACATGAAGACATGTGTCATCATGCATGAGTTTAAATTAGTTGTTAAAAAAAAAGGAAAAGAAAAAAAAAAAATCTAAATATATTTAGAGAAAGAGAGAGGGGCAGCCCCATCACCCGACCACCCCTCTCCCTCTCAGTTTTCTCTCTCTCTCTCTCTCTCCCTCCCTCTCTCTCTCGGCACTCTCTCTCGGTTCCATTCTCCCCTCTCTCTTTGCTTCCTCTCTCCTCTCCATCCCTCTCACTCTCCTCCTCTCATCCTCTCCATCTCTCTCCCTCTCCCTCACCCTCACCGTCGGCCTCCTTGGCCGCCGGCTCCGCCTACGCCGTCCCCCCTTCTATCACCACCACCTCCAACACCACCATCACCATCATCCTCTTCATCCTCATCATCATCTCTATCACCAAAGTCCTAACCCTTTTCTTCAAAAAAAAAGAAGGAAATTGGAAAAGGAGAAGAAGAATTTGTTGGAGGAAGGAGGAAGAAGAAGGAGAAATTGGAAGAAGAAGAATAAGAAGGCTCAAACCCTATCTAAGGAATATGTATAGTATTTATTATATATAGTATTGAATATAGCCTATTGAGAGTATGACTCCTCGACTTCTTGATTTTATCCCTGCTTCAATCCTGACGTATCTCCTCTTTCTTTGTTGAGATTCATGTTATCTAGCTATTTCGCAAAATTTGATTTTCTTGAAATTCTTCAATTCCTTTGTTTTATACAAAGTTCAAAAAAAAAAATTCTGGAATTGTATCCTCTCTTTTCAATACATATCCGTTCTAGTAGTATTCGTGATTTTGGAAATCATTTTCCATCTAAATACCTTGGCTTACATTTCTTATTAATTGTTCATTGGATTTCTTCTAAAACAATATTTTGTTGGACTTTCTGAAATTGAATTTCCTGTGAATGAATATTTGTTTATCGTGTCAAGAATCCGAAAATCCTCCAATTGAATCATGAAATGAGAAGTTGTTGCAGCCATTCGGACTGGCCATCCAAATTGGCGAGGCACATATTCTCGAAACATGATTCAAGAATTTAATAAAATTTCGGGTATCATGACATAATTTTTTGTGTGATGAATTTCGAAATTTGATATTCAGATTTTGAATTTTTGTTAAACTACCGTTTGGATTTGAAAACCCACGTCCTAAATAATTTAAAATGATATTCGGTATTTTGATAATATAGATATATGGGATTTTCTTACTAATTTTGTCAAAAGATTTTATATTATGATATTATATAGTACTTTGATACTTAGATAAAGGATTTAAAAAAAAAAACCTTAAGTTCTGGTTCTTGAGTATCATTGAATTACCAAGGATACCCTAACGTGTAAGTCTACTTCACAATCATAATTCCTACTCATACTATGGATATCAAGGAAAAAAGTAGCAAAAACCCTGATAGTGAAATGGTATCCTTGTTGCAGCCATATGCGCAATGGCGAGGCACAAGATTACTATATCACGCCAGAAAATGAGAACAATGAATATGATTTTGAAAATATTTCGTTTAGAAATAGATTATTACTTCATCTTTCTAAAGTAGGTAGCATATCTTGTTTCTACCTATATATATATATATATATATATATATATATATATATATATATATATATATATTTTTAAAGGCTTATATTTATATTTAAATTTCGAGGACGAAATTTTTGTAAGGTGGGCAGAGTGTAACAGCCACCTAATAAAATATTATGTTTATTGTCTATTTCTCTATAATTATATTAAAAAATAATTTATTATTATTATTATTAATAATATTATTATTAATTTATTTATTTATCATTAATTTTATTATCATTATCTTATTTTCAATTAAACCCATTTTTCTTTTCTAAAATAAAATATTTATGCATAAGCCCTTGTAAATATTGCAAATTACAAATTTACCATGATACCTCAATCCCCACTTGTCACCTTGCATCAACATCATGGGTATTTAAGTAATTTCACATGAAGACATGTGTCATCATGCATGAGTTTAAATTAGTTGTTAAAAAAAAGGAAAAGGAAAAAAAAATCTAAATATATTTAGAGAAAAAGAGAGGGGCAGCCCCATCACCCGACCACCCCTCTCCCTCACTCTCTCAGTTTTCTCTCTCTCCCTCTCTCTCTCTGCACTCTATCCCTCACTCTCTCGGTTCCATTCTCCCCTCTCTCTTTGCTTCCTCTCTCCTCTCCATCCCTCTCACTCTCCTCTCATCCTCTCCATCTCTCTCCCTCTCCCTCACCGTCGGCCTCCTTGGCCGCCGGCTCCGCCTACGCCCCCCCTTCTACCACCACCACCTCCAACACCACCATCACCATCATCCTCTTCATCCTCATCATCATCTCTATCACCAAAGCCCTAACCCTTTTCTTCAAAAAAAAAAAAAATAGAAGGAAATTGGAAAAGGAGAAGAAGAATTTGTTGGAGGAAGAAGAAGGAGGAAGAAGAAGGAGAAATTGGAAGAAGAAGAATAAGAAGGCTCAAACCCTAGTTCCAATTTCAAATCAATTTTTTTTCAAGGCAAGACCTCTTCTTTGTCCATCTCAAATTGTTCATACTCTCAATTTTGTGTTCTTTACATTACCAATTTGGTATATAAAATTTATTAGGAATTTAAAGTTTAATAATGATGCGATACGGACACGTGTGTCCAAAGAAATTTGGACAAGTTGACACGGGTAATTGCAGGACACAACATGGATACATCGACACAAGGAAAATAATTAATGTCATGTGTTAGGCTTGTTTGTTTGGTTAATATTCAAGGATTAATTAGTTTAAATACTTATTTTATATATATATATAGCATATTCCCATTTAATATGGTGGATAAATATACCCAAGTGTTTAATTAAGCTGGAACCTTAAGAAATTAAGTTATAACCACCCCTTGAACATCATAATGCGTATATGTTTATTTAGTTGCCCCCTACTACTTAGAAATAGAAATACAAAACCAAAACTCGACAAGTACTCTACGGATATGAAAGTCATTTTGGCTATATTAGCTAGCCTATCATCGTATAATAATATTTACAATATCACAACGATATAATAATTAGTTGATGTCCGGAATTTTATTTTGGTTATTGTTAGATGTTCTTAAAACTAGTAAAAGTAATTTTATGATTTAGTAGACCAAAGTTACATAGACAACCCAGTTTTGCATTTCAAAAAAAAAAATGATACAAGGTCGTATCAATCTCTTTTTGGTCGTAATTTAATTTATCCCTTACAATTCGGCATTACAAGTCTTAGGAATGTTATAACGAAATCCTTGTGCTCGTTTTATATATTAGAAAGGCTAAAGAAAGATAGGTTGGCTTCCTATATTATATATATTACTAATATGTATAATCCGTAGTTGATATTTTTACTATTTTGAATCTATTTCTATAAAATTCAGCATTTGCATGGTTTAGAATGCTATCCATGTCCGTTTGGAGAATGAAAATATAGTGAGGGATTGAGTAGGCATTTGTAGTATATAGTAGGTTTAAGCGTAGTACTCTAAGGCTTCGTGAATTTCGGAAAAATCAAAATTCTAAATCAATTCTTATGAAAGTATCGCTAAAGTTCGTAATTATTATCCTATGTGAAATTTTTGTCCTAAACATGGAAAGATCAATATCCTACAAATAAGTTAATTGAATAAATTCATGTTTGAAAATAGTTATATACTCATATTCAATTGATGGTGTTAATTTTTGAATTATTCATGCTATTACAGACTATGTTGTTCTAATATTTTGTTTAGTTGGATTTTGTAGTGAATATTGCAAATCGTTGATTGTTAGCAATAAAAATAAAATTGCCAAGGTAAGAAGCTAGACTTATTTATACTATATGTTAATATTATATATTTAACTGTATGTGTCTCGGTGTTGAGAGTTGCTCCACCGAAGGGGTCGGCGTACCCGGAATTTTATTATTGCGTGGTACGGTGTTGAGGGTTGCTCCACCGAAGGGGTCGGCGTACCCAGGGTTTTGATTTATATTATTATCTATTGTGAATTTTTCGGAGTCAAAATACAAAGGAGATTTTGCCGAAATTTTTGAGAAATTTCAGAGTTGGCCATTTTAGAAATGTCGAAATGGTCGAAATGATTAAACCCTAATTCCTGATTTTATCAAAGTTTCTAAAACAAACATAACCCTGAAATCCTTGAAAGTGTTGCCTTAGGCACACAAATTCTAGTTTGACATTTTATTTCCGCTAAGACAGAATCTCCTGCTTAACTTTATTCTCGTTTAATGTGTGTTCTCTATCACACGAAAAACGAGATACAAAATTGAAAAGTACTTTAACTAAGTTA
Organism: Iris pallida; assembly: GCA_029216955.1. NCBI lineage: Eukaryota > Viridiplantae > Streptophyta > Magnoliopsida > Asparagales > Iridaceae > Iris > Iris pallida. The sequence continues at coordinate 34,690,775 of JANAVB010007399.1, forward strand.
CATTTTGGTAAGAATTGCATTTGGGATGGGAGAGAAAACTTTGGATCACACCTTCGAAATCTTTGCAATATTATATTTTACAAAACTGATCAGTTCCTGTTACCGGCACTCGTATGGCCATACGGGTCTGTCGGGGTGAGGCTTAGCTCACTTCCTGTTGTCCTGTTCCTGTATCCATTGGATTCCGAATTCCCGAATTCGGCCCTGTAATATCCAATGTAGCCTGCTCCGATATTCTTGAAAAATTTCAAGTCATACGACAATTGTTATAACACTTGATTCGGATAACTCGGAAAATCACTCGTGTTATCCTGATTATATCACATCAATATGTGATCCTGATACTAATGAGACGGATAAATCTAAGCACCGTCCATTAAGTATAAACATGATCCCGGGTAAATGGAATTATTGTTGAAAAAATAGAAGTTGTGTGATCCAGAAGTGTTTCTCTAAATATTGCATTTTTCATACAAGATTTGTTTGATTGCTTACACATTTATACCTGACACACTTACATTCTTTTAGGAAAATGTGTTAATACGATAAGAAATTTTATCAGTGAATATACCTTTTAAATTATCCTTTCCTTCAGTTCAATTTCGATAATTTTATCATCTTACCTTACCTACTTTACTCCTTTGACTGAGGACTTGCTCGTCGTATTGACGACCTAGTTTTGTTCACTAGGTTTGATGAAGGTCAGGAGATAATGCAAATGCACACTGAAGAGAAGCTTTATGATTGAGACAAAGAGGAGGTTGACTTGGTATCAACTAGTAAAACTTTGTAGTTGGTAATGTAATATATGTATTGGGTTAATGGTTGTAATCGGGTAGAATAATAGAATTTCTATTTATAGTTTAGAATATCCTTTAATCAAACTGTCATTTATATTTTTATGCATCATGTGACCTGTGATCAACCTATCCTAGAACCCTACGGGCAACAATCGCGAATATGGGCACTGGAGTATTCATATGTCGCGTAGCCTGGGGATGTTGTTACGTACTCGGCTCGCCTTATTTTGGGAGCGGGACGTGACACGTCTTTTTAGTGGTGGCCCATGCAGGTCTTTCAAGGCAAGCCCTCTTCTTTGTCCATCTCAAATTGTTCATACTCTCAATTTTGTGTTCTTTACATTACCAATTTGATATATAAAATTTATTAGGAATTTAAAGTTTAATAATGATGCGATACGGACACGTGTGTCCAAAGAAATTTGGACAAGTTGACACGGGTAATTGCAGGACACAACATGGATACATCGACACAAGGAAAATAATTGATGTCATGTGTTAGGCTTGTTTGTTTGGTTAATATTCAAGGATTAATTAGTCTAAATACTTATTTTATATATATATAGCATATTCCCATTTAATATGGTGGATAAATATACCCAAGTGTTTAATTAAGCTGGAACCTTAAGAAATTAAGTTATAACCACCCCTTGAACATCATAATACGTATATGTTTATTTAGTTGCCCCCTACTACTTAGAAATAGAAATACAAAACCAAAACTCGACACGTACTCTACGGATATGAAAGTCATTTTGGTTATATTAGCTAGCCTATCATCGTACAATAATATTTACAATATCACAAGGATATAATAATTAGTTGATGTCCGGAATTTTATTTTGGTTATTGTTAGATGTTCTTAAAACTAGTAAAAGTAATCTTATGATTTAGTAGACCAAAGTTACATAGACAACCCAGTTTTGCATTTCAAAAAAAAAAATGATACAAGGTCGTATCAATCTCTTTTTGGTTGTAACTTAATTTATCCCTTACAATTCGGCATTACAAGTCTTAGGAATGTTATAACGAAATCCTTGTGCTCGTTTTATATATTAGAAAGACTAAAGAAAGATAGGTTGGGTTCCTATATTATATATATTACTAATATGTATAATCCGTAGTCGATATTTTTACTATTTTGAATCTATTTCTATAAAATTCAGCATTTGCATGGTTTAGAATGCTATCCATGTTCGTTTGGAGAATGAAAATATAGTGAGGGATTGAGTAGGCATTTGTAGTATATAGTAGGTTTAATCGTAGTACTCTAAGGCTTCGTGAATTTCGGAAAAATCAAAATTCTAAATCAATTCTTATGAAAGTATCGTTAAAGTTCGTAATTATTATCCTATGTGAAATTTTTGTCCTAAACATGGAAAGATCAATATCCTACAAATAAGTTAATTGAATAAATTCGTGTTTGAAAATAGTTATATACTCATATTCAATTGATGGTGTTAATTTTTGAATTATCCATGCTATTACAGACTATGTTGTTCTAATATTTTGTTTAGTTGGATTTTGTAGTGAATATTGCAAATCGTTGATTGTTAGCAATAAAAATAAAATTGCCAAGGTAAGAAGCTAGACTTATTTATACTATATGTTAATATTATATATTTAACTGTATGTGTCTCGGTGTTGAGAGTTGCTTCACCGAAGGGGTCGGCGTATCCGGAATTTTATTATTGCGTGGTACCGGTGTTGAGGGTTGCTCCACCGAAGGGGTCGGCGTACCCGGAATTTTATTATTGCGTGGTACCGGTGTTGAGGGTTGCTCCACCGAAGGGGTCAGCTTACCCAGGGTTTTGATTTATATTATTATCTATTGTGAATTTTTCGGAGTCAAAATACAAAGGAGAATCTGCCGAAATTTTTGAGAAATTTCAGAGTTAGCCATTTTAGAATTGTCAAAATAATTAAACCCTAGTTCCTGATTTTATCAAAGTTTCTAATACAAACATAACCCTGAAATCCTTGAAAGTGTTGCCTTAGGCGCACACATTCTAGTTTGACATTTTATTTCCGCTAAGACGGAATCTCCTGCTTAACTTTATTTTCGTTTAATGTGTGTTCTCTATCACACGAAAAACGAGATACAAAATTGAAATGTACTTTAACTAAGTTACATTTTGGTAAGAATTGCATTTGGGATGGGAGAGAAAACTTTGGATCACACCTTCGAAATCTTTGCAATATTATATTTTACAAAACTGATCAGTTCCTATTACCGGCACTCGTATGGCCATACGGGTCTGTCGGGGTGAGGCTTAGCTCACTTCCTGTTTTCCTGTTTCCTGTTTTCTATTGGATTCCGAATCCCCGAATTCGGCCCTGTAATATCCAATGTAGCCTGTTCCGATATTCTTGAAAAATTTCAAGTCATACGACAATTGTTATAACACTTGATTCCGATAACTCGAAAAACCATTCATGTGTTATCCTGATTATATCACATCAATATGTGATCCTGATACTAATGGGACGGATAAATCTAAGCACCGCCCATTTAGTATAAACCTGATCCCGGGTAAATGGGATTATTGTTGAGAAAATAGAAGTTGTGTGATCCAGAAGTATTTTTCTAAATATTGCATTTTCATACAAGATGGTTTGATTGCTTACACATTTATACCTGACACCTGCATTCTTTAGGAAAAGATGTTATTGCGATAAGAAATTTGTATCAATATACCTTTGAAATTATCCTTTTCTTCAATTCAATTTCGATAATTTTATCGTCTTACCTTACCTACTTTACTCCTTTGACTGAGGGCTTGCTCGTCGTATTGATGACCTAGTTTTGTTCACTAGGTTTTTGGTGAAGGATATGAGAGAATGCAGATGCACACTGAAGAGAAGTTTTTATGAATGAGACAAAGAGGAGGTTGACTTGGTATCAACTAGTAAAACTTTGTAGCTGGTAATGTAATATATGTATTGGGTTAATAGTTGTAATCAGGTAGAATAATAAAATTTCTATTTATAGTTTAGAATATCCTTTAATCAAACTGTCATTTATATTTTTATGCATCATGTGACCTGTGATCAACCTATCCTAGAACCCTACGGGCGACAATCGCGAATATGGGTACTGGAGTATTCATATGTCGCGTAGCCTGGGGATGTTGTTACGTACTCGGCTCGCCTTATTTTGGGAGCGGGACGTGCCACGTCTTTTTAGTGGTGGCCCATGCAGGTCACGAAAAATAGAAAATCTAGGATAGGACGCAGGTCACGAAAAATAGTAAATCTTGGATAGGACGTAGGTCACGAAAAATAGGAAACCTAGGATAGGATGCAGGTCTCAAAAATTAGAAAACCTAGGATAGGATGTAGGTCTAGATTTTAAGAAAACCTATATAGGTTGAGCTATATACCCTAAGATATACTCTTAGAAGAAGTCTACTTATCCATAGACTATGTTTCATTCCGATTTCCATATAGATCTTTGCCTAATGGATTTCTTGTAGAGATTTCATATAGTTAAGAATCCTAACCTAAGACTGTCATTAAGGAATACATGATATTCAGGAAATCAAGGGTAGTATAAGCATAGGCATAACCAGAAAATTTAGGTTAAGTTATTCAGAGAGCATTAGACAAGTACTCTCTTTTAAATTGGTGAGGGATCTAGAAAATCCTTTAAGGATCTCAAACTGGGTATCTTTAAGGGACATGGAGTTTAGATTTATCTAGAAGAATTCAGATTTATCTAAACTATTATATAGTTAGACATCAAAAAAAAAGAGGAATAAGGGTTATGAAGCCAATAGGCCAAAGAGGATTGCAGACTTCCATTTAGATTGGGTATACCATGTCCTGTGGGATTGGCATATATATAAATATATAGCTAAGAAGTAATTGGTAATCTAGTACTAGCATTAATCTTATCTAAGGAATATGTATAGTATTTATTATATATAGTATTGAATATAGCCTATTGCGAGTATGACTCCTCGACTTCTTGATTTTATCCCTGCTTCAATCCTGACGTATCTCCTCTTTCTTTGTTGATATTCATATTATCCAACTATTTCGCAAAATTTGATTTTCTTGAAATTCTTCAATTCCTTTGTTTTATCCAAAGTTCATAAAAAAAAAAATCTGGAATTGTATCCTCTATTTTCAATACATTTTCGTTCTAGTAGTATTCTTGATTTTTGCGAATCATTTTCCATCTAAATACCTAGGCTTACATTTCTTATTAATTGTTCATTGGATTTCTTCTAAAACAATATTTTTATTGGACTTTCTGCAATTGAATTTTATGTGAATGTATATTTATTTATTTGTGTTAAGAACCTAGAAACCCTTCAACTGATTCGATGAGTCAGTGAAAACTGCAATCAATCAATTGAATCATGGAAGAGAAGTTGTTGCAGCCATTCGGACTGGCCATCCAAATTGGCGAGGCACATATTCTCGAAACATGATTCAAGAATTTAATAAAGTTTCGGGTATCATGACATAATTTTTTTGTGATGAATTTCGAAATTTGATATTCAGATTTTGAATTTTTGTTATACTACCGTTTGAATTTGAAAACCCACGTCCTAAATAATTTAAAATGATATTCGGTATTTTGATAATATAGATATATGGGATTTTCTTACTAATTTTGTCAAAAGATTTTATATTATGATATTATATAGTACTTTGATACTTAGATAAAGGATTTAAAAAAAAATCCTTAAGTTCTGGTTATTGAGTATCTTTTGAATTACCAAGGATACCCTAACGTGTAAATCTACTTCACAATCATAATTCCTACTCATACTATGGATATCAAGGAAAAAGGTAGCAAAAACCCTGATAGTGAAATGGTATCCTTGTTGCAGCCATATGCGCAATGGCGAGGCACAAGATTACTATATCACGCCAGAAAATAAGAATAATGAATATGATTTTGAAAATATTTCGTTTAGAAATAGATTATTACTTCATCTTTCTAAAGTAGGTAGCATATCTTGTTTCTACCTATATATATATATTTTTTTAAAGGCTTATATTTATATTTAAATTTTGAGGACGAAATTTTTGTAAGGTGGGTAGAGTGTAACAGCCACCTAATAAAATATTATATTTATTATCTATTTCTCTATAATTATATTAAAAATATATATTATTATTAATAATAATTATTATTAATTTATTTATTTATCATTAATTTATTATCATTATCTTATTTTCAATTAAACCCATTTTTCTTTTCTAAAATAAAATATTTATGAATAAGCCCTTGTAAATATTGCAAATTACAAATTTACCATGACACCTCAATTCCCACTTGTCACCTTGCATGAACATCATGGATATTTAAGTAATTTCACATAAAAACATGTGTCACCATGCATGAGTTAAAATTAGTTGTTAAAAAAAAGGAAAAGGAAAAAAAATCTAAATATATTTAGAGAAAGAGAGAGGGGCAGCCCCATCACCCGACCACCCCTCTCCCTCACTCTCTCAGTTTCTCTCTCTCTCTCTCTCTCTCTCTCTCTCTCTCTCTCCCTCTCTCTCGGCACTCTCTCCCTCACTCTCTCGGTTCCATTCTCCCCTCTCTCTTTGCTTCCTCTCTCCTCCCCTCCATCCCTCTCACTCTCCTCTCATCCTCTCCATCTCTCTCCCTCTCCCTTACCCTCACCGTCGGCCTCCTTGGCCGCCGGTGCCGCCGGCTCCGCCTACGCCGCCCCCCTTCTATCACCACCACCTCCAACACCACCATCACCATCATCCTCTTCATCCTCATCATCATCTCTATCACCAAAGCCCTAACCCTTTTCTTCAAAAAAAATAGAAGGAAATTGGAAAAGGAGAAGAAGAATTTGTTGGAGGAAGGAGGAAGAAGAAGGAGAAATTGGAAGAAGAAGAATAAGAAGGCTCAAACCCTAGTTCCAATTTCAAATCAATTTTTTTTTTTTGAAGAAAAGGGTTAGGGCTTTGGTGATAGAGATGATGATGAGGATGAAGAGGATGATGGTGATGGTGGTGTTGGAGGTGGTGGTGATAGAAGGGGGGCGTAGGCGGAGCCGGCGGCACCGGCGGCCAAGGAGGCCGACGGTGAGGGTAAGGGAGAGGGAGAGAGATGGAGAGGATGAGAGGAGGAGAGTGAGAGGGTTGGAGAGGAGGCGAGAGGAAGCAAAGAGATGGGAGAATGGAACCGAGAGAGTGAGGGAGAGAGTGCCGAGAGAGAGAGGGAGAGAGAGAAAACTGAGAGAGTGAGGGAGAGGGGTGGTCGGGTGATGGGGCTGCCCCTCTCTTTCTCTAAATATATTTAGATTTTTTTTCCTTTTCCTTTTTTTTTAACGACTAATTTAAACTCATGCATGATGACACGTCTTCATGTGAAATTACTTAAATACCCATGATGTTCATGCAAGGTGACAAGTGTGGATTGAGGTGTCATGGTAAATTTGTAATTTGTAATATTTACAAGGGCTTATGCATAAATATTTTATTTTAGAAAAGAAAAATGGATTTAATTGAAAATAAGATAATGATAATAAAATTAATGATAAATAAATAAATTAATAATAATAATAATAATAATAATAATATTTTTTTAATATAATTATAGAGAAATAGACAATAAACATAATATTTTATACCCATATTCGCGATTGTCGCCCGTAGGGTTCTAGGATTGGTTGATCCCAGGTCACATGATGCATAAAAATATAAATGACAGTTTGATTAAATGATATTCTAAACTATAAATAGAAATTTTATTATTCTACCCGATTACAACCATTAACCCAATACTTATATTACATTACCAACTACAAAGTTTTACTAGTTGATACCAAGTCAACCTCCTCTTTGTCTCATTCATAAAGCTTCTCTTCAGTGTGCTTTTGCATTATCTCCTGACCATCATCAAACCTAGTGAACAAAACTAGGTCGTCAATACGACGAGCAAGCCCTCAGTCAAAGGAGTAAAGTAGGTAAGGTAAGATGATAAAATTATCGAAATTGAACTGAAGGAAAGGATAATTTAAAAGGTATATTCACCGATAAAATTTCTTATCGTATTAACACATTTTCATAAAAGATTGTAAGTGTGTCAGGTATAAATGTGTAAGCAATCAAACAAATCTTGTATGAAAAATGCAATATTTAGAGAAACACTTCTGGATCACACAACTTCTATTTTCTCAACAATAATCCCATTTACCCGGGATCAGGTTTATACTTAATGGGCGGTGCTTAGATTTATCCGTCCCATTTGTATCAGGATCACATATTGATGTGATATAATCAGGATAACACGAGTGATTTTCCGAGTTATCAGAATCAAGTGTTATAACAATTGTCGTATGACTTAAATTTTTTTAAGAATATCAGAGCAGGCTACATTGGATATTACAGGGCCGAATTCAGGAATTCGGAATCCAATGGATACAGGAATAGGACAACAGGAAGTGAGCTAAGCCTCACCCCGACAGACCCGTATGGCCATATGAGTGCCGGTAACAGGAACTGATCAGTTTTGTAAAATATAATATTGCAAAGATTTCGAAGGTGTGATCCAAAGTTTTCTCTTCCATCCCAAATACAATTCTTACCAAAATGTAACTTAGTTAAAGTACTTTTCAATTTTGTATCTCGTTTTTCGTGTGATAAAGAACACACATTAAACGAGAATAAAGTTAAGCAGGAGATTCCGTCTTAGCGGAAATAAAATGTCAAACTAGAATTTGTGTGCCTAAGGCAAAACTTTCAAGGATTTCAGGGTTATGTTTGTTTTAGAAACCAGTTGTTCTCTCCCACCCCATGATGCAACTATAAATATAGACAAGGTCTATTAACTCTCAAGTCTAATATTATCCTCAAACTAGATTACCGTCCCGTATTTAAGGACAATACGTCAAACAGTAAACTCTTATTGGAGGAAGTATTTATCCAATCTATTACCATCCGTGTGTTAGAACGACACATCATATGGTAAGTCGTTGGCAAGAAACGCTACCATCTCGTGTATTAAGATAACACGCCATATGGTAGGATCAACCGGACTAGGAACTAGATATAATTTTAGATTTCTAATTTAGGTTTTCCAAAACCTAAAGTTCTAAAATTTGACTAACTCCTGAAATTATTGAAAATTTCGGCAGTCTCCTTTGTATTGGTTGACTCGGAACAATTTAACAATAGACAAAATACAATAATTGGGTACGCCGACCCCTTCGGTGGAGCAACTCTCAACACCGGACCACGCAGTTAATATCCGGGTACGCCGACCCCTTCGGTAGAGCAACTCTCAACACCGGATACTCACGCAGTTTAATGAAATAAGAAAGAAAAAAATAAGTGTCGAAATAAAGAATTTCATTTATACCTGAGCATGCTAGCATTTTATTTAATTGCAATGTTCCTTGCTGCTACACAATCCAAGTAAACATATAGCTATTGCATAATGCTATTAAATATATGTTGTGAATAGATTCACAAATTAAAAATGTAATATGCTCAACTTCAAATTATACTACATATATTAACCCCTTGTAGTGTAAATTAGCAAAAATTAACAAGTATGTTACCCGGTTAATCCGGTATTCATAAATGTTTCTTCTAACCACGTGTTCATGATAAAATGGTCCTTTTAAGCTTGATTTAAATTCTGGACATATTTAATTATTATATTAAATTAATAATTTGCCAATCATAACTATTACAAGGTCAAGTTTATAAATATTCCTTAATATATTTATATTCATACTCGCATATAATTGATAAAAACCCATATGAAACTTCTATTTGTGGACATAAGTGGTTCAAAATATATATTTATATGTAAAACGAATCAATGACCTTTTGCACCCTTTTAATATAAAATTTCTAGTAGATTATGAATATGTATCCATATAAGTTGTTTCCCCCTTACAAAATTTTAAGCAAGGTGTCCATGTTGTTGTATCTACATATTGTGTCCATTTATATTCAAAGTATCTATTTGTGTTGTGTCCACTTGTTATATTCAATTAAAATATCTATTTGTGTTCAATTAAAATATCTATTTGTGTTGAGTGCAACACATGTGTCCAACTTATACATTTATATTATGTTGTGTCCAAGTATGTGTTGTGTCCAAATATATATGTCAAGTATATATATATATATATATATATATATATATATATATATATATATATATATATATATATATATATATGGATGGAATTCACATGATACTACTTAAATTAGAGTTGAAGTGCCCATACACCATTATCATTCAAGGTGTCTATATTGTGTCACATTGTGTCCATATATATATATATATATATATATATATATATATATATATATATATATATATATATTAATTTCAATTTTTCCAACTACTCGTATCCATAATTTATTTCTTGCAACATTGAATTTACCATAACTTAGTTAAATTCCAGAATTAAATACCAATTATTTTAATTCATGAAAATTAAGAATTAGGTTTTGAACAATTACTAGGAGGAAGAGAGATGGAGGACTTGCCTTGCTTGTAGATGACCTAGGTTTTCTCTTCCAATAACTCCCAAATTCACCACCCTAATTACAACAACAAAATTATGCACTAGAAATTGACCTAGATCTAAAATTTTAGAAGAAAATTTGGGGAAAGATGAGTTATACCAAAACTTTTGAAGAAAGGAAGGAGGAGGATGACCGGAGGAGATGACCGGAGGAGTGGCCGGCGGCGGACGTGAGGGTGGCCAGCGGCGGAGGTGTGGGTGGCCGGCGGCGGAGTGGCGTAGGTTATGGTGGTGGTGGTGGTGGGTTGGAAAATGAAGGGAAGAGAAGAAAATAAAATGAAGAATGGAGAGAGAGAGAGGGTTTATGTGGCATATAATGGACCCCTTCTCTTCATGCCATGTGACAAATGGCATGAAGAATTGCCACTCTCACAAGAGTTTGACACCTAGCTATGTGAGGTGTCCACATGATTTGTACAATTGTAAAATTTGCCTAAGGGTTTCTATGCAAAACTTTAATGTATATAAAAAAAAATTATAACCATTATGATTATAGTTATAATTAATTGATAATTATAAAAAAATAAAAATAAAAATAATTAATTATTTGAGAATTATAAGCCATGACATTCTACCCTCCTTAAAAGAAAATTCCGTCCTCGGAATTTGAAATAACAAATCAATATAAATTATGGAAATATCTAACCTTGTTCGGTAAACAGGTACGGATACTGGTTCCGCATGTCCTCTTCTTTCTCCCAAGTTGATTCTCTTGGAGAATCTTTGCTCCATGCTACTCGAACAAGTGGAATGATCCGATTTCGGAGTACCTTCTCCCAACGATCCAAAATTTTCACCGGCTTCTGTTCTAGGCGTAGAGTTGGACCCACTGTGATTTCTGAATGATCGAGTATGTGACTGGGGTCTGGCACATATCTTCGAAGTTGAGATACATGGAAGACATTATGGACTCCTTCGAGGGATGGTGGTAGAGCCAGTTTGTAAGATACATTCCCAATTTTTTCCAGTATATCAAATGGTCCAATGTATCTTGGACTTAGCTTTCCTCTTGTCCCAAATCTGATAGTTTCCCGAGTTGGTGAAATCTTTAAAAATACATGATCACCGGCCTTGAAATCCAAGTTCCTTCGGTGCTTGTCGGCCCACATTTTATGTCGGTCTTGTGCTGCTTGGAGATGACTCCGAATTGCCTTGACCTTCTCTACGGTTTGAGTAACTAGTTCTGGGCCCAAAAGCTGACGTTCTCCCACATCACTCCAACATATTGGTGACCGACACTTCCTTCCATACAAAGCTTCAAACGGTGCCATTTTGATGCTAGCCTGATAGCTGTTATTATAGGAGAACTCTATTAAGTGTAAATAGTCATCCCAGGATCCCCCGAAGTCTAAGGTACAAGCTCTTAACATATCTGCGAGGATTTGAATTACCCTTTCTGACTGACTGTCGGTTTGTGGATGGTATGTTGTACTGAACTTCAGATGAGTACCGAGACTGTCTTGCAGGCTTCTCCAAAATTTAGAATTAAATCGAGTATCTCTATCTGAGACGATACTTACCGGTACCCCATATTGACTAACAATATTCTTCATGTACATGTCAGCCAATAGCTCGGTAGGTTGACCGACCCGGAATGGTAGAAATCTTGCTGACTTTGTAAGCCTGTCTACCATTACCCAGATGGCATTATTACCCTTTCTGGTCTTTGGGAGTCCGGATACAAAATCCATTTTAATATGTTCCCACTTCCATTCAGGTACAGGCAGGGGTTGCAAAAGTCCGGCGGTCCGTTGAGGTTCGGCCTTTACTTGTTAACATACCAAGCATTTTGACACAAATTTGGCTATCTCTTGTTTCATTCCATGCCACCAAAATTTTTGCTTTAGATCTTTATACATCTTCGTACTCCCAGGATGAATGGAGTACTGTGAGCTATGTGCTTCCGACATTATCTCTGTCCTGAGTTCTCCATATGGCACACATAATCGGTTTCCAAACCTCAAAGATCCATCGGATAATAATATTTACAATATCACAAGGATATAATAATTAGTTGATGTCCGGAATTTTATTTTGGTTATTGTTAGATGTTCTTAAAACTAGTAAAAGTAATCTTATGATTTAGTAGACCAAAGTTACACAGACAACCCAGTTTTGCATTTCAAAAAAAAATGATACAAGGTCGTATCAATCTCTTTTTGGTCGTAACTTAATTTATCCCTTACAATTCGGCATTACAAGTGTTAGGAATGTTATAACGAAATCCTTGTGCTCGTTTTATATATTAGAAAGACTAAAGAAAGATATGTATAATCCGTAGTCGATATTTTTACTATTTTGAATCTATTTCTATAAAATTCAACATTGGCATGGTTTAGAATGCTATCCATGTCCGTTTGGAGAATGAAAATAAAGTGAGGGATTGAGTAGGCATTTGTAGTATATAGTAGGTTTAAGCGTAGTACTCTAAAGCTTCGTGAATTTCGGAAAAATCAAAATTCTAAATCAATTCTTATGAAAGTATCGTTAAAGTTCGTAATTATTATCCTATGTGAAATTTTTGTCCTAAACATGGAAAGATAAATATCCTACAAATAAGTTAATTGAATAAATTCGTGTTTGAAAATAGTTATATACTCATATTCAATTGATGGTGTTAATTTTTGAATTATTCATGCTATTACAGACTATGTTGTTCTAATATTTTGTTTAGTTGGATTTTGTAGTGAATATTGCAAATCGTTGATTGTTAGCAATAAAAATAAAATTGCCAAGGTAAGAAGCTAGACTTATTTATACTATATTGTTAATATTATATATTTAACTGTATGTGTCTCGGTGTTGAGAGTTGCTCCACCGAAGGGGTCGGCGTACCCGGAATTTTATTATTGCCTGGTACCGGTGTTGAGGGTTGCTCCACCGAAGGGGTCGGCGTACCCGAAATTTTATTATTGCGTGGTACCGGTGTTGAGGGTTGCTCCACCGAAGGGGTCGGCGTACCCAGGGTTTTGATTTATATTATTATCTATTGTGAATTTTTCGGAGTCAAAATACAAAGGAGATTCTGCCGAAATTTTTGAGAAATTTCAGAGTTAGCCATTTTAGAAATGTCAAAATGGTCGAATTGATTAAACCCTAGTTCCTGATTTTATCAAAGTTTCTAATACAAACATAACCCTGAAATCCTTGAAAGTGTTGCCTTAGGCGCACAAATTCTAGTTTGACATTTTATTTCCGCTAAGACGGAAACTCCTGCTTAACTTTATTTTCGTTTAATGTGTGTTCTCTATCACACGAAAAACGAGATACAAAATTGAAATGTACTTTAACTAAGTTACATTTTGGTAAGAATTGCATTTGGGATAGGAGAGAAAACTTTGGATCACACCTTCGAAATCTTTACAATATTATATTTTACAAAACTGATCAGTTCCTGTTACCGGCACTCGTATGGCCATACGGGTCTGTCGGGGTGAGGCTTAGCTCACTTCCTGTTTTCCTATTTTCTGTTTTCTATTGGATTTCGAATCCCCGAATTCGGCCCTGTAATATCCAATGTAGCCTGTTCCGATATTCTTGAAAAATTTCAAGTCATACGACAATTGTTATAACACTTAATTCCGATAACTCGAAAAACCATTCATGTGTTATCCTGATTATATCACATCAATATGTGATCCTGATACTAATGGGACGGATAAATCTAAGCAACGCCCATTTAGTATAAACCTGATCCCGGGTAAATGAGATTATTGTTGAGAAAATAGAAGTTGTGTGATCCAGAAGTAGAATTATACTAGACAGGACTTTATGTCTCATGATTATGCACTTTTGTAGAGAACACATGTGGATCACGATCACTCTCTATTTTCCCGACAGTAATCCCATTTACCCGGGACCAGGTGGTGTCTGTATTGGGTACGGCGCCTTAGATTCCGACCCCTCCACATCTTGTGGAAAAACTTGTATGCATTAATTTTTTAAAATTTTGTTTTATTTTCGGAATTTACTGGACTATTCTCTGTTAGTGAGCCAGGCCTCACCCCCCGACATCGTAAGGCCCTACAGATGTGGGACTACTGATCAGCTTTTACTGGTGTAATTATATTGCAGGAATTTCGATGGTTGTGATCCAGTTGTTCTCTCCCACCCCATGATGCAACTATAAATATAGACAAGGTCTATTAACTCTCAAGTCTAATATTATCCACAAACTAGGTTACCGTCCCGTATTTAAGGACAATACGTCAAACAGTAAACTCTTGTTGGAGGAAGTATTTATCCAACCTATTACCATCCGTTTGTTAGAACGACACATCATATGGTAAGTCGTTGGAAAGAAACGCTCCTTAACCTATCGTACCATCTCGTGTATTAAGATAACACGCCATATGGTAGGATCAACAGGACTAGGAACTAGATATAATTTTAGATTTCTAATTTAGGTTTTCCAAAACCTAATTTAGGTTTTCCAAAACCTAAAGTTCTAAAATTTGACTAACTCCCGAAATTATTGAAAATTTCGGCAGAGTCTCCTTTGTATTGGTTGACTCGGAACAATTTAACAATAGACAAAATACAATAATTGGGTACGCCGACCCCTTCGGTGGAGCAACTCTCAACACCGGATACTCACGCAGTTTAATGAAATAAGAAAGAAAAAAAATAAGTGTCGAAATAAAGAATTTCCTTTATACCTGAGCATGCTAGCATTTTATTTAATTGCAATGTTCCTTGCTGCTACACAATCCAAGTAAACATATAGCTATTGCATAATGCTATTAAATACATGTTGTGAATAGATTCACAAATTAAAAATTTAATATGCTCAACTTCAAATTATACTACATATATTAACCCCTTGTAGTGTAAATTAGCAAAAATTAACAAGTATGTTACCCAGTTAATCCGGTATTCATAAATGTTTCTTCTAACCACGTGTTCATGATAAAATGGTCCTTTTAAGCTTGATTTAAATTCTGGACAGATTTAATTATTATATTAAATTAATAATTTGCCAATCATAACTATTACAAGGTCAAGTTTATAAATATTCCTTAATATATTTATATTCATACTCACATATAATTGATAAAACCCATATGAAACTTCTATTTGTGGACATAAGTGGTTCAAATTATATATTTATATGTAAAATGAATCAATGACCTTTTGCACCCTTTTAATTTAAAATTTCTAGTAGATTATGAATATGTATCCATATAAGTTGTTTCCCCCTTCCTTACAAAATTTTGAGCAAGGTGTCCATGTTGTATCTACATATTGTGTCCATTTATATTCAAAGTATCTATTTGTGTTGTGTCTACTTGTTATATTCAATTAAAATATCTATTTGTGTTCAATTAAAATATCTATTTGTGTTGAGTGCAACACATGTGTCCAACTTATACATTTATATTATGTTGTGTCCAAGTATGTGTTGTGTCCAAATATATATGTCAAGTGTATATATATGTATATTTTTTTTTATGTGTTGTGTCCAAATATATATGTCAAGTGTAATTCTTGGATGGAATTCACATGATACTACTTAAATTAGAGTTGAAGTGCCCATACACCATTATCATTCAAGGTGTCTATATTGTGTCACATTGTGTCCATATATATATATATATATTAATTTCATTTTTTCCAACTACTCGTATCTATAATTTATTTCTTGCAACATTGAATTTACCATAACTTAGTTAAATTCCAGAATTAAATACCAATTATTTTAATTCATGAAAATTAAGAATTAGGTTTTGAACAATTACTAGGAGGAAGAGAGATGGAGGACTTGCCTTGCTTGTAGATGACCTAGGTTTTCTCTTCCAATAACTCCCAAATTCACCACCCTAATTACAACAACAAAATTATGAACAAGGAAGAATTGGTTGAATTGAATAAACAAATCAAGGAATTGTTGGCTAAGGAATTTATCAGGCCTAGTGGATCTCCTTGGGGAGCACCTGTGCTATTCGTAAAGAAGAAAGACGGGAGTCTGAGGTTAGTGATAGATTATAGAGCTTTAAATGAAGTGACTATCAAAAATAAATATTCGTTGCCAAGGATTGAGGAATTGTTTGACCAATTAGGAGGAGCGACAGTATTTTCCAAAATTGACCTCAGATCGGGATATCACCAGGTGAAAGTAAGAAAGGAGGATATACCAAAGACAGCTTTTAGAACCCGTTATGGGCACTATGAGTTTCAAGTTATGCCTTTTGGGCTAACTAATGCTCCAGCCATATTTATGGACCTGATGAACAGAATATTTTATCAATACTTGGATAAATTTGTGATTATATTCATTGATGATATATTGATCTACTCAAAGAATAAAAAGGAACATGAAGAACATTTGAGGATAGTGCTTCAAACTTTACGACAAGAGAAATTGTATGGGAAGTTAAACAAATGTGAATTCTGGTTGGACAAAATTTCCTTCTTAGGTCATATAGTAAGCGGAGAAGGGATATCGATGGACCCTAAGAAAGTAGAAGCTGTCAAGTCATGGCCTACTCCTAAGAATGTAGCAGAAATTCGAAGCTTTCTTGGTCTAGCTGGATATTATAGGAGATTTGTGGAGAATTTTTCAAGAATTGTGGAGCCACTCACTCGATTGACCCGGAAGAATGAAAAATTTAATTGGACTGATAAGTGTCAAGCAGCTTTTGAGGAACTAAAGGAAAGACTCATCACAGCTCCAGTACTGGCCTTACCATCTGGATCAGGAGGCTATGAGATCTATAGTGATGCTTCCGGAAAAGGATTAGATTGTATGTTAATGCAACATGGAAGGGTCATTGCTTATGCTTCTCGCCAACTGAAGAATCATGAAAGAAATTATCCAACTCACGATCTGGAATTGGCAGTTGTAGTCTTTGCATTAAAATTATGAAGACATTATTTATATGGTGAACAAATCAAGATATATATAGATCATAAAAGTTTGAAGTATGTATTTACTCAAAAAGAGTTAAACATGAGGCAACGAAGGTGGTTAGAGTTTCTTAAGGACTTTGATATGGAGTTGGAGTATCATCCGGGAAAGGCAAACAAAGTAGCCGATGCCTTAAGTAGAAGGCCCGCAGCTTTCTTTATGAATACACCTAAAGAAATATTGGAAGATCTGAGGAAGATGGGGATTGAAGTAATATGTCCAGTAACAGATAGAATCTGGGAAAACTTACAAATACAGTCACCCCTAATAGAAAGAATTAAAGAGGCACAAAAGGATGATATGAAACTGCAAAGACTATGGAGCAAGACTGAGGCTGGAACACAAACTATATTGATTAAGCATCCCGATGGATCCTTGAGGTTTGGAAATCGTTTGTGTGTGCCATATGGAGAACTCCGGACCGAGATAATGTCTGAAGCACATAGTTCTCAGTACTCAATTCATCCTGGGAGTACGAAGATGTATAAGGATCTGAAGCAAAATTTCTGGTGGCACGGAATAAAATAAGAGGTAGCCAAGTTTGTGTCAAAATGTTTGGTATGTCAGCAAGTAAAGGCCGAACATCAACGGACTGTCGAACTTTTGCAACCTCTGCCTGTACCCGAATGGAAATGGGAACATATCACGATAGATTTTGTATCCGGACTTCCAAGAACAAGAAGGGGTAATAATGCCATTTGGGTAATTGTGGACAGGCTTACTAAATCTGCAAGATTCTTACCATTTCGGGTCGGTCAACCTACCGAGCTCTTAGCAGATATGTACATGAAAAATATTGTTAGTCAATATGGAGTACCAGTGAGTATCATATCAGACAGAGGTACTCGGTTTACCTCTAAGTTTTGGAAAAGCTTACAAGATAGTCTCGGTACTCGCCTGAAGTTCAGTTCAGCATACCATCCACAAACTGATGGTCAGTCGGAAAGAATGATTCAAATCCTAGAAGATATGTTAAGAGCATGTACCTTAGACTTCGGAGGATCCTGGGATGACCATTTGCATTTAATTGAGTTCTCATATAACAACAGCTATCAGGCTAGCATTAAAATGGCACCATTTGAAGCTTTGTATGGAAGGAAGTGTCGGTCACCAATATGCTGGAGTGATGTAGGAGAACGTCAACTCCTGGGTCCAGAACTAGTTACACAGACTGTAGACAAGGTCAAGACAATTCGAAGTCATCTCCAAGCAGCGCAAGACCGATATAAAATGTGGGCCGATAAGCATCGAAGAAACTTGGAATTCAAGGCTGGTGATCATGTGTTTTTAAAAATTTTGCCAACTCGGGGAACAATCAGATTTGGAACAAGAGGAAAGCTAAGTCCGAGATATATAGGCCCATTTGATGTTTTGGAACGAGTGGGAGATGTATCCTACCGATTGGCTTTGCCACCCTCTTTGGAAGGAGTCCATAATGTATTCCATGTATCTCAACTTCGAAAATATGTACCAGATCCCAGTCACATATTCGATCATTCAGAGATCACAGTGGGTCCAACTCTACGCCTAGAACAGAAGCCGGTGGAAATTTTGGATCGAAGACAGAAGTTTCTTAAGAACAAGACTATTTCATTGGTTCGAGTATCTTGGAACAAGGACTCACCTGGAGAATCCACTTGGAAAAGAGAAGAAGATATGCGACAACAATATCCCTACCTATTCAATGATCAAGGTAACTTTAGTTGCTATTTTCAAACTTTCTTATTTTCTTAAATTTCGAGGACGGAATTTCTTTTAAGGAGGGTAGAATGTTATGCCTTATTTTTCTTTTCCTACCTAATAAATTATATAATTAATGATTATAATTACAGTAATAATTTTATTAAATAATTTTACATAAGTTTTGCATAAATTTTACATTTGGACCCCTAAGAAATCTTTGTAATTTCAATTTTATTTTACCCAACTCAAGGGATTAGGTGTCATCATGTGGGTTAGGGTGGCAAGGAAAATGACAAATGGATGGATGCATGAAGAGGGGGGCTCCTCTTCATGCCATCTCATCATCCCACTCCCCTTTTTATTTAAATCCCTCTTTTTCCTCCATTTCTTCCCTCTACTTCATATCCTCCTTATTCCTCTACTCTCATTTCCTCCTATTCTTCTTCTAAATCACCACCACCACTGCACCTGTTACTGCTGCTGTTAACCGCTACTGCTGTTGCGGCAATCGCTGCTGCCTACGCCGCCCGCAGCCGCCGGCCACGCCATCCGTCGCCAGCCGAGCACGCCGCCGTCCTCCCTCCAGTCGGCCACCACCCTCACCTCCATCTCCTCCTCCTATACTTCTAGGTATCACATTCTTTCCCAAATAAATCTGTGAGCACCCTGAATTTCGGGTTGATTTTTTTTATTTTTATTTTAATTTGCTGATTGATCTGGTTTCGATAAATAATTTTTCCTGTTTATTTATCCTTAAGTGTGCTCTTTCGTGCCTTTGATATTTGGAGTGTCAGGGATGTTCAACTCTGGAAATCTTCTTCACGAGTTTTGGAGTGGACAGAATTACCTTCATGATGGTATATAGTGTCCCACTTAAACTTGTTCCCTTGTGCTCTTTTTGCTTTGCTGAACTTCGGGTCGATTTAGACCATTTGATCATTAATTGATTTTCCCACTCTTTTCTTTGATCTTTTTAGCACGTTACCGTGACTTTTAATTTGGGAGCGCAAGACCAGTCAGTTTCTTGAAACCAACTTCTCATGCTTGATCAATTCGAGACGCTCGTCACCCATGACCTTCGTGTCCCACTCAGACACGCCATCTTGTGCTCCATTTATTTCGCACAACTTTTTCGACACGTGACCCGATTTTATTTCACCCCACGGTGTCATATTTATTTTCCAACTTGATTTGTGGGTCCCCTGTCGACCAAAACCTGTCAGCCCCAACTATGGACATGGCCCACTTTGAGCCTACTATCCGTCCGCCACTTGTGTCCTATTTATTGGAATCCCCATGTACTACTTATTTACCCATGATCATCAACGTCTAATTTTAATTCAATTTTTGCTCAATGTCCGATTTTGACCCAATCTGGCTCCACTGAACCCAACCCCAACTTCATTTTTCCTCTCTCATGACGCCCTCATAATTCTTGCCCAAAAATATCTAGTACTCGTCTACCTATTTTTTTATATTAATAGAAATTTTCTATTGATATTAAATTCCATGGAATGACCATTTTTCCAACATGTTAACCTTAGCCATTGGATTCTCCTATTTTTAATCATCACCATTCAATTCCCTCCAACCCCATAGCAGCCCTTGGCCAGCCCTAAAATTTATGGGGGAACACTTTTCTTTCTCTCACTCATTTATTACAACTTATCTCTATCTCTCTCTTCCTAATATCCACAACAATATCAAACCTACACAACAAGCAGCAACATCACCACTCCACCCCTACACTCAAACCCGACACCTCCATGGCCAGGCCGACCTCCCCTCTGGCCTGGCCGACGCCGTCGCCACCCATGGCCGGCCGTCGCGCCACCACCAGCTCCTCCACTCTCCTCCTCCAACTCCAACTTCTTCCTTCCTCCTCCTTCCCTCCCATCAAAAACCGACCGCCATCACCACCATCCTTGGCCATCTCCTCCACCGAATACCAAGCCCCCATCTTGCCATGTCCGCCGCGCCCTCGCCGGTCGGGCTGGCCGTGCGCAGCCCCGCACACAGCCCGCGCGACAGTGAGCACAGCAGCAGCGGCTGCATCGCTGTATGGCGCGCGCGGGCCGCCGTCCTGCGCCGCTGTGGCCCCTGGACGTGCACCCCCTCTCTCCGGCGAACCTTCCCTGACGGCCACCGTCCTCCGGGACGCGCCGTCGAGGCGATTCGTGCGTTTTGCACGACGTCCCGTCGTGACGCGCGCGGGATCGAGTTCATTTTGGCGCTCCGTCGCAGCGACTTCGTGCACGTTTTTCCGAAAATCCGACCGTTGGATCGGCGATTTCTTCGCTCCGTCGCAATCTCGGTATATCCACCTTCATCCCTGTCAATTTTTGTCCGTTAATTTTATTGTTTGATACATCAAAACCAGCCACCAAGTTGACCGTTTAAATTGTATTAAATTTGGACAGTTTCGCGGGACCAACTTCGTCAGCTTGTATCTCCTCCACCGCAGCTCCCTTTGGCGTGCTACCAGTTCCGGTACGAAGCTGGTATAACCCTCTTACTACCCCTCCAGTTTCGTTTCATTGTGAGCTTGTTTGATTTGTTGAATTCGACGCCAAAGTTGGCCGTCCGAATTCGTAATTTCCAACTTGTAAAATTCCATTTTTGAACACGGGACTCCAGATTTCATTTCTGACACCACCATTAGACTCGTGGCATCGTTCTGGCATGTTTTCATATAAAATTTGTTAGATTTGGAGAATATGGGCCCTGTCACGCATTTTGATGCAAAGTGGGTCCCACTTTTTGGGTCAACGGGAATTTTTGATGTCGGCTCATCGGAATCCAATTCCGAATATACCGTTGAGTTCGTATCGTCATTATGGACTCGTTGACATATAATTTGCTAGGTTTTGGTGGACATTGGATCCGGCACGCATTTCGGTGCAAGTCGGATACCAATATCCGGGTCAACGGGTTATTTTGAGATCGGCTCATCGGAATCCAATTCCGGATATACCGTTGAGTTCGTATCATCATTCTGGACTCGTTGACATGTAGTTTGCTGAGTTTTGAGAACTTTGGCTCCGGCACGTATTTCCGTGCAAACCGGAATTCCAAGTTCTGGTCAACGGACCAAATTGAGATCGGGTCAACAGAATCCAATTTTGGAGATACCGTTGGGTTCGTATCGTCATTCTAGTTTCGTGGACATATAATTTGTTATATTTTATAGACTTATTTTCTTGCACGTTTTTTCGGTACAAAACGGCTCCGACACGGACACCGTTTTGACCCGAAATTACCTTTTTGCCCTTGTGTCCAAATTGGACCGATGGATAGGCTATCCTAGCTAATTTGACCATTCTGGACACGTTGGCGATATTTATTTCATCGTCCGACAATGTTTGTTGATAGTTTCTCTAAGTTTAGCCTTGTTATAATTAATTAATAATTAATTCATATAATGCTCGTATTTCGGGATTAGTACAACGAAACTGAGCTCAGTCAATTCCAGTGATCTCACATCGCTGAAATTGACAAGATGGACACGTGGAACACCATAATAAGATTATCAACCTTACCATTGATATTCTTATCTCGATTTGCGTGTCGTAAGTTTCGACGTACGAATAACGAAGTACACTTTATATTTTCAATAATTAGACTAGATTTGACCCTGTTTGACCAGAGTTGACTAGTTGACCCAAAGTCAACTGTAAGTCAACACTTGACCTAGTTTGACTAGATTATTGACCGGAGTTGACCTAGAGTCGTTTTGACTTAGAAGAACCTAGTATAAGATAGATTGCTTGTAGAGATTTATTTATTACAACTTGAATACCTTGTAACCTGTGTTGCTTTAAATAGGACTCTGTGGCTTCAGTTGGACCCTCTATACTTATCAGCTGCTCAGGTTACCAGGCGAGTACATTCACTGATAATTTTTATTGTCTTGATATCTACTATATCCGATTCAGTCGTAGTATTTTACTTGATTCCCGACACGACGGTTCACGGACTAGTATACGTCGGATCCTGTCATGAGATGTTATTCCTGGACTTTCTTGGTATATGGGTATGTGATATTTCTGTGTTTCCTGTATTTGTAGACATTGATTTGGGAGTGGGCTGGCCCCCTGCTCTCGAACCTTGTGTCATGACGTGCCATGTCCGGATCCGTGATACTATTTGGGAATGGAGGAATTATTAGAGGATATGTGATCAAAGCCTTCCTGTAACTATATATTGCTAGCGTCACCCTCACCTCACGTAGGGTGTTGCAGACACCCCATTACCAGTTATCCAGGTTGGACGGCATGATTCTCCGTTGAGTACACCGCGGATTGCCGGGCCAAGTGGATAACCATCTCTTGCTTTTCTAGCCGATCACATATCGCTCTATTAGTTCAAATCACCTTTTACATTTATTAGCATATCTTATATTCCAGTTCAGTTTTACTTTCTGTACTTCTCACCATACTATGATTCTATTACTCACATGCTCTACCTATTTTTATACTGTACCATGGTTATGGGACTAAGTTCTGTTTGAAAGAAGGGTTACAACCCCGGTCCTTGTTTGGTTTAAGGGTTGTAACTCGACTTTCAAATGGTTCCTAAGTCGCCGATATCTTTGTCTTGTATTTCATTATTACTGTCTCTTATAGTATTTCTCAATTCATATGGAACTGCTGTTGGTGTTTGTACTTGCTCATTTTCCTGACAGGATACGTTGACAAATTTTACAGATAGCTTGGAGGTTTCCTGCTAGTCTAGAGGAGCCACATTAGAGGTTGTTTAGTTAGCTATTCTCAGTTGTCTGGAGTTGTATTTATTTTATGGATTACTGTATTTGAGCTTTGAGATGTATTCTGAGTTTGTCCCTTAGACACTTAGACTTCTATCTGTTGTATCTCTTTTCGATTTCATATTTTATCTATCTTCCTTTATGCTCTACCTTAGATGTGATTGATTTACATTCTGCTATGTCACCCCCTTTCGGGGAGTATAAACTGTTTAGTCTTATACTGATTAGATACATTGAGACCTAGGACAGCGTTCTACCGTCGACACTGCGGCGTAGGATGGGCGTTGTTACGTTCTCGTGCCCTAATTCTAGGGTGTGGGTCGTGACAAAATCCATGGTTAATTTTGCTAGGTCAAAATTTTTGGATACTCATATACATGAGTTAATTTCTGAAAATTAGGTTGGATTTTGGGGATATTCTAAGGAATCGAAAAAATCGATTTCGGTTCGGAAACCATATAGTAAGGCAAGTCCTCTCCCTCTTTCCCTCTTGGAAATTGATTTTCAATATTCTACTTGTTTTATATATATATATATATATATATATATATATATATATATATATATATATATATATATATATATATATATATATTATTTATTATTCAGTTTTTAATTCTTTTATGAAAATTCATGATAAGTTCAATTTTATAAAAATGAAAGATGGATATAAGCATAGAAATTTGGATAATGAACCATTTGTGGACACAATTATGTTTGTGTGTATGACTTGGACACATCGTTAGGACACAACACCAAAAATGGACACTTCGAATTTCAAATTTGTGTGATTATATATATATATATATATATATATATATATATATATATATATATATATATATATATATATATATATATAGATGTGTGGATACAACTCTTGGAATAATTATATATGCATCAAACCTACATACATGTATACATATATATATATAAATACACACCTATATACACTTGACTCAATATATGGATGCAAAATTATGTACTTACAAGATCATGGATACCTATAAGTCTTGACAACTTGGAAATTCAACCTTTACACTTTAAAGTGAAATCAATATATACATATTTTATATTTCCTAGCATGGTTGTGTATACATGTGTTAGTATGGACATGTAGGAATGAATAAATGACAATTTAACATTATATCTCAAATCTGTCCTTATTGGAATTATATTTAATTATCATGTGCTATCATGATTAACTAGTTAAAATAGATGGTTTTAGGCACCTATATGTTAGCATAACCCTATGTCTATAAATTTTCAATATTAAACTCTCTCTTGCATTTTCAAGGAGTTAAATTATGGTACATAGTAAACATAAGTTAAATTTGGACTTTTGGATTTACCTTGTATGAGAATAACATCATGTCAAGGTTGCAAAGGTTATAAAATTATTTTGCATATGGTTTTGGAATAAAATTTTGATATCATTATGCTACTAACAAGTTTTGTTTTGAAACTTGGATAGTGTTTAGCACAAACTCCAAAGAAATTGCTTAATTCGCTTAATTGCTTGCTAAGGTAAGAAAGCCTAAATTTTTTTAACTACGCTTTATATATATATATATATATATCATCATTGCGTGGTACCGATGTTGAGGGTTGCTCCACCGAAGGGGTCGGCGAACCCGGGAAATTATATTGCGTGGTTCCGGTGTTGAGGGTTGCTCCACCGAAGGGGTCGGCGAACCCGAGTTCTTCTTTCAAGTTTTATATCTCTTGTGAATTTTCCGGAGTCGACAAATACAAAGGAGATTTTGCCGAAATTTTCGGAAATCCCAAGAGAGAGATTTTTAGAAAGTCCAAACCTAGATTTAGTTGTAGATTAGGATGTCATTGGGATGGGAACCACTAAAAAACGTGTCACGCCCCGCTCCCAGAATACGACGAGCCGGGTACGTAACAGCATCCCCAGGATACGCGACATACGAATACTCTAGTACCCATATTCGCGATTGTCGCCCGTAAAATTCTAGGATAGGTTCATTTCATGTCATCCTTGCAAAATAAAATTAATATTATTCAAAGGACATTCTGAAACTATAAATCTGAGATGGATTATTCTACCCAATACAACTATTAACCCAATATAATTATATATTTATATACCTGAATTGATGATGAGAAGATCTGTTTTCAATATAATTGCCTCCAATCGTCCCATCTCGTTCTTGTTCTCCAGCTTCTCTCCAATGTACAATAGTAGCTCCTTGGTCTACCAATCTAGTGAACAATACTAGGTCGTTAAACGACATGCAAGCCCTCAGTCAAGGACGAGTAAATAAAATAAATAAATAGAGAATCTCTGAGATGATCGGATTCTCGAAATTCCAGAGTAAAGAAATTAAGAAATTAATTCAGAGAGATTATAATGTTAACTTAAAATATGACTGTGACTAGATTATATTCTCGTGAATTCCTCGGCGTTCGTTCTACGACCAAATCCTAGTAATTCACAATTTGCGACTACCATCACAGTCACAACAACCTAAATTCACTACCACAATCATAATCAAGTTTTCCTATATAATGATGCAGTTTAGAGAACACATGTGGATCACGATCACCCTCTATTTTTCCGACAATAATCCCATTTACCCGGGACCAGGTGGTGTCTGTATTGGGTACAGTGCCTTAGATCCGACCCCTCCACATCTTGTGGAAAACTTGTATGCATTAACTTTTTAAATTCTGTTTTATTTTCAAAATTTACTGGACTGTTCTCTGTTGGTGAGCTAGGCCTCACCCCCCGACATCGTAAGGCCTTACGGATGCGGGACTACTGATCAGCTTTTACTGGTGTAATTATATTGTAGGGATTTCGATGGTTGTGATCCAGTTGTTCTCTTCCACCCCATGATGCAACTACAAACACATACAATAGTCTATTGACTCATAAGTCTAATATCTGGTTCCAACTTGATTACCATCTCGTATGTCAAAGACAATACGCCATATGGTAATCTCTTGTTGGCAGGAGATTATCCAACTTATTACCATCTCGTGTGTCAAAACAACACGCCATATGGTAGTAATTGTTGACTAGGAAGCTGGATATAAACTTAGACTATTCAATTAGGTTTTCCTAATTCTAGGACTTTCTAAATTTGGCCAACTCTCAAAATTATTGAAAATTTCGGCAGAGTCTCCTTTGTATTTATTGACTTCGGAATTTTACAATAGATAAAAAAAATTATAATAATCGGGTACGCCGACCCCTTCGGTGGAGCAACTCTCAACACCGGTAACACGCAATATATAGAATCTCGGGTACGTCGACCCCTTCGGTGGAGCAACTCTCAACACCGATAACACGCAATATATAGAATCTCGGGTACGCCGACCCCTTCGGTGGAGCAACTCTCAACACCGGAACTACGCATTTATGTATATATGCAATTTAATAAAACTTTCATACCTTAGCAAGCAAGCATTTTATTTTGGTTACTGCAATTTGCTCTATCTAAATGCTATCCAAGTTCAAGAAAACACAATTATTAGCAATATAATGGTACCCAAAAGCTAACTTCCAAATGTCATCACATACTAAATAATTTTATATGCTTTGCAATATTGGATTTATATTAACTACATACAAAATTAAATCTAAATATTCAATTTAACTCATATTTGCCATATATACCACATTTTGGCTTCTTGAAGATGCGAAGTAGCAAATTTACTTGAAAAGCTTAACAAGTGGGGTTACCCTAATATTCTGGTACCTATATATATATATATATATATATATATATATATATATATATATATATATATATATATATATATATATATATATATATATACCACTTAAAGACGTGTCACGCCCCGTTTCTCAGATTTTTGTAAATTGGGCAAGCAACAACATCTCCACGCTACGCACCCTACGAGTACTTTCGTACCCGTATTGCGATTGTCGCCTGTAAAGGGCTAGAATGGAAAAGCACAAGTACAACTACTACATTTAATTGCATCAGTTATAACTATTATACAATAATTGTTTTCTAAAGATACCATATATACAGTTCCATACTACAAAACAATAATTTACATATGCAGGTTACAAAACGATGTTGGTCATCTCTCATGATTCCTTGGATAGCCTACTCCTCGCCATTGTTCCCGTCATAAAGTGGAAGCATGTCAGTAGGCTCGTCGTCTTCTCCTAGTGAACAAATACTAGGTCGTTTAGAAACGACAAGCAAGTCCTCAATCAAAGGCGATGATAAATAAAACAAAATTTTAGAAAATTTTAGGAAATTCAAGTGAATGACTAATACCCACCTTGTGAAACAAATGGAAATATTAGATACTTATAATTCGACAGTTTATTATACTAGACGGGACTTTATGCCTCATGATTATGCACTTTTGTAGAGAACACATGTGGATCACGATCACCCTCTATTTTTCCGACAATAATCCCATTTACCCGGGACCAGGTGGTGTCTGTATTGGGTACGGCGCCTTAGATTCCGACCCCTCCACATCTTGTGGAAAAACTTGTATGCATTAACTTTTTAAATTCCGTTTTATTTTCGAAATTTACTGGACTATTCTCTGTTGGTGAGCTAGGCCTCACCCCCCGATATCGTAAGGCCCTACAGATGCGGGACTACTGATCAGCTTTTACTGGTATAATTATATTGCAGGGATTTCGATGGTTGTGATCCAGTTGTTCTCTTCCACCCCATGATGCAACTATAAATATAGACAAGGTCTATTAACTCTCAAGTCTAATATTATCCTCAAACTAGGTTACCGTCCCGTATTTAAGGACAATACGTCAAACAGTAAACTCTTGTTGGAGGAAGTATTTATCCAACCTATTACCATTAGAACGACACATCATATGGTAAGTCGTTGGCAAGAAACGCTCCTTAACTTATCGTACCATCTCGTGTATTAAGATAACACGCCATATGGGAGGATCAACCGGACTAGGAACTAGATATAATTTTAGATTTCTAATTTAGGTTTTCCAAAACCTAAAGTTATAAAATTTGACTAACTCCCGAAATTATTGAAAATTTCGGCAGAGTCTCCTTTGTATTGGTTGACTCGGAACAATTTAACAATAGACAAAATACAATAATTGGGTACGCCGACCCCTTCGGTGGAGCAACTCTCAACACCGGACCACACAGTTAATATCCGGGTACGTCGACCCCTTCGGTGGAGCAACTCTCAACACCGGATACTCACGCAGTTTAATGAAATAAGAAAGAAAAAAATAAGTATCGAAATAAAGAATTTCCTTTATACCTGCATTTTATTTAATTGCAATGTTCCTTGCTGCTACACAATCCAAGTAAACATATAGCTATTGCATAATGCTATTAAATACATGTTGTGAATAGATTCACAAATTAAAATTTTAATATGCTCAACTTCAAATTATACTACATATATTAATCCCTTGTAGTGTAAATTAGCAAAAATTAGCAAGTATGTTACCTGGTTAATCCGGTATTCATAAATGTTTCTTCTAACCACGTGTTCATGATAAAATGGTCCTTTTAAGCTTGATTTAAATTCTGGACATATTTAATTATTATATTAAATTAATAATTTGCCAATCATAACTATTACAAGGTCAAGTTTATAAATATTCCTTAATATATTTATATTCATACTCACATATAATTGATAAAACCCATATGAAACTTCTATTTGTGGACATAAGTGGTTCAAAATATATATTAATATGTAAAATGAATCAATGACCTTTTGCACCCTTTTAATATAAAATTTCTAGTAGATTATGAATATGTATCCATATAAGTTGTTTCCCCCTTCCTTACAAAATTTTAAGCAAGGTGTCCATGTTGTATCTACATATTGTGTCCATTTATATTCAAAGTATCTATTTGTGTTGTGTCCACTTGTTATATTCAATTAAAATATCTATTTGTGTTCAATTAAAATATCTATTTGTGTTGAGTGCAACACATGTGTCCAACTTATACATTTATATTATGTTGTGTCCAAGTATGTGTTGTGTCCAAATATATATGTCAAGTGTATATATATATATATATATATATATATATATATATATATATATATATAATTCTTGGATGGAATTCACATGATACTACTTAAATTAGAGTTGAAGTGCCCATACACCATTATCATTCAAGGTGTCTATATTGTGTCACATTGTGTCCATATATATATATATATATATATATATATATATATATATATATATATATATTAATTTCAATTTTTCCAACTACTCGTATCCATAATTTATTTCTTGCAACATTGAATTTACCATAACTTAGTTAAATTCCAGAATTAAATACCAATTATTTTAATTCATGAAAATTAAGAATTAGGTTTTGAACAATTACTAGGAGGAAGAGAGATGGAGGACTTGCCTTGCTTGTAGATGACCTAGGTTTTCTCTTCCAATAACTCCCAAATTCACCACCCTAATTACAACAACAAAATTATGCACTAGAAATTGACCTAGATCTAAAATTTTAGAAGAAAATTTGGGGAAAGATGAGTTATACCAAAACTTTTGAAGAAAGGAAGGAGGAGGATGACCGGAGGAGATGACCGGAGGAGTGGCCGGCGGCGGAGGTGTGGGTGGCCGGCGGCGGAGTGGCGTAGGTTATGGTGGTGGTGGTGGTGGGTTGGAAAATGAAGGGAAGAGAAGAAAATAAAATGAAGAATGGAGAGAGAGAGGGTTTATGTGGCATATAATGGACCCCTTCTCTTCATGCCATGTGACAAATGGCATGAATAATTGCCACTCTCACAAGAGTTTGACACCTAGCTATGTGAGGTGTCCACATGATTTGTACAATTGCAAAATTTGCCTAAGGGTTTCTATGCAAAACTTTTAATGTATATAAAAAAAATTATAACGATTATGATTATAGTTATAATTAATTGATAACTATAAAAAAATAATAAAAATAAATTAATTATTTGAGAATTATAAGCCATGACATTCTACCCTCCTTAAAAGAAAATTCTGTCCTCGGAATTTGAAATAACAAATCAATATAAATTATGGAAATATCTAACCTTGTTCGGTAAACAGGTACGGATATGAAAGTCATTTTGGTTATATACTCATATTCAATTGATGGTGTTAATTTTTGAATTATTCATGCTATTACAGACTATGTTGTTCTAATATTTTGTTTAGTTGGATTTTGTAGTGAATATTGCAAATCGTTGATTGTTAGCAATAAAAATAAAATTGCCAAGGTAAGAAGCTAGACTTATTTATACTATATGTTAATATTATATATTTAACTGTATGTGTCTCGGTGTTGAGAGTTGCTCTACCGAAGGGGTCGGCGTACCCGGAATTTTATTATTGCGTGGTACCGGTGTTGAGGGTTGCTCCACCGAAGGAGTCGGCGTACCCGGAATTTTATTATTGCGTGGTACCGGTGTTGAGAGTTGCTCCACCGATGGGGTCGGCGTACCCAGGGTTTTGATTTATATTATTATATATTGTGAATTTTTCGGAGTCAAAATACAAAGGAGACTCTGCCGAAATTTTTGAAAAATTTCAGAGTTAGCCATTTTAGAAATGTCAAAATGGTCGAAATGATTAAACCCTAGTTTCTGATTTTATCAAAGTTTCTAATACAAACATAACCCTGAAATCCTTGAAAGTGTTGCCTTAGGCGCACAAATTCTAGTTTGACATTTTATTTCCGCTAAGACGAAATCTCCTGCTTAACTTTATTTTCGTTTAATGTGTGTTCTCTATCACACGAAAAAACGAGATACAAAATTGAAATGTACTTTAACTAAGTTATATTTTGGTAAGAATTGCATTTGGGATGGGAGAGAAAACTTTGGATCACACCTTCGAAATCTTTGCAATATTATATTTTACAAAACTGATCAGTTCCTGTTACCGGCACTCGTATGGCCATACGGGTCTGTCGGGGTGAGGCTTAGCTCACTTCCTGTTTTCCTGTTTCCTGTTTTCTATTGGATTCCGAATCCCCTAATTCGACCCTGTAATATCCAATGTAGCCTGTTCCGATATTCTTGAAAAATTTCAAGTCATACGACAATTGTTATAACACTTGATTCCGATAACTCGAAAAACCATTCATGTGTTATCCTGATTATATCACATCAATATGTGATCCTGATACTAATAGGACGGATAAATCTAAGCACCGCCCATTTAGTATAAACCTGATCCCGGGTAAATGGGATTATTATTGAGAAAATAGAAGTTGTGTGATCCAGAAGTGTTTATCTAAATATTGCATTTTCATACAAGATGGTTTGATTGCTTACACATTTATACCTGACACATGCATTCTTTAGGAAAAGATGTTATTGCGATAAGAAATTTGTATCAATATACCTTTGAAATTATCCTTTTCTTCAATTCAATTTCGATAATTTTATCGTCTTACCTTACCTACTTTACTCTTTTGACCGAGGGCTTGCTCGTCGTATTGACGACCTAGTTTTGTTCACTAGGTTTTTGATGAAGGACATGAGAGAATGCAGATGCGCATTGAAGAGAAGTTTTTATGAATGAGACAAAGAGGAGGTTGACTTGGTATCAACTAGTAAAACTTTGTAGCTGGTAATGTAATATATGTATTGGGTTAATGGTTGTAATCGAGTAGAATAATAAAATTTCTATTTATAGTTTAGAATATCCACTACCAAAATAAGTCATATTACCGACGTAATTAGCGACGTTTTAAGAAAACGTCGCAGGAAAATAATAATTTAGCGACGTTTCTTTATAACGTCGCAAGACGTCACTATTAGCGACTGACAGCGACGTTCTGCGACGTATTTAAACTACGTTTGCGTTTTAAAGAGCTCACGTCGCGTATAAGTCGGTAAACGTCGCTAATATTAGTGATATTAGCGACGTTTTTCGACGTATTTATTACTTCATCGCTAATATCAATGATATTAGCGACGTGTACCGACGTTCTTATATGACGTCGCTAAAGTGTGAATATAGGTCAGGTTCGAGTTTTCATTCCCCCCATTATTTCCCCCCAATATTTTCCTTCCCCCCCGACCCCGAGCCGGCTTCCCCCACCCCGTCGACCCCCGTCCGACCGCGCCCTCGGCGACCCCCACCGACCTCGGCGACCCCTCTCCTCTCCCCAACCCTCCCCCTCCCCCCCCATCAGCTCCCCGGCCGACCGTCGGTGGCCGCCGCGAGCACCGACCCCCTCTCCTCTCCCCGACCTTCGTGACCGCCGCGAGCACCGACCCCGTCCTCCGGAGACTGTCGACCCCCTCTTCCCCTCGTCAATTTGGTAAACCCTAACCCTAACGCCATTTTTATTACTTTTTTTTTTCTTTTTTGCATATTATTCTGATCAATGTAAACCCCCATTGGAGATGGCGTAGTCCTTTAAAATTGGGAAAGAAGATGTAAACTAGGTTTGGGGTTTCGGATGGGGCATGTGGGACTGATGGTTTGGGGTTTCCCTACATAACTATGATACCTACACTGTTCTGGGAATTTTCAGAGATTAATAGGATAATAAATTGGTTAATTAATGTAATGTATGGTTCACTAAATGATGTGGTTATATGATTACATGGGTTATGCTACTCAACTTGGGTTTGCATTACATGGGTTTGTATTTTGGGGTTCAATTTGGGTTTGCATTACATGGGTTATGCTACTCAACTGAACTGTAAGTTTTATATTAATATTGAAATTAAATGATAAATATAGACTGTGATGTAATGTTAATACTGGGATTGATTTGTGGATTTTAGTTTGTTTAGATATTGTTCACAGTTATGTAGATGTTAAGTTTATTTCATATCTTACATGTTCAAAACTGTCATGATATGAATATATGCAATAACTGAGAAATGAGATGAACTTGAGATGTAATGTATAACTAAGATTGTTTTTGAACATTAACCTGAGATTAACTGAACATGAAACCTGAGAATGCATACATGACTGAACTTGATTTTTCTTTCCTTCATGCATATAACTTGAGATTTATATGAACTGTTAAACTTGGAAATGAATGTATGAACTCTTCTTCTTTTACCTTTTTCCTCTCGTAAATCTGAAAACACTTGTTAAATCTGAGATTGAATCTCATTAGACTGACTTGGGTTAGATGTCTAAACCTGGGGTTAACACTCTCCTCACCTGCTGTACATTTTTGAGTCCACCAGAGATGGACTGAACTTTGACATGGTGAACACCCACACACCCTATTAAACCTAGATTTTGACTTAGTTTGACCAGAAAGTTAACCCATATTCAGTCAAACCCTAGATTTTGACTTAGTATATGGTTACTAGATCCTAGTGTAGAGTAGTATGTAGAGGAGTATGGCTACTAGTGATATATATATATGTAGGTCCATGTGTATCTGTATCGGACTATCGCTATCGGTATCGAACTATCGCTATCGGTATCGGACTATCGCTATCGGTATCGAACTATCGGTATCGATCGAACTATCGGTATCGGACTATCGCTATCGGTATCGGACTATCGCTATCAGTATCGACCGTATATACTTAGTATCGGACGTAGCAGATTAGTATCGATCAGTATATAGGTTTGTGTTAAGATCAAGGTTCAAAGTATCGGTATCGGAATAGTAGGCCGAATAGGAGGCCGAGATAGTCGAATGAGAAGAAGGGAAGAAGGGAGGAGCAGATGGGTCCAGAGCCATGGTGGAGGAGGAGAAGTAACATGAGAGCAGTTTCTGCCGTAACATCTCCTGTGGCTCTGCTGGCAACTGAAGTCCAGATGCTACAAAGGACGATCCTTCGCTGAAATCGACTACAACACCCATCAGTTCAAGTTCATTCCTATATGAGTAGATTCCAATGCCATAGAAGCCATCAGTTTGTTGACCTTCCTCTATGGCATTGGAATATACTCATCTAGGAATGAACTTGAACTGATGGGTGTTGTAGTTAATTTCAGCGAAGGATCGTCCTTTGTAGCATCTGGACTTCAGTTGCCAGCAGAGCCAGGAGATGTTACGGCGGAAACTGCTCTCATGTTACTTCTCCTTCTCCACCATGGCTCTGGACCCATCTGCTCCTCCCTTCTTCTGATACTAATCTGATACTCTCTGATACGGTCTACCTAACCTATATACTAATACTAATCTGATACTCTCTGATATTAAGTACATCCGGCTTACTAGCTAGCGGATTTACCAGTTACATGATTATATACTAATTATGTTTAGTTTGTCTTACGATACAGATTTTCACTACCTTGATGTATCTATCTTACAGAATTATGGAGCTGAATTACTATCTGCGGAATCGTACTTGGATGTACAACCGTCATCCTGATGACATGTGCGGTGTGCGGGATGAATTCATAGAGGGTGTACACCAGTTCCTGCAGTTTGCCAAGGCGTTCCCTCAGTACATGGACGGTACCAAAATTAAGTGTCCGTGTGTGAGATGTCGCAACTTGAAATATCATCCAGAAGTGGATGTCACGTATCATTTGTACTCGAAGGGTTTCACGCCGAATTACTATCAGTGGAGCGAGCACGGAGAACTTGTGTCTTTAGCATCGGAGTACGAGCCTTATGTGGATGTCCACAACAACGCTCCTTACGACGATGGGTTGGTGAACATGGTTTTTGACGCGGCCGGGCCTAGTTTCGATCCGGATGATCATGATGCACCTGAGGAGGCACCGAACCCCGATGCTGCACAGTTCATGGAGTTGCTGGAGAATGCAAGGACTCCATTATATCCTGGTTGCGAGGATCATTCACCGTTGGAGGTGGTTACAAGATTGTTGAGCATCAAGTCCGATTTTAACATGTCGCAAGATTGCTACAACCGTATTATGGAGTTGCTTATAGAAATATTGCCTGAGGGTGCGAAGTTGCCTAAAGACTTCTACCGGTCTAAGAGGATGGTTAGATCGCTCTGGATGGGATATGAAAAAATCGATGCCTGTCGCAACGGGTGCATGTTGTACTACAAAGACGACAAGGATGAAGACGCCTGCAGATTTTATGGTGTCGATCGCTACAAGGCCTGTGGTAGAGGAAAGTCTGTCGGTGCCAGGAAGCCTACCTCTTCGATGCACTACTTGCCGTTGACGTCGCGTTTGCAGCGGTTGTTTATGGTGAAGGAAACTGCAGAAAACATGAGTTGGCATAAGCGGGAACATACCGAAGGAGTGTTGGATCACCCATCTGATGGAGAAGCATGGAAGCACTTTGATCGAGAGTATCCAGATTTTGCTTCTGATCCGCGTAATGTTAGATTGGGTCTCTGCTCTGACGGTTTTACTGCTAGGGGACGGAGTTTGCCTTCGGTACCTCCTATTGGTACCGGCTCTGGATCCTCGTCGCCGATTACTCCTCCATATCGGACAGTAGCTGGGCCGGTTGGGACGACGTCACGTGGCATATCTCCTGGGACGAGTAGTTCCAGACCTGTTGAGAGGGCTCCCCCGTCTAGCGTTCCTGATGTTGATACGACGATGGAGACGGATGAGCAGATGGCCGAGGAGGATGCGCCGACGGCCGACCAGCATCATGAAGATGATGCGTGCGCACCTCCGGAGGAGGGGAGGACGGAGATCTGGGCCGACGGTACAAAGTAGGTATTTTGGTTTATGATTTTTTTTTTCTTCTGTTTTTATCATAAATTAACTTTTTTCATGAATATAATATGTATGTATAGATATCGTCCTCCAGGGGTACAGAGACGCCTAGGCGATATGCTGAGGCATAATTATGGTGGTCCCTGGATTAACTACTCTGATGCTCCAGACGAAAGGAAGAACTTCTGGTTTACGCGCTTCAAGGTTAAAATAGATTTGTTTTTAACATGAATTATTTAATTTATGCATATTATATATAACTGATAAATATTTGGTTTCGTACTGTTCTAGGATATGTTTTACTATCCGCCGCACCGGGCCGAGCAGATCGTGGGGATGTTTCCTTCCGTCGCTGCTAAGCTGATCCGCGACTCTATTAATGATCAGAAGGAACGTGATCGTGCCGGAAAGCCGATCAAAGGTTGGATCACCCCTGATCAGTGGAATGAGATGAAGGCTCGATTCAACGAGCCAAGGTACAAGGAGAAGTCGGAGAAGGCTAAGGCGGCTAGGCAACATGCCTCGAAGTGGTGCGGTGGGTCGATTCCGATGACGGAATATTTCCGTCGTCTGGTATGTCTTTCTCTTTTAGAAATATTATTTTAATGCAAATCCGATAAATTATTACTAAGATAATATATTTAATTACAGGTAAGGAAGGTCGGTAACGCCGACATGGTGACCGTCTTCCTGGCCACCCATCGGAAGGGCGGAGTCCTTATTGACGAGAGGGCCGAGCAGACCTATGTAAGTATTACAATACGTTATCTTAATGTAATACTTCGTGTCCATTTTAATATAACTTAGTAAATATGATGCAAATAAATATTCATGAAGTTAGTAAAAATAAGTACATTAATTAGAAATTAGAAATCATAGAGTACTATCCATACTTTCTAGGCCGAGTATACGAGGCTGCGGGAACGGGCGGCTGCTAGTGCACCTGATGCAGGAGAGGCCGGTACTTCCTCGCAGCCCACTCAAGCTCCGTCGGCGGACGAGCTGTGGATGACCGCCGCTGGTGGCCTCCGTAGGGGTACGTACTACGGTACGGGATCCTATGGCGCCCTAGTTGCGACCCAGTCCTCTAGGACATCTCCTGCTAGTGTGCATGGTCCACAGCCGTCCCAGGAGTCTGCCCGAGTCCACCAGATGATGGAGTCTCTCCGTGACGACCTGCTACGACGGATCGAGCAGCAGTCTCAGCATCCTACGGACGATCCTGCGCTGCTAGCACAATTGGATGCGCTCGACCGCGGCATTATAGACCTCAGGGAGACGACTGAGAGGACAGAGCGCGCCGTTGGAGGGTTAGAGCGCACGGTGACGGAGTTGCAGACAGGACAGGTGACCATGGCCGAGACGGTGAGATTGGCGCAGGATTCGATGGTCCAGAGCAGTGGTAGAATGTTATCTATCATGGATTCATACAACCAGCGACTTACAGCGTTGGAGCATGCTGGTACTCTGGGTGCGCCTTCATCGTCGTCGACTCCGCCGCCTCCACCGCCTTCTTCTTCGACACCGACTCCACCGACGTCACAGCCTGGCGCTCCATCTGTATCGATTTCACTTGCGGAGTATAAGGAGTTTTTACGCCTTCGTCGCGGCGGTGCCCCTCCTGCACCAGATCACTAGTAGTCCTAGTTAGGACTTTTGTTTGTGTTTGTATCATCTTATGTTTGTGACCTATGATTGGATGTTTGTATTGGATGTTAGTTGTGTTTGTATCGAATTGACTTGTGACTTGTTTGGATTGGATGTTAATTCCTTCGTCGATAAATGTTAATTGTGTTTGGATTGGATGTTAATTAACTTAGATTAAAGCTATCTGTGATTTGGAATTGTGAGTGGGGGTTTGAATGCGCTGTGATTTGGAATTGTGAGTGGGGATTTGAATGTGTACCTATATGTGTTTTATAGAATTGTGAGTGGTAATATAGAATCTGTGTTTTATTTTTTTTATTTTTTTTACAACTTTAGCGACGTTTAGCGACGCTTACTGACGTTTAGCGACGTCTTTTTCCGACGTTTATCGACGACAAGCTGCAAATAATATATTTTTCCGACGTTTTACCGACATTTACCGACGACTAACTGCAAAAAAGTACAGCTCTCCGACGTATTTACCGACGTTTACCGACACTAGCTGCAAAAATGTACAGGACCTTTACCGACGTCTAGCGACAACATTCACGTCGCTATATTACCGACGAAACGACGGTAGACGTCGGTAACTATTCCAGGTCTTTACCGACGTGTAGCGACTACATATACGTCGCTAATATACCGACGGAACGACGATAAACGTCGATAACTCACCGACGTACTGTTACGTCGCTGAATGTCGGTAATTGCGACGTTCAGCGACGTTTTTGTAATCAGCGACTAAGAAAACGGCGACAAAACCTAAACGTCGGTAAATACGTCGGTGATACATATTAGCGACGGATTTTGTTGTTTTTCCGACGTTTTTGGGCGTCGCTAAAACCACTTATTTTGGTAGTGATCCTTTAATCAAACTGTCATTTATATTTTTATGCATCATGTGACCTGTGATCAACCTATCCTAGAACCCTACGGGCGACAATCGCGAATATGGGTACTGGAGTATTCATATGTCGCGTAGCCTGGGGATGTTGTTACGTACTTGGCTCGCCTTATTTTGGGAGCGGGGCGTGACACGTCTTTTTAGTGGTGGCCCGTGCAGGTTACAAAAAATAAAAAATCTAGGATAGGGCGCAGGTCACGAAAAATAGGAAATCTAGGATAGGACGCAGGTCACGAAAAATAAGAAACCTAGGATAGGATGCAGGTCTCAAAAATTAGAAAACCTAGGATAGGATGTAGGTCTAGATTTTAAGAAAACCTATATAGGTTGAGCTATATACCCTAAGATATACTCTTAGAAGAAGTCTACTTATCCATAGACTATGTTTCATTCCGATTTCCATATAGATATTTGCCTAATGGATTTCTTGTAGAGATTTCATATAGTTAAGAATCCTAACCTAAGACTGTCATTAAGGAATACATGATATTCAGGAAATCAAGGGTAGTATAAGCATAGGCATAACCAGAAAATTTAGGTTAAGTTATTCAGAGAGCATTAGACAAGTACTCTCTTTTAAATTGGTGAGGGATCTAGAAAATCCTTTAAGGATCTCAAACTGGGTATCTTTAAGGGACATGGAGTTTAGATTTATCTAGAAGAATTCAGATTTATCTAAAACTATTATATAGTTAGACATCAAAAAAAAAAAGAGGAATAAGGGTTATGAAGCCAATAGGCCAAAGAGGATTGTAGACTTCCATTTAGATTGGGTATACCATGTCTTGTGGGAATGGCATATTTATAAATATATAGCTAAGAAGTAATGGGTAATCTAGTACTAGCATTAATCTTATCTAAGGAATATGTATAGTATTTATTATATATAGTATTGAATATAGCCTATTGAGAGTATGACTCCTCGACTTCTTGATTTTATCCCTGCTTCAATCCTGACGTATCTCCTCTTTCTTTGTTGATATTCATATTATCCAACTATTTCGCAAAATTTGATTTTCTTGAAATTCTTCAATTCCTTTGTTTTATCCAAAGATCATAAAAAAAATCTGGAATTGTATCCTCTATTTTCAATACATTTTCGTTCTAGTAGTATTCTTGATTTTTGCAATCATTTTCCATCTAAATACCTAGGCTTACATTTCTTATTAATTGTTCATTGGATTTCTTCTAAAACAATATTTTTATTGGACTTTCTGCAATTGAATTTTCTGTGAATGTATATTTATTTATTTGTGTTAAGAACATAGAAACCCTTCAACTGATTCGATGAGGCAGTGAAAACTGCAATCAATCAATTGAATCATGGAAGAGAAGTTGTTGCAGCCATTCTGACTGGCCATCCAGATTGGCGAGTCACATATTCTCAAAACATGATTCAAGAATTTAATAAAATTTCGGGTATCATGACATAATTTTTTTGTGATGAATTTCGAAATTTGATATTCAGATTTTGAATTTTTGTTATACTACCGTTTGAATTTGAAAACCCACGTCCTAAATAATTTAAAATGATATACGGTATTTTGATAATATAGATATATGGGATTTTCTTACTAATTTTGTCAAAAGATTTTATATTATGATATTATATAGTACTTTGATACTTAGATAAAGGATTTAAAAAAAAAACCTTAAGTTCTGGTTATTGAGTTTCTTTTGAATTACCAAGGATACCCTAACGTGTAAATCTACTTCACAATCATAATTCCTACTCATACTATGGATATCAAGGAAAAATGTAGCAAAAACCCTGATAGTGAAATTGCATCCTTGTTGCAGCCATATGCGCAATGGCGAGGCACAAGATTACTATATCACGCCAGAAAATGAGAATAATGAATATGATTTTGAAAATATTTCGTTTAGAAATAGATTATTACTTCATCTTTCTAAACTAGGTAGCATATCTTGTTTCTACCTATATATATATATATATATATATATATATATATATATATATATATATATATATATATATATATATATATATATATATTTAAAGGCTTATATTTATATTTAAATTTCGAGGACGAAATTTTTGTAAGGTGGGTAGAGTGTAACAGCCACCTAATAAAATATTATGTTTATTGTCCATTTCTCTATAATTATATTAAAAAAATATTATTATTATTATTATTATTATTATTATTATTAATTTATTTATTTATCATTAATTTTATTATCATTATCTTATTTTTAATTAAACCCATTTTTCTTTTCTAAAATAAAATATTTATGCATAAGCCCTTGTAAATATTGCAAATTACAAATTTACCCTGACACCTCAATCCCCACTTGTCACCTTGCATGAACATCATGGGTATTTAAGTAATTTTACATGAAGACATGTGTCATCATGCATGAGTTTAAATTAGTTGTTAAAAAAAAAGGAAAAGGAAAAAAAATCTAAATATATTTAGAGAAAGAGAGAGGGGCAGCCCCATCACCCGACCACCCCTCTCCCTCACTCTCTTAGTTTTCTCTCTCTCTCTCCCTCTCTCTCGGCACTCTCTCCCTCACTCTCTCGGTTCCATTCTCCCCTCTCTCTTTGCTTCCTCTCTCCTCCTCTCCATCCCTCTCACTCTCCTCCTCTCATCCTCTCCATCTCTCTCCCTCTCCCTCACCCTCACCGTCGGCCTCCTTGGCCGCCGGTGCCGCCGGCTCCGCCTACGCCGCCCTCCCTTCTATCACCACCACCTCCAACACCACCATCACCATCATCCTCTTCATCCTCATCATCATCTCTATCACCAAAGCCCTAACCCTTTTCTTCAAAAAAAGAGAGAAGGAAATTGGAAAAGGAGAAGAAGAATTTGTTGGAGGAAGAAGAAGGAGGAAGAAGAAGGAGAAATTGGAAGAAGAAGAATAAGAAGGCTCAAACCCTAGTTCCAATTTCAAATCAATTTTTTTTTCAAGGCAAGCCCTCTTCTTTGTCCATCTCAAATTGTTCATACTCTCAATTTTTTGTTCTTTACATTACCAATTTGATATATAAAATTTATTAGGAATTTAAAGTTTAATAATGATGCGATACGGACACGTGTGTCCAAAGAAATTTGGACAAGTTGACACGGGTAATTGCAGGACACAACATGGATACATCGACACAAGGAAAATAATTGATGTCATGTGTTAGGCTTGTTTGATTGGTTAATATTCAAGGATTAATTAGTCTAAATACTTATTTTATATATATATTTAGCATATTCCCATTTAATATGGTGGATAAATATACCCAAGTGTTTAATTAAGCTGGAACCTTAAGAAATTAAGTTATAACCACCCCTTGAACATCATAATACGTATATGTTTATTTAGTTGCCCCCTACTACTTAGAAATAGAAATACAAAACCAAAACTCGACACGTACTCTACGGATATGAAAGTCATTTTGGTTATATTAGCTAGCCTATCATCGTATAATAATATTTACAATATCACAAGGATATAATAATTAGTTGATGTCCGGAATTTTATTTTGGTTATTGTTAGATGTTCTTAAAACTAGTAAAAGTAATCTTATGATTTAGTAGACCAAAGTTACATAGACAACCCAGTTTTGCATTTCAAAAAAAAATGATACAAGGTCGTATCAATCTCTTTTTGGTCGTAACTTAATTTATCCCTTCCAATTCGGCATTACAAGTCTTAGGAATGTTATAACGAAATCCTTATGCTCGTTTTATATATTAGAAAGACTAAAGAAAGATCGGTTGGGTTCCTATATTATATATATTACTAATATGTATAATCCGTAGTCGATATTTTTACTATTTTGAATCTATTTCTATAAAATTCAGCATTTGCATGGTTTAGAATGCTATCCATGTCCGTTTGGAGAATGAAAATATAGTGAGGGATTGAGTAGGCATTTGTAGTATATAGTAGATTTAAGCGTAGTACTCTAAGGCTTCGTGAATTTCGAAAAAATCCAAATTCTAAATCAATTCTTATGAAAGTATCGTTAAAGTTCGTAATTATTATCCTATGTGAAATTTGTCCTAAACATGGAAAGATCAATATCCTACAAATAAGTTAATTGAATAAATTCGTGTTTGAAAATAGTTATATACTCATATTCAATTGATGGTGTTAATTTTTGAATTATTCATGCTATTACAGACTATGTTGTTCTAATATTTTGTTTAGTTGGATTTTGTAGTTAATATTGCAAATCGTTGATTGTTAGCAATAAAAATAAAATTGCTAAGGTAAGAAGCTAGACTTATTTATACTATATGTTAATATTATATATTTAACTGTATGTGTCTCGGTGTTGAGAGTTGCTCCACCGAAGGGGTCGGTGTAACCGAAATTTTATTATTGCGTGGTACCGGTGTTGAGGGTCGCTCCACCGAAGGGGTCGGCGTACCCGAAATTTTATTATTGCGTGGTACCTTTGTTGAGGGTTGCTCCACCGAAGGGGTCGGCGTACCCAGGGTTTTGATTTATATTATTATCTATTGTGAATTTTTTGTTGTCAAAATACAAAGGAGACTCTGCCGAAATTTTTGAAAAATTTCAGAGTTAGCCATTTTAGAAATGTCAAAATGGTCGAAATGATTAAACCCTAGTTCATGATTTTATCAAAGTTTCTAATACAAACATAACCCTGAAATCCTTGAAAGTGTTGCCTTAGGCGCACAAATTCTAGTTTGACATTTTATTTCCGCTAAGACGGAATCTCCTGCTTAACTTTATTTTCGTTTAATGTGTGTTCTCTATCACACGAAAAACGAGATACAAAATTGAAATGTACTTTAACTAAGTTACATTTTGGTAAGAATTGCATTTGGGATGGGAGAGAAAACTTTGGATCACACATTCGAAATCTTTGCAATATTATATTTTACAAAACCGATCAGTTCCTGTTACCGGCACTTGTATGGCCATACGGGTCTGTCGGGGTGAGGCTTAGCTCACTTTCTGTTTTTCTGTTTCCTGTTTTCTATTGGATTCTGAATCCCCGAATTCGGCCCTGTAATATCCAATGTAGCCTGTTCCAATATTCTTGAAAAATTTCAAGTCATACGACAATTGTTATAACACTTGATTCCGATAACTCGAAAAACCATTCATGTGTTATCCTGATTATATCACATCAATATGTGATCCTGATACTAATAGGACGGATAAATCTAAGCACCGCCCATTTAGTATAAACCTGATCCCGGGTAAATGGGATTATTGTTGAGAAAATAGAAGTTGTGTGATCCAGAAGTGTTTCTCTAAATATTGCATTTTCATACAAGATGGTTTGATTGCTTACACATTTATACCTGACACCTGCAT
Organism: Iris pallida; assembly: GCA_029216955.1. NCBI lineage: Eukaryota > Viridiplantae > Streptophyta > Magnoliopsida > Asparagales > Iridaceae > Iris > Iris pallida. The sequence goes on from JANAVB010007399.1 coordinate 34,734,925, forward strand.
TCTTTAGGAAAAGATGTTATTGCGATAAGAAATTTGTATCAATATACCTTTGAAATTATCCTTTTCTTCAATTCAATTTTGATAATTTTATCGTCTTACCTTACCTACTTTACTCCTTTGACTGAGGGCTTGCTTGTCGTATTGACGACCTAGTTTTGTTCACTAGGTTTTTAATGAAGGACAGGATAGAATGCAGATGCACACTGAAGAGAAGCTTTTATGAATGAGACAAAGAAGAGGTTGACTTGGTATCAACTAGTAAAACTTTGTAGCTGGTAATGTAATATATGTATTGGATTAATGGTTGTAATCGGGTAGAATAATAAAATTTATATTTATAGTTTGAATATCCTTTAATCAAACTGTCATTTATATTTTTATGCATCATGTGACCTGTGATCAACCTATCCTAGAACCCTACGGGCGACAATCGCGAATATGGGTACTGGAGTATTCATATATCGCGTAGCCTGGGGATGTTGTTACGTACTCGGCTCGCCTTATTTTGGGAGCGGGGCGTGATAGATATTGTGATGAGTCCAATACTATGGAGCCATTATCAGACCTAAGCCTTTCGAGTTTTGCAGCTTTTGCTCCATTGGGAAATCACAAGGGCTGTTAGGGCTGTTATCACTATGACAAAATAGGTCAAATCAAGAGAAACTGTATGAAGCTCAAAGCTGAGAAGGCAAAAGGCAAGTGTGACCAGTGGGATCTCGTAGCAATAGGAGATCATCAATCGCAGCGACCGACACAAAGGAACCTTATAGCATGTGTCATGACGACGACTGGGTCATGGAGACATGAGCGTCGTATTATGCCACTTCGCATAGGAGGATCTTCACGTCATACCGCAACGACAAGTTTGGATGTGTGAAGATGGGGGACAACGGGACGACTGCAGTTGTAGGTAGTTGATGTGCACTTGACGACGGAGTTTGGTGAGAAACTCGTCCTCAGGGATGTGCGTTATTTACTGAGTTTGCGCTACAACTTGGTTTCAGTAGGAAGGTTGGCAGATGATGGCTGTCGCAGTTTGTTTGGGGACAAAGATTTGATTCTTTTGAAGGATTTCCAACAGCTGGCTCGAGAAGATTTGTGTTGTGGCATATACATGCTCAAGCCGCTGAGTTGTAAATGTTGACCACACTCCGGATGGAGGCTTGATGGGGGTTTGACATAAGTTGGATCGTCGAAAACTTGTTGTTGAGGGTCTTCAAGATGTTTTGAGGGATACGGAGGATTCGGTTCGTCGAGACAAAACGATGAATGGTAATGAGACAAGGATTGAGAGTCAATCAGTCGTTCTCTAGGTAGGGTTGCTCCATTGATCCAATTTTGGCGAATGTGGTTTGACACAGCTATACAGAGCGACATTGGTTTAGCAGTTCGAAGCCAAAGGGAAGATCAAGGTTTGCAGTAAACTCAATCAGAGGCACGTCCATCACCATTTACATAGTTCAGGGGAGCTGTGGGTCATCGGAAGACGTGCGCAGTGCACGATGTTTTGTTCAAGGATGCATGCGTACGGAAGAGCTTCAGTGTCGAGCACGAAGGTGGACAAGTTCAGAGTTCGAATCTCAAGAGGACCGTGCTGTCTGCTTTGTTGGGCCAATCAAGGGTGAAGAAGTTCGACGGAATAGTAGCACATTCCGGTGGAAGACGAAAGTTGGGGACAGACAACCAAGACTTGCAGTGAGGCTGATTGTCAGGGATTTCGATCTTGGTCATGTTATTGACGTCGGCAGGATCCCAATGGTCAGGAGGTGCTACACATAGCATCTAGCGTCGACTTGAAGCTAGGTCGAGGAGGTGGAGAAGAAGGAAAATGCAAAGCGGCTTAGGGGTCAGAGATCAGTGGCATGAGGGAGCATGCATATGAACTCTATCGCGGGACGACATGCATGGAGTCAAGTTGAGGAGCCATGGGTCAACATCCTCTCATGAGACTAGAGGAGAGATTGTCTAGTCTAGTTTTGGTAATAACATATTTGTGGAGTCCAAATCTAATATTTGATTTTATTAGATTTGAATGTTCCATAAATTGTACGTGCTGGACTATTTTAGATGTAATATGATTTTTATTTGAGATTTTTCTATTTAGGAAATCATATTATGATATAAAATTGGATGTTGATTTGGCTATTTGAGGGTTAATATGATTCTTATCTTAGGATTTTTTTATGTAGAAAATCTTATTATGACCAAAAAATACGTTTTTCTCATCCTATATATATTGGGTAAAGGTAGAGGCACAAAGCAGAACACAAAGTTGAGATTCGAGGCGCTCCATAAGATATTTAAGAGAAAGTCCGCACTTTCTCTTAGGACTTTATCATACAAGATAGAAGGAAGGAGATCTAATCGAAGAGCCGTCAACTTCGGTTAGAAAATTTGCTACGAGTTTGTGAGTGATTTCAATGTAATATGTATCATTTTTTCTTGAGTGTGGTGAAGGGGTTGAACTTATTAGGGAAATGATTCAATATTGTTTTTGTCAATCTTGTAATTTCATCTGAGTTGTATAGATCGAAATTTGTCCAGGTGATCACGTAGTCATCGTTGTATACTTTTTTTTTGTCTTTATATATACTTGGTGTCCGTTAAATAGGAGTTGATTATTTCAGGTGGGTCGGCCTAAATTTTCTCTGCGACGTCTCAGACACGGTATTAGAGCGCTGGCGGAACGTGTTCGATTTCCAACAAGTTTGAGGTGGAGGGAAAGCACGCCTATAATACCTATTCGGGTACTTCAGTCTTCAGTCACGGTATCGAAGCGCTTGTAGGACTGGTTCGATCTCCTGCAAGTTTGAAATGGAGGGAAAGCACGTATATAGTAACTTCTATTCGGTTACTTCGGTCGAAGTATGGCTCCTAGACCCGGTAGGAGTGGTAGGAGGAGCCAGTCCCGCGATATGGGATGAAGATTGTGATAGTAATCAACTTGCACTTTCTTGGTTCTATGCTACAAGGCAGTTTTGCGATTACGGAGAGACCATGGCGAAAACGGGGACGCAATTTTCAGTGTCCAAGTACAATTTCTTTGTGAAAACGCGGACACAATTTTCAGTGTCCAAGTACAATTTGGCGGTTCTAGAAGCAAAAGTGGTTGCGGTTGTGGATCAAAAATGTGTCAGTGGTATTGTCGGGACAATCTTTATATGTTTGTCGGAAAATGTTTGAAGGGAATTGATTGAATTATGATGTAATAAACAAATTTATATGGGAGAGGAGTTCTTCTTCACCTTCTTATGAATTTTGACGGTCTAGTTTGTAGAACTCTTCGGTCGAGTTTGTCGAACCCGCATGAGAAAAGTGATCGCATAAGAAACAATAACTAGTGGTCTTGTCGAAGTCGTATAAGAAGGTGAAGAAGGAACAAAAAGAACTTGCAAACTTATTTACCACATGATAATCAATCAATTCTGCTCAAACATGACGATCTATAAAAAAAAAAAAAATACAAAATAAGATATATAAAAATTGTCTGACATAAACATAAGATTTCCCTCAACTTACTGACAATACCCATAATCTATAAAATATATATAGCTAGGCAAGCAATACTTCCTTGTCGGCCGCCATGGTTCATATGTCCACATCCAACGTTTGCTTTACCAAATTAACAAGCCAACTTCTCGCACGATTATACATATAAAAAAAAAAAACAAAAAAAAACAAAAAAAAAAAAACATCTACACCGACAGGCACTAGTACTACATATTTCCAGCAGCTGCAAGTTTTTTCCTCTGTTCAGCTTCATCTGCTGCTTCCACCTGCATCTTGGTTGCCTGCAGGTTCGCCTCGCTCATTTCTTTCTCGTTCTTAGCTTTCAGTTTCATCACCTAAGCAAGCACAATTTTTTTTTTTTTTTTTTAATAACTAGCTACTGAAGATTAACTACTGATCAATTCTGTATATGTATGTATGCATATGTACGTACCTGGCCCGTAAAGAATGCTTTAGTGTATTGCCAACCTTGCTTGATGGAAGCAGCCATGGACAGACCTCCTTTCTTCATTTGGGACATTAAAGTTGGTGGTGGGGCTGCTGCAGCACTCTCTCGTCCTTGATCTCTTCTCTCTTCTTCCATCTCTCTCTCTCTCTCTCTCCTTTCTTTTTCTTTTCTTCTCTTTTTCATTTCAATAAAACAGCAAGAAATAGAATAACTCAAAGTTATACGTGTCACCTCACTGGTACACGTGCCACCAGGAGAGGTAGGATAAGCATGCATGATGTTGCTACTGATTCTTCTTGTTTTGTTATATTATATTATATTACTAGTTGATAACCCGTGTCATAATGGCACGGATACGAATTCGGCCTTCTCGACGTAGGCGTGCAGGCACCGGGCCAGCGTCAGGGAGTTCCGGACGGAGACGCGGCCTCCGAACTCGGCCTTCTCGACGTAGGCGTGCAGGCACCGGGCTAGCGCTAGGGACCCGAGCCCGGCGGAGACGGACACGGCAAAGACCACGGTGGCGGCGTTCGGGGCGGCATGGGGCCTCATGGAGGCGAAGATGCGCAGGGCCGTCGCAGGGCGTCCGAGGGCGGCGAGGTTCGAGACGGCGGCGGTCCAGGAGACGACGTCCATGTGGCAGCATTCCGTCGAACACCCACAGGACATGGTCGGCGGAGCCGCGTCGGGAGTAGGCGGTGAGCAGGACGGTCTGCACGAAGGGGTCGGACCGGAATCCGATGAGGAGGGCGTGTGCGTGGAGCGACCTGGTGGCGACGGCGGCGGTGGTGGTGTTGAGCAGGGAAGAGAAGATGTGAGAGTCGGGAGGGACGCGGCGGCGGAGCATTTGGGAGTAGATGGAGAGTGGGTCGGCGGAGATGGCGATGGCGGTGTTAAAGGAGAAGGGATTGGGGTTGGTCATGGCGGAGAAGAGGGAGGCGGCGAAGGAAGGGTCGGCGTTGGCGGCGCGGTGGAGGAGGTTGCTTGCGACGAAGAGGTTGCGGAAGAGGCCGGCGACGACGGCGTGGGCGAGGATGGAGCGGATGCGGCGGAGGGAGGGGCGGTGCAAGAGGAGCTGGAGGCGGAGGTGCCGTTGGAACAACCGGTTGCTCCGCACCCAACATGGGACCTCCTCCTCTCTTATAGAGAGAGGGACAATTTAGTCCTTTCATCATCGTTGAAAGGTAGATTTGCCATTCTGATTTGGTTTTTTTAGCATAGGGTTTTAGATAATTGATTGAATTAGCTACATTCTCATGTAAAAAAAAAAAAAATTCAAGAAGGTAAATTTTATTCAGACTCCCTCCGAAAGGTAGCCGAACCTGTACCGTACACCTACACTGCGTCCAACTTAGGGGTGAGCATTCGGTTTATTCGGTCTAAAACCGAACCGAATAAGCACAACCGAATTCGACCGAACCCGAATAAAGAAAACCGAACCGAAATAGGTCCCAACCGATTCCAAATAAAGAAAACCGAATAATCAATTCGGTTTTCGGTTTAATCGGTTAAATTATTATTATTAATTAAAATTAAAATCACTAATAATAGATCCAAAGATCCCAAGGCTCATTCTTTGGGCCACCCAAAGACAAACAAGCCCAAAGGACCTATCATTGGGTCAGCCAACGCTCATGCTTGGCAACCAAATGCTTCTCAAGCTATGCTCCAGTTTTATTACCACCCCATAGTATGAGTTTCTCCGCTTAGCCGATGCAGGACTAAAACTCGTTCCTTTAGCTTCCAAGTTGGGAGTCCCAACTATCTCCTTTAGTCCCACATCGGCTGGAGTCAGGAGGAATGCTCACCCCCAGCTTATAAATAGTGATGTTGCAGCAATGGTTCACTGAATTGTGAGTTAAGTGGTTGATGCAGGGAAGCATTGCCGCTCAGATATTATTGAATGGTCCCAGTCCAAAGAACACTTGCTCAAACACTTGAATCCTTGTTGCAAAAAATGTTTTGTTATTCGGTTTTCGGTTTTAAACCGAAACTGAAATTCAAAACCGAAACCTAAACCGAATAAGTAATTTTAGGATTATCAAAATCGAAACCGAACCGATTATTTTTTAAACCGAACCGAATTTCTTATTCGGCTCGATTTTCGGTCCAAAACTTGATAATGTTTACCACTAGTCCAAATGCCACCCCACCACTTAATTCTTTCAAATAAAAATTAAATAACATCTCCTCCGTTGTTATTCGAACCTACAATTTCAACGCATCGGTTTTAACCACTAGGTTTAGACTTTATTTGCCACATTTTTATGTTTGTTTAAACTGCAATATATAGACATGTCTCATTTCTTGTTTTAAGTGACCAGATATTAACATAGGTCACGTCATCTTCTTGTTCATAATTGGATGGCATATGTTAGCTAGGCTGCATCTTTAAACATCAGATATCTGCACAAGATATTTAGCTTAACGAATAGACGTATGGTTCCATTTGGTAAAAATTTGTGAGCTGGCAGCTAATGAAGATATTTTTGGACAGCGATAGGAGAACCTTCATCGTCAACAATAATCATTTCATCTTCCAGTGGTGGTCACTTGTTTATGGAGATATCTCAGTTTTCATCTTCCAGCTGGGGAACAGTAAGTTAAATTACTTTTAGCTTGTGAGGTCTAAGCCTCTCTTGTATCTATCTATAATATAAAGGACAGTAAATTTTTGGTCCGACGCATGTTCTTTGGTTCAACGATGATAAAAGGACTAAAGTGTCCCTCTGTCTATAAGAGAGGAGGAGGTCCCATGTTGGGTGCGGAGCAACCGGTTGTTACAACGGCACCCCCGCCTCCAGCTCCTCTTGCACCGCCCCTCCTTCCGCCGCCTCCGCTTCATTCTCGTCCACGCCGTCGTCGCCGGCCTCTTTCGCAACCCCTTCGTCGCAAGCAGCCTCCTCCACCGTGCCGCCGACGCCGACCCTTCCTTCGCCGCCTCCCTCTTCTCCGCCATGACCAACCCCTTCTCCTTCAACACCGCCATCGCCATCTCCGCCAACCCACTTTCCATCTACTCCCAAATGTTCCGCCGTCGCGTTCCTCACGACACACACACCTTCTCTTCCTTGCTCAACACCACCGTCGTCGCCGCCACCCGCCGTCAGGTCGCTCCACGCACACGCCCTCCTCCTCGGATTCCGGTCCGATCCCTTCGTACAAACCGTCCTGCTCACCACCTATACTCGACGCGGCTCCGCCGACCACGCCCTGCGGGTGTTCGACGGAATGCCTCACAGGGATGTCGTCTCCTGGACCGCCGCCCTCGGACGTCCCGCGACGGCCCTGCTCGTCTTCGCCTCCATGAGGCCCCACGCCGCCCTGAACGCCTCCACCGTGGTCTTTGTCGTGTCCGCCTCCGTCGGGTTCGGGTCCCTGGCGCTGGCCCGGTGCCTGCACGCCTACGTCGAGAAGGTCGGGTTCGGAGGCCGCGTCTCCGTCCGGAACTCCCTGGCGCTGGTCCGGTGCCTGCACGCCTATGTCGGGAAGGCCGGGTTCGTGTCCGTGCCATTATGGCACGGGTTATCCACTAGTATATATATAAAAGATAGTCAGTCGTCAATATCCTGCAGGAGGAATAGAGATGAGCATTATTCGATATTGGACCAAAAATTAAACTGAACAGAACTGAATAAGAGATTCGATTGGATTTAAAAATAAATCGGTTCGTTTTCAGTTTTAAAAATACTAAAAAAATTTTTTATTCAATTTCGGTTTCTGTTTTGGATTTCGGTTTCGGCCCAAAATCGAATAAAAAAATTTAGTTTATATATATATATATATATATATATATATATATAAAGCGCAAAAAAAACGAAAATTGGAATAAAACGAAAATCGAACCAATTTAATTCGGTTATGGACCATTTCGGTTCGATTCCGGTCGCATTCAATTTTTGGTTATTCGGTTCAGTGGAACCGAATTAACCGAATGCCTGTATGGGAGAATATTAAGTTTAAATGACTTAGCATGTAGTTTGCTATTGAAGATATTCTAGTAACAGCTTGTTCTAATAATAAGGATCCATGCTCTCACACCTCACTTGATTGTTATTTGTTTTCGAGAACAGTACTTATTGTGCATTATCTTTGAATGTTATTGTATTTCATTTATTTTGAGATTAGGATTCAAACTTATTGTATTTCATTTATTTTGAAGCACTCTCAGTGACTATTCGAGAAACTATTTCGGAGAATAATCATAAGGTCACTAATGCAAATGCTCTGATATTGGAACGAGAATACATGCAAAGTGTTCTTATTGTTAGTTTCGAAACAAATGATCTAGATAGTAGAACGATCAGATACAAAAATATCAGACAAACAAATTTGTTCTATGTTCTGAGTAACCATCAGAAACAGAGACTTATGTGCAAATAAGTTTGCTTTCTGTCTTCAGTATTAAACATTTCGGAGACTTCAGTGCAAACAAGTTTGCTCTCTGGAAGAACAGTAGCCAACCAAGAAGAAGAAGAAAAATAAGAAAGAGAAGATTTCAACAGCCTTGCTGGAGTGATAAAAATTACCGTTGCTCAAAACAAGATTCGTCTTTATACGATCCGCTTTCAGGAACCCGCAAGTTCTCGAAAAACCTCTGGAACGTACTATAGTCAACTTTTTGTGGCTTGAACGGGCTCCCTTTACTTTCTTATTTGGTGCATCTAATAGAGGGAGCCAGAGGGCTCTATATATAGAGTGGAGTGAGACTTCACTTCTTCTCTTATCCGATGTGGAACTAAAATACAAATACTCAAAAAATATAGTTTAATATTTAGATCATCCCGCAAACAGCGTAGTCGTGTGCCAGTCCACGCCTAGATTCCATATGCACCCGCGTATGCACGAAGCATCCTTGAGCCCATGTCCGAGTTCGAGTCCGAACGACAAAAGCAGCATGCTTTCTTGTTGGAGTTAATCATTTTTTCTTCTAAAAAATACCCCAACATGGCACCCACATGTGCCCCACCACACACACCTCAACACATGCAAAGCATCATATTGAGATATCCACTTGATGGCGTAGCCAATGTGGAACTATTTTACACTAGTCCAAAGACAAAAATACCAACAATCCCCCACGTATCTTAATATATGTGGGTTGAGCGTTTGTCACGACCCGCACCCGCTATAAGGGCACGTGTACGTGACAACGCCCAGCCCTCACCGGAAAAACGGCATTGAACGCTGTAGGTTTTCTACTCTAACAACATTTTATATATATATATCAAAAACCTGTCGAGAATATGGTCAACTCCGAACGGAGGATAAGCAATGAATGAGTGCTCAATCACAACTCTAAGATGATAAAGTAAAGACTGAAAGATAAAGACAACAAGACGATAAAATATAACCTGTCAAGTCCAAACACAAATAATATACAAGTCCAAGTCTCTAATACAATCCAAAATGTAATACAGTCTCAAAAGTAACTGGAGACAAGGTCCAGTACAAAAGACCTACTCTAACTAAGCAATAGGTAAAGTCTCGTCAGGCGGAGCTAAGCCTTGCGGGACCAAGTCTAAGCCCTCTAAGTCATCCGGACCGTAGTAGGTACTGCAATCCCTCTCATCTGCATCTGTAATATTTTGTCAACATATCCAGTCAGGATGGAACGAGTACATATATCTCATAACATATCTCAAGATAGAATAAAAGCTATAAGACTGTAAATAGAGCATATACAATAAAATCATGGAGTGTACATAAATGTATCATGGCATGGTAAGCTGTAGAGCTAGAGCTAAAACAAGAAAGTAGAACTGAATCATGGTATGTACACAAGTCAAGGTGAGCCATATGTCCAATGTGTGTGAGTAGTAGTTTCAACTTGTGATCGGCTTGGGTACCTGTCGAGAACTGGCCTGGTAAGTCATAAGTGCGGTATATGACTCACACTGTTCAAGAATGCAAGGGGATATGATCACAGGCATACACTACTACTCCCCCTACCCCAACTGGTAGAATGGATCCAGACAGGACACGTCACTGCACGGGATTCTAATGAGAAGATAGCGAACCTTCTCTAGAATCAGTGACCATATATTGAGCAAGAGCTGCAAGGGAGCTTGCACAATACATCCCAACCTAAGAAGGAGAAACATCTCTCGTCGGGATCCAGTAATACCAATTCGTGAGAACCATGTGTCAGGAATAAGCATATCAACACTAAGTACACGAATCATAACAGTTATCATAAATTGGGATTAAGTTATCAGAGAATGTACTCGCCTATAATATGATAAAATATGTCAACCGAATCCACTGCAGTATCTCGAGGACCTATAGAGAACAAGATGTATCAATATTGTGTTTAGGAAGTAAAGTCGAATCAAATTAAATCCTATTAAGTCATTCTAGGTCAAGACAAGTCAAGTTAGGTCAATCTTGGTCGTAGGAGAACATTGGAAGTCAATCCGAATCAAACTAGGTCGAAAGTTGACTTATAGTTGACTTTTGGTCAACGGGTCAACTCTGGTAAACTCTAGGTCAACCCTACGTCAATCCTAGGTCACTGGTGACTAATAGTTGACTTTTGGTCAACTGTCCAAGTTTAATGGAATTTGGGACTAAATTGGGTAAAGTGTTGACCCATAGTTGACTTTTGGTCTAAAAAGTCAACCGTGGTCAACCGAGGTCAAGACTAGGTCTAGACGGCTATTTCTAATCATTACCAACCCTTACAACCCATATCCAAGTCCATCTTGGACTTCGAAACTCAAATATTGGCCGTAGGCCAATATCATATTTTACCCTTTAAAAGGTAAAATTCTAACTTAGGCAATTACCAAGTTAGCCTACCTACACTTGGTATTTCGACCCGAGCTCCCTAGGGTAGTATGATACTAGCCTATACATTCGTTACCTACCAAGATACCTAGGTAAAGTGGACGTCTAGTCCATCTTACGGCCTATTGCCGATATCTTGAATAAATCAAGATACGCAATGGTACGGCGCGATACCGTCGTCCTACGATCCCGATTTCAACTCGGGAGCCTACCCGCAAAGTCTAATTCACGTATTCTCGGTCTCCCCCAAGTTTCATCTCATTCCGATACTCGGAGCTCCGTTTCACCCTCTAACTCGAACTCCTATAAATCATATTCTTCTAATTCTTCCCATTCTAATTCTTCTAACTTCTTCTAATTCTCTTCTTCTCTTTCTTACTAATTTTTCTATTCTAATTCCCTCTTCTCATTCTTTTCCTATCCTCTTCAAATTCCTAATTTCCTATTCTCTTTTCCCTCCTCTCTTCTAATCTTCTTCTCCTACTTCTTCTAAGCTTCTTCTCATTCTCTTCTTCTTTTCCTTACTTCTTCTAATTCTTCTAACTTTCTAATATCTTATTCTTCTTACTCTACTCATCAATTCCCTCTCTCTCTCTCTATATATATATATATATATATACACACAAACGCACTCACACACACACAAACACACACTCTCACCACCACTCTCACTCATACACCACCACCACCACCATTCTCTACATTCCTTTACACACACATATAATTATATAGACACTCACTCACAAATACATATATATATATATATATATATATATATATATATATATATATATATATATATATATATATATATATATATATATATATATATATATCACTCTTAATTAAGAAAACTCCAATTAAATCCCTAACCTAGATTTCTAGGGAATCCTACAAATTCTAGGACAAAGTGTAGAGAATCCATTTCTCTACATTTATTGTGAAAGAATTAATGCTAAAGAGAATTAAATGGGAATTTATGAACATACCTAGGTTAAGTTTCCTTGGAGAAAGAAAAGCTTTGGAAGAAAGAAGAAATTTGAGAGAGAGAGAGAGAGAGAGAGAGAGAGAGAGAGTGTTTACTTTGTGAAGAAAAAAGAGGAGGGGGTGCTCTCTATCATGGCCGGCCATTGGGGGGGAGGTTATTGGGTTTTGGGTGGAGACCCATTAGCCTCCAACCCATTAGACTTAGGTTGGGTTGATTCGGGTTTGGTTCGGTTCGTTTCGGTTTAATTCTAAATACTAATTAAGCCTCTAAAATGACTAATTAGCCATGGAAATAGGGTTTATGGTTTGTAGCCCAATTAGGATGGCATGTGGGCCAAGCCCAGCTAGTATGTGGGTCCCACTAGTGTCCAGGCTCCCCGGGTCTCCAACTTGAGTCTAAATTGGATAAAATTCAAACCAACGCAAACAAATCCCTAAAAATCATATAAAATCAAATAAAATTCCTAAAAATCATGAAACATGAAAAATGACAAAAATATCCCTAAATCGAAAACTGGGAGTGACAAATCTACCCTCCTAAAAAATAATTTCGTCCTCGAAATTGAATGAGAACTAACACAGCAATCATGAATAGAACAAGGGAAGAAAAAGATAGAATTTTACCTCAAGGCTCGAAGAGATATGGGAATCGCTCCCGTATGTCGTCCTCCTTCTCCCAGGTGGACTCGCCTGGAGAGTGGTGTCTCCATGCAACGCGAACCAAGGGAATGACCTGGTTCCGGAGCACCTTCTCTCTTCGGTCCAAGATCTCAACCGGCTTCTCTGGATAGCTGAGTGTTGGTCCCACCTCGATCTCGGAGTGGTCTAAGATGTGACTGGGATCTGCCACATACCGTCTCAGCGGCGACACGTGGAACATGTTGTGCACTCCCTCTAGTACGGGCGGTAACTCCAGTCGGTAAGCCACTGCACCGACCCTGCCCAAGATACGGAATGGTCCGATGTATCGTGGACTAAGCTTCCCGCCGCCACCAAAATGAATCGTGCCACGCGTCGAAAAAATCCGCAGAAAGACAAGATCATCAACCTAGAACAAAACACAAGACTTAGAGCTTGATCTAAAACAATCACAATCAGACTCAAATACTAGAAAAATCTAAATTATACCTCAAACTCCAATGGCCTCCGGTGGCTATCGGCTCAATGTCGATGCCTATCCTGCGCCACCCGAAGTCGATCTCTGATAACCCTGACCTTCTCTGCAGCATCTACTACCATCTCAGGGCCAAGCAAAACCCTTTCGCCGACATCATCCCAAGATAAGGGAGTACGGTACCTCCGTCCGTATAGAGCCTCGAAAGGTGACATCTCTATACTGGCTTGGTAGCTGTTGTTGTAAGCAAACTCTACCAAGTGAAGGTGGTCCTCCCAAGATCCCCGAAGTCCAAGACACAGGTACGAAGCATATCCTCGAGGGCCTGAATCGTCCTCTCCGACTGCCCGTCTGTCTGGGGGTGGTATGCGGTACTGAACTTAAGCGATGTGCCCAAGATAAGCTGTAAACTCCTCCAGAAGTGAGAAGTTAATCGGCTGTCCCGATCTGAGACTATACTCACTGGAACCCCGTACAATCGGACTATCTGCCGTGCGTACATCTCGGCCAACCTCTCCGTAGACAAACCCACCTTGAAAGGCAAAAAGTGGGCCGATTTGGTCAATCGATCAACAATGACCCAAATTGCATCCTTCCCTCCTGGAGAGCGCGAAAGCCCAGATACAAAGTCCATAGTGATATGCTCCCACTTCCACTCAGGAATGGGTAGTGGCTGAAGCAATCCACCGGGTCTCTGCCTCCCGGAATTCACCTGCTGGCACACCAAGCATCTAGAAACGAACTGAGCCACCTCACGTTTCATGCCATACCACCAAACATGTTGTCTCAAGTCTCTATACATCTTGTTGGCTTCCGGATGCATAGAGTACTGAGAACGGTGCGCCTCCTGAAGAACCTCCTCCCGAAGTCCTCCGCTCGGCACGCACAATCTGGTATCATGCCTCAACGACCCATCCCCTGCTATAGAGAACTCATCCAACAGTCCTGCCCGGACCTGCTTCCTGATGACTCTCAGAGCCTCATCCTCAAACTGAGCTGCCTTGACTCTGTCCATCAGCTCCGACTGCACCTGGAGACCCCACATCTGCGCCTCGAACCCTGGAACTATCACCTCTATGCCCAAGCTGTTGACACAAAGTCACAGTCAACCAAATATTGACAACATTGACTAAATAATACTTGTAATAATTCAATACGACACAGGACGACCACTGTGAAACCCGTATTTTTCAGTAATATTTTAGGAATTATATTTTTATCATTATTGTGGTTAAATAGAAATTGTCAAAAAAATAAAATTTTTTGTTAAGTTTGTGAAGTGTTATATTATTAAGTGTAAAATTATTTTTTTAAAATATTTAACTAGGACTTTTGCTTGTTTGGCCCGGACCCGAAACCCGAATCCGGTTCGAAACCCTTTGAGACTAAAATTATTGTATTTTAATTGTAGAGTTTTTTAAAAAAAATATTCCAAGAGAATTATTCATAATTTTTCTAGGCCCAAAGCTATTTTTACCAAACTATTCAAACCCATATTCTTCCTGCCCATTTCCCAAATGGCCAAAGCCCAAACCCTTTTATACAAACCCATTAAGAGTCACCTATCCATAACCCATAAACCAAGTTTTACAATGGATATTATCCTTCAGGAAGAGAATGAAAAACCATTTTTTTAGCTTTAGGCTCAAGTCTCTGTTGAAGCCTTTAGTTTTCCAAAACCGAAGTCTCTTCGGTTCCTTTCCGACCAAACCGTCGGCTTTCCGACTTCCTCCGCCGGCCGGTCATCAAGACATGGTGGCTTTTCCCCTTCTCTAATGGTAACCCCAACCCCTCTATTCCTATTTAAAGGCCACTTCTCCACTCTTCCCACACCATTCTTCTTTCCCCTCCTTCCAAATCCCTAGATCCCTCACCAAATTTCCGGCGATCCCCCGCTGGGCCGAGCCCCTGGCCGACCCGAGCTCCACCGCCCATCCTGGGCCACCCGACCAGCGCACCAGGCCGGCCATCCGCCGACGAACCCGGCGCCCGACCCCTCGACCCGCTGACGCCAGCGCCCAACGCCGATCCCGAGGCCGCCGACCCCCTTCGCTGTCCCGATCCGCTTTCCGGTGCTGAACCGCGCGGCCCCGTGTGCTCTGTCGGTGTTTCGTTTTCGAGCCCGTGACGTTTCCGATCCGAGTTCCACTTCGGATTTCTATTGTCGTTTGGGTAACCTCTAATCCAGTAGTTTTCCTATATTATACGTAGTCCATGATGAAATTCTGGTCTTACCAATTCCTTCAGGAATTTGGTTTTCCAATAACGTAACTATTACATTACTGTTTCGGCTTTTCCGAGTTCTTCAGAAAATCATTTTTTTTGCTGCTGGTTTGGTTCTTTGATTGTTGGATTATCTGGACAGAACTTAGTTCTGTAGAATTCTCGGGATTTCCGAGAATTTCTCGGAAATGGTTCTGTGTTTTCAATTCTCGGGTTTTCCGAGAAATTTTCGGAAATAAGTTGGAGTTTAAATTTACTACATATTTGGTATCCTGGACTTTGTTGGGTTTTCAGATTTGGCTCTGTGAGTTTTTGGGATATATTGTTAGCTTTAAAAAATAAATAGTTCTGTGGTTTCCTATAAAGTTCGGGATTTCCGATATTGTTTCGGGTTTTCCAGTTTGGCTTTGGAAATTATTTCTGTGGATGGTTATATATATATATTTGGGGTTTGGGAGTTAATTTGCAGGAAAACGGAGCGTTTCCCAGTTTTGGGTTATCCCGAAAATAGAGAAAATGCTGCCAAAATTTCTATAAAATTTGATTATATGATTTTAAAATGATTTTCGGAAATAATAATATTTTTGGGCGACGACCTTATCGGTCAATGGGCCCCAGTGAAATGCAAACGCACCGGTTTGTCCGGACGTTGAGGCAGAGTAGCTGTAAATGAAGATTGGACCAGTTCTGAGACTCATTTTATTTTATTCTTAATTATTAGTTATTATTAATTTTGTAGGACTAACAGTTTATTTCTCTTATTTTAATTCATGGAAATGTAAGGGCATAAGCCATTTATCTATTTTGTGAATTGTAATAAGTTAGGAATTAGCTGTGATTTTGCTGGGATTGTGAACGCGTAGAATTAATTAATCTTATTATTAATTAATATTATTATTTAATTAATTAGAAATTCATGATTTTCTCACTTAAAGAAAAGAAAATATATTTATATGTATAAATATAAAATACTAACTTTTTCCCAATAAAATTGATAAAAACAAGTTTTTCGGAATAAAACATAAATTTGATTTCCTAAATTGTAACGCACTAGAAAAGCGTGTTTTGATTGTGTTGATTAAATACAAGATTAAAATTGACTAGGAAACAAAATCTAGAGATTGTAACTAGATTCTAGAGTTGTGGTTTCTGAGACATAATTTCCGGAATGTAGGATTTCAAAGAAGAGAGGTGACTGTTCAAATCCTGAAGAACCAAACTCGTCCAACTTAAATTTAAGGCAAGTACATTTATGTGGATTTACGATTATTTTAGCAATCATTTCATTGCAATTTTAAACCACTGTTCTAACACGGACTCTTTCGGGAGTATTGACTGTACTGTTGGGGACTGTGGGAGTAGAGTAGTGGATATGACCAAATCCAAAATTAGGATAACTTACTGTATTAGCTTTCCCCTCTTCACGCGGAGACAAGCCATATCGTATCGCTAGGATACTACTGTAACCCAATCCGGTCATATTCATTACCTATTCACGTCACTGTACTGTATTTCAAAACTGTTTCATTTTTTTAAACTGTTTAAAAGTGCATGATATTAATTGTTATTTTAATTGTTAAAATTTGCATAAATTTGTACTTTGCTCCCTCCTGACTGGAGACAACATTTTAGGTATTTCTGATGACCTAGAGATGCTGATCAATAGCTACTATGATCCCGATTTGTACCCGGCGGTACTTCCAGCTGATGAGGATGTTGTGGCGTCTCCATAGATGCTACTTTTGTTGAGAGTTTATTAGTTTTTTGTTATTTCAAATTATGAATCCTTGTATCAAAAATAAGTTTTAAATTATCGTTTAAATAAATGTTGTGGAAAATTTAGTTTCAAATGTTGTTGATCACCTGCATATGGATTACAGCTTACTGCCGCCGTCTCATCAACGGTGCAGGCTGGGCATGATCCGATTCGACCCAAGTATTTGGAGACCGGGTCGTGACATGTTTTTAGTGGTGGTCCATGCAGGTCGATCAATCAACAACTTAGGAAAACCTAGGAAACATTTAGAAACATTAGAACATTAATTTACCACAACATAGGACCGAAATATATTATAATTAAATATTTTTGTTTGACTATAGATAGGCTACCTTGCTTATGTTCATATCCTAAACCTTCCAGAGAATGGCCACTGATAAAACCAACCCTGCTGGCGATGGGATGTCAACACCTGATCAAACCCCACCGCCTCAATCAAGTCCGGGTTTTACACCCCATCCGTTGAATACGCCTCGTGGGTTGTTTGCTGCTTCAACGGTGGACCCATCATCTTCCCAGATGGAGATGCAACCCCCTGTGGTTACGCCCACTCCAGCTGCCCCACCGGTGCCTGTGGACCCCACTGACCTCATAGGTCTGCTAAGAGGAGTGCTAGAAGCCCAGAGAACTCAAGCTAAAGCTCATCGCGAGCAGACGGCCATTATGAGAGAAGGCATGGAGAACGTCCATAGCGTGGCAATGGCTGCACTGGAAAGAGGAGAAGCAGCTCAACAGGAACCAAGGCCTGCCAAGGTAAACATAAATTTAAGGATCAATTTATGTAATAATAAGGCCATTTAATTAATGAAAATCATATTGCCAAGGTGGGCGATATTGAGAGCTTTAAGAAGCAGAACCCTCGACCTTTCAAGGGAACCGAGGGAATCGTCTATGCTGACGAATGGCTCGATAGTATGGAGCGTCTCCTGAGCGTCGCTCGACTTCCAGAAGACCTCAAGGCTGAAGCAGTGGGACTCCAACTGCAGAATGTAGCAAGCACCTGGTATCGGAATGAACCCCGACTCCAGGATAGGCAAGTTGACTGGGACACCTTCAAGAGGTTGTTCCAGAGGAAGTTCTTTCCAACTTCAGAGTTGCGGGAGATGGAACGACAATTCCAAAACCTGAAGCAGGGCAACATGACTGTGGGAGAGTATGCTGCTGAATTCGGCCAGCTCAGCCGATTTGCCAAGAACCTGGTAGCTGATCCTGACGATCATGCTGAAAGGTTCAGATATGGACTGAGAGAAGAGATCCGCACCCATGTGATCTCAGGCGGTGCCAAGACTTATGAAAAGATCCTGGAGCGAGCTCAAGACATAGAGAAGAGCCAACCAGCCCGCTCGAAGAGAGATTATCCTGGAACTAACAACTTCCAGGGTAATCAGAAGAAGCCCAACAACAACAACAACAACACCAACAACAACAATCGTCCTCCTTACCAGCAGGCGAGGAACAATGACAAGGCGCCTCAGAGGCAGATCCCCATCTGCGACTTTTGCAAGAGGTCGGGACATCTGGCAAACATCTGCAGGAAGAGACTAGGGCACTGCCTAGTCTGTGGGTCTTCCACCCATCAAGTGAGGGACTGCCCTCTGTCGACTAACCGGATTGGAGCAACTCCGCAGAAAGGACCTCTGTCCACTCAGCAACAACAATTTGGGCAGCATCAACAGAAGACGGGGCGAGCTTTTGCCCTGACAGCAGAGGAATCAGAACCAGCTCAGGAACCTATAGCGGATGTCATATCAGGTTCTATCTATGTGCATTCCTACCCTGCCTTCGCTTTATTTGATTCGGGAGCATCTCATAGTTTCATAGCCACCAAATTCATATCTGCACACCATATAGTTACTGGCTTTAGCAAGAAGATCTGTAGAGTTATGACTGGAGGAGGACCCCTACCTATTACTGAGATCTGTGAATGCCCTATCACCATAGCTGGCCATAATTTTATAGCACCTTTGCTTGTCATTCCCTTACCTAACTATGATATATTCCTAAGGATGGACTGGTTAAGTAAGCAACATGCGCTGATAGACTGTCATCGAGGATGTGTAGTCTTCAGTCCACCTGGAGAACCGGAGTTTGAAATCTCTCGAACTCCGGAGGAGATGGAATGTGTTACCTATACCTCTATCACTGAAGAGTCCGGACCTCCGCACCCTATCATAGCGGAATTTATGGATGTTTTTCCTGATAGTCTTCCCGGGTTACCCCCAGACCGAGACTTAGAGTTCACCATTGACCTAGTCCCCGGTTCTTCCCCTATTTCTAAGGGATGCTACAGAGTCAACCCGAAGGAGGCCAAGGAGATGAAGGATCAGATCAATGAACTGAAGGCTTTGGGATTCATTCGAGACGGAGCTTCACCCTGGGGAGCGCCTGTCTTGTTTGTTCCCAAGAAGGACAGAACTGTGAGGATGTGCATCGACTACCGGGCGCTGAACAATATCACAATCAAGAACAAGTACCCTTTGCCCCGGATTGATGACCTGTTTGACCAACTCAGTAGAGCCAAGGTGTTTTCCAAGATTGATCTCAGGTCTGGCTACCATCAGATCAAGGTCAGGAAGGAAGATATTCCCAAGACGGCGTTCAACACCAAGTATGGGCAGTTTGAATTCTTGGTCATGCCGTTTGGACTGACAAATGCTTCGGCTATATTCATGAACCTTATGAACAAGGTTTTCCATGAATACTTAGATCAATTTGTTGTTGTCTTCATTGATGACATTTTGATCTATTCGAAGACTGAAGAGGAGCATGAGGAGCACCTCAGGAAGGTTCTTGGAACTTTGAGGAAAGAGAAGTTATATGGTAAGCTATCCAAATGTGAATTCTTTCTAGACAAGGTGGATTTTCTTGGCCATGTTGTCACAGGAGAAGGAATTTCGGTGGATCCTAAGAAGATAGCTGCTGTGGAGAAGTGGTCTACCCTAAGCTCAGTTGCTGAAATCAGAAGTTTCCTGGGCTTGGCTGGCTACTATCGGAAGTTCGTGAAGGACTTTGCTAGAATTGCCGAGCCAATGACGAAGCTGACTCGGAAGAATGAAGAGTTCGTCTGGACGGAAGATTGCCAGGCTGCTTTTGACGAGCTGAAGAAGAGGCTTACCACTGCACCAATCCTTGCACTACCCGCAGGATCCGGTGGTTTCACAATCTACAGTGATGCCTCTGGAAAAGGACTGGGATGTGTTCTTCAACAGAATGGAAAAGTGATTGCTTACGCATCTAGGCAATTACGGAACCATGAGAAGAATTATCCCACACATGATCTGGAGCTGGCGGCAGTTATTTTTGCATTGAAGCTATGGAAGCACTATCTGTATGGAGAGAGAGTAGAAATATACACAGATCACAAAAGTCTGAAGTATGTTTTCACTCAGAAAGAGTTGAACATGAGGCAAAGAAGATGGCTGGAGCTAATGAAGGACTTTGACATCGACCTGTAATACCACCCGGGTAAGGCTAATGTGGTTGCTGATGCACTTAGTCGATACCCAGTGGCGATGTTCTTGACTAAGGAGCGGCATCTGCTAGAAGACATCGAGAAGCTTGGATTAGAGATCATATTGCCTGGAGATAGAAGGATGGAGCTGGATGCTGATTCAGTACTGATGAAGTTGCAAGTGAGCTCGTATCTGATGGACAAGATCAAGGAGACTCAGTTTCAAGACGAGGCACTTTGTAAACTGAGAGACCAAGTGTTGGCGGGAACACTTGAGGGTTTCTCAATCGCCAGTGATGGAGCTTTGAAGAATGGTACGAGGCTTTGTGTACCATCTGGCGAACTGAAGAATGAGCTGATGAAAGAAGCGCACCAGTCACAGTATTCTATACATCCTGGAGCTAATAAGATGTATCGGGATATGCGCACTATTGTTTGGTGGTATGGAATGAAGAAAGATGTGTCCAGATTCGTGGCGAGATGTTTGATCTGTCAGCAAGTGAAGGCCAGTAGACAGAGACCCGCAGGACTTCTACAACCGCTGGACATTCCGGAGTGGAAGTGGGAGCACATCACAATGGATTTCGTGTCAGGTTTGCCTCGTTCCCAAGGAGGGAAGGATGCCATCTGGGTTATAGTGGACCGACTAACCAAGTCAGCTCATTTTATCCCCTTCAAGGTTGGTTTATCCACCGAGAAGTTGGCGGCACTATACATGCGACACATCTACCAGATTCATGGAGTACCGGTAAGCATTGTATCTGACCGAGACACTCGTTTTACCTCTCACTTTTGGAAAAGTTTGCATGACAGCCTGGGGACACAATTGAAGTTCAGCACTGCCTATCACCCCCAGACAGATGGTCAATCAGAGAGGACGATTTAGACACTGGAGGATATGCTGAGATCGTGTGTCTTGGAGTTCGGAGGATCATGGGAAGACCATTTACACTTGGTAGAGTTTTCTTATAATAACAGCTACCAAGCCA
Organism: Iris pallida; assembly: GCA_029216955.1. Taxonomy (NCBI): domain Eukaryota; kingdom Viridiplantae; phylum Streptophyta; class Magnoliopsida; order Asparagales; family Iridaceae; genus Iris; species Iris pallida. Next base: position 34,756,213 of record JANAVB010007399.1, read on the forward strand.
GCATTGGTATGATCCCATTTGAGGCTCTGTATGGACGTCGTTGCCGTACACCTTTGGCATGGGAAGACGTAGGAGAAAGAGTACTGCTGGGTCCAGAGATGGTGACCGATGCAGCAGAGAAGGTGAAGATAATCAGAGACAAGCTCAGAATTGCCTAAGACAGACAGAAGTATTGGGCAGACAGCAGTCGTCGACCACTACAGTTCGAAGAAGGAGATAAAGTCTTTGTGAAGATTTCTCCTACCAGAGGTACAATCAGATTTGGCAGAGCGGGGAAGCTGAGTCCTAGGTACATTGGACCATTTGAAGTTCTGAGCCGGATTGGAGAAGTGGCATATAGGTTAGCTCTACCAGCTAATCTAGAGGGCGTGCACAACGTCTTTCACGTCTCACAGCTCAGAGGCTACGTCCCTGATGAGAATCACATCTTAGACCACTCAGAGCTGGAGATTGGACCGAGCCTCACTATGCCTGAGAAGCCAGTTGCGATTCTAGACCGAGGTGAGAAGAGAACCAGGACCTCGATGACTCCGATAGTTCGGGTAATGTGGAGGCATGATTTCCCAGGCGAGTCTACCTGGGAGCGAGAAGATGAGATGCGGAAGAAATACCCGTATTTATTTGAGACCTGAGGTAATTTCTAACCCAACTCTTTAAATTTCGAGGACGAAATTTCTTAAGGAGGGAAGGTTGTGAAACCCGTATTTTTCAGTAATATTTTAGGAATTATATTTTTATCATTATTGTGGTTAAATAGAAATTGTCAAAAAAATAAAATTTTTTGTTAAGTTTGTGAAGTGTTATATTATTAAGTGTAAAATTATTTTTTTTAAATATTTAACTAGGACTTTTGCTTGTTTGGCCCGGACCCGAAACCCGAATCCGGTTCGAAACCCTTTGAGACTAAAATTATTGTATTTTAATTGTAGAGTTTTTTAAAAAAAATATTCCAAGAGAATTATTCATAATTTTTCTAGGCCCAAAGCTATTTTTACCAAACTATTCAAACCCATATTCTTCCTGCCCATTTCCCAAATGGCCAAAGCCCAAACCCTTTTATACAAACCCATTAAGAGTCACCTATCCATAACCCATAAACCAAGTTTTACAATGGATATTATCCTTCAGGAAGAGAATGAAAAACCATTTTTTTAGCTTTAGGCTCAAGTCTCTGTTGAAGCCTTTGGTTTTCCAAAACCGAAGTCTCTTCGGTTCCTTTCCGACCAAACCGTCGGCTTCCCGACTTCCTCCGCCGGCCGGTCATCAAGACATGGTGGCTTTTCCCCTTCTCTAATGGTAACCCCAACCCCTCTATTCCTATTTAAATGCCACTTCTCCACTCTTCCCACACCATTCTTCTTTCCCCTCCTTCCAAATCCCTAGATCCCTCACCAAATTTCCGGCGATACCCCGCTGGGCCGAGCCCCTGGCCGACCCGAGCTCCACCGCCCATCCCGGGTCACCCGACCAGCGCACCAGGCCGGCCATCCGCCGCCGAACCCGGCGTCCGACCCCGCGACCCGCTGACGCCAGCGCCCAACGCCGATCCCGAGGCCGCCGACCCCCTTCGCTGTCCCGATCCGCTTCCCGGTGCTGAACCGCGCGGCCCCGTGTGCTCTGTCGGTGTTTCGTTTCCGAGCCCGTGACGTTTCCGATCCGAGTTCCACTTCGGATTTCCATTGTCGTTTGGGTAACCTCTAATCCAGTAGTTTTCCTATATTATACGTAGTCCATGATGAAATTCTGGTCTTACCAATTCCTTCGGGAATTTGGTTTTCCAATAACGTAACTATTACATTACTGTTTTGGCTTTTCCGAGTTCTTCGAAAAATCATTTTTTTGCTGCTGGTTTGGTTCTTTGATTGTTGGATTATCTGGACAGAACTTAGTTCTGTAGAATTCTCGGGATTTCCGAGAATTTCTCGGAAATGGTTCTGTGTTTTCAATTCTCGGGTTTTCCGAGAAATTTTCGGGAATAAGTTGGAGTTTAAATTTACTACATATTTGGTATCCTGGACTTTGTTGGGTTTTCAGATTTGGCTCTATGAGTTTTTGGGATATATTGTTAGCTTTAAAAAATAAATAGTTCTGTGGTTTCCTATAAAGTTCGGGATTTCCGATATTGTTTCGGGTTTTCCAGTTTGGCTTTGGAAATTATTTCTGTGGATGGTTATATATATATATTTGGGGTTTGGGAGTTAATTTACAGGAAAACGGAGCGTTTCCCAGTTTTGGGTTATCCCGAAAATAGAGGGAATGCTGCCGAAATTTCTATAAAATTTGATTATATGATTTTAAAATGATTTTCGGAAATAATAATATTTTTGGGCGACGACCTTATCGGTCAATGGGCCCCAGTGAAATGCAAACGCACCGGTTTGTCCGGACGTTGAGGCAGAGTAGCTGTAAATGAAGATTGGACCAGTTCCGAGACTTATTTTATTTTATTCTTAATTATTAGTTATTATTAATTTTGTAGGACTAACAGTTTATTTCTCTTATTTTAATTCATGGAAATGTAAGGGCATAAGCCATTTATCTATTTTGTGAATTGTAATAAGTTAGGAATTAGCTGTGATTTTGCTGGGATTGTGAACGCGTAGAATTAATTAATCTTATTATTAATTAATATTATTATTTAATTAATTAGAAATTCATGATTTTCTCACTTAAAGAAAAGAAAATATATTTATATGTATAAATATAAAATACTTACTTTTTCCCAATAAAATTGATAAAAATAAGTTTTCCGGAATAAAACATAAATTGGATTTCCTAAATTGTAACGTACTAGAAAAGCGTGTTTTGATTGTGTTGATTAAATACAAGATTAAAATTGACTAGGAAACAAAATCTAGAGATTGTAACTAGATTCTAGAGTTGTGGTTTCTGAGACATAATTTTCGGAATGTAGGATTTCAAAGAAGAGAGATGACTGTTCAAATCCTGAAGAACCAAACTCGTCCAACTTAAATTTAAGGCAAGTACATTTATGTGAATTTACGATTATTTTAGCAATCATTTCATTGCAATTTTAAACCACTGTTCTAATACGGACTCTTTCGGGAGTATTGACTGTACTGTTGGGGACTGGGGGAGTAGAGTAGTGGATATGACAAAATCCAAAATTAGGATAACTTACTGTATCAGCTTTCCCCTCTTCACACGGGGACAAGCCATACCGTATCGCTAGGATACTACTGTAACCCAATCCGGTCATATTCATTACCTATTCACGTCACTGTACTGTATTTCAAAACTGTTTCATTTTTTTAAACTGTTTAAAAGTGCATGATATTAATTGTTATTTTAATTGTTAAAATTTGCATAAATTTTTACTTTGCTCCCTCCTGACTGGAGACAACATTTTAGGTATTTCTGATGACCTGGAGATGCTGATCAATAGCTACTATGATCCCGATTTGTACCCGGCGGTACTTCCAGCTGATGAGGATGTTGTGGCGTCTCCATAGATGCTACTTTTGTTGAGAGTTTATTAGTTTTTTGTTATTTCAAATTATGAATCCTTGTATCAAAAACAAGTTTTAAATTATCGTTTAAATAAATGTTGTGGAAAATTTAGTTTCAAATGTTGTTGATCACCTGCATATGGATTACAGCTTACTGCCGCCGTCTCATCAACGGTGCAGGCTGGGCATGATCCGATTCGACCCAAGTATTTGGGGACTGGGTCGTGACAACCACATCCAGCTCAAACCAGACGACAGCTCAGTTTTGCAAATACAAGTCGTTTTTGAGTATGTACTTTTATATTTATTGAGTCTAGACTGTTGTAAGCTGAGTTGTGCTGAGCTCTTGAGACTTGACCTATAGCCTATCCAAAATCCATAAAGCTCCACATCCAAAATAAGCCCATTGGACATTAAGACCCATTCTGTGCTCTGGAGACAGAGTTCGGGCCGAACTTTGTCCCCTAAAAATCAGCACCCTAATTTTTAGGGTTGGCTGGTTGCTAGTTGTCCAGCGGCCAAATTTTTGAAAATTCCTACCAGAATTCTGGCCGAATTCTGCCTGCTAAAACCCTATAAATAGGCCAAGAATTCTCTCATTTTCATTTTATCCCATCTTCTCTTCTCTTCTCTCTAAAGCTCAATATAAGCCATACCCTTCTTCATCTACTAGCCACAAGCTTCCTAAGTCTCGAGTGCTCAGCATCTCTCAGTTAGGAGTCTTGTGCAAGAGTTCAAGAAGTCGCTTGAAAAATTCCAAGCATCGTCACTACGATCCTTTGTAAGAAGTTGGCGTGCTCTTCTGAAGAAAAGGCACGGGGTGTAACTACTATTTTACAAATAGTGGGTTTAATCCTGAGCTAGAGTTCTCAGGCCTGGACTAGTCCTCCATGAGGGAAACCAGGTTAAAATCGGCTGTGTTTGCGTATGCTTTCTTGCTCCTTATTTATTTCCGTATTTACTCTGATTAGTTTTTCTTGTGAAAGAGTTTAAATTTTTAATTGGCTATTATCGCTATAAACTCTATTCACCCTCCCTCTAGAGTTTCCATCTGCTTTTCAATTGGTATCAGAGCTCTGTTCTCTCAACAATGACTAACATCCTAGAGCTGATCCATGGCAACCACACAATCCTTGATTTCCAATCATGGTGAAGGGCAGTCCACTCATAGGCCTCCCCTATTTGATGGAACTAACTACACATATGGGAAAACAAGGATGAGCTTTTATCTCAAGTCGCTAGACTTTGACCTGTGGACTATCATCACTGACGGTTATAAAAAGCCCGCCAGAATAGTTGTCAATGGTGATCTCGTTGGGAAATCACATGACAAATATTCTGACGAAGAGAAGAAACAGGCAAGTCTAGACGCGAGAGCTATTAATGCTTTATTCTGTGCTATAGACAAGAATAAGTTTAACAGGGTCTCTACATGCACCACATCTCACGAAGTATGGAGACTTCTAGAGGTGACGCATGAAGGAACCACCCAAGTCAAGGAATCAAAGATAAGCCATCTCACTCAAGAATATGAGGCTTTCAAGATGAAGCCAAATGAGATGATTACGCAAATGTTCACAAGATTCCTCGACATCATCAACCCCCTGTCTTCACTCGGCAAACAATATTCAAATCATGAGAAGATTCGCAAGCTACTTAGGGGACTCCTAAAGATTTGGAACCCTAAGGTGACAGCCATCATAGAAGGAAATGATCTCACAACCATGTCCATGGAGACCTTAATGGGAAAGCTAATGACTCATGAGCTTGACCTCAAGGACTTCGAAGAGCCTGCTCCTAAGGCTAAGGAGATCGCACTCAAAGCTCACCGACGGAGGGCTGACCCCGAAGAGACGGATGACGACAACTCGGAAGGTGACGATCAAGCTCTCCTCGTCCGCAACTTTAAGAAATTCCTTCGCTTCAACCGAAGAAAGAAGGAACCTCAAGAAGACGACGAAGAAGAGCCAACCAGCTTTGGTTACAAGAAGACAGGACATGTCCGAAAAGATTGTCCATACTTAAAGAAGAGCAACCGTTATGAGAAGCCATACAAGAAGACTTCCTCAAAGAAATATGCCAACACAAGCATTTGGCATGAAAGCGAAGCTAGTGACTCCGAGGAAGAAAAGGACTCTCCTCAAGATACGGCTAATGTGTGCCTAATGGCAACTTTCGACAAGGTATCAAACGAAACTCTTGATGACTTCACTTTTGATGAACTTGGCGATGCTTTCACCGATTTACTTAATGATCACAAAAAGGTCATTGGTAAATACAAACATGCCAAGAATAAAATCAAAAGTCATGAAGTCGAAATTCAAAGACTTTCTCTATTACTTGATAACATTAGAGACACTTCACCCACGGATGTCACAGATGAGGTATCTAAGCTTAAAATAAGCTTACATGATGCCGAAGCACGCATTGAACAACAAACACAAGAAATCACAACACTCAACACGGAGCTTGCAGAAGAAAAGAGTAGATACAATATTTCTATTACTAAGATGTATGGTTTGAATGCTAAGATTACTGAACTGCAAGCTGTCTCTAAGAAACTAGAGACTAAATTGGGAAAACAGGTTGCTCAACTTCAAACCCAAGAGACACACACAAAGCATGATACTTCTCATACTAGTCACCCACGTCATCCACCTGCAACACGTAATCATGCTTACATATACACACACTTTCACAAAGCACACAAACCACATGCACGTAGAAATAACTATCATATGTCACAAAATCATTATGCTACACATAGATACAATCATCACCATGTTGCACAAAAATAGCATCACCATCACTCTACATATACACAACATCACCATGCTACTCCATATAGACAATATCACCATGCCACTCCACATCACTCTACACATAGTCATCATCACAATGCTAATTCTACATATCATCATACTTTTCCTTATCACTCTACTTATAGACATCATCAGCATGCTCCTAATATAAATATAAATGCTACATGTACTTATTATGGTTTACATGGACACATTTTACCATAATGTAGAATTAGAAGATTAGTAAATAGAAAGATATATGCATGGTTTCCAAAAACTAACTCTTCATGACCCTCAAGAACTTGGGTACCAAAGGTCACATCTACTCTTGATGTAGGTGGACCTTCCCTCCTCAACTAAAAGTAAGTGGATTCTCGATAGTGGATGCTCGCGGCATATGACGGGAGACGCAAATCTTTTCGCATCACTATCGATGAAGAGAGAAGGATATGTATCCTTCGGCAACAACCTAAAAGGTTATATTATAGGTAATGGTAATATTGGCTATCCTCCCTCTCCTGTAATAAAGGATGTCTGCCTAGTGACCGAGTTAAAGCATAACCTACTCAGCATTAGTCATCTTGCTGACCATGGATATGACATTAACTTTGGACAAAACAATTACCTTATTTATGATAGGTCAACATGAGATATTGCTTTTGAAAGGGTAAGAGAGGATAATATTTATATTTTCTATTTGTCTATAGATACTAACAATGCAGGTAGATGCCTATTTGCTCATAAAGATGAAAGATTACTATGGCACCAGCGTCTTGGTCATGCCAATATGGATACTATATCCAGGCTATCGACCAAGAAGCTAGTTAGAGGCTTGCCCGATATCACATTCAAAAAGGACATGGTATGTGCCGAATGTGAATTGAATAAGGCAACCAAGTCCTCATTTCATTCCATTAACTCTGTAAGTACTACTAGACCCCTACAATTTCTTCATATAGATTTATTTGGCCCTAGTAGAGTAGCCAGTCTTGGTGGAAAACTCTATGCCTTTGTTATTGTTGATGACTTTTCAAGATTTACTTGGGTTTTCTTTCTTACAAATAAGAGTAATACTATTTCGGTTTTCAAGATTTTTGTTAAGAAAGTTCAAAACGAAAAAGGCTACATGATTACTCGAATCCGAAGTGATCATGGGGGCGAATTCGCAAATTCTGATTTTGAAAAGTTTTGTGATTCTAATAGTTTTGATCATGAGTTTTCTTGTCCAAGAACTCCTCAACAAAATGGTGTTGTGGAGCGGAAGAATATGACTCTTGGCGATATGGCTAGAGTCTTGTTGAACAAGTTTTTACTTCCGAAATACTTTTGGGCTGAAGCTGTCAGTACAGAATGCCACATTTTAAATAGGGTACTTATTCGTCCTATTACGAAAAAAATACCCTATGAGCTTTGGTTTGGGAGAAATCCAAATGTTTCTTATTTTAGAGTTTTTGGTTGTAGATGCTTTATCCTTAACACCAAAGACAACTTAGGCAAATTTGATGCCAAAGCTGACGATGGCATTTTCCTTGGCTATGCTGCCAAGAGTAAGGGATATAGAGTTTTTAACAAACGCTCATTAATTGTAGAAGAGTCTACAAATGTGACTTTTGATGAAGATAACAGTGCAGTAGCTACTCTTGATGATGATGTTGAGCCATCAACTTCTACTCCAATAAATACCACAACCGAAACCAATTCTCTGGAGGGCTTGCCAAAGAAATTCTCTTTCAAGCCATTACATCCAAAAAATTTGGTGATCGGTGAGGTTTCACGTGGAGTAACTACTAGATCATCATTAAGAGACTCTATTGCTAGCACTGCCTTTATTTCATAAATTGAGCTGAAAAATATTTTAGAAGCTTTCAATGATGAATTTTGGATTTCTGCTATGCAAGAGGAACTCAACCAATTCGAGAGGAGCCAAGTATGGGAACTCGTTCTTAGACCGACTAATCACTCGATTATTGGTACTAAATGGGTTTTTAGAAACAAAGTGAATGAAGATGGTTCAGTCACACGCAACAAAGCTCGTCTAGTAGCCCAAGGATACAACCAAGAGGAAGGTATCGACTACGATGAGATGTATGCTCTTGTTGCTAGATTGGAATCCATTCGGATGCTTCGTGCATTTGCAAATTTTTAAAATTTTAAACTATTTCAAATGGATGTTAAAAGTGCTTTCTTGAATGGATTTATTAAGGAGGAAGTTTATGTAAAACAACCTCCTAGCTTTGAAAATCACAAATTTCCCGACCACGTGTTCAAGCTAAAGAAAGCGTTGTATGGCCTCAAACAAGCCCCTAGAGCTTGGTATGAACGGCTAAGCAATTTCTTGCTTGAGAAAGGTTTTTCAAAAGGGAAAATTGACACCACACTTTTCATAAAATCTTTTAAAGACACTATTCTTTTAGTACAAATATACGTAGATGATATTATATTTGGTTCTACTGATGAAATCCTTTGTAAAGATTTTGCCAAGTGTATGCAGACCGAGTTTGAGATAAGCATGGTGGGGGAGCTCAACTACTTTCTTGGGCTGCAAGTCAAACAAATGTCAAATGGAACCTTCATCTGTCAGTCGAAGTATACAAAGGACATGCTGAAGAAATTTGACCTTAACAACGTCAAACCAATCAGCGGTCCAATGGCTACTTCAACCAAACTTGAACCAGATGATAGCGGCAAACCCGTAGATCAACGTAAGTATCAAGGTATGATAGGCAGTCTACTCTACCTTACTGCTAGTCGCACTGATATTATGTTTAGCGTTTGCCTGTGTGCTAGATATCAAGCTAATCCTAAGGAATCACACATGACCACGGTTAAGCGTATCTTTCGATACCTTAAGGGTACGGTTACAGTGGGCCTATGGTATCCCAAGTCAACATCATTTGACCTCATTGGTTACTCTGACGCTGACTTCGCCGGATGCAAGGTCGACCGTAAAAGTACGAGCGGCACGTGTCATTTATTAGGAAAAGCTTTAGTCTCTTGGTTTAGCAAGAAGCAAAATTCTGTCGCACTATCCACAACAGAAACTGAATACATCGCAGCTGGACGTTGTTGTGCACAAATTCTATGGATGAAGCAAACCCTTGAAGACTATAACATATCTTTCATGCATATTCCAATCTTTTGTGACAACACTAGTGCTATAAATCTTACTAAGAACCCTATTTGTCACTCACGCACGAAGCACATTGAAATACGTCATCACTTTTTGCGTGATCATCAGCAAAAGGCATGATTAACTTAGAATTTATTGACACTGATCATTAGTTAGCAGATTTTTTCACAAAACCATTATCTAAAGAGCGCTTCAATTTTCTTTGTTGTGAACTTGGAATTTTAGATGAAGCTGTTGTAAATTAAAATAAACCTGCATAAATATCGAGTATATCTCGATTCTCTAATGATGAACTTGCTATGGGTACAAGCCGAAAGGGTCCTTCTGACAACAAGGCGTAAAAGCCTAAGAGACACAGTGCACTATGTAGAAGCATGGAAAATATTAAAGAAAATGACCCATGCGGCCAAAAGAACCCCATGCGGCTCAGAAAGCCCATGCCGCTCAAAGATTCATGCAGTATAAGGGGCTATGCGGCCCAAGACATCCCATACGGCTCCGAAGACACGTGGCGGGACAGTCCTCTTCTCTGCCCTCTCGCATTAATTGTTTGACGGCTGACAACTCTGAAAAAGTGACAGTCCTGACACAAAAAGAAGTAATTATGACTCTGTCATAATGACAGACCTCTAGGGAAGAGAGAGAGAGAGAGATCTCTGACACAAATCCTCCGAGAGCCATAAAGATACCACGTGGCCTTGCCACGTGGGCGTTCGTATGCGGCTCGAGCAAAGACTTCCCATGCGGTTCAGAATGAAGCCATCCTATGCGGTCCAGGCCGAGACAGCCTCATGCGGCTCGAGCAAAGACTTCTCATGCGGTTCAGAATAAAGCCGTCATATACGGCTCAGGCAGAGACAGCCTCATGCGGCTCGAGCAAAGACTTCTTATGCGGTTCAAGAGGACCATTTCCATACGGCTCAGGCGGATGTATCCCTATGCGGCTCGCAATGATCACCTCCATGTGGTTCAAAGGCTCGAGGGAGGGCCACTACCCAAGCAGCCCTGACACGTGGCCCTAACCATATGTGGCCCAAAATCATATGCGGCTCACTCGTCATGTTGTTCAGATCTCCCCAGTGGCTCCTAGGATACGTGTCCTAAGCCGATCAATTTCTCAGATTTACTGCAATCAAAGATTGGGTCAAATCCCAATAATCTGGGACACGTGGCAGGAGAATAAATTTAATTTATTCACAAACACCAGAAGATCATTATGAGGAAGATTTATTCCAATCAGCATTAATTGCTGATGGGATTTGGTGTAATCTACACTCAATGGCTCGGATTCGGCACAATAAAAAACGAACGGCCTAGAATGACCAATCCACAGGCCGCCGCCATCTCCAAGAGGTAATCATTGGCAACCCTAATGATCATATCCCACTATTATAAATAGCAAGGTGCCATTCCCTTGTGAACATATATACTGTCAGAGAGAGATACGCACATAGAGGCTCCCCCGATAGTCAGAGAGAAGAATCCACAGAGATCAATCCAGAGAGAGAGAGAGAGAGAGAAGCCAGAAGAGCAATACGAGGAGAGCAGGAGGAGCATTTCTTCGTCAACGCCAACCATCTCGTCACAGGAGCCAAGGCTGCATACCGATCGTCCAAGGAGTAAGGCAGGGCTGTCGTCACCTTTCCGAGCCTCTATCGTCACCCCCCAGAATCAAAAATAAACAATTGTACTTAGATTGCTGTACCTAGGTTTTCGTCCCTAGGCTTTCTTTGTACAAGCGAGTTTGTATTGTGAGTCTAAGTTCAGTCCTCCGATAATTGTTCTGTACTTTTACAATCAATGGCAAACACGATGGCGACTCTGCTGGGGACAAACTTTTCCACGGCTGAGGAGTTGGTGACGCAATCGGATGCAGCCAAGCTTGGCTCCATGCAACAAAAGATGGTCGCCCGGTTCGACCAACAGGCGTTCGAAGAAATGCTCTCCGATAAGAGAGCTGGCCCGGACCAGAAGCGAGCCCGCACAAAGAAGGCCCGCAAGGAGTGGAGATCCCGATCCTTCGTTCCTACTGAAGCTCTTGCAGAGATACCCTCTGTTGTTCAAGACAGCGAGCAAGACTCTCCTGCGGCCCTACTTCAGACCGTAGGTAACTCTGTTGTCCCCAAGTCCGGCAGAAAAAAAATACTATGATGCTGGACTTGCAGGGGCAAAGAGGAACTCTACGCGATCCGATCCGCATAAGGGTGCTAGCCGCATAAAAAAAGCTCATGCGGCCACATCCGCGAACCGCAGAAAGAAAACTCACACGACCACATCTGTCAGTCGCATAGCTTATGCAGCTACAGTTGCCAACCGCATGGACGAAGCTTATGCGGCTACTGAAGTCAATCGCTTGCAGAAAACCCATGCGACCATAATTGCCAATCGCATGCGGCCAGCCTGCACGGTCGTGACTCCTAGTCGCACAAGGATAACCCATCCGACAGCTAAAGACAGCCGCATGCAGACAGCCTGCACGGTTCCTAATCCTAGCTGCATAGCGGCTGTTCTACGCTTCTCTCAATCAGTCTTCGACCGTCTCTCATGCTGTCCCGACCATAATGACTCTCTGGATGATAAGCCAAACTCTGTGGTATTCAACTTAGACTCTTCTTATTACGCACCCGCAAGTGCTAAAAAGAAGAAGTCTAGGGCAGCGCGGGCTCATCAAGCCCAGTCAGCTGTCCCAACCTCTGACTATCGGGGCATCTCGTTGACTATCACACGGGCCTCTGATTGGAAGTTGTATAGAACCGCTCGAGTCCAGCCCCCGACGGCAAAAGGACAAAGTGGTTCCTCTGACCTGCGTGAGGCGATCCACCACAAGCGCAAGGAAAGAGAAGGAGCTTCGGTGTACAAAGAGTCCTCGCTTGGACGTCACTGCACCAAAATCATCATCAACTGCTGTTGCAACAACGGGGCAGCGACGGAAGATCGGCCGTCAGTCTTCCAAAGACTACAGCATCCGAGCTCAGAGGACGAGGCACCTCCTGTTGTCTCCTGCAATTGCACTCAGAAAATCCCCACCGAGGGGAGAGGGAAGAAGACAAGCATCTCCAGCACCAAGATATCAACCACTACAGCTAAGAAACCGTCGTCTAAACGGCCGTCCTCCACCGAAATATTCCAACACACCCGTTCAAAAACAAAATCTGCTGCAATGGAAAATTCATCATCCACATCGCTGGGGGTCATGGGAACTGGGGGTAGCACTCCTCCGAACATCCACAACAATCCGATGTTTCAAGGAGACGAACCCAGAGAAACAACTCTTCCATCAGGAACAACAGACACCGATGTCCCCGAGGACACCCATGAAGACGAAGCAAGCTCTGAGGTTGGGGATACCGTTCCCTCCGAGTCCTAGCCCGAAGAGAATATTCCCATCTATCTCGATAACTTCTCGGTGCATGGGTATGACTCGGAGGACACATCCTCCACCGTTCCTACCATCACTCCTCATGTAAGGACGGTGTTCATGATGGACAGCAATCAAGGTGGTTCCAGCGATCGCCAACGCATCGACACTTTTGAGGCTATACTGCAAGCCTTGGTCAAGTCTGTAGATGAAATCAAAGTCGCTCTTCCAACTCTGCAAGGAGAAACGCCTGGCCAAACAAGCACGGGTCCTGCGGTCAATGCGGACTCGAGCTCAGCGGCACCAAATCCGGGCAATAATCCTCCCGAAGTAACAGCCCCTACCGCGACAGATGAGGCCCTAGAAGTAAGAAGAGAGGTCCAGGAGCTCCGAGCCATGTTCCATGCCCGAGAAAATGCTCAAGACCTCATAATGCGGCAGCCATACCCTGCCGAATGGAGGGATGTTCCATTCCCACCAAGATATAAGCCGTTCAATATCAACCAGTATGATGGCAAGACCTCAGCAAGTCGGTACATCACTTACTTCGAGGTCACCACCGACCATCTGCCCCATGATGATGCTATCCTCACGCGATTATTCATTAGGGCATTGGAAGGAGTCACTTTCGACTGGTATCGCAATCTGCCGGACAACTGCATCCACTCCTTCGCCGGCTTCAAGTGCCTGTTCTTGGAGAGATTCTACGAAGTAGGACAGGACGTCACCATGTCCACCCTCATGGACGTCGTCCAAGGTGAGAAGAAGTTGACAAGGAACTACATTGAGCGGTTCCGCCAAACCGCCATGAAGCTGCCCTCCGGAAATCCGGATTCTTCCTTAATTAAAATTTGCCAAAAGAGATTGCTCCCAACAATTAGTCTCTGGATGGGCGAGAGTCAATTCAAGGACTGGAAGGCATTTATCATCAGTGCCACAAGTGCCGAAGAACGATTGAGAAAGGCTCGCCAACTGGGATTGTACATCTCAGAAGGAGAAAACAAGGGCAACCGTCCCAATAACGATAATGGGGGTAGCCCCTCCAACAATCGGGATAGCAAAGGAAAGCAGGCTATGGTAGCAGATACAGCACAAAAACCTGAGCCAAAGCCAGCAGACAAACAATGGCCGCAAATCACTTACTCCTTCGAAGACGGTCACGTCAAGCCTATCTTGGACATGCTCATACAAGGAGACAGAATTCAGCTTCCTCCACCTAGACGGGAGCCTCGGCCGGCAGATCTGGAGGATCCGAAGTTCTGCCACTACCACCGCTACGTCCACCATCCTACACACGACTGCTACCAACTGAAACGATACATCCAAAACCTCATCGATTCGAACGCTCTGGCCATCGATTTTGAGGAGGTAACCGTGGCAGCCAATATGGTGTCCGTACAATTCGGCAGCTTTCCTCCGACGAAAACTCAAGACGGCGTGGTCCCCATCCCTCTGGCAACAATAAAGATTACCAATCTTCCACCTCCCCGAGATCAGGCTGCTGGTCTAGTACCCCTCACCACATCACGAGGGGAGGTCATGTGGATCCATCCAGACTTGGTGTCAGAAGTAACTCGGCCCACACCATCTTCCACCTACAAGAAGAGAAGTAGAAAAGTCAGGACCTGCCACACAATCTCGGCAGACATCGAGGAAGCTACAGCCATCGTCACGCGGTCTGGAGCGCAATCCCAACCTGTGGTTGATAATCCAGCTGAAAATCATCAACCCACTACAACTGATGCTCCGGGACCGGCTCAACCTTCGACGACCGACAAGCCTAGGCCGAGGGAGACTCGCTTCGATAAATCTCTCCAAAAAAAGGCAGCCCAAGGGCTAGAGAGGCCCTACAACTTTGACATCTTAGCGCAATTGGCTAACACACCGGCCAAGTTGTCACTGTACGAACTCCTAAGGCTCTCCAAGGACGTTCGTATTGCATTGAGCGAAGCACTCCAAAATGCCGATGCCTATCTGGCTCAATCCAACCTCACCGGAAAGGACTCACCCGTGGATCTCCAAGACAGTGCCTGTACGGGAGCAATGCCCAACATCGTCTTCACTCCGCAGGACATGCTCATCAAAACCAACCTACACGATCGCCCGCTATACTACACGGGATACATCGACGACGTAAAGGTGAATCGGATGTACATTGATCTTGGCTCTTCCATAAGCATCATCCCAAAGGGTCTGCTACATCATCTCCGCATCCTAATGTATCGTCTGACACCTACCAGCACCGCCATCAGCGGTTTCAATTCGGGCAGGAGCTACCCTATTGGGAAGATTCATCTGAAGAGTCAGATTGGCGATCTCCAATCCGAAGTTACCTGCTACGTCATAGATTCAGACACTTCTTACAACATCCTCTTGGGGCGCCCATGGATACACGATTATATGATCGTGCCTTCCAGGCTACACCAGTGCCTCAAATATGTCGACAAACACGGCTTCGTGAGGATGGAATTTGCTGATATCGATCCCTTCAAAGGGGTCAAATCTTACTACTCAGACTCCTGTCTGTACGAAAAATCGAAGAAGCATCTTGCTGAAGGAGATGTACAAGCCAGTATCGAGACAGCCACAGGATCAGAGGAACCTCTGACGATCTACCTCCAAGCTCGCAAATCGGGCAACTCCGCACCCCTTACTGCCACTCTGCGGAAGGACGCGATCAGCCTCTCGGCGCAGGAGGAGCAGGTGATAATCCGGCTGCCAAGATCCGGCCAAGCGTCGAGACCCACAACGACGCCACTGACAATCAGACTGCCGAGAGTCGGTCAACCCCAAACGGAGAAGCTCAATCCCTCCGATAGGCCACTGACGATACGCCTTCCCAAGAAGGGTCGTCACCCCGATGCGAGGTCTGACACTTCTAGCGAACCGGCCACTCCTCGCTCCACATCGAGTACCAAACTGGGGATCACTAGTCTGCCAACGACTCCATGCTCAGCCCCATCAACTGAACCGCTGACGATCAAGCTCCCCAGGTCGTCCTCTCAGTCTTCATTCACACAGGGGGTAGCCGAAGAGGAACCGGAGCTAGCCAAGTATGTGGCTGCCCATACTGATGTTCCCTCCGCTGATGATGTAATCCCCCTAGAAAAGATACCTTACTTCATCAATAAAGGGTTATCTTTGAACTACACCGAGCTCAATAAGCTATGTACAATGTATGCTATAGAATACGGTATAGGCACTCACCTGCACACACAGGTGACAAATGTGTACACCGCAATCCAGCTTACTCCAGTAGAAGACGCTTACCGAATAATCGAGGGAGGGGACCATCCAATCATCTTCGGCCGGAAGTACGACCCGCATCCCTTCACCATAGAGGAAGCCGACCTCGGGTCAGATGCCGAAAGATTGTCTCTGTATCTTTATAGCCCCCAATCCAAATATCTCATGCAGAAACAGGGGTATGATCTGGAGACGACGCCAGGTTTAAACTACGGCACTGGGCGATGATTACCTTTGAAGCCGCCAGTCCCGGTGGGCAAACCACGAGACTACTATAGCAAAACTCGATGCTGGCTGGGGTATGTAATGCCTACTATGACCCCTGAGAGTTCAGATGAAGAATGCGACTGGCAGTCACATTCAACCGGGTCACCGACTTCGGACTCGGATACCAGCATCGGAGATGTGTTCAGACAAGTCATGACAGTCAACATGGCTTTCGTCGACGCTTACGAAGAAGACGAAGACATCCCTGAAATCCTCGAGCTAGAGCCGTGGGCCCAACAATTGGACGCACAATGGAAAAAGTGGTTCGAACAGAGAGAACCTCCTACTGAAGATGAAGTCATACAGGTTGACCTCGGCAGCGAATCTTCTCTAAAACCAATTTTCGTCAGTAAAAGCCTAGCAGACGAAGAACGGGAGTCGCTGCTAGAACTTGTCAGAGAATACATTGATGTGTTCGCCTGGAGCTATGAAGACATGCCAGGGTTAAATCCCGACATTGCCCTTCACAGACTCAACATTCGGCCGGATGCAAAGCCAGTCAAGCAACAACAGCGATGCTTCCGCCCAGGCATCATGGACGCGATCGAAGCCGAAGTCAACAAACTGATAACCAGCAGTTTTATTCATGAGGAACAACATCCTGATTGGTTCGCCAATATAGTGCCCGTCCTCAAGAAGAATGGGAAGATTCGAATCTGCATCGACTTCCGCAATCTGAACGAGGCATGCCCCAATGATGAGTTCCTCCTCCCTATTACGGACATCATGATTGACAATACCTGTGGTTTTGAACGTATGTCAGTCATGGATGGTTTCTCGGGGTACAACCAAATCAAGATGTCTCCTGACGACGAAAAGCATACATCATTCCGAATACTGATTGGCACATACTGCTACACAGTTATGCCTTTCGGTTTAAAGAATGCTGGCGCCACATATCAAAGAGCTATGAGCATCATCTTCAGAGACCACTTACGCAAGACAGGGGAGTGCTATGTTAATGATATAGCCATTAAGAGTCGTTGCAAGGGAGACCATCTGCAGGATCTAAAGGCGGTATTCGACCTAATACGAGCGCACAATCTGAAAATAAACCCTACGAAGTCCTTTCTGGGCGTATCCAGCGAAAAGTTCTTGGACTTCATCATCACGGCACAAGGTATCCATGTAGACCCTGAGAAGACGAAAGCAATCATGGAGATGGTCCCTCGAGAAATCTCCGCGAACTCAGAGGCCTCCAAGGGAGACTAGCTTACATCAGGAGGTTCATTTCTAACCTCTCCGGGCGATGTCGACCATTCACGCACCTCATGAAGAAAGGAGTCTCATTCGTATGGGACGAGGAATGTCAGCGTGCTTTCGACAGTATCAAAGAATATTTGTCAAATCCTCCAGTTTTGGTAGCCCCAGTTCCTGGAAAATCATTCCTGCTCTATGTACGAGCAATGGAACATTCCCTCGGGGCTCTGCTCGCACAAAACAACGATACAGGCCATGAGCAAGCCATATATTACCTCAGCCGAATGATGATTGGGCCAGAGCACCGATACACCGCTGTGGAGAAGGAATGCCTTGCCCTGGTGTTCGCCATTCAAAAAATACGGCACTATGTCACCGGACAAACGATACATGTTATCTCACGAGTCAACCCTCTCAGGGTCCTCATGATTAAACCAGGGACACTCAGCTCTCACTTTGCTACATGGGCAATATTGCTGTCCCCTTATCATATGATCTTCGTCCCCCCAAAAGCCAGTTAAAGGTCAAGCCCTGGCAGACTTCTTAGCAGCCCACCCAGGCTCGAAGTCCTCCAAGATATATGAAGAGATCCCAGATGAGGTCGCCGACTCGCATACAATTTTTTACGATGATATATGGCGAATGTTCTTCGACGGTGCTTCGAGGACCGGACCTAAAGGCAATATAGTCGTCGAAGTCGGGGTAGTGCTGGTCTCCCCTTCCGGATTGGTGATTAACTGCGCTTATTCCCTCACAGATCCCTGCTCTAACAATGTGGCCGAGTATAACGCTCTGGTCATTGGCCTCCAACTTGCAAGAGAGCTGGGGGTAGAATACCTTGAAGCATACGACAATTCCCAACTAATCGTCAATCAGATCCGGGACTCATACGAGGTCCGCCACGAAGACATGATCCCTTATCACCAAATAGCAATTGACATCATCTCTTCATTCGAGGGGTTCTTTATCGAACATGTCCCCAGACTCTGAAATATCGAAGCTGATGCCCTAGCTAGTCTTGCCGCTTCCCTAGCAGTTCCGAACTATGATCGGCAATCAGTGGATGTGACAGGCCACGAACTGGTCTGTCCCAAGAACAATGTACAATTCATGGCGAGTTATTCCGTCCAGATGATCGATGATGCCCCAGACTGGAGACAACCATTCATCGACTTCGTCGTCTACGACATCCTTCCCGAGAACCCAAAGGAAGCCACTTCCATCAGACGGCGTTCTCTCAGATTCTTCTATGATACAGAGACAAAAATGCTGTATCGCCGCTCCTATGACGGATTACTGCTCTGGTGTCTGTCAAACGCAGAAGCCAAATAAGCCATACGAGAAGCTCATGACGGTGTCTGCGGGGCCCATCAGCCTGGCCCTAAATTACAAGACCGCCTCCGCCGAATGGGCTACTACTGGCCCACAATGGTGGCAGATGCAATAGACTATGCAAGAAAATGCAAAGTCTGCCAAGTCCACGCGGACTTCATTCACCAACCATCCGAATTTCTACATCCGACAGTGGCGTCCTGGCCATTCGAAGTATAGGGAATGGATATTATTGGTCCAATCACCCCACCTTTCTCCTGAGGACATCGCTTCATACTTGCGATCACTGATTATTTCTCCAAATGGGCGGAAGCTGTCCTACTCGCAGAAGTCAAAACTTCAAACGTGATCACCTTCCTTAAGCATCACGTCATCTACCGCTTTGGACTGCCCCGAAGGATCATCCATGATAATGGTCTGCAGTTTGCAAGCCACGCTTTCTATCGATTTTACGATAAGCACCGTATTCAGAATGTCGCTTCGACACCGTATAATCCGACAGCGAACGGGTTGGCAGAGGCAATCAATAAAACAATCATCAAACTCCTCAAGAAGTTTGTCACCTCCAACAAGCGTGACTGGAACGAGAAGCTCGGCGAATGCTTATGGGCTTATCGCACCACAGTTCGAACAGCCACCGGGAATACACCATTCTCTCTAGTATACGGGAGTGAGGCAGTTCTCCCATTAGAGACTCAAATACCCTCACTCCGTGTTGCCCTCACTTATCAATTGACGACGGATGACAACTACCGACGTCGATTACAAGAGTTGGAGGCCTTAGATAAAAAGCGCCTCCTAGCTCAGCAAAGGATCGAGTTATACCAAGCACGCATCTCAGGAGCCTTCAACAAGAAGGTCAAAATCAGAACATTTCAAGTGGACGATCTTGTTCTGGCAGTCTGGAGGCCAATGGTCATGACTCACAAGACCGCAGGAAAGTTCCAGCCAAAATGGGAAGGTCCATTTGTCATCGAGGCCGTGTTCTCCAACGGTGCTTACCGCCTCGCTAAGCAAAACGGAGACTTGCTCATGTTGCCCGTCAACGGCAAGTTCCTGAAGAAATATTATGTCTAAACAATATTTTCCAGATTATTGAGTCATGTACCCGCTGGTACCGCTGAACTCACCCTCACAATTTTCCAGGTCATCGAGTCATGTGCCCGCTGGTACCGCTGAACTCACACTCACCATTCTCCAGATTCCCGAGTCATGTACCCGCTGGTACCGCTGAACTCACGCCCACAATATTCCAGATTTTTGAGTCATGTGCCCTCTAGTACCACTGAACTCATGCCCTTCTTCCACAAAGATATCCCAAATTACCAAGTCATGTACCCGCTGGTACCTCTGAACTTACACTTTGATTCCAACATTCATGGATTGTCGAGTTATGTACCCGCTGGTACCCATGAACTTACATCCCGGTCACTCTTTTGAAAGAAAGTCATGTATAACCGTGCCGTTGAACTTTCTTCCTATAAGAGACCCTCCCTCATGATCCACTACCCGCACTCCCAGTGCACAAAAAGGGTAACGGGTCCACAAACTTCCAAGACGGCCATATCCTCATTACCTCTGAGTTGTCCTACTTCTGCCAAAAACAAATCACCCCTTACATAGAACTTCCATGTCCTCATTACCTCTGAGTCGTTCTATGTGCCCTCCTTTATTGAGCCCACTCCTGTCATGTCCTCATTACCTCTGAATGGGAAGGCTCCGTCGAAGAAACCTTCATACTTGCCATGTCCTCATTACCTCTGAGTAAGTATGATGATCCCCTTTCAACCTATTATCTGTACCCACAACCGGAGTACGCCAAGGGTAACGGGTCCACAAATGTCCTCTATTGACCACAAATGTCCTCTGTTGACCACAAATGTCCTATGTTGACCACAAATGTCCTCTGTTGACCACCAATATCCTCCGTCGAGTTCGCTCTTGCCATGTCCTCATTACCTCTGAGTAGGAAGACTCTACGTTTAAAAAAAAAAAACTTTCCTACTTGCCATGTCCTCATTACCTCTGAGCAAGTATGTCGGTTCCCCTTCATCCTATTATCCGTATCCTAAACCAGGATACGCCAAGGATAATAGGCCCACAAATATCCTCAGCTAAGTTTCTTAGCACAAACCTACCATCTCATCATGTCCCAGGAGCCCAGCTACTCTACGGCATTCCTTTTTCCAATACCAAGAGCACCCATGACCACTTTGCCATGGCTGCTTCAGGTATCCTGACCAAAACTTGTTATCTGTACCTAAAACCAAGGTATGCCATGGGTAACAGGTCTATAAATATATCCCCTATGCGGAGGAGAACATCACCACAATATCACAAGCGCAGCAGGCAATACAAATGAAGGGTAGAATTGAAAGCACTCTTTATTTGAAGGAAGAAAAAAGTATTACATATTTCGGGATCATGTCCCCTTCAGAAAGAAAGAAAACAGGAACAAAACAAGAAGAAAAGGCCGACTATAGTTCGGCATTGCACAACTCCAAGAGACGGTTTTTCACCAAGGCAGTCCCCCGATCAAGCCTCTGTTTAGCTCGGCGCTCGGCCTCTTGGGACAACTGCTCTGCGTCATTCAAATGCATATACGCCTGCCAGTTGTTCTCCATCTTCTTTAGGGCAAGCTCTAGATTAGCAAAAGCCCTACTGTACTTGTCAGCCTCCTGAATAGCAATCTTTTTCTCAATACGAGCAGCCTCAAGCTCTGACTCCAGGAAGGCCAGCTTTTTCTGGAGCTCGAGGATCTGTTCCCGGGCATCAGTTACCCCGCGGGAAGCATCCACTTCCCGAGTTGTGCAATCTTCAGTCCGATGGCTCCATTGGTCGTACAACCGAGTCAGATCCCGGCGGTCCTTCAATATAGCCGGCTTGAGCGATTCCCGGGCAGCCATCACCTTCTCCACCGCGGTAATAAGGAAGTTGCGCTCTTGATTTATGACTGCGGGTAAATCAGTCTGTTGCAACAAGCAAAACTGGGCCACGAGAAGATCAGCTTCTAATAGCTTAGGCTACAAAAGCGCAGCCAGTTCCCCTCCTCCAGGGAGTGTCTTAAGGATATTAATCTGGCCACCGGCACATCAACGGGCCAGAGTAAAGGGAGTCCCCCTTTCCACTGCTGTCTCGATCCTCCTCTTCAGGTGGCAATAAAAACTGGCAACCACGTCCTGTAACGCGTCATCCAAGACCTCTGTAGAGGATGGCGTCAGAGGGAGAGTGGCAGACGGTACCGGAGGAGCAGCTTCAGAAGTTACTGCACCCGCCACCAAGGAAGCAAATTTCGTACGGAAAGATGCTTGAATGGCGGCTAACTCCTCTTCCGTCGCCCGAAGAGCCTGGATGCTCGACAGGGAGGAAAGGTTGACCCCCGAAACTACATTCGCAGAGGAGGACACAGGGAGCATCGTCCCTTGTCCCAGCTGCACTACTACCTGGGACCCCGAGCTCGACCCAGACGAAGGTCCCTCGATACAGGGAGGTTCTATCAGGCCCTCTCCGGTAGGGTTCGATCCAGCAATATCCATCACTGGCAATGAAGGGTCGGGATCTGAACATCCAAAGCAACCATTAGTCGACATAATCTGAAAGATAAGATGACAGAATATATAGGCTTATTCACGAGCTATGGTTTAATTTGTATTACCAGGGGAAGAGCGTGGGGGCGACGGCTCGTTCACAGCCGGCATAGGTTCCCCACCCACAAATTCATCATGTTGGGGTTCGGATGTCTCAGGGACGGGCGCGGTAAAGCCCCCATCCTCCTGGGTTGAGGTCCCAGCAAGGTGGGAATCCTCGGCCACGACCGGAAGCACCCCAACAGCAATGATAGCGGTACACACATCACTGACTAAATGAGACAGAACCGGGTCAGCCTCGGTAATCGGGTCCTGAGGAGCGAGCTCATCCGACGCCTATAAAGAGCAAAAGAAACAAATGGTTAGGCCATAACATAGAAGAAGATGAAAGGAAATAGCTGAAGCCCAAATCACCTCAGGAACAATGTCCACATCATCAATAAACAGCCTGCGACGTCTTACCGCAGCGTGCTTCGTGGAATAGGTTCGGTCATCAGTGGTAGTCACGCGCCTGCTTCGTTTACGCGAAGGGCCAGGTACCGCAGATGGTTGATCCTCCACCACCTCGTCAGACCAAGTAGACGGTTGACCCGCAGCCCTTTCAGCCGGCACGACAGGGGGTTGATTCCCAACTTCCTCGTCCGAAGAATGAGATGAGTCATCAGCATCTTGTTCGTCATCCTCCTCATCTGCCCTAGTGGACTCTGAGTCCGGCACAGGAACCCTGTTCGCCCCCCTCCTCCTCTTCTTGGACCCCTCTGGCTTCTCAGCCAAACCGGTGCCAGTGATGAAGCTAGTATTCATATCAAAATCGACCGGAGGCTTGCTCGCTGCAACATGATAAAGGACCGCTATATACAAGATATCCCCTGCCACCTTGGCATCAGGGACTGAGAAGCTGGCCCGGGTATGGGCCACATTATAATAATGCCAAGCCCGGACGCCATCGAGTATACTGCCCTCAAAACTCAAGCAAGCGCTAGGGCGATCCAGGAACAATTGACTATACCCGAATTGACGGAAACATCTACTGGGCAGATAAGGCTCCAGGTATATTCTATTCCGGTAACGATACACCAGGTGCGCGGGGCGGATGTTGCATAACCAAAGAAGCATCTTCTCAGATAAAAGTTGGAAAGGATCAACGTCGTCAATGTGTACCCTCCTCACTTCTCCAGGGGTGAATTCAGGGAGAGATACGAAGAATTCGGGCCCATCAACTCTTGCCAACGCCCTCCGGCAGGCCGGCATGGTATCGTGCTCCCAAGGCTGATGACGATACTGGAAAAGGAAGGCGTCATTATCGGTAACGTTTTCATCAGTTCCTAGCCTCATTAATGACCGATAGTGCATCAATAACCACCCCATGAGGTAGTGGTATGGTCGTTCTATCTGTTCAAAGTCCATCGACACATCACGAGCAATGACTTTGGATGAAAAGGTGCGAAGGCTGTGGTGTATGCTACACACCATGGCCGGGAGGAGCGCCAGTCTTACCTTGAAGACCAATTTCACAGCAGAAAGAATAAAATGTCGGCTGATCCTTTCCATAGAACCCGCGCCGCCCGAGACTACACAATTGCGTAGCCACACCATCAAGAATCCAGCTAAGATCGCTTTATCAGACATCTCACGGGTACCATAGTGGAAGTAACTGAGGGAGTCAGTGCGACTCCCAAACCGGTCACGGCTAGACCTCGACCTTTTGACCTTCAACATCATGTCCTTCACCTTCTCCGGGGTTCGAGAAGTTCGAGACGAAACTTGGCCGGAAGGACGCAACTTGAAAAGATACAAAACCCAGGCCGTGGTGTGAGGGGCGCTCCCTTCTGAGCTATTTTCTTTCTTGATAGCCATCTGGTGGCAGGCGCTATGATGACACAACAGTTCTTGGTACACGGCGACGAAACCAGGAAATCGTCGATCCAGGTCTTCGAATTCTTTGTTCGTCGGTGTATATGCTTTAAAAGCTTCACCTCCCCACGACAATCTAGAAACAGCGTTCATCTCATGGAGAGCAAGCCCCAGCTCTCCTCCGGGGGCAAAGAAAGTCCTTGTACGCCGATTATACAGCTCCAAAAGAGCCATAAACAAAGGCTTGTTAATGGACAACCCGTAGCAGGTACCCCTGACGGCGTAGTAGAGGTCAATTTCCCGAAGGTGTTCCCTATATTTCCTCAAGATCCATGAGGTAAGATTAGTCCATATGGGAATGGGGTTGATCCAGTTCAGCAGCGACAACCTGCCTACGGGATAAAACCCCTTGCGAGCGAGCTGATTCAGAAATGTATCAGCTAGAGTGAAGGTAAAATTAGGGCCAGTCGTGTTTACAAAAGTGCCAGGGAGCAGCCCCATCACAGTCCGACTCACGGATTCCTTGCCCGCACATACTAAACCCGTGCGCCTGTTATAGTGGATGTTGCTCACAAACATTCCCTGTTGGGTAGGAGTCAGGGACCCACCATTGTTCTGCCCAACGGTACCATGTTAAACCATGAGAGAGGATAATGCCGCTCCATCTCGGGGATATGAATCTCTACTCCGTCTACAGAAAAATCCCAGTGCTCTGAAACATCCAGCAATCGGGAGTTCTTTATGGAAAAGGCGTCCCCAAAGAGAAAAGCCGGTTTCAGATATTCTCCATCCAGCTCCTCCGAATTCATCATTGAACAAAGAAAGTGAAAATGTTGGTTATTAATGGCAGCCACCCTCTCCCTAGGTTCATTAGTGGGAAGCTGATCCACTATACGACGAATTAAGTCATCAAGCCGCACGCCCACGACGAACTGAGCTGAACCCACAAGAAGCTCTCCTGCTGGGTTGGTTGGGAGGTTCACTGAAAAAAAGGACAAAGAGAAACATAATTAAAAGATGGTTAAAGCAAAAAAATCACTGAATAAAGAAGCTCCCACGAGCCTATGCGGTTCGGGTCAACAAAGCCTTATGCGGCTCCATGCCAAATGGGTCTCAAGGGATGCGGTTTCGAGGAAGCCTGTGCGGTTCGAGTCAACACAGTCTCATGCGGCCCAAATCAGACGGGAGTTCCATATGACTCTAGCTCGATAGCTTATGCGGATCAGATGAATATACGCAGTTCTAACAGAAGAGCTCATGCGGCGCAAAATGCCATATGGTTCATCCTGCTAGAAACATATGCGGCTCCGTTCAGAGGAGACTTTATGCGGTTTTTTATCTAGAGACTTAAATCCTTCTCATGCGGTTCAAACATGGGATATTTTCTATGTGGCTCGGGTATGAGAAGGTCATGCGGCCCATACAGCATATGCGGCTCTGCCATCAACTTGGGTGGAGGCTTGTGCATAAATATGCAACAGAGCCATGGGTTCTCAAGATTCAAATGCAACCCTTACCATTGAAAGCAGGACGAACATCAGAGGGCACTTCGGGCGCTTCGGGCTCGACGGCCGACGAAGACGTCACCCTCTTGCCCTTCGCGGCGGCAGAGATGACTTTAGAAGACTTATGAGCCATTTGCTTCGACGGGCGGACAAAGAAGATCAGAAAGAGGAGACAGCAAAAAGAGTGAACGAAGGAGAAGGTAAAGAAGTCCCTCCGGCCAAAGTCATCCATATTTATAAACAAGAGTGAAGCGTTTTGATCTCCGTGCGTACACGCAGACCGACTCTTCGGTTATCAAAATAAGCCGCCGAAAATGGAGGCCAAGCTCCTCGGATCCCGCACCAGAAAGTGGCCTTTAAAGCTGACAGCAAATCAACAACATTTAAATACAAAAGATTGCCATACGTGGCAAATAATGACGTGGCAAAGAGCTATACGGATGAGACACTCCTGCGGCTGAACAATCTATGCGGCCAAGATCTCTATGCAGTCAGAATTTCATATGCGGCCAGAAGAATACGACCATGCTTCTTATTCAAAGTATTTCAAATTTGCAAATTGAAAACTTTGAAGGGGGTCTTGTAGAAGCATGGAAAATATTAAAGAAAATGACCCACGCGGCCAAAAGAACCCCATACGGCTCAGAAAGCCCATGCGGCTCAAAGAGTCATGCGGCATAAGGGACTATGCGGCCCAAGACATCCTATGCAGCTCCGAAGACACGTGGAGGGACAGACCTCTTCTCTGCCCTCTCGTATTAATTGTTTGACGGCTGACAACTCTGAAAAGTGATAGCCCTGACACAAAAAAAGTAATTATGACTCTTTCATAATGACAGACCTCTAGGAAGAGAGAGAGAGAGATCTCTGACACAAATCTCCCGAGAGCCATAAAGATACCACGTGGCCTTGCCACGTGGGCGTTCGTATACGGCTCGAGCAAAGACTTTCCATGCGGTTCAGAATGAAGCCGTCCTATGCGGCCCAGGCTGAGACAGCCTCATGCGGCTCGAGCAAAGACTTCTCATGCGGTTCAGAATGAAGCTGTCCTATGCGGCTCAGGCCGAGACAGTCTCATGCGGCTCGAGCAAAGACTTTCTATGCGGTTCAAGAGGACCATTTCCATGCGGCTCAGGCAGATGTATCCCTATGCGGCTCGCAATGATCACCTCCATGTGGTTCAAAGGCTCGAGGGAGGGCCACTACCCAGGCAGTCCTGACATGTGGCCCTAACCATATGCGGTCCAAAATCATATGCGGCTCACTCGTCATGTGGTTCAGATCCCTCCAGTAGCTCCTAGGATATGTGTCCTAAGCCAATCAATTTCTCAGATTTACTGCAATCAAAGATTGGGTCAAATCCCAATAATCTGGGACACGTGGCTGGAGAATAAATCTAATTTATTCATAGACACCAGAAGATCATTATGAGGAAGATTTATTCCAATCAGCATGAATTGTTGCTAGGATTTGGTGTAATCTACACTCAATGGCTCGGATTTGTCACAATCAAAAATGAACGGCCTAGATTGACCAATCCACAGGTCGCCGCCATCTCCAAGAGGTAATCATTGGAAACCCTAATGATCACATCCCACTATTATAAATAGTAAGGTACCATTTCCTTGTGAACATATATACTGTCAGAGAGAGATACGCACATAGAGGCTCCCTGATAGTCAGAGAGAAGAATCCACAGAGATCAATCCAGAGAGAGAGAGAAGCCAGAAGAGCAATACGAGGAGAGCAGGAGGAGCATTTCTTCGTCAACGCCAACCATCTCGTCACAGGAGCCAAGGCTGCATACCGATCGTCCAAGGAGTAAGGCAGGGCTGTCGTCGCCTTCCCGAGCCTCTATCGTCACCCCCCAGAATCAAAAATAAACAATTGTAGTTAGATTGCTGTACCTAGGTTTTTGTCCCTAGGCTTTCTTTGTACAAGCGAGTTTGTATTGTGAGTCTAAGTTCAGTCCTCCGATAATTGTTCTGCACTTTTACAATCAATGGCAAACACACTAGTCCTCAGGACTACCGCTAGCTGGGATCCGGCCCCTGCAGCTAACCCATGGCAGCTTCAAAATATTGAATTATGATATAATTCATTGTTTATTATACGGTTCATTTTCATTTATCACATGCTGAAATACTATTTTTTCAACTTCATATTGATGCTTCAAACTTATTTCATCTGTTTACTTCTTGAATCTTTCTTGTAATTATACTTATGTCTTAGATTGGTCTTTCTTGCTTAACCATTTTTTTTATTTTCTGCCTGATTCTTGTTCTGTGACCAGGATCCAGAATTCGGGCCGAACTCTGCCCTTACCAGAGTTCGGGCCGAATTCGGCCTGACTGTTCCAGAACCGGGAACAGTCTCAGCCGTTGATCAAAAGTTAGATCCAATAGTTATTATTTGCTCCGACCAAGAGAAACCCTTCCCATATTTTCGGTTTCTCTTCCCTCTCCTTCCTCATTACCACCTTTTCCACTTCTCCTACTCAATTCTCTCAAAACCCTAACCCTAATTTCTCCTTTCTAGAGGTTAATTCTTCCCCAAACTCAAGGAGAAGGCTTCTTTTTCAATTCTCGTACATTGTTCATCACTAGTTTGAGGTATAATTCCATACTCTTCTATATCTCAATTTCTTTCATTATCTATTATGTTATGTCTCCACGTTTGTTCAACCGCGGAAAGAGACTTCGGACCGAGGGCGCATCCTCGTCGAATGCTCCTCCTCCCGGTGAACCGCCCGTTGCACCACCCGTTGTACCGGCCATTGAGCAACAAATCCATCCGTTGTTCAATCCTCCACGTCCACATGATCCAAACACTTTTGACAACTGAATTTTTGTATCACTAGACGCATCAAATGATTGGTTTAGTAATTTTTGAACACGTCCGGTGTTTGCGGGACACCCCATCAACTTTACTATATTCTCACAATATGATGCACTCTTTCATGACCTTTGCCTTGATGAACTTGTTACCACAAATTCGATCATTTATCGTAGTGCTATTCAAATGTTCTACTGCAACTTAACCCATGATGATACTCATATTTATTCACGAGTTGCGGGAATTGATATCTCCTTTGACGATTTCGAATTGGTCGAATATCTTGAGCTTCAAGAGCCTAATTCTTGGAAAAAGCTTATTGAAGATAGATCATTTCAATTTTCCGAAGGGATTTCACTTGAAAGCTTCAAGGACGACTTGTGTAGCCCTAACACACGTCCTCGTAAGCTTTTGGCTAAATTCTTCAATCCCTATTTCTATGAGCTTCATCGGATCATTTTCAACATCATTCTACCCAAAGCGGGTTCTACCGATGAAGTCACTTATTTTGAAATCTCTGCCTTATACCATCTCCACTTTCATGTTCCCTTTAATCTTCCACGCACAATGATGGATTGGATGATTAACTGTAGGAAGAAACCAAGATCTTTGGTTTATGCATTATACCTTCCTATGATCTTTCGTGCGTTTCATGTACCCCTTGATGAGTATCCATTCTTACCTGCTCCTGCCTTCCTCTCTAAGGCAAGGAGGCTTCAGGCGGCCATTGGCTCACCAGTAGTATCTGAGCATTCTGATGATGAGCCAGATGCCCCTCCTCTTGGACAGGATCCTCATCCTCCTCCTCCTCCTCCTCCTCCTCCTGCCACCCTCGAGTCTCTTCAGACCATGCTCCGAGATCGCTTCACTTTGGAGGACGATCGATGGACTCAGCTGGATTATCGGACCACCTTGTCGATGAGTGCTATCAGCAACTCGCTGCATGATATTCGGTATTCCATGTCTCACCATCCTTCCATGCCCATTCCTATGGAGCGAGATCCCGGTCGTGAGGGCTATCGTATCAATGACCCTTGGGTCATTCGCTACTTGGATCCTGATGCAGCCTTCGTGGACCCTCGTCGCTCCTTTACTGATCCATCGGACGATGCTGGACCTTCACACACTCGATGATGGATATGGACTGCTCCCTGCTACTGCTACTGAGGATCATAGATTATGGTTTATGCATTTTGTTTTAGTTGCTTTTATGTACTTGGTTTGTATTAGACTTATTATGGGTTGTGACTTTTGAGACTTTGGTAGTTCTATCAGTTTATGTCTTTATGACTCTTGCGATATTTGGTCGTTATATCAGTTTATATGCAGTTTCTTCTCATATCTTTTGGTGTGTTTGCTAGTTATTACTTGTTTATCTTAAATTGCTAAATGCTAAAAGGGGAAGATATGTATATTCTATATTCTTTTTGTCTATATATGCTGTTGGAAGAATGTGGAAGAATGTTATTAACAGGCCAACAAGATTCACAGCATTATTTACGGGAGAGCTATTCTTAAGCTCGGCACTAATTATGGGGGAGCTATGTCTTTACATGTGTCCAGGTATGAATATTGAATATACAATTATTATTTTGTCAATTATCAATATGGGGAGATTGTTGACACAAAGTCACAGTCAACCAAATATTGATAACATTGACTAAATAATACTTGTAATAATTCAATATGACACACGACGACCACATCCCGTTCAAACCAGACGACAGCTCAGTTTTGCAAATACAAGTCGTTTTTGAGTCTGTAATTTTATATTTATTGAGTCTAGACTGTTGTAAGCTGAGTTGTGCTAGCTCTTGAGACTTGACCTATAGCCTATCCAAAATCCATAAAGCTTCACATCCAAAATAAGCCCATTGAACATTAAGACCCATTCTGTGCTCTGGAGACAGAGTTCGGGCCGAACTCTGCCTTCACACAGAGTTTAGGCCGAACTCTGTCCCCTAAAAATCAGCACCCTAATTTTTAGGGTTGGCTGGTTGCTATTTGTCCAACGGCCAAATTTTTGAAAATTCCTACCAAAATTCTGGCCGAATTCTGTCTGCTAAAACCCTTTAAATAGGCCAAGAATTCTCTCATTTTCATTTCATCCCATCTTCTCTTCTCTTCTCTCTAAAGCTTAATATAAGCCATACCCTTCTTCATCTACTAGCCACAAGCTTCCTAAGTCTCGAGTGCTCAGCATCTCCCAGTTAGGAGTCTTGTGCAAGAGTTCAAGAAGTCGCTTGGAAAATTCCAAGCATCGCCACTGCGATCCTTTGTAAGAAGTTGACATGCTCTTCTGATGAAAAGGCACGGGATGTAACTACTATTTCACAAATAGTGGATTTAATCCTGAGCTAGAGTTATCAGGCCTGGACTAGTCCTCCACGAGGGAAACCAGGTTAAAATCGGCTGTGTTTGCGTATGCTTTCTTGCTCCTTATTTATTTCCGCATTTACTCTGATTAGTTTTTCTTGTGAAAGAGTTTAAATTTTTAATTGGCTATTATCGCTATAAAGTCTATTCACCCCCCTCTAGAGTTGCCATCTGCTTTTTACAAGCTCTCCAGATCTGCCAGAAGGTGACGATCCATCGTCAAACACATGGCTACGGGATACCTGCTCAAAGCATCCGCGACCACGTTGGCCTTCCCCGGATGGTACTGTAAGGATATATCAAAATCCTTCATCAGCTCTAACCATCGCCTCTGCCTCATATTCAGCTCCTTCTGGGTAAACACGTACTTCAAGCTCTTATGATCTGTATAGATCTCAACTCGCACTCCGTACAGATATGTAGGTCCTAAAAAAATCAAGTGGCACACATCAACAAAGTCAAAAAATCAAGAAATACAACTTTCAGATGACTTGCGCAGACAACAGATTGCGCATCATTCAGATTACGCAGGATCGATTGCGCACACTCTCAACTGCGCAAGCTGACGTGGCAAAAGTCATCATTATCTGACACAATCAAATCTTCTGACAACTGACAGCACGGAGATCGAGGCGGCCATTCGTTTAATCGTGCAGCACGATGCTCGAGGACAGCTGGCAGCGCAATCCAGTTTGGCGCAATCTGAGTTGGCGCAATCCATTTCCTACGTAAATCAAGTAGGCGTAATCCAAAGCCTGCGCAGTTCATTGTGCGCGTTCCACCAGTACAAATGATAAAGTACACGTGGCATTCATGCCATCAATTGCTCATTTCGTGGCAACTGCCTATGCATGATCATGCGCATTTCAATCAAATGATGCCATGTGTCCAAGACAGTTAACCCTTGATCCAGCAACTGCCTGCGCAGTCCATTGCTGCGCAAACTAATTATTGCGCAATCCATTATGTACAGTCCAGAATAACTGAAAGTTAGTTATTTCCAGAACTCTATAAATAGAGTTTCAAGTCTCCATTCAAGGGGATCACGAATCAATAATCAGAGATCAGAGAGTTCAGGAGTTCTTGTCCAAGTGCTGCTGCATTCTTCCGAGGCTTTTGCCTTCAACTTCTGAGGCTTTTGCCTTCAACTTCCGAGGCTTTTCGCCTTCAATTCCAGAGTTGTTTTCAACTTCAGAGGCTTCGTCTTCAGAGTTCACATCGTCCAAGGGATAAAGCAATCGTCATCTAGATTGGATTCCTAAAGTTGTACCATTCCCAGAATTCAAATTGTAATCTTTTATAAAGTTTGTATCAATAAAGTTCTTCAACTTTTATTTTTGCAAACAAAATGGCGACTCTGCTGGGGACGACTTTCTCCTCCTATGAGGAAGTGACAACTCAATGTGACGTAGCGTCTATCGGAAAGACGCAGAAGACACTGGTTGTGAAGATCAACCAGACAGCCTATGAGTCTATGATCAATTCTAAGACCACTCCTCGCACTACAAACACTGCTGCCACAAGCAGAGTGCGCACAGTGTGGGTCTCCAAGACTGCTGTGCAGTCTGCCAACAAGACTGTTGTACAGTCTGCCAAGAAGCCTGATGCACAATCTGTTGCACAGTCCAGAGTTTCTGTCACCAAGCCCAGTGCACAATCTGTCTCTGCTACTGCTACGCAATCTGCCATTACCAGTACACAGAAGCCTTCATATGCTGCTATGGCTAAGTATAAAACTCTTATGCCTCTGGCGCAATTGGCTGCCAAGCTTCCTGCGCAAACTAACACTCCACCAACCAGAGAGCAACCTAAGCACTCTGTGGCAAGAACTCCTGATGTGCAAACCACAGTCTCTATGGCCAGAACCAATGTGCCATCCTCTCATGCGCAAAGCATTCCTGCGCAATCCAAGAGTGACAGCCTTTTGGCTAAACTCCCTTCTTCTCATGACAAAAGAAAAAATTCTTCCCCTCTTCCTAAATATACTGTTGCTCCAGCGCAAACCACTGGGGGTAGTCCTTTGGCTATTCCTCTTTCTCTTCAAAACAAAGGGAAAGGCCCGTTGGTCTTTTCTCAAACTTCCTTGTCTCATGACTTGGAAGACAACAAAGGGAAACGCTCTTTAGCTAACCCTTCTCTTCAAAACAAAGGAAAAGATCCTTTAATCTTTTCTCGATCTTCTTCAGTTTTTACCGTAGAAGATCAATCTGAACATGCCTCGGCACCAATCAGTACTAGAACTCTTTCAAGCAAGGATTCTTCTTTCCTTTATGACAAGAGGACTTGTACTGATCAAAGAGGTATTCTGCCTACTCCGGTAGCAGAATTCCAGGATCTTCCGACTCTCAAAATTTTCCATTCCAGATAGGAAAAACTGTTAGTGTCACAGACAGAAACCCCTGGGGGTGAATTTGCTGATCTCAGAACTTATCTTAACAGACCCACTTCGGTGAAATGCAAACAGCCAATGCCGAAGATCAAACATCATCAGAAACAAATCTCCAAGGTCAAAAATCCCGACACTTATGCCAATGAAGTGAGCACTTCCCTGTATACTCAAGGGACTAAATACTTGAAGAATCGGAATCATGTTCCGAATGTTATCAAAAAACAAGTCCCTCAGAGTTTTTCTCGTTCTACTGCTGTTCCCGATCTTCAAGAACATCTTAGACAAAAGCAGGATATTATCTCAACACCTTCAGTTCAACCATCTGATCATCATTGCAATCACAAAGTCATCATCCAATGTTGTTGTCAAACAACAAAATGATCTGTCTTTGATCGTTTGACTTTTGCTAAATCTGAACCTATGTCAGAGGAAGACGAAGTCTTGTATGCTTCTGTTAACATGACTTCCCGAGACACTGGGGGTAGAAGATGCTCTAATCACGGTAGATTCCGTAAACCAAGTCAGCGGTATTTAGAATTATTCCAAGAATCCTCTGAAGGAGTGTTTCGACATACTCGTTCTCGAAGCCGAGATACAATCGGTCAAAGGAATCTTCCTCAAGATCCTTCAGGTTATCTACCTGTTTCTCATTCAGGAGATGATTCTTTCTCCGACTATGATGCACATAGCGAAAGCTCTGAACAGACGGTGTCTTCTACGGTACCAAGAGAAGTGACAGCTTATGTTGTCACTGATGATCCAGATGCCTCAACTTCTACAAATCAAGAACAATGAATCGCTGCACTTGAAGACAAGCTAAAAACCATGGCTGAAATGGTTGCTAATATGCATTCTATCATTGTGGCACAACATGCTACACCACCTACCATACTACCTGCAAATCCTGAAATTATAGCATCATCAGTGCCTGTCAATGCTGGATTGGGGGTAGCACCTACTCAAATACCTCATGTACAAGTTCAAACTACACCAAGTCAATCAGGAGCTGGGGGTAGTGCTTACAATACTGTTCCTCCTCCTACTACTTTAACTCAACCTGCTCCTTCTTCATCATCTGAGGATGCTAATGAAGCTGTCAAACTCTTGCGAACTCAGTTCGAAGCCTTTAAAGAGAAAGACAACTTGCAAAGATTGGGAATCAAGCAGCCTTATCCAGTTGAATGGAAGGAAGTCATGTTCCCACCGAAGTACAAAATCCCAACAATCTCTTTGTTCGATGGCAGTACTTCTCCAAGTCAATTCATCAATCATTTTGAGGTAATGACTGTTCAACTTCAGCCAAATGACGCTCTTCTTACCAGAGTGTTCGTCGGTTGTTTAGCCGGCGTAGCATATGACTGGTACAGAAGTTTGTCCGATGGTTGTATCACTTCCTTTTCAGGTCTCAAACAGATTTTCCTGGAACGGTTCTATGAAGGTTTCAACGACATGACTATGTCGGCTCTCAACAAAATGAAACAGAAACACAATGAAACTGCTGAGAGCTTCATCGAACGTTTCCGCCGTGAAGCCTTGAAAATGCCTCCTGGGACTCCGGCTGCTGTCACTATTGATACTTGTAAGGCAAACCTATTGCCTATTATCAGTATGTGGATGGGGTCTACCCAATTTCAAGATTGGCCTTCATTCATTGTCAACGCCAAAGCTGCAGAAGTAAGTGCCAAAAAGTTCAAACAATTAGGGGTACAGATGTCTAACCCGGATCGATATGAACACCAGACATCAGGTGGTGGCAACCGCGAGAACAACCGCAAAGCAAAAGAGACTTTGAACATCAATCTGAACAAAAATAAAGAGTCTCTAGCTGTCAATGTAGCTCCGCCTACTTCCACTCCGACTCCTGCTGCACCTCCACCGAGGGAACCTCGTCCAAAAGTGGAATACTCTTTCGATGAGAATGACACTGCAAGCATCTTTGAATGTTTACTCAAAAGCAACAAGATTCAACTCCCAGATCCAAAGAAACCTGGTGAAGTCGGTAAGACAGATCATCCTAAATATTGTGTTTACCACAGGTTTATTGGACATCCTACTCGAGCATGTTACGTGTTCAAGGGCAAAATTCAGGAGCTCGTCAATGCTGGTGTAGTCACTCTGCAGCAAGATGAGAAGACTGTTACTGCAAATATGGTTTCGGTCCAATTCGGTGACTTTCCTTCGCAGATGGTACAGCACGGTGTCATTCCAATTCCTAAAGCTACTCTTGAGATTGAGAATCTTTCGCCTCCACCAAATGAAAGTCTTGTCCCCTTGTCTCTTGACAACGGCGAAGTTATCTGGGTCCATCCAGATCTTATTTCTGAATTTGAAATCTCTTCTCCCTCTAAGAAGAAAGACCGCTCCAAAAGCAAGATAAAGACCTGCAACATGGTGTCTTTTGAACCCATCGTTGACGAAAAAATCCTGCTAGGCACCAGATCAGGGAAAGCTTATTTGAAGGAGTATCCTGATACTCAAGAGAATCCTGCCTCTTCTTCTGAACCTGTTCCAGTACAATCTACTTCCTCTGAAGAGATTCCTTCCACATCCTCACCAGTTGTAGTGCCTATTCCTCCCAAGCCGGTGGTTCCTGACAAAGGCAAACAACAAGTCCGCTTTGACAAGCCCCTGAAGAAATCATCTCCTACAGGACTTGAAAAGCCATACAATTTTGATATATTGGCTCAACTGGCCAATACACCGGCTAGATTATCAATCTTCGAGCTCTTGCGTCTTTCTAAAGAGACTTGAGAAACTCTAAGTGAAGCCCTGATGCAGGCTGAAACTTGCCTAACTCTCCTCAAGAAACCGGAAGCAGAGCCAGTTTCTTGCCACCATTGTCACAGTGTCCTAGAGTTGATTCCAAACATCACTTTCACTCAGGATGATATGCTGCTGGAGGATAATAGACATGATCGTCCTCTCTATTATACAGGATATGTCGACTCGATGAAAGTCGATCGTATCCTGATAGATCCAGGGTCTGCACTCAGTATCATGCCAAAGACAATGCTCGACGCATTAAAGATACCAGTGCACAGTCTTTCAAGCACCATCACCACTATCTTTGGATTCAACCAAGGAAGGAGTGAACCGTTGGGTAAGATTCGCCTGAAACTCCAAATAGGCAATCTTCGCACAAAGGTGACCTTCTATATTATCGACAATCATGGTTGTTCTTACAACGCTCTCTTGGGAAGACCTTTCCTCCATGAACATAACATCGTTCCATCAACTCTGCATCAATGCTTCAAATATGTCGATGACAAAGGAGAAGTCCATAAAGAAGTTACGGATCTTTATCCTTTCAAGGGTGTCGAAGCATACTGCAATGACGCTTGTATGTACAAGGAAGAATTTATGAAAGTGGTATTGGCAATGGATACTGAAGAAGATCAAGAAACAGTGCCCAATGACACTCTCATTATACCTGTTAAAGGGCGTGTTTTCCACCCTCAGTCTTCTAAACCACTGGCTATTCACTTGCCAGTTCAGCGGCAGTCTACTGATGACGATCAGAATAAAAAGGAGCTCACCTCTTCTGAGCCACTTGTTATCGATTTACGTCGTAACAAGGACAAAAAGCAGCTCACTTCTTCTGAGCCTCTTGTTGTCGATTTAACTCACAACAAGGAAAAAAGGGAGCTCACCTCTTCTGAGCCACTTGTTATTGACCTTCGTCGTAATAAGTCTCTTCCACGTTCTTCTTCTCCCCCTCTTGTAATCAATTTGACCAAGTCTGCTAAGGCTAAAGGTCCTGCTGTAAATACAGATGTACATATCAGTGAAAAAGCATCTACTTTCCAGTATACTGATGTTATTTATCATACTAAATGCTATTTGGATATGTTAGATAGCTTCAAATTATTTACAATGGGAGTTGTGCAATCTCTTCAAACAGTAGTTTCATGTGAACACCCAAAAGACTCATATCGTATTGTTCCAGCTCGCAAGAAAGGCGAACGTCCAATACTTTTTAGTAAAAGACCGGAACAAAAATTCAGCTATATGGATGATAGCAAAGTTAATAACACAGAACATCTTCAATTTCGTCGTTATAGTCAACAATCAAAAGACATCGTCCGAAAGATGGGTTACGACTTTAAAAGCGGCCTTAATTACGGTAAAGGAAGAAAGACTCCTATCCGTACCGCTGTTCCACAAGGAAAGTCAGAAATGTATTACAGCAGGACCAAAAGAGGTCTTGGATATGCTTCTCCTCCGATGTTATCCCCGACAGTTTCTGACTCTGATAGTGAGAAACGTTCTAACTCTTCTGATTCCAGGTCATAGGATTCTGATACCAGCGTTGGTAAAGTCCATCGTGTAATCGTATCTTCTAATATGGTCTCCGCTGAACTTCCGGAAGGATATGATGAGGACATTGAAGAAAGTTCTGAAACAGATCCTTGGGCTCAACAGATGGATAATCAATGGGTACTCCGATTTGAACAAAAAGAACCTCTTACTGAAGATCAACTAATTCAAGTTGATGTAGGAGAAAGCGAGTCACCTCGTCCAATCTTTATTAGCAAGAATCTTCCGGAAGCAGATAAACAAGAGTTGATTCTTCTCATTAAAGAATACATTGACGTCTTTGCTTGGAGTTACGAAGACATGCCAGGTTTAGATCTTAAAATTGCTACTCACAAATTGAATATTTTGCCTAATGCTAAACCAGTCAAACAGCAACAACGGCGATTCAAGACTGAAATGATGGACACGATCGATGATGAAGTCAAGAAGCTCATCGCTTGTGGCTTTATTCGAGAAGAACAACATCCTGATTGGGTAGCCAACGTTGTTCCAGTCTTGAAGAAAACTGGTAAAGTCCGAGTCTGCATCGATTTCCAGGATCTTAATGAAGCATGTCCGAAAGATGAATTTCCTCTCCCTATCACGGACGTTATGATTGACAATACCTGTGGATTCGAGAGAATATCTTTTATGGATGGGTTCTCTGGATATAATCAGATCAAGATGAATCCTGAAGATGAAAAACACACATCTTTCCGTACTCCTCGGGGAGTCTATTGCTACACAGTGATGCCATTTGGTCTCAAGAACGCTGGTGCAACTTACCAACGAGCCATAAGTACCATCTTTCGAGAACATCTGCGTAAGACCATCGAATGCTACGTCGATGATATTGCTATCAAAAGTCGTCTAAAGGAAGATCACATCCAAGACTTGAGAACTATCTTTAATCTCATGCGTCAACATCAGCTCAAGATGAATCCCACCAAGTCATTCTTCGGTATCTCTAGTGGTAAGTTTCTCGGCTTCGTTATTACCTCTAAGGGTATACACGTGGATCCCGAGAAGATCAAAGCCATTCAAGAGATGCGTCCTCCACGCAACCTAAAAGAGCTACGAGGATTTTAAGGCCGACTTGCGTACATCAGGCAATTCATTTCGAACTTGTCTGGACGCTGCAGACCATTCACTCAACTAATGAAGAAGGGTGTATCTTTTATTTGGACTGAAGAATGTCAACAAGCATTCGACGACATCAAACGATATCTCATGAACCCACCAGTGTTGGTGCCACCAATCTCAGGCATTCCATTATTAATGTATGTCCGTGCTATGGATCATTCGTTGGGTGCTTTATTTGTCCAAAAGAACAAAGAAGGTCATGAACAGGCTATCTATTACCTTAGTCGTACTATGATTGGTGCTGAACACCGTTATAGTCCAGTTGAAAAAGAATATCTAGCCCTTATGTTCGCCGTTCAAAAGACAAGACATTACATCATTGGTCAAACTATTCATGTCATATCCCGAGTCAATCCTCTTCGGGTATTAATGAAGAAGCCTAGCACACTCAACTCTCGGCTTGCTATATGGGCTATCCTTCTATCCCAATATGATATGGTATATGTTCCTCAAAAGTCTGTCAAAGGTCAAGCACTGGTGGATTTCTTGGCAGCTCATCCTGTACCAGAAACATCCAAACTCTACGACGAAATTCCAGACGAGACTTTGGAAGTCAACTTGATCTCTGAAGAATTTCCAACCTGGTGTCTATTCTTTGACGGAGCATCCAGAATCGGACCCAATGGTGCTATTGTAGCAGGAGTTGGAGTTGTTCTCGTTTCTCCAGATGGATCAACTATCCAAAGAGCTTATTCTCTAGATGAATCATGTTCCAATAATGTAGCAGAGTACAATGCTCTACTTATTGGTCTTCAATTAGCCAAGCAATTGAACATTGAATATCTGGAAGTTTACGGCAACTCTAAACTGGTTGTCAATCAGGTTAGAGGAACTTATGAAGTCCGTCATCAAGATCTGGTGCCTTACTTTGAAGCAGCAATTAACATGGCTACATTATTCAAAGCTTTCTTTATTGAATATGTACGCCGAGCTTGCAATACTGAAGCAGATGCCTTGGCCAATCTTGCAGCAGTCTTAGCCATTCCCATCAGAAGACAACAAGTGGTGGTTATTTCTAATCGAGAATTGTTTTGTGTCGAAAACAATCGTAACATCGAGTTCAGTAATTTTGCTAAAATTAATGTTATCAATGAAGATTGGAGAACTCCTTTCATCGACTTCGTGGTTCACGACATACTCCCCGAAGATCCTAAGGAGGCTACAAGTATTCGACGACGATCTCTACGATTCTACTACAACCAAACCACTAAGACTCTCTATCGGCGGACTTATGACGGTCTTCTTCTACGCTGTTTAGCTGG
Organism: Iris pallida; assembly: GCA_029216955.1. Taxonomy (NCBI): domain Eukaryota; kingdom Viridiplantae; phylum Streptophyta; class Magnoliopsida; order Asparagales; family Iridaceae; genus Iris; species Iris pallida. Next base: position 34,796,264 of record JANAVB010007399.1, read on the forward strand.
TGATGAAGCAAAACAGGTATTACGTGAAGCTCATGATGGTGTCTGTGGAGCACATCAGCCTGGTCCTAAGCTACAGGATCGTATTCGAAGAATGGGTTACTATTGGCCCTCTATGGTATCAGATGCCATCGAATATGCAAGGAAATGTCGAGCCTGTCAAATCCATGCAGACTTCATTCATCAACCTTCAGAATTTCTACATCCGACAGCCGCTTCCTGGCCTTTCGAAGCTTGGGGCATGGATGTCATAGGTCCTATTAATCCTCCTTCTTCTAGAGGACATCGGTTCATTCTATCAATAACAGATTATTTCTCTAAGTGGGCTGAAGCTATACCCTTGGCTGAGGTCAAGACTAGTAGTATTATCAACTTCGTCAAACATCATGTCATTTATCGATTTGCTGTCCCTCGACGAATTATTCATGACAATGGACCGCAATTCATCAGCCAGAAATTCACCAGATTCTTTGATGATCATCGGATTGACAATATCGCCTCGACTGCTTACAATCCTGCCGCTAATGGTTTAGCTGAAGCCTTCAATAAAACTATTATCAAATTCCTCAAGAAGTTTGTATCTACTAACAAACGGAATTGGAGTAAAAAGCTTAGCGAATGTCTATGGGCCTACCGAACTACGGTCCGCAATCCTACAAGTTTTACACCTTTCTCTCTGGTATATGGCTGTGAAGCTGTTCTTCCTCTGGAACTTCAAATTCCTTCTTTAAGGATTGCCATTGCTAACGAGCTCACTACAGAGAATAATGATCTTCTTCGACTTCAAGAATTAGAAGCACTTGACGAGAAGCGGTTAATGGCTCAGCAACATATCGAGTTATATCAAGCCCGCATCTCGAAGACTTTCAATCGTAAAGTGAAGGTCAGAACCTTTCAGCAAGGAGAACTTGTTTAACAGTCAGACGTCCTATGACTATGACTCATATGAGCAAAGGCAAGTTCGACGCAAAGTGGGAAGGTCCATACGTAGTGAGCAAAGTCTTCTCAAATGGAGCTTATCAACTCTCAGAACTGGATGGACGAATTGCAATAATGCCTATCAGTGGCAAATTCCTTAAGAAGTACTATGTATAAATGTAAATGCTTGTAAATCATCAGACAAGTTCATGAATAAAATTTTATTTCATCATGAATGATAGTACATGATATTAAGGAAGATCACTATCATCCTTTTCTACATTTGGACGCGGACCACTACCATCCTTTTCAAAGATACGGTCAGCAAAAGAACCGAGAACCTCTTTGCTGGAACCCACGAGGAACTTGCAGGCAGCCATCCTCATGGCTTCTTCTTTTTCAGTCCTTCCTGGTTCAAGCAAAAAGTCCAGGATATCTCGCGGTGGTTTGGGTGCAGATGAACCTTCGCCTGCTTCTGCTTCCTTTGGCTGAACTGGATCAACAGGACGTTCTTTAACGTCTTCTTCAATCTTCGGAGCGAGCTCAGTCTTCTTGAGTGCATCTTCAGACGACATTTTTATGTTGAAAAGTGAAAGTGTTCGTTCCTGTCAGATTTCTGCTCTATTTATACGCAGATATTTCTCAAACAACGAAACGACACATTCACCCGACGGTTCATCCGTTCATTTAATTCCCTTGACGGTTCATCCGTTCATTACATTCATCCGACGGTTCATCCGTTCATTCAATTCCCTTGACGGTTCGTCCGTTTATTACATTCATCTGACGGTTCATCCATTCATTTAATTCCCTTGACGGTTCGTCCGTTCATCACATTCATCCGACGGTTCGCCCGTTTATTCATCATCACTTGACGGTTCATCCGTTCGTTATTTTGACGGTTTGTCCGTTTGTTCCATCATTTGACGGTTTTCTCGTTCATCTCACATCCATATCAGCAACTTATCGTTTCGATTAAGTTGTCAATTGAAATAATAATGTTCAGTATATTCTGCCACGTCCATATTACCTCTGAGTAGATATAATGAATATAATTATTTTCTACAAAATTATCAATAAATATATCATGTCTTGTACCTCTGAATATATTTTCTATCTCTATTATTTATATCTGAACAAGATATACAACAAATAATAGAGCCACAGCAAAAATGTCTTTTGTTGATTGAAATATAAGACATTACAAAAAAAACACACATACTTCAAAAGACAAAAGATACAAAAAGTTCTATTAAGAGGGAGGAATGATCAAATTGTCAATCTGCTGCTTCAGAGTCTGCAGCTCTTCTTCATAAGTGGATGTCACCCTCCTTCTAGCCTCTTCCATCCCGGTTTCTTCATTAAAAACGGGCATGTTTACAGTCCGGCGGGTAATCTCTGCACCATGAGCTGCATCATACTCAGCCTTCTCCTGAATCAAGGCATTGAACTGTTCAATCACAAGTTGATGATTAGCGGTTTCTTCTTCTAATTCTTGCTGGAGACGAACAATTTCTGCTCTCAGTTCAGCAATTCTCTGTCCTTTTCTTTCAGTCATCAAAGTTACTGATTCTAGCTTAGAATTGTATTCAGCAGACTTTGTGGAGTAAGCTTCCAAAAGATTTTGAAGATTCATCCTTTCTATATCAGCTGCTTGGGCCATTTTCTCGAACTCAGCCTGCACTAGAGATTCTATTTCCTTCTTTTTGAGCTCCTTATATTTCTTTATGGAGACTTCTAATTCATTCAATATGTGGTCAAGAAGAATGGCCTGAGCTTCGTCTCCTTGGCCCCTTATAGTCCTTACTAAAAGAGAAGTTGGGTTTCTAACCATAAAGAAATCAGCTCCTTCTTTGTCCATCATTTTGTTGACTAGGGGTCTCAACGATTCAAAGAAGTATCTGGTGAATGATTGAACAACTTGTTGATTAATTGCCAGGGTCCCAGGAGTCACAGCTACTCCAGTTGAAGACGAGGTAGCAGGATGCTCGATCCTTTGTGTCTGGATGGCAGGCTCTTTAAACAAAGGAGCCAGAGTGGAGCTATTCGCCCCTCCTGTTTGTTCTTCTACAAAAGTAAAATTGTTATTTTGCTAGTCGTTTGCCAAAATAACCAAAAAGATCAAATGAAGACAGTCTTACCTTGGTTCGATCCAGCAATGAGCTTATCCCCTGCAGGAGTAGACTCTGGCAGAGCAGAAGTAACTTCAGCTATAACAGCTTGGCTACTACCCGCTTCAGAACCACAAGACAAATGATGACTGCTACTAACAACCACCGTCGTTATGGGCACTATGTCCGTGCACGTCGGAGGTGCTAGAGGAGTCTCATGATCTACATGAAATACAAATAAAGACGTTAGCTATCAATTCATTCAAAAGGAGATTGCTAATTTTATCTTATACCTTTGGGATCATTAACAGGAGTTTCTTCCAGGGTTTCTTCACCTATTACTTTTTCTGAAACCTCAACATCCTTTTCAGGATTTAAGGTATCGGTAGCATTCTCGGGAGCCTCAATATCCTTTTCAGGATTTAAGGTCTCAGCAGCATGTTCTGGGATTTCAACATCCTCCTCATTTACATCATTGACAGCAGTAGGAGATATGTGCACTTCATCATCTTCTTCAAGATCTTGCATGTAGTCATCAATATTCTCAGATGAAGAGCTCTCCTCATCTTCATCTTCTTCTGGTGCCTTCTCGTTGGTAGTCGCGGCTTGGTCACCATAGTCACCCAGAGGACTGTAGATACAATCTTCTAAAGCTGCAATTACTTCGCGATCTTTCTCTTCGCAAAGGGTTCTCGGAGTAGGCGGAAGTTCAACAATCTGTAATTGCTCTTCCCTCACTTTCTCTACAGTACTTCCTTTAGGCTCTTCGGCCTCAGTTTCCGGAGCAAGATTTGTCCTTTGCTCAACCGCCTCTCTATGTTCAGGACTAGGAGTTTTATTCCTAGGCTCTGAAACAGGAGTAGGAGAGGGCAAAATTAATCCAGCTGCAGCATCCATCACCATTGAAGACAAGGCCCGATTCTTTCTGAGGACCAGCTTCTTTCTTTTCAATGGCCTCTCAGGGCTCTCTATATTGATAGTTTCAACTTGTTTCTGGATGGAAGTTGGTGTTGTAGCCTCTTCTTGTTGAGTTGACTCGGCCAGTTGACGAGACTGAGACCGAGTGGTGATCCTTTCAGAAGAATGCTCTAGGATCAACTTCTTCTTTGCTGCTGGAGCAGGAGGATCTTCTCTTTTTTTCCTTTTTGCAGGAGATCTACCCACTTTCAGAGAGATACGCATTGCTGCGTTTACTTCTTGAGGGAATATAATATCCCTCGAAACTTCCAAAGGTGCGTCTGCTGGCTCGTGCACCTCATCATTTATAGGGATCGACAGAGCAATTCTTCCTTTCTTCATTCTCGCCGAAGTAGCGAAACTATCTGCGAGGTTAAAATTCTCAGCAAAAGTGTTCGCGGATGTATAAAATACTGAATAAGTAAATAGCATCCGAGGACAATGAGTGCTATTTGCTGGCATCGAGAATATGGCCTTCGTATCACGGGCATTATAGTAAGCCCAGGCTCGGGCCCCGTCTATCAAAAAACCCTTGCCTTGGAGGCAGGTGATTGCGTTCCCCACATGGAATTGATCATATCCAAACTGCCGAGCAAATCGGCTGGGGAGATATGGTTCTAAGTAACATTCCTCTTCGAACCGGTATACCAGATGAGACGGTCGAATTGTCTTCAACCATTCAAAGGCTGCACGGTTTAGAGGCTGCATCTTTGAGTCCACCATGTTTGTTGGCATCTGATCATGTCCAGCAGGGAGAGGAGCACAACAAAAGTTCCATCCTCTATTCAAATTTAGAACATATCTACACTCGCTCAAAGAAGTGTACTTCCATTTACCATGAGAGTACCTTCGCAGAAAGCTGCCATCAACCGGTCCCATGTCGGGGTCCATTAAAGTGGGATAGTGAAGAAGCAACCATCCAAATAGATATATGTATGGCAGTTCTAGGCAAGGGAATTCTTTCTCTCCTTTTGTCTTCAGCATCAGGTCAACATATAGACGAAGACCAGCATTCAGTTTACAAGTCATGGCTGACAGAAGATCCATCTTATAGCCAAAGACTAGTCTAACAGCCGCAAAAAGAATGCCACGGTGAAAGCGATCCACAGCACTAGATCCGGGAACCACAAACCGCCGAAGTCAGTATGTCAGAAACCCTGCCAGTTGGGCTTCTTTTGACATGGGTCTATAACCCATTCTCAAGTAACTCTCCAAAGTATCCCCTGTCTTCAAAGGGGGGTATTGATAATCATCCTTTATTTGCTTATCAAAATTACCACTCCCTTCCATCAGCTTCATAACTTCTGTATTGCTCAAAGGTTTGAAGAAATCAGGATAGCATTTGTCGTTTTTCTTAGTCTTCTTCTCTTCTATGTGGTGAAGGAACAGATAGGGTAACCATTTCGAAGAATAACAGATGTTTGCTGTAGCACTCTTATAAAATAGGGAGCAGATCTTGTAATGGCATAGCAGTTCCTCGAATACTGCTACCATCGCTGCATTTTCCCTTCTAAGTTTGTCCACCTCATCATTGGTTGGAACAAACTCTTCATATGGAGCATCTGCCATTGGCAAGTACGAGATATATTTCATTTCGTGGAGTGCAAATCCGATTTCTCCACCAGGGGTCATGAAAGTTCATGTTTTATAATTGTATCTTTCAGCCAAGGCCAAGAACAGGTGTGAATTGGGTACAAAACCATAAACAGTGGCGTGCACTGCTTGGTACAGATTGATCTGTTGAAGTCTGTCTTCAAATATTGTCAGAATCCAATTTGCAATACAGTTCCATCTCCTGTAATCTGGATTCACCAATCCAGTTAATCTGATATCCTGTTCGGGGTATTTCCCTTCAGCTTTTGCAAATTCGTTTGTAAATATCGGTGTTCTGACAGGCATCAACAAAGTGGAGTTCTCTGGCGGATTGCAACCAGGTCTCAAGTCTCTCAACAAGACATTGTATCGATCAGAGGAGCTGTAGAACATATCCTTCTTATTTGGCCCCTTCTTCACGAAAATTTTCCCTGCACGGGTATCTTGAAAAAGAGTGATGTTCCACTCCATCTTCCTCGGATAGCTCGCATGAGCATACCGGGATAAAGGGAGACAGCGGGCAATATCTGGTATAAAGAATGACTTATCTTTCTGATGGACTATTCTTTCCTCCATCCTCGGCCTTGGTTGAGAGCTTTTCTCAAAAGCCTCACCAAACAAGAATGAAGGTTTCTTATGAATAACAGCGTCTGCTGATTCCAAGGGTTGTCCATTCATTAAACACAGTAGAGTCTCATTGTCTTGAGATGTCAGAATTGCCTGACGGGAGGTCGGTAGATCATACTGGGGATAATGTACATGGGAGAGATCCTCTTTATACTACGACTCTGAAAGAGTTCCCACAAAAGTTTTATATTCTGGATCTTCTCTCACATTAACTGCATCAAACAGAGAAAATAAAAATCAGTACAAATCAAGTCAAAGATTCTGTCATCAGTTTACGCAAAATCAGAATGCGCAACATCAGATTGCGCAGCATCAGTTTGCGTAAACGTCAGACTGCGCGAACAAACAGCCATCAGTTTGCGCTGACCATCTCGCGCAAATCAGCAGATTGTGCTGACATCTGCCAGCGTAGTTCAACCGATTGCGCAGAAAGTCGCTCTTCATAAAAATGAAGAGTTAACTGATTTGTGCAACCAGAACCCTAAAAAGGGTGGCGCAGTATGATCATATCTCTAAAAAGAGATGGATTTTGAAGAAACAGTGAGATCAAAACCCTAAAAAGGGTTTTTGATTAAAAGTTCTCTACCTGACATTGCAGGGTGCGCGGATTCATGACGAGAAGCTCGTCGCGCAGCTCTGTTTGATGATTCGGCCGGGGCCTTGCCCTTAGCGGCGGCGGAGGATCGTCGGGGCGCCATGAAGATCGTCGGAGAAGGAAGTCGAAGTTCGTTCGGAAATTTCTTTCTCTCAAACACAAAGGAGGCAAAGTAAAGAAATGAAATGAAGAAGAGAGCTATTTATAGTTTTCAAAAATGAAATGGCTGCCTCAGATTGCGCAGCCAGCTTACATCATGCGCAAATTGGTTTAAATTTCAAAATTCAAAGTATTTCGAAATTTTGAATAAGTTCAACTTTCGAAAACTTTGAAGGGGGTCTTGTAGGTCCTAAAAAATCAAGTGGCACACATCAACAAAGTTAGAAAATCAAGAAATATAACTTTCAGATGACTTGCACAGACAACAGATTGCGCATCATTCAGATTGTGCAAGATCGATTGCGCACACTTTCAACTGCGCAAGCTGACGTGGCAAAAGTCATCATTATCTGACACAATCAAATCTTCTGACAACTGACAGCACGGAGATAGAGGCGGCCGTTCGTTTAATCGTGTAGCTCGGTGCTCGAGGACAGCTGGCAGCGCAATCCAGTTTGGCATAATCCGAGTTGGCGCAATCTATTTCTCGCGTAAATCAAGTTGGCGCAATCCAAAGCCTACGCAGTTCATTGTGCGCGTTCCACCAGTACAAATAATAAAGTACACGTGGTATTCATGCCATCAATTGCTCATTTCGTGGCAACTGCCTATGCATGATCATGCGTATTTCAATCAAATGATGCCATGTGTCCAAGACAGTTAACCCATGATCCAGCAACTGCCTGCGCAGTCCATTGCTGCGCAAACCAATTGCTGGACAATCCATCATGCGCAGTCCAGAATAACTGAAAGTTAGTTATTTCGAGAACTCTATAAATAGAGTTTCAAGTCTCCATTCAAGGGGATCACGAATCAATAATCAGAGATCAGAGAGTTCAAGAGTTCTTGTCCAAGTGCTGCTGCATTCTTCCGAGGCTTTTGCCTTCAACTTCTGAGGCTTTTGCCTTCAACTTCCGATGCTTTTTGCCTTCAATTCCAGAGTTGTTTTCAACTTCAGAGGCTTCGTCTTCAGAGTTCACATCGTCCAAGGGATAAAGCAATCGTCATCTAGATTGGATTCCTAAAGTTGTACCATTCCCAGAATTCAAATTGTAATCTTTTACAAAGTTTGTATCAATAAAGTTCTTCAACTTTTGTTTTTGCAAACAAGATAGTGTTTCCACAGATTCAAAGCAAATATGACCGCTGCCAGCTCCAGATCGTGGGTAGGGTAATTCCTCTCATGATGACGTAACTGCCTAGATGCATATGCAATCACCTTCCCGTGCTGCTGAAGCACACAACCCAAACCCCGTCCTGAAGCATCACTGTAGATCATATAACCACAGATCCAGATGGCAGCGTCAAGATAGGAGCTGTACTCAACCTCGCCTTCAGCTCCTCGAAGGCGGCCTGGCACTCCTCGGACCAAACAAACTCCTCGTCCTTCCTGGTAAGGCGGGTCATCGGCTGGGCAATCCTGGAAAAGTCCTGCACGAACCTCCGGTAGTAACCTGCCAGACCTAGAAAACTCTGAACCTCTGCTACTGAGCTCGGCGTAGACCAGAACTCCACTGCAAAAATCTTCTTCGGATCCACTGAAATACCCTCGCCAGAGACAACATGGCCTAGGAACTCCACGCGATCTAAGAAGAACTCGCACTTGGACAACTTCCCATACAGCTGCTCCCTCCTGAGAGTGTCCAACACAATCCTCAGGTGCTCCTCGTGCTCCTCTGGTGTCTTCGAATAGATGAGAATGTCATCAATGAAGACCACCACGAACTTATCAAGGTACTGATGAAATACCTTGTTCATCAAGTTCATGAATACCGCTGGAGCATTGGTCAACCCAAACGGCATGACGGTATACTCATACTGGCCATAGCGAGTCCGAAAGGCAGTCTTCGGAATGTCATCCCGCTTCACCTTCAGCTGATGGTACCCGATACGTAAGTCAATCTTTCAGAACACCCTCGTCCCGCTCAACTGGTCGAACAAGTCATCAATCCTTGGCAAAGGATACTTGTTCTTGATGGTAAGGTAGTTGAGCGCCCTGTAATCAATGCACAGACGTACCGTACCATCCTTCTTAGGGACGAAAAGAACTGGCGTGCCCCAAGGTGAAGAACTAGATCGAATAAAGCCCTTGTCCTCCAGCTCGTCGACCTGTCTCTTCAGCTCCGCTAACTCGCTGTTGTTGATTCTATAGATGTGTTGGAAGATAGGCTCAGCGCCCGGCACTAGGTCTATAGAAAACTCAACATCACAATCTGGCGGCATCCCGGGCAGCTCCTCGAGAAAGACATCCAAGAACTCAGCAATGAGTGGATGTGGCAACACCGGCCCTGCCAACAACGCTCCGCAGAATCCATCTCCCTACTCCGCTGCACCCCTGGTGAACTCATACTCCGGCTCTCCCGGCGGCCTAAACAGAATACTGCCCCCTCTGCAGTCGATGCTAGCATGGTGCATGCTAAACCAGTCCATACCGAGTACCACATCGTAACTCGGAAGTGGCATTACGAGCAAACACACACTCAGCTCCCGGCCTCTCAAAGAAACTTTCTGCCCCTTGCAAACATTATTAACTAGGATGTTGCCATTCCCAGTCATAATCTTGCAAGTCCTACCAAGATACTCAGCAATGACATTGTGCCTAAGAGCAAAAGAAACTGACACAAAACTGTGCGTAGCACCAGAATCAAATAAGGCCAAAGCTGGAAAAGAATCGAGCATAATAGAACCTGCGACAACATCCGCAATAGGCTCCATCTCCTCGGCTGCAAGAGCAAAGGCTCTACCCTGAACACCCCTCTGCTGGCGGTGCTGAACAAACTGCTGATACTGGGTCGAAAGTGGACCCCGATGCTGAACAATCGGTACACTAGATGGTACCCTCTGAATAGGTGCCCTCTGAGCTGCTCCAGCTGCACGGGAGTTCTTGGGACACTCCCGCATTTGATGCCCACGGTACCGCAAAAGTGACACAGCCCCAGCCTCCTCCTGCAGAACTCAAAGAGGTGACCGGGGTTCTTGCAGAAGTGGCAGGATGGATCATCCTACCCCGGACGCTGCTGAACCCTCTAGACAGGTGCTCTGGCCTGCACCTGCTGCTGATGATGCTGGAATGACTGATGCTGAAGCTGAGGGCGCTTAGCAGCCTCCGTGCTACTACTGGCCCCCGAAAACAAATCACGATCCCTCTTCGGCTTCAAGCCCCACTCCCTCTCCACCTTCCGAGCCTCCGCATAAACCTCTACATATGTAGCATAGAAGGAAGGTATCAGGATCTTGATATCTCATGTCAATCCCTTCCGAAAGTGCTCTGCTCGGATCACCGGGTCGCTCACCATGTACTCGACGTATCGGCTCAGCCGGCCGAACTCCGTCGCATACTCCTCCACAGTCATACCGCCCTACTGCAGGTTCTGAAACTGCCGCACTAGGCCGATCTTGTCTGTGGGGGAAAAGAACTTCTCTCTGAACAGGGCCCAAAACTCAGCCCAAGTGTGGCCCTCTCCTGCAAGAGCTGGCTCGTTCCGGAACCATGTTCGGGCAACATCTAACAACTGCAAGCCAACCGCCTCGACCTTCAGGTCGTCTGCCATGCGGGAGTCCCTCATCTGACGCTCGATATCCTCGAGCCAGTCATCAGCATAAATAATGCCCTCGGTCTCCTTGAAATCCCTCGGACCCAACTTCTTGAAAGCCTGGATGTCCCCGATCTTCTGCTGCTGCACCTCCCTCTGTGGAGCCCCACGCTCCACTGCCGCTAGAGCCAACCTGTGTGCATCCTCCATGCCCTGGCGTATAGCCTCTGTCTTCCTCAACTGTGCCTCATGCTGGGCCCGCTGGGACTCCAGCACCTGCTGAAAGAACGCGAGCATATGCCCCATGTCTGTGGGCAGAGAAGGCAATAGAAGAATAGCTTCCACCATCACCGGAGGAGTCCCCTGCTGAGGAGGAAGAACGCCCCCGAAAACTCCCGTCGTAGCCCCCGGTACTGCGGGAAGAGCACCCACAATGACCCCAGGAACAGACATCGAGAGCGCTGGAGGAGTACCCCCGAGGGCCCCTACTGAAGTCCCATCTGCAAGGGAAGGGACCGGAGCCTGTCCGCCAGAGGTAGCAGACCTCTCCGTCTTTCCGTGCTTATCACCGGAAGAATGAGTCATAACCATCCTGGAGACAGATTGAAAAGAAGATATCAATATGGCACACGAAGGATTATATCAAAGGAGGTCAGCTAGAATGCAGTAAATCAATATCAAAGACGGTAAGCAAGATAAGCAAGGAAAGATCCTACTGTGATTGAGTACTCTTAGCCTACTACCTCCTATGTGTAACACAGGCTCGTAGTCAATACTCTAAGACGAGTGCCGCTACGACATCGTACTAATTGCGACTTCAGGACCTGCATGGGCCACCACTAAAATGTGTCACGATCCGCACCCGCTATAAGGGCACGTGTACGTGACAACGCCCAGTCCTCACTGAAAAAACAGCGTAGAACGCTGTAGGTTTTCTACTCTAACAACAGTTTATATATATATATATCAAAAACCTGTCGAGAATATGGTCAACTCCGAACGGAGGACAAGCAATGAATATATATGAGTGCTCAATCACAACTCTAAGATGATAAAGTAAGACTGAAAGATAAAGACAACAAGACGATAAAATATAACCTGTCAAATCCAAACACAAATAATATACAAGTCCAAGTCTCTAATACAATCCAAAATGTAATACAGTCTCAAAAGTAACTGAAGATAAGGTCCAGTACAAAAGACCTACTCTAACTAAGCAATAGGTAAAGTCTCGTCAGACGGAGCTAAGCCCTGCGGGAACAAGTCTAAGCCCTCTACGTCATCCGGACCGTAGTAGGTACTGCAATCCCCCTCATCTGCATCTGTAATATTTTGTCAACATATCCAGTCAGGATGGAACGAGTACATATATCTCATAACAGATCTCAAGATAGAATAAAAGCTATAAGACTGTAAATAGAGCATATACAATGAAATCATGGAGTGTACATAAATGTATCATGGCATGGTAAGCTGTAGAGCTAGAGCTAAAACAAGAAAGTAGAACTGAATCATGGTATGTACACAAGTCAAGGTGATCCATATGTCCAATTGTGTGAGTAGTAGTTTTAACTTGTGATCGGCTTGGGTACCTGTCGAGAACTGGCCTGGCAAGTCATAAGTGTGGTATATGACTCATACTGTTCAAGAATATGCAAGGGGATATGATCACAGGCATACGCTACTACTCCACCTACCCCAACTGGTAGAATTGATCCAGACAGGACACGTCACTGCACGAGATTCTAATAAGAAGGTAGTGAACCTTCTCTAGAATCAGTGACCATATATTGAGCAAGAGCTACAAGGAAGCTTGCACAATACATCCCAACCTAAGAAGGAGAAACATCTCTCGTCAGGATCCGGGAATACCAATTCGTGAGAACCACGGGTCAGGAATAAGCATATCAATACTAAGTACATGAATCATAACAGTTATCATAAATTGGGAATAAGTTATCAGAGAATGTATTCGCCTGTAAGATGATAAAATATGTCAACCGAATCCACTGCAGTGTCTCGAGGACCTATATAGAACAAGACGTATCAATACTATGTTTAGGAAGTAAAGTCAAATCAAATTAAATCCTATTAAGTCATTCTAGATCAAGACAAGTCTAGTTAGGTCAATCTTGGTCGTAGGAGAACATTGGAAGTCAATCCGAATCAAACTAGGTCGAAAGTTGACTTACAGTTGACTTTTTGTCAACGGGTCAATTTTGGTCAACTTTAGGTCAACCCTACGTCAACCCTAGGTCACTGGTGACCAATAGTTGACTTTTGGTCAACTGTCCAAGTTTAATGGAATTTGGGACTAAATTGGGTAAAGTGTTGACCCATAGTTGACTTTTGATCTAAAAAGTCAACTGTGGTCAACCGGGGTCAAGACTAGGTCTAGGCGGCTATTTTTAATCATTACCAACCCTTACAATCCATATCCAAGTCCATCTTGGACTTCGAAACTCAAATCTTGGTCGTAGGCCAATATCCTATTTTACCCTTTAAAAAGGTAAAATTCTAACTTAGGCAATTACCAAGTTAGCCTACATACGCTTGGTATTTCGATCCGAGCTTCCTAGGATAGTATGATACTAGCCTATACATTCTTTACCTACCAAGATACCTAGGTAAAGTGGACGTCTAGTCCATCTTACGGTCTATTGCCGATATCTTGAATAAATCAAGATACGCAATGGTACGGCGCGATACCATCGCCCTACGACCCCGATTTCAACTCGGGAGCCTACGCGCAAAGTCTAATTCACGTATTCTCGGTCTCCCCCAAGTTTCATCTCATTCCGACATTCGGAGCTCCGTTTCACCCTCTAACTCGAACTCCTCTAAATCCTATTCTTCTAATTCTTCCCATTCTAATTCTTCTAACTTCTTCTAATTCTCTTCTTCTCTTTCTTACTAATTTTCCTATTCTAATTCCCTCTTCTCATTCTTTTCCTATCCTCTTCAAATTCCTAATTTCCTATTCTCTTTTCTCTCCTCTCTTCCAATCTTCTTCTCCTACTTCTTCTAAGCTTCTTCTCATTCTCTTCTTCTTTTCCTTACTTCTTATAATTCTTCTAACTTTCTAATCTCTTATTCTTCTTACTCTACTCATCAATTCCCTATATATATATATATATATATATATATATATATATATATATATATATATATATATAGACAGATGGAGAATCGGCAGGAGAATCGGTAGGGGCAGCAGCGGAGCCCCCCTCTGATCGTCGCCGCTCCACCTAGCCCTCTGGTGGCCGGGTGGTCCTGCTGGCCGGTCGGCCCCCTCGGCTTGGCCGCAGGCCCGGGGCTGTTCATCCCGCTCGGTGGCCATCTCCCCCAGCCGGCCCCCCTTTCTCCTTCCTCCTGCCACCCAGGTTGGTCGGGGACCTGGCCGGCCGCCTACCCCTGTTGCTCTCTCTCCCCCCCTTTCCTCCCCCTTCAACCTCCCCCCAGGCGAGGCCGTCATCGGCGGCGCAAACGGGCGCGGCGCCGGAAGTCCGGTCCACCCCCTTCGCCGGACGTCCCCCCCCCCCCCGTCTCTCCACCGGCCCCCCCGGTCCTCTTCCAGGTTCGAGTCGGGTCCCGCCTGGCGCCCTCCCGGCGTCCCCGCGCCTCGCGGCTCCCCTTTCGTGGACGGCCCCCTCCATCGCCGCCCCCCTTGCCGCTCCTCCTCCTGCGGTGGCGAGCCCCCCCCCCGCATTTCTCTCTCTTCAGTGGCCGTCGCCACCGCTTCTCATGGCTTCCGGGAAGGTATCTTCATCTACCGCTGCTCCTCCCCCCGCGGCGGAGCCCCCCCTGCGTTCCTCGCTCTCGAGTGGCCGAAGCCCTCGCTCCTCCCGGCTCCTGGTGGCCCAGGAGCTGTCCACGCCTCCATCCCCCTTGCCCAGCCGGATCTCTCTCCGGCGTCCGCGGTCCCCCTCTCGTGGCCGTCGGTGGGCGCGCCTCGATCTCCGTGCCGTCCCTCACCCTTCCCGGCCCCCGCGCTGTGGCCGTCGTCGAGCGTTCCCCCCCGCTCCGTCGGGCTTCCCGGCGGTGGTCGGTGGAACCATGCCTGCGGCGCCGCCGCCCTCGGCGTCCACCCCCCGCTACGCGCTCCGTAGTCTCCCGCGGCCGCTCGCCGGAGGCCCTCCCTCCACCCGGCGGTAGGCTTTTGGCCCCCGGAGGTCGAGCCTCCAGCTCCCTCCGCCCGGCGTCTCGCTCCGCCACCCATAGTCTTCCCCCTGGTCTTCCTCGGGTCAGCCTCCCTCATCCTCCGCTGCCGGAGCCCCTCCGGGTCAACGGTGCTTGGCCCCTCCTCGCCGGCCAGGTGGTCCCTCCCGCTCGCTCTCCTTCGTCGGGTACTCCCGTCCTCCTCCGTTCGCGCCGTCCTGGACCGGCCTCCATCGTCGGAGCCCCCCGGCTCCGGGCGCCGCGCTGGGCTCTCCGTCCGTCCGTCCGTCCGTCCCTCCTTCCTCCGGCCGGGAGCTCCTCGCCGTTTCCCTCTCTCGGGGCGTGCTCCTCCTTCGCCGTGCGCGCCCCCGGGACAGAGCACCCCCCCAAGACGAAACCCCCCCGTCCGTTTCCCCCCTCCTCCGGCCGGCTGTTCTTCGCCGGAGCCCTCTCTCGGGCCGCGCTCTGCCTCGAGACGCGCGCCCTTCGGGCAGACCCCCCCGCGCTCGGGCAGAGTGCCTTCGAGCCGCGCGCCCTTGGGCGGCGCGCTCTTTCCCTCCCTCGGTTCTC
>JANAVB010007399.1:34813981-35056550 GCA_029216955.1 Iris pallida
TACAAAGAACAAACAATAGACAACAATGGTTCTAGGTCCGTAACCCCTTAAAGTCTCAAAGGACTGCCTACTGTTTCAGATATTCTTCCAGTCAATGGTTCTCCCTTGAACAAAAATCTAGATGCCTGATAGATTTCTTTTTGAACCAATAGCATAAAACTTTATGGTAGGATTGCAGAGACACAATATCGAAGGTCTATCAAGCTTATTTTCTTGCTGAGTCCTCAACCAGTTGGCGCTTTAGGATCTGGCTTTAGCTTTTGATCACACCTATAAGAAGTATCGATCCTTAGAAGATCCTGATATCCATAACATATGAGCAACTTTTTATTTAATGGGCTTGCGATAAAGCAAGCTCAACTTCCGTTTGCATTATTTAAATCCCCAGGATGACATCTGCGTCTTCTATGTCCTTCACTCTGAATCTAGACGTGAGGAACATCTTTGTTCTAGTGACACATCAATATGTCGTCCATATAGAGACAAACGATGACTCCTCCGTCATCAGCGAACTTCGTGTAATCGCACTTAACTGTCTCGCTGACCCTGCAGCATTTTGACCTACTAACCTGATCAAACTCTTCGAGCCACAGATTGGGAGCTTACTTCAAGCCCCTTTCTAGTGTTGCCTACCACTCTTCATTCTACAGCATTAGGCCCACTTGCCTATGTATGGTGCTATGACGCTATGACATGACCCTAAGCCGAGGCTTTACACTCACGAGGTACCTCATGTGGCATCAACCCTCTCTAGCATTAAGTATTATGCTCTTTTTTGTAGTATTGTGCTACCCGTGCTTTCTGTAAAACACGACAAACATTCTAAATGCCCGACAACTCATTAAGACTTCCAAGCCATCCTTTCACAGGACTTTGTTCTATACAAAGAACAAACAGTAGACAACAACGGTTCTGGGTCCGTAACCTCTCAAAGGACTACCATTGTTCTTGATATTCTTCCCGTCAATGATCCTTCCTTGAACCAACATCTAGATGCCTGATAGATTTCTCTTTAAACTAATAGCATAAAACTTTATGGTAATATTGCATAGACACAATATCGGAGGTCCGTCAAGCTCATTTTCTTGCTGAGTCCTCGACCAGCTGGCACTTGAGGCCTTAATGAACGGATCCGTCAGATTCTTCTGACTTTGAACATCACCTACTGTAATGATCCACGCTTGATGTGCTCATTCAGTGTCTTGTGTCCTAGATGCACAATTATCTTCTTATCGTTGAACAGATCATTCGATGCTAGTGCTGCAGCCACCTGGTTATCGCAATACATCGACATCATCGGGATTTGTGCACCAACTACAGAAAGATTGAGCCTGGTGGCCGTAATACATCGACATCACTCGAATTTGTGCACCAACCACAGGAAGATCGTTCCTAGGCTCCTAAAGCCATTCTGCTCCATACCCGAAGCAATGTTGCTTCATCCGCTGCAGCTGACAGAACTCAGACTCCACAGTAAGAGAAAGGTATACTTATTCGACTTTCTCGATATAGCAGCACTACCTATGGATTTACTTCTTCAACTTCAACGATATAGCAGCATTATCCATGTAGAAGATGTAACATATTATTTCTCTCCTTCTAAGCACCAACTGCCATCACTAAAGCCTTCTACCCCTGCAGGATAACCGTTGTAGTGCATCATCTGAGTCCCTAAGAGATATTCTATCACTCTTGTAGTGCCCCATCCTACTCAGTCAATCGGAGGAATCAAAATGCCAACGACGTTTGGACTTAGCCATGCAACGGATGCTCGAAGACCCGCTCCATCGAGGCGACTCCTCGCTCAGGTGGGTGGCTTCGGTGAACTTGCCTCAGCTTGGCATTCACATTAATAAAATGAAAGTTTTCAAATGTACGAGTAGGCTTGATAATAAAAGAGACGAATCTACATAACTAAGAGAATAATCACAACTTGGGTCAAACTGAGTTAGAACATAGAAAAAGGTCCCACGGTCGGCTTAGAAGTGTTGTACGATGGCTTTCAAAATGACACTCGGTTCTTCGCCCCATGGCTTGGGAGAAGAAAAGTTGGTCTTCGCCACAAAGCTATGAATTAGCCTAAGTCATAGGCATCGCCCGCATAAATACTTAATAAAGCATGCACGGTTCCAGCGTCTAAGGCTTGGCATAGCCTTAGCTCGCCTCACGGGTTAAGTCACATCGCACGGCTTGTGGCATAAATCTAGGCACCCAAAGAACTTGGTTGTCCAAAAGTCGAATGCGTACACGGCACGTTCCCACGATGTAAGGCTTGACACAGCCTTCGCTCATCAAGTTGTTGTACGATTAAGTTAGGTAAAGTTATGTTAGGATATCGAAGTCATTCTAAGCATTGTCCCATGTTTTCTGCGGCTATCATAACCACATAGTCCTACGATCTCAAGGCCCGTCATATAAAGTATGTCTTGGACGGTAGTGTCACACAGAATGCAAGTTAGTTTATGGCACAATGTCATAGACTTAGTATTTTAAGGCACGAGCCACGGTTGATTTGAGTTGAGTTTGGAAAAAGGGCTATCGAATAGTCGTCCCTGATTTGAGTAAATTAAGAGGGCAATATGGAAGTATACTCACGACCATGGGTCGTCGAGGCAGTCTCAAATTATAGAAGTCTGGAACATGGTTCTGAAAATATGGTAACACTAGAAGAAGCATGACTGTGTTAGACAGTAGTTCGAGTCAAGTCTTACATGGTCATGGACAACTTGTCGACAAGTAAAAGTTTCCTCGAGTGGCAACCCGGGGCCACGGGACCGTTTCGGCCTGGGGAAATACGAGTTTTAGCCGAGCTAGGAGTACCACTCAGGTTATTCGGAGACTTTCAACAGGACTCGCTACTTGCGTTGAAAGGGCCCCGAATAACAAAGCTAATGTGTCCAAAATAGCTGGTTGTGCTAGTGACTATTTCATATAGATGAGTCGGCATATAGCAGCAATCTGCATGTATGCCTTTGGATTAAGTCGAGTACTGTGCGCACGGTATCAATGAGTCGAGTTGAATGTGTGCACAATCAAAACACGATGTTTGGGCCTAAGATTTGGCTGCAACGAAGACACCGTGCTTGGCACGAGATGTGGCATCGAGTATTAAGTTATTGGAGTAGAGTTGCATAAGTTGGATTTGATTCGTTCGAGTTATGTCAGGAAGCGTCGTGAGACAAAGTTGGTTAAGTGACACTTATTTCACAAATCTTTGATTGAGTCAATTGATGATTAAAGCAACAAAGGTCGCAAGACGACAATATGGTTAAGTCATACTGAGTTGTGAGGAACGACCTCAATATGGACACACGAATGAGGCTTATGATACGACCACGATGTTAGCAAAACGGACTTATAGCACGGTCACATAGAAATTGGATACTATCGTGTAGTTGCGTCTTTGAGTATGGACAGAAAGGCAAGCACGACTTGTTAAGTTGGCATTGTTGACACGAGAATGGTCTACAGACACAAAATAGGCCGAGAGTCTATGTCCTAAAAATTGAAACTAAGACAAGAATAGAAAGACAATAAAAAAGGATTATGTTGTACAAAGTAAATTAAACATGTCGATTTTGTATGGGTGGGCGAGGTGCTCACTCCACCAATACAGTTTAGTACTGATGCCCACATAGTTTTCATGTGTACGAACAGTTAGAAACTTGTTGGCGCAGAGCTCGCTTGGATACGTCGAGGCATGGAGTTCCTTGGCGTTTCGAGGCGCGCAGCCGCATGGAGTCTGGACGTATATGGGACATAATATATGGACATCGCCTATCTGAAGCATTCGCTGGCTCGTCAAATTGTATTGAGAGATGTGAGAGAGCAGAGTGACTTGTATTGTGAGAAGAATGAGCTTGAGTGATTGTAATCTTGGTCTCGTGCCCACCTATGTAACCTTTGTTTCAATATCAATAAAGAGCTATTTGCTTGACTTGTGTTTTGTTCTAACTCTCTGCTGGTATTAATCAATGTTTCTGCTTGGGACTTCTATGTGACGACCCCGTCGCTTAGCCTGTAATCGGTCGTTATGGAACCGTCTTTCATGAGCGCAACTTAGGCTCATGCGGCATCACGCCTTAGCGAGGACGATCGGTCCTACGGGACCGGGGCGTGACATAATGATATCAGAGCACGGCTTTACGTCCTTCGACTTTCGATTGAATTCTTTAACTCTGATGTTGTCTCCGCAATTCGATATCGTTGGTGTGCTCTCCCTTAAAATATTCCACGGGATGTCTATGCAATAAGTCTATGTAATTTGCAAAATTGTATGACAATAGGTTTTGACAAAAACAAAATATGGATCACGTAAAGTACGGTTGGCTAAGTCGGGCTGGGCATATACACCAAGAATTGAGTCGACCTTAGCAAAGTCGTGTGCGAAATTCAAATTGTGTCGGACAAAAATGTGTTGGACTCGATTGAGTAAGTAGGATAACTATCGATAGGGATGCCATCCTACGATGTTATCGTCAATGCGATACAGATGAGCGTGGTTGGAATTTGAGGAATGATTCGAACGGAGGTTCGAAGTAATCGATTGTGAATCGAATAATAGTTTTGAGGATTTGTCGTAACTTCATCCCTGAGTGGTGTATGGGATAGTCTCAGGGATGTTGATCGATTGAGGATTATGGGGTGCCGATGAGTCTATCAGCAAACGACGAGTACACAAAGCCTTAAATTGAGTATCATTGAGTAAAAGTGTAGTCTTGAAGTTTGATAAGATGATTCGAACAAACTTGGGATGACGCTTACGGGTTTGTGATTGTGCAAGTATGAAATACAAAATAATTGAGTAGGTGAAACTGAATCAAAAAAAAGTTAAGGTGTAGCGAATGGATGACTTGATAGAGGAAATCGATATGAATCGTATACGAAAAGTTGGCACGATGGGACGATAGTGTGCATAGGAATGATTCGAATATTGAGAATGACTATAAGAAATTGGGATAGATGTTGCTCGATGACTTGTGTTAGCATAAGACAACGTGAATTGAGGAAAGATGTTGCTTGATGACTTAAGATATAGACAGATGAACATATGTGATTATGGGTTTGAATGAATTGATCATAGGAATAGTTCGGGGAAAATAATTGAATTTGATCTTGAATATTGAGGAGATTATCCAGATCGAACAATAGCATTAGTCGCACGACTCGAAATTTGTTGCAAATGAAGATCGTTAGGTTACGCATATCATCGATGGTATTAAGATGTATCGAAGATTGATATGCGATAACTCGAGGGTACTCTGAGTCGGGAAATAACGATAGTGTAAAAATATTATTGTTTCGAGGGATACTATGCTTGGAGATTTTGATTGAAAGGAATGTTTGGATGAAAGGAAATTATCTTGATTGCTTCGACGATAGCCACAATATCGACGTCTTATCTTGTGCTAGCACAACACCAACCTCGCACATGCATCACGTCAGATTTAAGGTGACCATTCTGCATGACCGCTGACATGGTGATTCATGTCGTGGAAATAATCGAACTCGGAAAATCAGGGCATGACAATTCGTATGCTTCGACTTGTGGTTTGATGCGAAGGTAAATTCGAGAATTGTTCGGACTTATGATTGACAATTTAGTAAACTTGAGGATTGAGTAGATCCAATCTACGTTTCGAGAATGAATCAGTCTAGACTCAAAGCAAGAGTTACGTCCCGATGAGAACGATTATCCTGCGAGAATGCATGGTAATTTCATGTCCAAGCGCGGATGATAGGACTTGCGTGAGATTGGGACATAACATAGTATTATGCTAGACTACCTTGTGATCGATTATGTGAATTATGTTAAACGACTTCTGTAGAAGCATGGAAAATATCAGAATGATGATCTATGCGGTTCGGAACAGGAGAACCCCATGTGGCTCATATAAGAGTAGTCCCATGTGGTTCAGAGAGACTCTTAGTTTCATGCGGCTCCGGCGGGAGAGTCCATGCGGCTTACATAGGGACAGTCTTATGCGGTTCAAAGAATACCCCAGCCGCATGCGGTTCAAAGGTACATACGTCTCACATACGACCAACAGAGATATGCGGCTCGATCAACACCATGTGTCCCCATGGGACCCCTTCATACAGCTGGCCATCGAGTAATGGCCCTATTCAATGCTCTGCCATGATTTGACAGCTGACGGCTCTGACATAAAGTGTCATAATGGTCCTGTCATAATGACAGACTCTTTGGGAACAGGAGAAAATCTCTGACATGATCCGAGATTGCCACGTGGCTACTCCCATGCGGCTCAATTGAAGAACAGCTCCATGCGGCTGGCAAGAATCATCCTCATGCGGCTGGCAAGAATCATCTTCCTGCGGTTCACCAAGAAGCCATCCCATGCGGCTCGTAAGTACTATATCTATGCGGCCCACCAAGAAGCCATTCCATGCGGCTCGCGAGGACTACACCTATGCGGCTCACCAAGAAGTCATCCCATGCGGCTGGCAAGAATCATATTCCTGCGGTTCACCAAGAAGCCATCCCGTACGGCTCGTGAGTACTATATCTATGCGGCCCACCAAGAAGCCATCCCATGCGGCTCGTGAGTACTATACTTATGCGGCTCACTGAGACGCTGTCTCATGCGGTTCATGGATATCATGCGGTTCTGACAGGATCCATCATTAAGACACGTGGCAGAAATTCAATGGCCCCCACGACTTAACAGCTGGTAGCAAGGATGATTATGGGATGCAGATCAATCAGAGATTTACCAGATCCCAATGACCATATTTAACGTTATCCTCATAATTAATGAGATCAGGTCATATCATTCATGATCAAGCCAATGGGACACGTGATGAGAGATCCAAGCTTGACACAGCCAATCATGAAGATTTAAAGTAATCAGCATTAATCATTCACAGGATTCAATACTATCCCCATTTACAGCCCAGATCCTTCATACCCTAAACGAATGGTCCAGATTGATTATACATCAGGCCGCCGCCACTTTAAGAATGGGTAATCATCCAAACCCTAATGATGCCCCCACTATTATAAATAGCAAGGTGCCATTCCCTTGTAAAATAGACACGAGCAGAAGGAGATAGACAAAAAGAGAGCTTCCCCCTAATAATCAGAGAGAAAATACACAGAGAAAGAGAGAAGTCAGAAGAGCAATACGAGGAGAGCAAGAAGAGCCTTTCTTCATCAACGCCAACCATCTCGTCACAGGAGTCAAGGCTGCATACCGATCGTCCAAGGAGTAAGGCAGGGCTGCCGTCGCCTTCCCGAGCCTCTATCGTCACCCCCAGAATCAAAAATAAACAATTGTACTTAGATTGCTGTACCTAGGTTTTTGTCCCTAGGCTTTCTTTGTACGAGCGAGTTTGTAACGTGAAGTAAAAGTCCGGTCCTCCGATAATTGTTTTGTTCTTTTATATTTCATGGCAAACACGACGGCGACTCTGCTGGGGACAAACTTTTCCATGGCTGAGGAGTTGGTGACGCAGTCGGATGCAGCCAAACTTGGCTCCACGCAACAAAACATGGTCGTCCGCTTCGACCAACAGGCGTTTGAAGAGATGCTCTCCGAAGGAAGCACTGGCCTGGTCCAGAAGCGCACCCGCACGACGAAGGCTCGCAGAGAGTGGAGGCCAAAATCATTTGCTCTTCCCCAAGCCCTCGACGGGATACTCTCTGTTGCTCAAGACGGCGAGAAGGATTCATCCGCGGCCCCACTTCAGACCATAGACAACTCTACTGTCCCCAAGTCCGGCAGAATAAAACACTATGATGTTGAACTTGCAGGGGCAAAGAGGAACTCTATGCGATCCGAGCCGTATAGGGATTCTAGCCGCATGGAAAAAGCTCATGCGGCCACATCCGCTAGCCGCATGAAGAAAAATCATGCGGTCACATCTGTCAGCCGTATAGCTTATGCGGCTACAGTTGCCAACCACATGGATGAAACTCCTGCGGCTATGGAAGTCAATCGCTTGCAGAAAACCCATGCGGCCACAATTGCCAACCGCATGCGGCCAGCCTGTACGGTCGTGACTCCTAGCCGTACAAAAACAACTCGTCCAATAACAGAAGACAACCGCATGCAGACAGCCTGCACGGTACTCAATTCTAGCCGCATAGCGTCCATTCTACGCTCCTCTCGATTACTCTTCGACCGTCTCTCGTACGGTCCTGACTCTGATGGTTCTCTGGATGATAAGCCAGACTCTGTGGTATTCAACTTGGACTCCTCCTATTACGCACCAGCAAGTGCTAAAAGGAGGAAGTCTAGGGCAGCGCGGGCTCACCAAACCCAGTTAGCTGCCCCAACCTCTGACCATCGGGGCATCCCGCTGAGTATCACGCGGACCTCTGATGGGAAGTTGTACAGAACTACTCGAATCCAGCCCCCGGCGGCGAACGAACAGAGTGGTTCCTCTGACCTGCGCGAGGATATCCACCACAAGCGCAAGGAAAGAGACGGGGCTTCAGTGTGCAAAAAGTCCTCGCTTGGACGGCACTGCACCCAAATCATCGTCAACTGCTGTTGCAACAACGCGGCAGTGACGAAAGATCGGCCGTCAGTCTTCCAAAGACTACAGCATCCGAGCTCAGAAGACGAGGCACCTCTTGTTGTCTCCTGCAATTCCACTCAGAAAGTCCCCGCCGAGGGGAGAAGGAAGAAGGCAAGCATCTCCACCCCGAAGACCTCAACCATTACAGCTAAGAAACTGTCGTCTAAACGGTTGTCCTCTACCGGAGTATTCCAACACACCCGTTCAAAGACGAAATCTGCTGCAGTGGGAAATTCATCATCCACATCGCTGGGGGTCGTGGGAACTGGGGGTAGCACTCCTCCGAACATCCACAACAATCCATGTTTCAAGGAGCCGAGCCCAGGGAAACAACTCTCCCATCAGGTACCACAGACGCCGATGTCCCCGAGGACATCCATGACTCTCAAGACGAAGCAAACTCTGAGGCTGGGGGTACTGTTCCCTCTGTGTCCGAACCAGAAGAGAATATTCCTACATATCTCGATGACTTCTCGGTACATGGGTATGACTCGGAGGATACATCTCCCACCGTCCCTTCCGTTTCTCATCATACAAGGACGATGTTCATGACAGACAGCAATCAAAGTGGTTCCAGTGATCGCCAGCGCATCGACAATCTCGAAGCCATATTACTTGCTTTGGTCAAATCTGTAGACCAGATTAAAGCAGCCCTTCCAACTCTGCAAGGAGGGACGCCCGGCCAAACAAGCGCGGGTCCCGCGGTCAATGTGGACTCGAATTCAGCGGCACCGAACCCGGGCAACAATCCTCCCAAAATAACAGCCCCTACCGCGACAGATGAGGCTCGAGAGGTAAGAAGAGAGGTTCAGAAGCTTCGAGCCATGTTCCATGCCCGAGAAAACGCTCAAGACCTCAGAATTCGGCAACCATACCCTGCTGAATGGAGGGATGTTCCATTCCCACCAAGATATAAGGCGTTCAATATCAATCCGTATGATGGCAAGACCTCAGCAAGTCGGTACATCACTTACTTCGAGGTCACCACCGACCATCTGCCCCATGATGATGCTATCCTCACGCGATTATTCATTGGGGCATTGGAAGGAGTCGCCTTCGACTGGTATCGCAATCTGCCGGACAACTGCATCCACTCCTTCGCCGGCTTCAAGCGCATGTTCTTGGAGAGATTCTACGAAGTAAGGCAGGACGTCACCATGTCCACCCTCATGGACGTCGTCCAAGGGGAGAAGGAGTTGACAAGGAACTACATTGAGCGGTTCCGCCAAACCGCCATGAAGCTGCCCTCCAGAAATCCAGATTCCTCTTTAATTAAAATTTGCCAAAAGAGACTGCTTCCAACGATCAGTCTCTGGATGGGCGAAAGTCAATTCAAAGATTGGAAGACGTTCATCATCAGCACCACAAGCGCCGAAGAACGACTGAAGAAGGCTCGCCAACTGGGATTGCACATCTCGGAAGGGGAAAACAAGGGTAAGCGTTCCAACAACGATAATGGGGGTAGCCCCTCCAACAATCGGGACAGCAAGGGAAAGCAGGCTATGGTGGCCGATACAGCACAGAAGCCTGAGCCAAAGCCAGCAGACAAACAATGGCAGCAAATCACTTACTCCTTTGAAGACGGTCATGTTAAGCCCATCTTGGACATGCTCATACAAGGGGACAGGATTCAGCTTCCTACCCCAAGACGGGAACCGCGGCCGGCAGAGATGGAGAATCCAAAGTACTACCATTATCATCGCTATGTCCATCACGCTACACATGATTGCTACCAGCTGGAACGGTACATACAAAACCTCTTCGATTCGAACACTCTGGCCATCGATTTCAAAGAGGTAACCGTGGCGGCCAATATGGTGTCCGTATAATTCGGCAGCTTCCCTCCGACGGAGACTCAAGACGGGGTGGTCCCCGTCCCTCTAGCGACAATGGAGATTACCAATCTTCCACCTCCCCGAGATCAGGCTGCCGGTCTAGTACCCTTACCACATCTCGAAGGAAGGTCATGTGGATCCATCCAGACTTGGTGTCAGAAGTGACTCGGCCCACACCATCTTCCACCGACAAGAAAAAAAGTGGAAAAGTCAGGACCTACCACACAATCTCGGCAGACAATGAGGAAGCTACAGGCCGTCGTTACGTGGTCCGGAGCGCAATCCCAACCTGTGGTTGACAATCCAGCTGAAAACTATCAACCCACTACAACTGATGCCCCGGGACCGGCTCAGCCTTCGACGACCGACAAGCCTAGGCCGAGGGAGACTCGCTTCGACAAATCCCTCCGAAAAGAGGCAGCCCAAGGGCTGGAGAGGCCCTACAACTTCGACATCTTAACGCAATTGGCTAACACACCGGCCAAGTTATCACTGTACGAACTCCTAATTCTCTCCAAGGACGTTCGTATTGCATTAAGCGAAGCACTCCAAAATGTCGATGTCTATCTGGCTCAATCCAACCTCACCGGGGAGGACTCACCTGTGGATCTCCAGGATAGTGCCTGTACGGGAGCAATGCCCAACATCGTCTTCACTCCGCAGGACATGCTCATCAAAACCAACCTGCACGATTGCCCACTATACTATACTGGATACATCGGCGACGTAAAGGTGGATCGGATGCACATTGATCCAGGCTCTTCCATAAGCATCATCCCGAAGGGTCTGCTACATCATCTCCGCATCCCAATGCATCGCCTGACACCTACGAGCACCGCCATCAGCGGTTTCAATTCGGGCAGGAGCTACCCTATTGGAAAGATTCGTCTGAAGTATCAAATTGGCGACCTCCAATCCGAAGTCACCTGCTACGTCATAGATGCAGACACTTCATACAACATCCTCTTGGGGCGTCCGTGGATACACGATTATATGATCGTGCCTTCCATACTGCACCAATGCTTCAAATATGTCGACAAACTTGGCTTCGTAAAGACGAAATTTGCTGACATCGATCCCTTCAAAGGGGTCGAATCTTACTACTCGGACTACTGCCTATACGAAAAGTTGAAGAGGCACCTTGATGAAGGAAATGTACAAGCTAGTACCGAGACGGCCACAGGATCAGAAGAGCCTCTGACAATCCACCTCCAAGCTCGTAAACCAGGAAGGTCCGTACCCCTTACTGCCACTCTGCGGAAAGACGCGATCAGCCTCTCGGCGCAGGAAGAGCAGATGATAATCCGGCTGCCAAGGTCCGACCAAGTGCCGAGACCCACAACGGGGCCACTGACAATCAGACTGCCGAGAGTCGGTCAACCCCAAACGGAGAAGCTCAATCCCTCCGATAGGCCACTGACGATACACCTTCACAAGAAGGGTCGTCACCCCGATGCAAGGTCTGATACTTCTAGTGAGCCGGCCACTCCTCGCTCCACAACAGGTGCCAAACTGGGGGTCGCTAGTCTGCCAACAACTCCACGCTTTGCTCCACCAACTGAACCACTGACAATCAGGCTTCCCAGGACGTCCTCTCAGTCTTCATTCACACAGGGGGTAGCCGAAGAGGAACCAGAGTTAGCTAAGTATGTGTCTGCCCACACTGATGTTCCTTCCGCTGATGATGTAATCCCTCTAGAAAAGATACCTTACTTCATCAATAAAGGGTTATATCTGAACTACACCGAGCTCAATAAGCTATGTACAATGTATGCTATGGAACACGGTATAGGCACTCACCTACACACACAAGTGACAAATGTGTACACCGCGATCCAGCTTACTCCAGTAGAAGATGCTTACCGAATAATCGAGGGAGGGGATCATCCGATCATCTTCGGCCGGACGAACAACCCGTATCCCTTCACCATAAAGGAAGCCGACCTCGGTCAGATGCCGAAAGATTGCCTCTGTATCTTTATAGCCCCCAATCCAAATATCTCATGCAGAAACAGGGTTATGATCTGGAGACGATGCCAGGTTTAAACTACGGCACTGGGCGACGATTACCTTTGAAGCCGCCAGTCCCGGCGGGTAAACCATGAGACTACTATAGCAAAACTCGATACGGGTTGGGGTATGTAACCCCTACTACAACCCCTGAGAGTTCAGATAAAGAATGCGACTGGCAGTCACATTCAACCGGGTCACCAACTTCTGACTTGGATACCAGCATCGGAGATGTGTTCAGACAAGTCATGACAGTCAACATGGCATTCGCCGACGCTTACGAAGAAGACGAAGACATCCCTAAAATCCTTGAGCTAGAACCGTGGGCCCAGCAGTTGGACGCACAATGGGAAAAGCAGTTCGAACAAAGAGAACCTCCTACTGAAGATGAGGTCATACAAGTGGATCTCGACAGCGAATCTTCTCCAAAACCAATTTTCGTCAGTAAAAGCCTAACAGACGAAGAACGGGAGTCGCTGCTAGAACTTGTCAGAGAATACATTGATGTGTTCGCCTAGAGCTATGAAGACATGCCAGGGTTAAATCTCGACATTGCTCTTCACAAACTCAACATTCGGCCAGATGCGAAACCAGTCAAGCAACAACAGCGACGCTTCCGCCCAGGCATCATGGACGCGATCGAAGCTGAAGTCAACAAACTGACAGCCAGCAGCTTCATTCGTGAGGAGCAACATCCCGATTGGGTCGCCAATATAGTACCCGTCCTCAAGAAGAATGGGAAGATTCGAATCTGCATCGACTTCCGCAATCTGAACGAGGCATGTCCCAAAGATGAATTCCCCCTTCCTATCACAGACATCATGATCGACAATACCTTACGGCTTCGAATGTATGTCATTCATGGATGGCTTCTCGGGGTACAACCAAATCAAAATATCTCCTGATGACGAAAAACATACATCATTCCGAACACCGATTGGCACATACTGCTACACAGTTATGCCTTTCGGTTTAAAGAATGTTGGCACCACATATCAAAGAGCCATGAGCATCATCTTCAGAGACCACTTACGCAAGACAGTGGAGTGCTATATTGACGATATAGCCGTTAAGAGTCGTTACAAGGGAGACCATCTGCAGGATCTAAAGACGGTATTCGACCTAATGTGAGCGCACAATTTGAAAATGAACCCTACGAAGTCCTTTCTGGGCGTATCCAGCGAAAAGTTCTTGGGCTTCATCATCACGGCACAAGGTATCCATGTAGACCCTGAGAAGACGAAAGCAATCATGGAGATGGCTCCCCCAAAAAATCTTCGCGAACTCAGAGGCCTTCAAGGGAGGCTAGCTTACATCAGGAGGTTCATTTCTAACCTCTCCGGGCGATGCCGACCGTTCACACACCTCATGAAGAAAGGAGTCTCATTCGAATGGGACGAGGAATGTCAGCGTGCTTTCGACAGCATCAAAGAATATTTGTCAAATCCTCCAGTTTTGGTGGCTCCGGTTCCTGGAAAACCATTCCTGCTCTATGTACGAGCAATAGAACACTCCCTCGGGGCTCTGCTGGCACAGAACAACGACGCAAGCCATGAGCAGGCCATATATTACCTCAGCCAAATGATGATTGGGCCAGAGCACCGATACACCGCTGTGGAGAAGGAATGCCTCGTCCTGGTGTTCGCCATTCAAAAAACGTGACACTATGTCACCGGACAAACGATACACATGATCTCACGAATCCAACCCTCTCAGGGTCCTCATGACTAAACCAGGGGCACTCAGCTCTCGCCTCGCTACATGGGCAATATTGCTGTCCCCTTATCATATGATCTTCGTCCCACAAAAGACAGTCAAAGGTCAAGCCCTGGCAGACTTCTTAGCAGCCCACCCAGGCTCGGAGTCCTCCAGGATATATGAAGAGATCCCAGATGAGGTCGCCGACTCGCATGCAACCTCTACGATAATATATGGCGAATGTTCTTCGACGGTGCTTCGAGGACCAGACCTAAAGGCAATATAGTCGTCGGAGTCAGGGTAGTGCTAGTCTCCCCTACCGGATTGGTGATCAACCGCGCTTATTCCCTCACAGAGCCCTGCTCTAACAATGTGGCCGAGTACAACGCTCTGGTCATTGGCCTCCAACTTGCAAGAGAGCTGGGGGTAGAATACCTTGAAGCATACGGCAATTTTCAACTAATTGTCAATCAGATCCGGGGCTCATACGAGGTCCGCCACGAAGACATGATCCCTTATCACCAAATAGCGATTGACATCATCTCGTCGTTCGAAGGGTTCTTCATCGAACATGTCCCCAGACTCCGAAATATCGAAGCTGATGCCTTAGCTGGTCTCGCCGCTTTCCTAGCAGTTCCGAACTATGATCGCCAATCAGTTGATGTAATAGGCCACGAACTGGTCTGTCCCAAGAACAATGTGCAATTCGTGGTGAGTTATTCCGTACATACGATCGATGATGCCCCAGATTGTAGACAACTATTTATCGACTTCGTCGTCTACGACATCCTGCCCGAGAACCCAAAGGAAGCCACTTCCATCAGACGGCGTTCTCTCAGATTCTTCTACGATACAGAGACGAAAATGCTGTATCGCCGCGCCTACGACGGATTACTGCTTCGGTGTCTGTCAAATACAAAAGCCAAAGAGGCCGTACGAGAAGCTCATGACGGTGTCTGCGGGGCCCACCAGCCTGGTCCTAAATTGCAGGACCGCCTTCGCCGAATGGGCTACTATTGGCCCACAATGGTGGCAGATGCGATAGATTATGCTAGAAAATGCAAAGCCTGCCAAGTCCACGCGGACTTCATTCACCAACCATCCGAGTTTCTACATCCGACAGTGGCATCCTGGCCATTCGAAGCATGGGGAATGGATATCATTGGTCCAATCACCACACCTTCCTCCCGAGGACATCGCTTCATACTTGCGATCACTGATTACTTCTCCAAATGGGCGAAAGCTGTCCCACTCGCAGAAGTTAAGACTTCAAACGTGATCAGCTTCCTTAAGCATCTCGTCATCTACCGCTTTGGACTTTCCCGAAGGATCATCCATGATAATGGTCCGCAGTTCGCAAGCCACGTATTCTATCGGTTCTGCGATAAGCACCGTATTCATAATGTCGCTTCGACACCGTACAACCCGGCAGCGAACGGGTTGGCAGAGGCATTCAACAAAACAATCATTAAACTCCTCAAGAAGTTTGTCTCCTCCAACAAACACGACTGAAACGAGAAGCTCGGTGAATGCTTATGGGCTTATCGCACCACAGTTCGAACAGCCACCGGGAATACACCATTCTCCCTAGTGTACGGGAGTGAAGCAGTCCTCCCATTGGAGACTCAGATCCCCTCACTACGTGTCGCCCTCACACATCAATTAACGACAGACGAAAACCATCATCGCCGGCTACAGGAATTGGAAGCACTAGACGAAAAGCGCCTCTTGGCTCAGCAACGAATTGAGCTATACCAAGCACGCATCTCCGTAGCCTTCAACAAGAAGGTCAAAATCAGAACATTCCAGGTGGGCGATCTCGTTCTGTCAGTCCGGAGGCCGATGGTCATGACTCACAAGACCGCCGGCAAATTCCCGCCAAAGTGGGAAGGCCCATTTATTATTGAGACAGTATTCTCCAACGGTGCCTACCGTCTCGCAAAACAAAACGGAGACTTGCTCATGTTGTCCGTCAACGGCAAGTTCCTGAAGAAATATTATGTCTAAACGACATTCTATCCAGATCATCGAGTCATGTACCCGCTGGTACCGCTAAACTCACATCCACATCATTTCAAATTATCGAGTCATGTACCGGCTGGTGCCGCTGAACTCACCTCTACATTCCCTTCAGATTATCGAGTCATGTACCCGCTGGTGCCGCTGAACTCACACTTTCTCAATATTCTAAATCATCGAGTCATGTACCCGCTGGTGCCTCTGAACTCATATTTCGATCACTCTTTCAGATAGTAAGTCATGTATGATTATACCTCTGAACTTCCTTCCTGGAAGAGATCCTCCCTCACGATCCACTACCTGCACTCCCAGCGCACAAAAGGGGTAATCGATCCACAAATTTTCGAAACGGCCATGTCCTTATTACCTCTGAGTCGTTTTCATTTCTACCAAAAACAAACCGCCCCCTCGCATAGAACTTCCACGTTCTCCTACCTCTGAGTCATCCTGTGTGCCCCCTCTTCATTGAGCCCACTCCTGCCATGTCCTCATTACCTCTGAGTGGGAAGGCTCCGTCGAAGAAACCCTCGTGCTTGCCATGTCCACATTACCTCTGAGCAAGTATGTCGGTTCCCTTTCAACCTATTATCTGTACCCACAACCGGAGTACGACAAGGATAATAGGTCCACAAATATCCTCTGTTGACCACAAATGTCCTCTGTTGACCACAAATGTCCTCTGTTGACCACAAATGTCCACTGTTGACTACGAATATCTTCCGTGAAGTCTCCCCTGCCATGTCCTCATTACCTCTGAGCAGGAAGATTCCACGGTAAAACTCTCATGCTTGCCGTGTCCTCATAACCTCTGAGCAAATATGTTGGTTTCCTTTCATCCTATTATCCGTATCCTAAACCAGGGGACGCCAAGGATAATAGGCCCACAAATATCCCTTGCTAAGCTTCTTAGCATAAATCCATCATCTCACCATGCCCCGGGAGCCCAGCTGCTCTACGGCATTCTTTTTCCCAATACCGAGAGCACCCATGACCACTTTGTCATGGCTGTTCCAGATATCCTAACCAAACTTGTTATCCGTACCTAAAACCAAGGTACGCCTAGGGTAATAGGTCCACAAATAATCCTCCAGCAAGTCCAATTCCACAAACGCCACAAGTACAAGAAAGAGAAGATGAGTTGAAACATGCTCATTCATTCAAAATTTAAAGTGCTACATCATTTAGGATCACATCCTTTACAAGATCAAAACAAAAAAGACGAAAAAGAAAACAACAACAAAAGAAAAACAGAAAACCGATCACTGCTCCGGGGCACATAGTATCGTGAGACGGTCCGTCAGCAAGGCAACAGACCGCTCAAACCTCTGTCTAGCTCGACGCTCCGCCTCCTGAGTCAGCGCCGCCTCGTCCTCCAGATGAGCGTGAGCTCGCCAGTTGTCCTCAAATTTCTTGAAAGCCCGCTCCAGGTTAACAGAAGATCGGGAAACCTTCTCGGCCTCCCGAACGATTGACTTCTGTTCCGCCTGAGCAGCCTTCAGCTCTGACTCTAAGAAGGCCAACTCCCTCTGGAGTGCGAGAATTCGCTCCTTCGTATCAGCAATTCCGCGAGAAGCAGACTCTTCCCGAGCCCGACAAGCCTGACTTCGACGACCCAGCCTGTCATACGAAGCGGAGAACTTGTTAAGGTCCCCCTGCACGACTGGCCCGGCAGTATCTCGAGCGAGCTTGATCCTATCCCGAGCAGCAATGAGGAAGCCCCGCTCCCGTTCAATCGCAGCAGGCAAGCCCGCCTGCCATATCGCCAGCAATTGGGTCACAAGCTGATCAGTCTCTGCCAACTTAGGCTCCAGGATTGCAGCCAACCCCACCCCATCAGGAAGAGACTTCAAAGTTGCAACCGGACCCCGAGCGCACCGCAGAGACAGAGTAAAAGGGGTCCCCCGTTCTACAACAGCATCTACGCCCCTCTTTAAATGGCGATAGAAGCTGTCGACCACATCCTGCGTCAACTCGTCCAGAGCCTCCGAGGAAGCCGGTGTCAACGGGAGTGTAGCCGGCAACGCTAAAGAAGACGCAACAGAATCTGCCGCTCCTGCCACAAGAGAAACAAACTCCACACGGAAGGATGCATGAACAGCGGCCAACTCCTCTTCAACGGCCCGCAGAACTTGAATGCTCGGCAGAGTCGAGAGGTCAATCTCCGGAGCCGTATGATCAGCAGATGATGAGGTGGAGACCATCGCCAGCTCCATTCCCATCTGCCCGGGGCTGGCGGGAGGCCCCTCGACATGAGACGACGAAGGAGAGGAAATGCTCCTTTCTTCCAGATCACGGCAGGCCGAGCCTTCCCCAAGAACATCCGCGGTGGGAAGTAAAGGGTCAGGACCTGTAGGGCCAAGGCAACCATGAATCGATTTGACCCGGAGGATATGTTGATAGAGCAAATAAGCCCCCTCACTAGTCAATATTTGGCTTATCTTACCAGTGGAGGAGTGTGGAGGCTGAAGTTCGCCTACAGCCGTCGTAGCCTCTTCACCAACAGTCTCCGAGTCAGGTATAATAGGCTCCTCCGCCCCTGCACCCTCGGGAAGGGATGCAACGAGATCGGCATCGCCTTGATAAAGTTCAGCGATCTCGGAGACGGGCCCGAGGAAACCTTTATCACCCCGGCCGAGGCCTCAGCAACCTGGGAGCTTCCAACCGCCGCTGAGAGAGCCCCCGCAGAAAGGACCGCGGCACACATGTCGCTAATTAAAGCAGCAAGGGCCAGATCAACGCCAGGGGCAGTAGGCGGTTCAGGAGAGCCTGGTTCGTCAGACGCCTACAAAGAAAAAATGGTCAGGTCATATCTCCAAGAAAAAAAAAAAAGAAAACCACAACAAAGAGATGGCTCCGACTTGGTCTTACCTCCGGAACATCGCCTGCATCCTCACCCCTCTCCGTAATAAGTAGCCTACGGGGTCCGACCGCCGCTCTCTTCACAGAAAAGGCTACTCCTTCGCCAGTAGACTCACGCCTGCCTCGCTTACGTGAGGGACCAGGCACGACAGGCGATAGTTCTACCCGTACTACCTCCGATACAGATGGCAATTGGTCTACCGTCTTATCTAATACAACCGACGGTTGATCCGTCATTATCTCATCTGCCATGACGGGAGGCTGACCCGCCGTTGCCTCGTCACCAGAAGAGAGAGAGTCCTCGTCGTCCCGCTCGTTGTCTTCCTCAATTGTGTCGAAGGACTCAGAATCGGGTATAGGAACTCTATTCGCCCCTTTCTTCTTTGCCCTCGACACCACAGCTTTCTCCGCCAGGCGAGTGCCCACGATGAAGCTAGTCCTCGGGTCAAAATCGAGAGGAGGATGATTTGCCGTAACGTGATATAAGGCCGCCATATGCAAGATTTTCCCTATCACGTTTGCGGCAGGAATCGAGAAGCTAGTTCGAGTATGACAAGTGTGATAGTAGCTCCATGCTCTAATACCATCGAGAATGCTACCTTCGAATCCCAGGTGGGAATTGGGACGCCCGAGGAATAGCTGACTATACCCAAATTGACGGGCAAACCTACTGGGCAAGTAGGGCTCTAAGTACACAGTGTTGCGATTGCGGTAAACTAAATGCGCCGGGCGAATGTTACGCAGCCAGAAATGCATCTTTTCAGGTAAGAATTGAGGAGGTCCAACATCATCAACATGGACACTCCTCACTTCTTGGTCGGTGAAACGGGGAACGGACACGAAGAAATTATATCCGTCCACACTCGCCAACATCCTCCGACACGCCGGCATGGTACTACATTCCCAAGGCTGATGGTGATACCTGAAAAGAAAAGCGTCGTCGTCCGTAATGCCATCCCCCGTCCCAGGCCTCATCAAAGAATGATAATGTAACAACAGCCATCCCAGCAAGTAATGATAAGGCAGTTCTATACGTTCAAAGTCCATTGCCACGTCACGAGCGATGACCTTGGACGAGAAGGCACGGAGACCATGCTGAATACT
Organism: Iris pallida; assembly: GCA_029216955.1. Lineage (NCBI taxonomy): Eukaryota > Viridiplantae > Streptophyta > Magnoliopsida > Asparagales > Iridaceae > Iris > Iris pallida. The sequence goes on from JANAVB010007399.1 coordinate 34,834,051, forward strand.
GCACACCATAGCGGGAAGAAGAGCCAGCCTGACCCCAAAGGCCAACTTCACGGCAGGGAGAATGAAGTGGCGACTGATCCTCTCGATGGAACCTGCCCCTCCTGAGACTACACAATTGCGCAGCCACACCATTAAAAATCCTGCCAAGAGTGCCTTCTCTGACAGCCGTCGGGTACTATAATAAAAATAGCTGAAGGAGTCAATCTGGCTCCCAAATTTGTCACTTTTAGACTTCGACCTCCTAGCAGTCGACACCAAGTCCTCTACTTCCCTAGGAGTTTGACGATCCCGGGAAGTAACTCGACCAGCAGCGCTGAATTTGAAAAGGTATGAGACCCAAGATTTGGTATGGGGAGCGTCCCCTTCTGAGCTGTCATTTTTTTAGATAGCCGTTCGGTGGCAGGTGCTATGATGACACAATAGTTCTTGATACACAACGACGAATCCGGGGAATCGTCGGTCTAAATCCTGGAACTCCTCATTCGTCGGAGTGTACGCTTCGAAGGGCTCGTCTCCCTAGGGGAGCTTGGAGACAGCATACATCTCGTGAAGAGCGAGCCCCAATTCCCCTACAGGGGTGAAGAAAGTCCCTGTCCGATGATTGTACATCTCCAGAAGGGCCATGAACAATGGCTTATTAACGGGCAACCCGTGGCTGGTACCCCGGATAGCATCATAAAGATTGACTTCCCACAAAAATTCCTCGTAGTTCCGTAGAATCTACGAGGTCAGGTTAGCCCACGGGGGAATGGGGTGTAACCAGCTTGGCAGTACCAATCTGCCAACAGGATAGGACCCTTTGCGAGCAAGCTGGCTCAGGAAGGTATCAGCCTGAGAGAATGAGAAGTTAGGACCGGGTGTGTTGATAAAGGTACCCGGAACTAACCCCATCACGGATCGACTGGCCGGATCCTTGATCGCGCGCACTGACCCAGTGGTTTTGTTGTAACGGATGTTACCAATAAACATCCCCGGTCTGGTTGGAGTGAGGGGGTCTGGCATCTGCCTGTCCAAAACGATCATGTTGAACCACGCAAGAGGGAAATGACGCTTCATAATGGAGATGTGAATCGACATCCCGTCCAGGTCAAAATCCTAACTCTCGGAAACATCCAGCACTCAGGAGTTTTCTATGATCAACGCATCCCCAAAGAGGAAGATCGGTCTCAGATGCTTCCTATCAGGCTTCCCGAAACTCATCATGTCATTAAGGAATTGGAAAGATTGAACCCTGATAGCATTTAGTCGCCCCAAAGGTTCATTAACAAGGAGCTGCTCTGATACTTGACGAACTAAATCATCCCGACGCACGCCCAAGGCGAACTGATTCGAGCCAACCAGAAGTTCCCCCGCAGGAGTTACTGGCAGATTCACTGAAGAAAAACAAAAGAAACAAGTCAAAAAGATAGCTGAAACACAAACTACGTGATGCTTATGCGGCTTAGCTCAGTATAGCCTCATGCGGCTAAGTTTGAAAGAGCTCATGCGGGTCAGTCCGAATGAGCTTATGCGGTTCGGTTCGAAAGGAGCATATGCGGTTCAGTTCGGATGAGCCCATGCGGTTCAGTACGGATGAGCTTATGCGGTTTAGTTCAAATGATCTTATGCGGTTCAGTCCGAAATAGGCTTATGCGGCTCAGTTTGAAAAAGCTCATGCGGTCCAGTCCAAATGAGCTTATGCGGCCCTGAGGATGAAGTAGTTATGCGGCTGCAAACAACAACTTTCATGCGGCTCAGACCTAGGTCATATCCCATGCGACTCAAACATGAGTCGGACACGCAGCATACTTGGAAATACAGGCTCGCGCATAAAATATGCGGCATAGCCGTGACAGTTCATGTTGATGGTCCTACCAGCAATCGGCGGATGAACGTCGGAGTAAAAAACAGGCACGTCAGCCGGCGGAGGAGCCGCCACATTCGCCGCCGTCGATGAAGACGCGACCTTCTTGCCCTTCGCTGCCGCGGACGACGATGCGACCTTCTTTTTCGTAGCAGCGGTAGTCTTCTTGGGAGCCATTGGCAATCGTTGATGAGAGAAGATGAAGAAGAAGTCGGTAACAAGGAGTTCGAGCAAAAGAGAGAAGGTAAAGAAACCCTCAAAGAATAAAATTACTCCTATTTATAGGTGAAGGAGGCTCAAAAAATCAAACAAACGCCTCGATCCATGCGCCGCCTAAAAGAATAAAGGAAAAATGTTTCGGTCAAAACAAAACTGACCCTTGGGATCCTCCCCAAGAGGCGGCGAATCAAGGGCATTTAATACAGAAGATTTGCACACGTGGATTGGACACGTGGCAATAAGTCTATGCGGCCTAACAAGCTCATGCGGCCAGATAAATCCATACGGCTGAATCATCTATGCGGTCAACAAAGGCCATGCTTCTTATTCAAAGTGTTTCAATTTTGCAAATTGAAAACTTTGAAGGGGGTCTTGTAGAAGCATAAAAAATATCAGAATGATGATCTCTGCGGTTCGGAACAGGAGAACCCCATGCGGCTCATATAAGAGTAGTCCTATGTGGTTCAGAGAGACTCTTAGTTTCATGCGGCTCCGGCGGGAGAGTCCATGCGGCTTACATAGGGACAGTCTTATGCGGTTCAAAGAATACCCCAGCTGCATGCGGTTCAAAGGTACATGCAGCTCACATACGACCAACAGAGATGTGCAGCTCGATCAACACCACGTGTCCCCATGGGACCCCTTCATACAGCTGGCCATCGAGTAATGGCCCTATTCAATGCTCTGCCATAATTTGACAGCTGACGGCTCTGACATAAAGTATCATAATGGTCCTGTCATAATGACAGACTCTTTGGGAACAGGAGAAAATCTATGACACGATCCGAGATTGCCACGTGGCTACTCCCATGCGGCTCAATTGAAGAACAGCTCCATATGGCTGGCAAGAATCATCCTCATGCGGCTGGCAAGAATCATCTTCCTGCGGTTCACCAAGAAGCCATCCCATGCGGCTCGTAAGTACTATATCTATGCGGCCCACCAAGAAGCCATCCCATGCGGCTCGCGAGTACTACACCTATGCGGCTCACCAAGAAGTCATCCCATACGGCTGGCAAGAATCATCTTCCTGCGGTTCACCAAGAAGCCATCCCGTACGGCTCGTGAGTACTATATCTATGCGGCCCACCAAGAAGCCATCCCATGCGGCTCGTGAGTACTATACTTATGCGGCTCACTGAGACGATGTCTCATGCGGTTCATGGATAACATACGGTTGTGACAGGATCCACCATTAAGACACGTGGCAGAGATTCAATGGCCCACATGACTTAACATCTGGTAGCAAGGATGATTATGGGATGCAGATCAATCAGAGATTTACCAGATCCCAATGACCATATTTAACGTTATCCTCATAATTAATGAGATCAGGTCATATCATTCATGATCAAGCCAATGGGACACGTGGTGAGAGATCCAAGCTTGACACAGCCAATCATGAAGATTTAAAGCAATCAGCATTAATCATTCACAGGATTCAATACTATCTCCATTTATGGCCCAGATCCTTCACACCCTAAACGAATGGTCCAGATTGATTATACATCAGGCCGCCGCCACTTTGAGAATGGGTAATCATCCAAACCCTAATGATGCCCCCACTATTAAAAATAGCAAGGTGCTATTCCCTTGTAAAATAGACACGAGCAGAAGGAGATAGGCAAAAAGAGAGCTTCCTCCCTAATAATCAGAGAAAAAATACACAGAGAAAGAGAGAAGTCAGAAGAGCAATACGAGGAGAGCAAGAAGAGCATTTCTTCATCAACACCAACCATCTCGTCACAGGAGTCAAGGCTGCATACCGATCGTCCAAGGAGTAAGGCAGGGTTGCCTTCGCCTTCCCGAGCCTCTATCGTCACCCCCCAGAATCAAAAATAAACAATTGTACTTAGATTGCTGTACCTAGGTTTTCGTCTCTAGACTTTCTTTGTACGAGCGAGTTTGTAACGTGAAGTAAAAGTCCGGTCCTCCGATAATTGTTCTGTTCTTTTATATTTCATGGCAAACAACTTCGAAAATATGGAAGAAGGATTATGGTTTAGTTATAAATCGTGTCGTAGCGTGCTTGACTTGGGAAAAATGGATAGGTAGATTATATCAAACATATTGAAGAGATAGACTATACAAATTGCTAGTTTGGAGGTACAATAGTGATACACAGATGACTTGGTTGAGCAGAACTTATAGTAGGATGGCTTTGCTGAACGACTCGGACCCCTTGGACTAAGTGTTGCAATTGCGAATAAAAGGAATCTATGCTCGAAGTTAAAAAATCGGGGTGATGCGAGCTTGGATAAAAAAATCCCATACTATCAACGTTGGTTTGACCTTAGGATGGGGTTATTATTGATATTATTGTTTGGAAACTGTGATTCCAATACTAACGATTGACTTTAGCCTAGAGAGATGGCCTAGCGGTTAGGTGAGACGTCCTTGTTTTGAGAGATAGCATCGGTGCGACTGGTTTGCAGGACTGATAGGATGAATCAGATAGGTGGGATTGGATTCACTATCACAAGGCTTGGCTGAAATACATAAATTTTGGAGACACCTTAAATATGTGCACGATCCAACTAAGTGATACGTTAAATTCAAGTGAGATTAGAGGAACGAAAAAGTATCAAGGATTTTAAAATTGTATTTCAAAGAAATATTGATGGTAGTATGATCATTAGATTTAAGACGAACTTGAATGATGGGAGATCAGGTGGTTTGCCTAAAAAAACTGAGTTGTCTGTGTGTACGACGAGTGTAAGTTACCCAAGTTGAGATATAGTTGTTCGTGTCGAAAGATAACCGAAGCACGAGCATGGCTCGGATTGAAGAAATGCATAGGACAAATGTGTGCGAGAATCGTTGGATGTTGAATCAAGTTAGAAGTCGATAAGTGTACTCAGTTAATTTCGAAGATGAAACTTTTTTTGAGTGGTGTATAATGTAGTGCCCCGTCCCGCTCAATCAATCGAAGGAATCGAAACGGCAATGGCGTTTGGACTTAGCCATGCAACGGCTGCTTGAAGACTCGCTCGATCGAGGCGACTCCTCGCTCAGGTGGGTGGCTTACAGTGAACTTGCCTCAGCTTGGCCTTCGCACTAATAAAAGAAAAGTTTTCAAACGCACGAGTAGGCTTGATAATAAAAGAGACGAATCCACATAGCTAAGGGAATAATCCCAACTTGGGTCAAACTGAGTTAGAACATGAAAAAAGGTCCCACGTTCGGCTTAGAAATGTTGTACGATAGCTTTCAAAATGACACCCGGTCCTTCGTCCCGTGGCTTGGGAGAAGGAAAGTTGGTCTTCGCCACAAAGCTATAAATTAGCCTAAGTCATAAGCGTCGCTCGCATAAATGCTTAATAAAGCATGTACGGTTCCAACGTCTAGGGCTCGGCATAGTCTTAGCTCATCCCACGGGTTAAGTTGCATCGCACGGCTTGAGGCATAAGTCTAAGAACCCAAAGAACTTGGTTGTTCAAAAGTCGAACACGTGCACGGCACGTTCCCACGATGCAAGGCTTAACGCAGCCTTTGCTCGTCAAGTTATTGCACGATTAAGTTAGGCAAACTTATGTTAGGCTATCGAAGTCAGTCTAAGCACTGTCCTATGTATTCTGCAGCTGTCATAACCACATAGTCCTACGATCTCAAGGCCTGTCATATAAAGTATGTCTTGGGCGGTAGTGTCTTTAAGGCACGATGTCATGGACTTAGTATTTTAAGAAGTTGAGTTTGGAAAAAGGGCTATCGAATAGTCGTTCCTGAGTTGATTAAAATGATAGGGCAACATGGAAGAATACTCGCGACCATGGGTCGTCGAGGCGGTCTCAAATAGTAGAAGTCTGGAACATGGTTCTGAAAAGATGGTAACACTAGAAGAAGCATGACTGTGTGAGACGATAGTTCAAGTCGAGTCTTGCATGGTCATGGACAACTTGTCGGCAAGGAAAAGTTTCCTCGAGCAGCAACCCGGGGCCACGGGACCGTTTCGACTTGGGAGAAACACGGGTTTTAGCCGAGCTGGGAGTACCGCTCAGGTTATTTGGGGACTTTCAACGGGGCTCGCTAGTTGCGTTGAAAGGACCCCGAATAACAAAGCTAATGTGTCCAAAATAGCTTGTTGTGTTAGTAACTATTTCATATAGATGAGTCGGCATATAGCGGCGATCCGCATGCATGTCTTTGGATTAAGTCGAGTATTGTGTGCACGGTATCAATGAGTCGCGTTGAATATGTGCACGATCAGAACACGATGTTTGGGCATAAGATTTGGCTGCAACGAAGACAACGTGTTTGGCACGAGATGTGGCATCGAGTATTAAGTTATTGGAGTAGAGTTACATAGGTTGGATTTGAGTCATTCGAGTTAAGTCAGGAAGCGTCATGAGACAAAGTTGGTTAAGTGACACTTAGTTCACGAATCTTTGATTGAGTCAGTTGATGATTAAAGTAGCAAAGGCCGCGAGACGGCAATATGGTTAAGTCACAATGAGTTGCGAGACATGGCCTCAATATGGACACACGAATGGGGCTTATGATACCACGATGTTAGCACAATGGACTTGTAGAACGGTCACATGGAAATTTGGTACTATCGTGTAGTTGCGTCTCTGAGTATGGACCGAAAGGCAAGCACGACTTGTTATGTTGGCGTTGTTGACACGAGAATGGTCTAGAGACACAAAATAGGCTGAGAGTCTATGTCCTAAAAATCGAACCTAAGGCAAGAATAGAAAGACAATAAAAAAAAGATTATGTTGCATAAAGTAAATTAAACGTGTCAGTTTAATTTGTATGGGTGGGCGAGGAGCTCACTCCACCAGTACAATTGAGTACTGATACCCACACAGTTTTCATGTACAGGAACAGGTGAAGCTCACTGGCACGGAGCTCGCTTGGATGCATCGAGGCATGGAGTTCCTTGACGTTTCGAGGCACGCGATCGCATGGAGTCTGGACGTATATGGAACATAATGTATGGACATCGCCTATCTGAAGCATCCGCTGGCTTGTCAAATTGTATTGAGAGATGAGAGAGCAGAGTGACTTATATTATGAGAAGAGTGAGCTTGAGTGATTGTAATCTTGGCCTCGTGTCCACCTATGTAACCTTTGTTTCAATATCAATAAAAAGCTATGTGCTTGACTTGTGTTTTGTTCTAACTCTCCTCTGGTATTAATTAATGTTTTTGCTTGAGACTTCTGTGCGACGACCCCGTCGCTTAGCCTGTAATCGGCCGTTATGGAACCCACCTTGCGTGAGTGCAACCTAAGTTCACGCGGCATCACGCCTTAGCGAGGACGATCGGTCCTACGGGACCGGGGCATGACAACTCTATTCACAGCTTTCCAAAGATCAACACTTGGATTGCACGTGAACCGACTCGGCATGCCTACAACAAAAGCTATGTCAGGCCTGGTAGTACTTGTAGCCTACATCAAACTCCAGATGATGCTCGAGTACACCAATTTTTTGACGCTTCTCCAGGATCTGGCTTCAGCATTTAATCATACCTGTAAGGATTATCGATCGATCTTGATATCCATAGTGTGTGAGAAACTTTCTATTTAGTGAGCTTGTGGCAGAGCAAGCTCAACTCCCATCCCAATTATTTAAATCCCCAGGATGACATCTGCATCTCCCATATCCTTCACACTGAATCTGGACGTGAGGAACATCTTTGTTCTATTGATACATCAGTATGTCGTCCACATAGAGACAAACGATGACTCCTTCATTATCAGCGAACTTCGTATAATCATACTTAACTGTAGCTCCCCTTTCCCGAAAATTTAGAAATAGTTTATTTTTAATTATTTTATTAATGGTGATTTTTAGATTTTCGTAAATAAATATTGTTTCGTGTGCACAATTTTACGTGAAAGACCTACTTTAGAAATTATGATTTTTATTAGGTTCAACGAGAAGTTACAGATAGAAATGTTTTTAGGTATATATATATGTATAAGTTACAGCTATACTCATTTTTTATAATAAATTAGTAACCCAAGTTAACTCACTCCCAATCCAAATATTCGGCCAGCAGCCCACAGGGGGGACCACACCCAAACTTTCCGAGCACATGAGCCCGACCCCACCCTTAAGAATTGCACAGTACTAAACTTCTTTCCCTCCTTTGTAAACGAATACAAGAAAACTGCTATCTATATACATACTAAATTAACTAAGGCCCAACCAATGGGCAGCCAAGCAAGCCCAGAGCCCCACAACTTCTGCTACTCCATAGCAGTAGCAGCCGAGAGGCAGACCCGACCCCCCTTTGCGCGGATATAAGTCGAGAAGCAGAGGAGTCTCGCGATTTCCAAAACCCTAAAACCAAACAGCCGCGCCACCACCCCAGATGCATTGCTCGAGCCTGGGCGCACCCCCGACGACCCCAGCGCCGCCGTGGGCGGCGGAGCAGCGGCCAGTATTCGCACGCGCGCGCGGAAGAGCAGGGACGACAGCAGTACCGGGCTGTATCGAACCCACTTCGCGGAGATGCTTCGTCGCGTATGATCCGTCGTTTTGAGATCCGTCTTCTCAGGTACGACTACAACCTATACGACTGTAATTCCCTTCAGATAGTTCTTTTTACCTCGCCTTGTACGCAACGAAAATCGGTACCCAAAACTAGGAAAAATCCAGATTTTCTGAATAAAGAAACTGCCCCGAGAACCAATGTTAGCGGTCGATTTCCGACTAAGATAACGCGAAACTAAGAAAACCATTTGAACATGATTTTAGACAACCTAACCAGCTTTCAAACCCTATTTCTAGATTATTTTATTAATCAGTACATGTTAAGATAAATCGAGTTGAAAACTCGGAAAAACCTGTTTTAAAACTTAGAAAATCACTCCACACGACGTCCGTCCCGCCATTCCGGGTGACGTGGTCGCGCACCGAAGTCATCGAAAGCTGCATAACAGCTTCGTGGTCGTGTGGGCTTTGACGGAATTCAAATTGGTCGCGTGTGCGCGACGAATTCGACGCGTATCCGTCGAAATCGCCCCGTATCCGTCCAATGCAAATTCAGTCATAAATTTGTGCACGCTCGTCAGATCGAGACGAAACTTGCGCCAACATGACCGTATCATTTTTCTGGTCCTGTATGCCAAGTTTGGTCCGATTCTGAGACAGTTGAAATCGACGTCGTTTTGCGGGCCCCACGGTTCCACTCAACGGGCGATTTTGTGCACGGCCCGCCGAAATCCAACTCTGGACATACGGTTGGGTTCGTATCGGAAAACTGAATCCGTAGACATGTAGTTTGATGACTTTAGAGACCTTTGACTCTGGCACGCTTTTCGGTGCAAAGCGGGTCCAACGGCGGACATCGTTTTGTCCGAAATTACCGTTTTGCCCCTGTGTCCAGAATTGGACTTAAGGACAGGCAATCCTAGCTAATTTGACTATTCTGAGAACGTTGGTACTATTTATTTCAGCATCCGGAGACTTCTGCATGTGTTGATTGATTGTGGCTCGTGAGTGGTATTTATTATTGGTTTCTCCAGCTAAGGACCTCAGGCAAGTGCACTTTCTGATTGCTTTCTGATTCATAGTAGTCTTTTCATTTCATGTCTATACATATATCTTGCTGCTTGTTGACACGCTCGTCACACGGAGTAGTCGGGAGGGGAAATATCTTAGTAGACATGTGGACTACCCAGAAAATATCCCAAGATGTCTATTCGTGAACAATAGCATCTGCACACGGCACGTATAGATGCCGGATTTACCCCCTAGCCGTTCACATGTCGAAAAGGATATTTTACACCACCTAGATAGATGTCTTTTATTAGTTTTTTCTTGTTTATTTCTCTCTCGTGCTATGTCATCAGTTTTCTTACAGCTTTCATATCTCATATGCTATTTTCATGTCTTGTTAATTCTATTGTGTTTTGCATTGCCGTCGGTTTGTGTACTTGTTCCAATCCTGACTGGATAACCAACATTTTTCAGGTTTAGCCGCGATCACTGTTAGCACTGGGAGAACTTGGGTATGCTGAAGACGACCTAGAAATAGAAAGAGTTGTATCATTTCATTAATTGTAAAACTTTGTTTTTCTTTTAAATATAAATGTTGTAATAACTTAGAAATGTGAATGAGCAGCAATATTGTTTATTTTGAGCATTTATTTTCTTGCGGGCTTGACAGCGTTCTACCGCCGACTCTGCGGCGTAGGCTGGCTTGGACACGTCTCGTATCCGAAAAGCGGGTGCGGGTCGTGACAAGTTTTTGTGGTGGCCCATGCAGGTCAGTTTTCGCAAAAGATTGCGAACTCGTGGTAGTACTATATTAGTCGTACTGCTGCGAGCCTGCGACCAAGAATTGCTCATTCACAATTAGGATTAAAATGAATTAGGAGAATAACTAGGACTATGAGTCCCTAGTTCAAATTGACCGTTGGGTAGTTAAGGATGCTAGATAGGCCATACAATTTAGAAATTTTTGATTGCTTGCTAGAACCCTATAGGTACATTCTTACCTTGATATGAGGATATGACCCCATGTGGATATACTATTCGTTTGCTATGTTAGGCTTACCTAGAATTAAAGTTTTAACCTTGATGAACTGTTTAACTTTCTTTTGCTTTATTAGATATAAATCTTATATCATAAGTTAGAATTGCCTATTTTAAAATTCTCTTTTGTTGTAAGGAGTTAGTTTGTAATTTTTGATTCTATTAATTGTGTATAAACTTCGAGTTGGATTTTGATCCTCACAAAACTCGAACTACTTGTACCTCCTTTCCAAAAATCTCGCGTACTTGTATTTTGACTATCTTGACCAACGCAGCTATTACAGCCTAGTTTTTTGCAAGCTTACTCTTTTATCGAGCTTGATTCAAGACATCTGTTTATTGGGGACGCCCGCTAACATATTGTCTAATCAGAATTATTGTATTACGGTCTGATCAACCATGATGCATTTGGTTCGCCCTTCATCTAATTTTCCTACGTGGACTGAGATGTAGATCTCTCTAGGATCTCATCCACGACTGCTTTGACAATTCCTTTTGAATTATACACTCGCCTTTGAATCACGTAATCGTATTCAGTGACATCCCTCTTGAACTCTTATTGTTTTGTCTTTCACCGATTAGAAAGACGAAATCACGTAATTGATAGATAGATATAGAGTATCCCCATGGATATGATAATGGTATATGCAAGTGTAACTACCATCAGCCAGCCCTGTGATTGGAACCTTGCCTCGAGTTGCTCATCCTCCCTTCGACACTAAACCTACTATCTTGATCTTCTAATCATCGAAGTTCAAGAATGATTAGGATCTTCCCTAGACCAAATGCCAACCTAGGAGATTACCTATTCTCAAGAGACCAAGTGTGGTGAGCCTCTAACAAATACTGTGTCCTAACTTCTAAGGTGGGTAGACAGTAAGCCTTCTCAATTCTAGGATATACCAGTATTACCAATTAATTAGTATAATATTCATTAGCATGACAACTAGTGGCCCATGGACTCCCACTTTTCATTTAGATCCTTTTGTGTCCCCGGCCGTGTCATTAATATTCGGAGCACGAGACCAGCTGTTACCATCCAACAGATTTCACATGTAAGATCTAGACGAGTTCACCTTCATCTAGGTATGTCATGTCCCACTCAAACCCGTCCCCTTGTACTGTATTTTTGTGCTACGACTTTCAGGTTAAGAGGACTAGCTATAACCCTTACCACGGTACCGGTATACTTTCCAACTTCCATTAGAGACTCAACCTTGACTCAATTCCTTCGACCCAATATATGGTTGTGAGCTACTCGAAGCCCACTACGCATATGCCACTAGGGTGCCATCCAATTGAGGTCTCATGTGCTACTTAAACACAAAAGTCACGGAAGGTGCCTTTTGGACTGGAGAGACCTAGCTAACCAACCTGACAGACAACTGGCTCAACCCGTGGGGTGGAAACCTATTCTGGAATACCCTAATCCAGCAGGAATAGTTTTATCATTGGATCTTGTATAGTCCATATAGATCGAAACTCAATGTTCATCCAAGCAACGACTGATGTCCAGATAGAGAACCCATTAAGACTACAAACTTGATTTCTCAAATTCGTTCTATTATGGAACCTTGATTACGAGACTTTTGTATTTCACAGGTTGCAGAACGAACAAATCTTAGATTTAGCAAATGACTGAACTAGAGTAGCCAATCTAGCCAATAAGACAGTGGTTCATAAATTTTCCTTCTTCTGTATCATTGGATACTCTTTACCGCTCTAGAAACTTCTTATTCTCCCTCGATTATTTTTCCTTATCTTCCTGTTCCCCCCTTGGTAGAGTGACGAATGGTCACACTTATTAGAATTCAGCAATATTTCTTAGCTGCTTGTATAAATTTGTTGCTTGTCAGATTTTGGGTTGTTTGATAGATGCGAGAGTATTATAAATACCATATGTCCTAGAAATTTTAGAAGAGTTATTAGCCACTAGTTAGTAGATTATAAGATTTTAGTTTGAGGAGTAGTGTGACCAAAGGTGGGTAGAAGCCCTCAAGGATTCAAAGTTATAAATATTTTTGACAAATTAAAATTCGAGGATATTGTGGTAATAATGGAATTACTTTATTTTATTTGTATTTGTATTTTTATTTATATTTTTATTTTTTTTGTTTGGATTTTGGCATAGCTATGAGTTAGAATTTCGAGGACGAAATTATTTTAAGGTGGGTAGATTTGTAGCTCCCCTTTCCCGAAAATTTAGAAATAGTTTATTTTTAATTATTTTATTAATGGTGATTTTTAGATTTTCGTAAATAAATATTGTTTCGTGTGCACAATTTTACGTGAAAGACCTACTTTAGAAATTATGATTTTTATTAGGTTCAACGAGAAGTTACAGATAGAAATGTTTTTAGGTATATATATGTATAAGTTACAGCTATACTCATTTTTTATAATAAATTAGTAACCCAAGTTAACTCACTCCCAATCCAAATATTCGGCCAGCAGCCCACAGGGGGGACCACACCCAAACTTTCCGAGCACATGAGCCCGACCCCACCCTTAAGAATTGCACAGTACTAAACTTCTTTCCCTCCTTTGTAAACGAATACAAGAAAACTGCTATCTATATACATACTAAATTAACTAAGGCCCAACCAATGGGCAGCCAAGCAAGCCCAGAGCCCCACAACTTCTGCTACTCCATAGCAGTAGCAGCCGAGAGGCAGACCCGACCCCCCTTTGCGCGGATATAAGTCGAGAAGCAGAGGAGTCTCGCGATTTCCAAAACCCTAAAACCAAACAGCCGCGCCACCACCCCAGATGCATTGCTCGAGCCTGGGCGCACCCCCGACGACCCCAGCGCCGCCGTGGGCGGCGGAGCAGCGGCCAGTATTCGCACGCGCGCGCGGAAGAGCAGGGACGACAGCAGTACCGGGCTGTATCGAACCCACTTCGCGGAGATGCTTCGTCGCGTATGATCCGTCGTTTTGAGATCCGTCTTCTCAGGTACGACTACAACCTATACGACTGTAATTCCCTTCAGATAGTTCTTTTTACCTCGCCTTGTACGCAACGAAAATCGGTACCCAAAACTAGGAAAAATCCAGATTTTCTGAATAAAGAAACTGCCCCGAGAACCAATGTTAGCGGTCGATTTCCGACTAAGATAACGCGAAACTAAGAAAACCATTTGAACATGATTTTAGACAACCTAACCAGCTTTCAAACCCTATTTCTAGATTATTTTATTAATCAGTACATGTTAAGATAAATCGAGTTGAAAACTCGGAAAAACCTGTTTTAAAACTTAGAAAATCACTCCACACGACGTCCGTCCCGCCATTCCGGGTGACGTGGTCGCGCACCGAAGTCATCGAAAGCTGCATAACAGCTTCGTGGTCGTGTGGGCTTTGACGGAATTCAAATTGGTCGCGTGTGCGCGACGAATTCGACGCGTATCCGTCGAAATCGCCCCGTATCCGTCCAATGCAAATTCAGTCATAAATTTGTGCACGCTCGTCAGATCGAGACGAAACTTGCGCCAACATGACCGTATCATTTTTCTGGTCCTGTATGCCAAGTTTGGTCCGATTCTGAGACAGTTGAAATCGACGTCGTTTTGCGGGCCCCACGGTTCCACTCAACGGGCGATTTTGTGCACGGCCCGCCGAAATCCAACTCTGGACATACGGTTGGGTTCGTATCGGAAAACTGAATCCGTAGACATGTAGTTTGATGACTTTAGAGACCTTTGACTCTGGCACGCTTTTCGGTGCAAAGCGGGTCCAACGGCGGACATCGTTTTGTCCGAAATTACCGTTTTGCCCCTGTGTCCAGAATTGGACTTAAGGACAGGCAATCCTAGCTAATTTGACTATTCTGAGAACGTTGGTACTATTTATTTCAGCATCCGGAGACTTCTGCATGTGTTGATTGATTGTGGCTCGTGAGTGGTATTTATTATTGGTTTCTCCAGCTAAGGACCTCAGGCAAGTGCACTTTCTGATTGCTTTCTGATTCATAGTAGTCTTTTCATTTCATGTCTATACATATATCTTGCTGCTTGTTGACACGCTCGTCACACGGAGTAGTCGGGAGGGGAAATATCTTAGTAGACATGTGGACTACCCAGAAAATATCCCAAGATGTCTATTCGTGAACAATAGCATCTGCACACGGCACGTATAGATGCCGGATTTACCCCCTAGCCGTTCACATGTCGAAAAGGATATTTTACACCACCTAGATAGATGTCTTTTATTAGTTTTTTCTTGTTTATTTCTCTCTCGTGCTATGTCATCAGTTTTCTTACAGCTTTCATATCTCATATGCTATTTTCATGTCTTGTTAATTCTATTGTGTTTTGCATTGCCGTCGGTTTGTGTACTTGTTCCAATCCTGACTGGATAACCAACATTTTTCAGGTTTAGCCGCGATCACTGTTAGCACTGGGAGAACTTGGGTATGCTGAAGACGACCTAGAAATAGAAAGAGTTGTATCATTTCATTAATTGTAAAACTTTGTTTTTCTTTTAAATATAAATGTTGTAATAACTTAGAAATGTGAATGAGCAGCAATATTGTTTATTTTGAGCATTTATTTTCTTGCGGGCTTGACAGCGTTCTACCGCCGACTCTGCGGCGTAGGCTGGCTTGGACACGTCTCGTATCCGAAAAGCGGGTGCGGGTCGTGACATTAACTGTCTCGCTGACCATGACCTACTAACCTGGTCAAACTCCTCAAGCCACAAATTGAGATCTTACTTCAAACACTCTTAGCCATTGGAGCATGTGTCAACCTCACAAATCTCCTGTTCTTGAGCAAACCCTCCTAGCAACTAGCCTACCTCGAACTCATCATCAGTTCCTTCGGCCTTCGTCTTCTTCTCGAAGATTCGATAAGTTTAACCCCTTCAAGCAGATTAACTAACACCCATTTGTAATTGGATGCAATGGAGTTAATCTTACCATTGACTCACTTCCCCTAGAAGATGGCGTTTGTGGTCTTCATCACCTCATCAGCCTCCATATGATGGATGATAAAGTTATCTCCGAAATCTTTCGGCCTTCTCACTCGCTTTGCTAACTTCTCAGCAAATACTAGTTCAAGCGTTGTCTCATCTACGACAACCTTCCCCTGGATAACTCCTTCTTTGGAATTAAAAGAGGGGGGAAACTTCAAAAAGTATAGAAAAAAAACAAAAAAAGAAAAGATTTTTTTTTAAAAGAATATAAAAAATAAGAAGAAACCAAACAATGAGGAAAAAAATCTTAAAAACAAATGAAATAAAGGACAACAAACAAAGAAAAAAGATTTAGTAAACAAAATATATATTTTATTCTTTTGACAAAAAAATATACTTAATAGAATATTTTATGCATTTGGACGTTCACAATTGATATAAACCGCACCTTTATGGTGATGTCGCCGACCAAGATACATGACTTGCTTAAGAAAAAGCCTACGAAGATGAAGTTCAAAGGTAGCTCATTCAATCACTATCGCAAAAGAGAGCTAACAACTGCATTCACCAGAAAATGTAATATTTGATTGGCTCGTCATCTGGTTTCATAATCCGTTCAGCTGCACCGAATTCCATCCATAATAAATCAAGGATCAATTTGTAGTTCTATTTTATCGACTGTTTCTACAACAAAAACACCATCAACAACCTATTGATTGATTGTTAATGCTAATGTTTATGTATACCACCTATGGTTTGATGACGATGGCAAGACTGCATGAAATCGGAAATGAAATGCACGAATAGTGCCACAAGTCTCGTGCTCGATTTACATGTTACCGAGAGAGAACCCTACGAGTCACGGTGTCCTACAACTTGAACCCAAATTCTCAAGGACACAAGCACGAAGGCCAGGAACTAAGCGGCAAACTCAAATCTGCAAGTACACCTAATGATCCAATTGGACTCTAAAAGCTCGATCTTTATATGTATAACATCTTCAAATATTTTTGAAATGACACACAGATATATATATATATATATATATATATATATATATATATATATATATAGCATAAGAGTGTCACCCCACTCATTTAATTACAGTTTGTAAAAGCTGATAATAAACACATAACACAGGTTTTTGCTCCAAAATAATTCAGCATCATCATCATGGATCTTTCCTTTTCTCATCAAACGTAATCTAACTATTCAAGTCAATAAGCTATTTGACTAAGACCTACTTGCTGTAGATGCACATTCCCACTTTGAAGCTTATTGCAAGAATCAGCATAGATATGCCAAACAGATGTAACCCTCTAAGCATCATTGACATCGCTCCGCCCTGCATTTTTGTAATCGACTCGAAGCATGCTGATTTGCAAACTACATCGTTACGAGCAATTCCATAAGACAGGAAGAAACCCACATCTCCAGTCTTCTGCAGGGTCCAGTGTTCTGCACTGCCCATCACTGCACCATGTACTCGGATCATCCCGGCAGAGATGTGGATTGAACTGGATGAGTGTGTTGTGGAGGTTAGTTGAATAGCCCTCTGTTTCCCAAGATCCTCAGCCATAGCAGGTGGAGCATTGATTGAGCCCAACATATTGACAACATGCTTTCTAAGGGACTTATTCCAACTCCCATTTCTTTGGACATCTGCCATTAAAATGTGAGACATGTATCATGTAGAAATTGGCAACACAGCCTCGTCGCTAATTTACATAACTGTAACCTTTAGTAGCAATGGAGTAGTTGCAATTGATCATTGCCAAAATACCACGATTATCCATTCTAGGCTAAAGTAAACTCACTACCAATTATTTTATGGTAGAAATGCATTGAAAGAATATGAAGAAAGTCAATTTGCAATAACAAGGCATGTGACAACTTTGAAAACAGTAAGCCATACCTGGTGCAGCAAGGACATCCTCATTTATGTTCTCAAACTTCTTATGAGCCTCCTCTGATCCAGTTGAGGAGGACGAAGCCCCCTCTATATCCACTCCCAGATATTTTGGAGTTGCCTTAAATGCAGTATTCTTATATTCAACCTGTATGGAGCATAAAATAGAATGGCATTACAACACACCGTCTATTAGGTCTAAAAAGTGCAACAAACTAATCGGAGCTTTACAGGATGCATTACCTCGGGAGGAATGTTTGACTGAGCAACGTTTGAAGAACCAAACACCACTCTTTCAGAAGAATCCTGAATATATTGCAAGTTATTATCTGTGGCCTCAAAGTATGTCATTAAGTCATCCAATTCAAGAGCTATTGGTGAAAACTGAAGCTGTTTTGCATCCGCAAAGATTTCATCTGCATATAGGTCTTGACCGGCTGCATCATAAAACACCATGTTGTCTTCAGACAGTTGAGCAGAGTTATAGTCCGCAGCTACTAGATTTTGAGAAGCGTCCGCTTGAAGATTAAAGTCGCCCTCAACCGGAAGGCACATCTGACCCACTTCTTGGGGGTCAGCTGTTACATCCAGATTGTCAAAGAAAGCAGTATCATCCACTTCTTGTGAATTTGGAGTTTCATTCACTCCATTCACCAAGATTTGATCATTACTGAATATATCTTTCAGTTCCAAGTAACCATCATTTTGTTCCAGGCTTTCTGATTTTTCATACAAACCAGTATTTTCTTCCAGTTTATAAACTAGATTTGAATCATCCTGCAATTCAGGGGCATTTACATATCTACTCACATCAAATATCTCATTGAACAAACTATCTGGTTCCTCTGAATTGATTCCACCATCCTGCCCATTAGTATCCGTTTCATGTTGATTAACCACATCTTGCTTCTGACAAAAGGTCAAAGCATTAAAATGTATCTAACCAGAACTATACTGAAAAAAGTCAAAGGAAAACCCTGCAGTGTCCCTTGGCACACAGGTTAAAGTATCAAAGGACGGAAACTGATACATAACTAAATTCAATACAGGTAACTTTACCTGGGAAATATCAGCAGGGAAAAAAGAAAAAATAATTCATAAGACAACAACAACTTCAAAACAGCAGTGGAAATTAATAAACGAATCAATTTACACAAACAGCAAAGAATATCTAGAGAGTAGAGACAGCAGGCATTGGCTATTACCCTATATCAAACCTTAGAAAAGCCACAGACTATATACAAGGATGATTGTAAAATTGCGTGTGCAGGGTAACTCAAGCTTCTCTTAGTTAAAATCAGTGTGTTAAAAAGCCAATGGAAAACCCACCTCAATCATATGAAGAGCTAGGATGCATCATTTATTATATAACTGAAAAAGAATAAGAATAACTATCAAATATAACGTTACGGAATTTTCAACTGCATATTAGAACCACAATGGTGGTCCCATGCTAAATTAAAACTACAACTAAATTTATTATACAACTAAAAAAGGAGTAACCATCAAATATATAACACTAACGTAATTTCAACTGCAAACTGACCCCATTACGGTGGTTTCGTGTTAAATAGAAAGGCATTAGAATATGAATTGGAAAAAAAAAAATCAAAAGAAATCCTATTAAGATAGAAGAAATAATGAGCATTTGGAGTTATTTCTATACATCCTAGGAGAACGAAACAATTGAAGTCCATGTTAGGAATTACAAATGTCAGAAAGGTAAATAAGAGATGCTTTAGAAAAGTAAAGTTGTAGCATTACATTTTTAAGGCCGTTTACTCAAGGGTTAGTGAACTAACCTATTCAACTAAATAAAATAGTAACAGTAGATGACATGCTTTTGGTACTTGTTGATATGGGAAAGAAATATAATGGGGGTGAATACATAAGAAATTATCAGAAGTTTGAATCCCTCGAGGCACGCTAGGCACTTAATTTAATTTGGGTGAACCGGATATTCAAATTAGAGGTCGGTTGATAGTCGGACCTGGAGGTGCGGTCTACATGGTCAAGCATTGTGCTATGGTGGTTAGCCCGAGTGGATCGTGAGATCAACCCAACCGGCTGATCGAGGACAGGGTGCAAAATGCACATATATCAAAGATCTATGTGCACATGAACTTGAGAGTTTCTCATTTTCTTTTCGAACTTTTTTGTGGAAGTTACACTCGGATATTGCTTTTGCATCAATTCACTAACTATTGCATGCGAGTTAGACAGCAGAAATCTTTTCTAACATGCTCAATCAAACTTGAATAACATAACAAAATATCAGATCTTAAACACAACTCATAAACATGTATCCTAATAATACATTCTAAATCTACTTTCCCAATTAGATTGTATATATTAATAGGATGCTAGGAACAATTAAAACAAAGAAGCGGACTCTCTTTTAGTTGGTCTTTGAGATCAATGAATTTGTTCAAAAAATTGGAGACCCTTAGAAGAAACCCAAAAAATGTCCAAACCCATTAATACATAAAGTACTAATATGTGAATGAAACAATTAAATTTACCACAAAGTGATCTTTCAACCAAAGTTCTAAGGGGAATATTTGATTCTCTATACGTAGTGATCTTCAGCCAACCCTTCTACTGCCAATTTTCTACAATATTCAATATGTTCTCGAGCCAGAAGTTTTCGTTAGCGGAACCTTATAGAGTATAAGCTTTTAACTTGGCTTGCCCTACATCCTGCCATGAAGAAAATGCGATTTGTTACAGATGATGTCATCATCTTCCCTCTTGTAAGTTTTTTGTTGTTCGAGGAGAGTTTTGATGGTTGTTCCCAGCTGCATAACATTAACCTATGAGACATCAACAGCAACACCTATTTTCCATAGTTCCTTGATTAGAAACTTGATACTGAAAGACGGGATCACTATCAGGTGAATAACACCTTATAAGACTTGGTCAATATTTCTATGAATGTTGTTGATCTAGAGTTGTGCTCTCGAGCAAATCTTGGCCAAAAAAAAAAGGGATTGGGAGCCAATGTTGATGAAGAAAGTAACTAGTAATATAAGATGATGCTAGTGGTTAGTCTCCTCCACCAGGTATCCTATCATACATATTAGGACACATATTTGTGTACCTGATCAGATTTGATAATGTCTAGTCTATTGATAAACTTCAATTTTTTACTGCGTTTTAAAAACCGGTTTGAACGGGCACTTCAACCGGTTGGACTGTCACCTGGTTGTTTTTCCAGGTTGATTCCGGGTTGGTTCAACTAGTTGAACCCCTAGAACAGTTGAACCTCTACGAACCGGATCGGACCGTTCAAACACCGTCCGACCTGTCTTCAGTTTGAATGAACCGCTCAGTTCATCAAAAGTCAAAACAAGCTTTTATTTTAGAAAACTTAAAAGTCATGTGTATATGATGACTCGGACCTGGGAATCTTTACATGGTGGACAAGATGTCAACCACTGTGATGGTGTATGTATGTTAAAGCCCTATTTTAATATTGGCAGAACTATGCAAAATTGCAAATTAGTATACTGTTATGAAGATTTATTCATTGCAGTGTACAAGCTCTTCTTTTGGTACACGACATTAGTATGTTAACTAATAATAATATATATTTTCGATTGTGATCGACATAATTCATCACATGAATTAATATTGTTTTAACTTGTATTAGAGCTCAAGAACAACTACAATAATCCAAATCCACTATACCCATTACTAGTTCCATATTGCACTAAAAATTCAATTATTAGTATAAATTAATTAAATTGAAAAGTAGCTATTAAGATCCCTAAATGTTGAAATCGAATCCCTTTGGAATATATATTCCTTGGTCCAACTCATCTAATCCTATGCAAAATCTAAAATTCTACTAGGGTTACAAATTTAAAGATACAACATATACATAAATATAATTTAATAACTTCAAAAAAAAAAAATTACATTAGCGTCTTTGAACCAGATGTTTCAACCGCTTCGACCGGTCTGAGTAAGGTTTGAGTTCACCGGTACAAACATTGAACCGGTTTTTAAAACATTGCTTTCACTTCACAAACCTTAATTGAATCACAAATCTTAATTGCATGATGCAAGCCTTCTCCCATTGTAATTGGCTCGGCTATGGAGCATATGAAAGCTCCGTACAATCTCTGACAAAGTTTTATGATGAGCTATCGAGTTGAATTTAACAAGTATAAAATAAACAGATGACATGCCAAATAAATTTTTTAACAAAGATGTTTACCGAAATGCTTCTTCGTGAAATAGATATGAAGGTAAAGGTGTGATAATTAATGGTGCAAGATTTCCCGATAATTAAAATACGTCCCTGCAGAAGAAAATCTATACAAGCCACAGAACTACGAAAAATAGGTGGCAGGGATACCTGCTCCAAATCATCGAGCTGCACATACTCGTTGGGGGAAACGTATTCCTCCTCCTTGGGAGGCTCCAGATACAACTGCTCATCCTCCTCCTCCCACTCCTCCTCGATGAAGGGGGCTCCGTACTGGGCACCATTCTGCGGGCCGGTTCCGCTCTTTTGGAAGATCCTGCACACAACATAGGCATCCTGCCCCCACAAATACCCCCATCAAGAACAGAATATTCTTCGGAAGAGGATCCTTGACTAAAATAATGTTATTATTCCATAAAAGAGGTACTACAAGGAGATTCTTCCGTTAAGGACATGAAATTGGGTGTTGCAAAATGCGATTTCTACTATAGTTTGGTAATGAGTCGCAGAAGTACCCATTTTTGGGGGGATGTTTCTTTGAAAAGAAAGATTTTGATGACCGACGGGAAGAAAGTACCTGCACGGAGGGGCAGGAGGCCGAGGCCTCGGAGTTCTCGTCGAGGATTCTGTACTCGTGCATGACCCAGTTGGTCCTCTGCCCCTTGGGCGCGCGGCCGACGTGGAACACCAGCGTCTTCTTCATCCCGACCACCGCGGAGCGGTGCCGCACGGCCCGGTCCTTCCCCGTAGTCTTCCAGTACCCCTCCCTGGTGGCCCGGTTGGTGCGAGACCGGTTCGAGTACTTCCGGTCGAGCGTGCTGAAGAAGTACCACTCCATGTCCCTGCTCCGGAGCCGGGACATGGCCGGGAGGTCCCAGGGCTCAGACCGGTAGACGTCGACGTCGGCGATGGCATCGACGCGGAGGGGGCGGCCGGAGAGCCTGCGCTTGAGGTAGTAGCTCACCAGCTCCTCGTCGGTGGGGTGGAAGCGGAAGCCCGGCGCCAGGAGCGCGCCGGGATTGGAGGAGGAGGACTCGCCATAGATCATCTGCATCAAGAAGAGGAATTTTTTTCTAGGGTTTAGAAATTCGAATATATATATATATATATATATATATATATATATATATATATATATATGGTTTCGTGGACTCGCATCGTACAAAGAAGGAAATTCGGGGGTTGATCGAGACGGGGGGTTATTGACCGACCGACTGTGGATTCAGTCGTAGGATTTATATGGGCCGTTTATTTTTACGGTCATGATGCGCTCGACGCGTCTATTGGAGAGTTTATACTAGTAAATAAAATAAATTTATCTGATATTATTAAAAAATAATTTATATATTTAAATATATTGAAATAAAAATTTATTATATATATATATATATATATATATATATATACTTTTTATACGTGATGTTACTACTTTTTATTTAAACTTAAGATATTTTGTTGACATTTATGACCAAGGTTGCCACCATGAAGCTTCATGAAGCCTTTAGGCTCTGGCATAGTAACTTCATAAATAGATTATCCATTGCTAGGAGATTTCAATATCTTAGTCACGAACTTTGATGACGTAGAGTTGTTGGTTATTTGGATATGAAATTTGTTGTACAAATTTGCTTGTGAAATATTGGACATTAACTTGAAATGTACATTTTATTTTATTTTTGTTCTCTTTGCACTATTACCTTTCGTTGATAAAAATAATAGTATATTGATTTATAAATAATATATATTTTTTTATTGTGAAAAAAAGTATAAGATAAACTTAAAAGGATAATGTGTCTATTCTTTTGTTTTTGTCTCATGTATTCATTACATCTCTCTATCATTATAAAGCGACTTCAAAATGATTAAAAATGAGCCGTCTAAATTATGCGATGATGATATCTCCAAACGGTGAGATCCTCTCCGTCATCCTTGGCCTTAGTTTTGTTGGAGTCCAGTCTAGATTTGATAACAGCATATTTGTGGGGACCAAATCTGGTCAAATATTTAATTTTATTTAATTTGAAAAGTTACATTAAATATTTTATCTAATTAGATTTACACGTCCATAAATTAATGTTTGACTATTTTAGAATTTATAAATCGCATCAAATCAAATATTTGACCAGATTTAGTCCCCACAAATATGTTGTTAGCAAATCAAGACTGGACTCCAAGGCAAGAATGATCAAGATTATCTCACGGTATTTGGAGATATCATCATCGCAGCAACCGACACAGATGAAAAATCTTGTGGCAGTTGTCATCACTTCGATTGAGTCATGGACACACGTCACTCGTATTGTCACTACCATATATTTCTATATAGAGATAATTTTGTCAATTTATATTATCTATATATTGTGCATATCTATCTATTTAATTATGGTGATAGTTATTATGATTAGTGGGCTAGCCTATTTGTTAGACTAATGTTAGTGGACCCAGTAGACTTGACATGACACTAGAACCAACATTTAGATTGACCCACTTGGGCTCAATTGAGCCATTTTCTTATTAATTAGAAATTAGTTTAATCCCTTCATTAGGAGTAGAACCATTCCACTAATTAAATACCCTTCATAACAATTAATTGAGGGCATGATGGACGTTGTGCATTGGCATGAAGAGGTTAGAGGTGGCCAGCCCTATATAGAGGGAGGAGTCTCTCTCTCTCTCTCCTATTCATATGTGCACAACCATTTCCAATTTGGTGTTCTTTTCCAAATTGATCTATCCCTCCATCAATTACACTCAATTTCACTCTCAATTCCTTCCCTACTCTTCATCTAAGGAGTCTAGAAGCTTTGGATTGCAAGGAGCACTTGGAGAGGAAGGACTTGGCTATAAGCGTGTGTCCAAATCGTGTCCATTAGGCTTTGCATTGGAAATCCATCTCCCAATAGGTAAAATTTTGAGATATCTTTTTAATTAGGTTCTATTTGTGTAAGTTGATCATTAGGAACCCACCCATGGACTAGGACTATCTATAGAAAGAAGAATTGGCCTCTAGGGACCCCTAATTGTGGAAGTTATATTGAGTTTTGTGTCCAATTTAGAGAAATTTCAAGATTGATGCACCAAGTGTTTGTCATTTGGTAATTTAGATCTATATAGACTTAACTTGGTTGTGTGTTGGTAGATACGTGTCCACAATTGGATACGAGTAGGTCGTATCATGATATGTTATGACACAGAGTCATTTTGGGGATTTTTCCATCGACACAGGTGATACACATGTCATGTTTTGCCACAAACACTATAATATGCATCCATTGCTCTTATTAGTCTTTAATTATGATATTTGACTTGTTCATGAACTTTGGAGAGAGTTGGTGATGGTTTGGTAGAGTATCAAGGGTGTACCACGAGAGTATCATAGAGTAGTGTGATATTTGGGTGATGCACCACTTGTATTTGATTTAATGTCATGTGATACATATGTTGAGAGGTGTGTATATATATGTGTGTGTGTGTGTGTGTGTGTGTGTGTGTGTGTGTGTGTGTGCGTGTGTGTGTGTGTGTGTGTGTGTGTGTGTTTATAGAGTAGTGTGCGTGATTGTAGTTGATAATGTATGTTTAGAGTGTGTATCATAATATGTGTGAGGGAGGGAGGGGGACAGATAACTGGAGTGTGTGTGTGTGTGAATGTGGGGTTGGATATGGGTATCTGATGTGTATGTGCATATTTATGCTTGTGCAAGAAACATGAGTATCAGTTGAGGGGAATTACTGATGCATATCAGTAATTTGCACAAGTGTATCAGGTATCATAGTGAGAAGGGGGCTCAGTTGTAACAGAGCAGAGAAGGGAGGTCAGCAGTGGCAATGGTAGTAGAAACAACGACAGTAAGTAGAAGCAGGGCACAGCAGCAGGAGTAGTAGGAGACACTAGCAATAGTAGGTGGAAGTAGCAGTAGTAATAGAAGTAGCAGCAGTAGATAGAAGTAGCAGTAGAAGTAACAGCAATAGAAGGGAGAATAGAGAACGGGGAGGCGCAGTAGTTGTAATGTCCCACTCCGTATGGTGTATTATGCTGAGTCGTTGACTCAAAGAGTTACATGCGTTGACCCGAAATAAGTATCAATGCGAATCGATACAAGCGTTACGTTGACCCGAGAAATATGAATCGATGTGAATCGATGCAAAGAGTTACGTTGACCCGAGCAATGCATCGAGTAATATCGATGCAAGTGTTAAGTTGGTGCGAGAGAAAGTATTGAGTCGTTTTGAAGATTCTAAGAAATCAAATTGATGCAATGCACAAGTCCGATTCGAACGGATATTGATTTTAGTTGGTTTCATGTGCATGTTATACTTTTATGCTGAAATATAAGATATCGACATTTTGTCCTATTTGTAATGGTGTCCGCAAAACTAAAGCATCACCTCACGGTGGACTGAGGCATAGGCACGATGAGCCAAATCGGTCGAATAATTCAACGAAGTATGAAGTGCTCGAATGGCTAAGTCAGAAGAGTTGGTCGTGCAACGAAGTTACGAAATCGAGCCGCATCGGCTCGGCAAAACGACAAGGCATATCTGCTTAAGGTGGGAGGACTTTGACCCTTTTTTCTACGCTTTCATGCCTAAGTAAAATGAACCATTGTATGCTAAGTTAACATATCGAGACCACGGACATGGCTTAAAGGAAGGAAATCGTAGTGCGTGTCGAACACTAGATAGAACAATTGAAATAAAACATACATCAAATGTACGAGTCGCTATTGAACATTAAAATATCGCAAAGATGAGCGCCTCGGTGTGTAAGCCATAAGAACATGGAATAACTGTATCGACGAGTGCTTCAGTGCACAAGTCATCCGTGCCCCCACGCACAAGTTAGAGGACTAGTACATTGAAAGACTATATCGGAACGAGTGCCTCCGTGCACGAGCTATAGAACATTGAATGCCCTATCGAGGCGTGCCTCAATGCACGAGTCGGAGGGAAGGAACATACATCATGAACACTAAGGCATAGAATATAGAAATACTAAATCGGGGCGTGCATCAAATGCACGACTCGAAGGACATCGAATAACTATTGAATGCGACATGATGCCTCGAAATGTTTATGGCCTTCGCGGCGTTCGTTGATGAACATTGAGTTGGGACATTGTGCCAATGGAAATAAAGATTGGCAAATTGCTTGGTTGTATGAGTTTGACATACGGACAACTTGTGCACAAGTTTATTATCCCTCGAACGTGGTAGGTCGAAAAGGCTGGGACCAGTCGATCTAGAAAGGGAATTTGATAAAGGTACTATGTGGGGTATTTCAATCTGTTAGGCTTGTGACCAACCATTGAAATGGAGAGCCACAGATACCGATTACGTTCGGGAGTACTTCAGGGCATATGATTAGCACCCAGGCTGAGTAGTCACCATCGTACCCTATGTCTGTAATGGTGTTAAAGCCAGTGACCTTCAATTAAGGAAAGATGGGTTGAAAATACAGGCACACAGAGATCTTGCACAAGATCACTTATAACATGACAGAAAAAGATGGTAGGCGTATTCACCTTACGTCGGGCAAGGGTGAGTGCATCGATATTAGTAAGAAGTCATGCCACAAAACAAATATGAGATTGCTATATGTTGCTGGCTTGCTTATATGAATCAAACATAACATGCTTACCATGATAACATGATTTACTGCTTCGAATATGACATGAAACTATCCTAAGGCAATATAGAAAGATCACTAATTTGTATGATGTGCGTGAATCAATACATTACTTAATGTAGGTTTAGCAAAGTGGGTCTTATCAGTACGTGAGAGAATTAGTGTAGATATATCACCAGATGGCTTACATGTTCAGGGTATGATCTGTTCGCGACAGAGCTTCGCTTGAACGCACAGAGGCATGGAATGTCGTAGCGTTTTGAGGTGTGCGACCACATTGACGCTCGGACTTACAACAGGATGATACGACCGAGATATAGAAGACATAATGTATCAAACGGTGAAATCCTTTGTGGACAAGAGAGAACCTGAGTGTTGTAAGCCAATCAGGCAAATTCAGTTGGGTTATTGAAAGCCTTTGTAACCTCGGTTCAACTATCAATAAAGAGAATTATTTTGTATATTATGTTTTTTCTGCTGCTAATATCAAATCAAAGATAACTATTTGAGAATTTGTCATCTTGCCTTGTACGAGTGCAACTCCAGACTCGTATGACATTATTCCCCAACGAGGGCGAATGATTCGGATAAATCGATGTGAGGACGAGCGATTTTTCGGGTCGGGGCATGACAAATTGGTATCAGAGCTCTAGGATCAATTTTCTCATGACGTTTGCTTTGTTTCAATATCAAAAGTTACCACCGTAATAAAATCACTCTTGACTCTACTCGATGCCGCACTGGATGTTCCATACAATAAGTCTAATACAAATCATGTAATTTTGCCACATGTGTTTGGAAATTACATGATATTTGATGAGGGAGTCGTGAAATGTTTATTACATTGCATGCAATGAGCCGTAAAATAATTACTGCTACAAGTGCAATAAGTCATGAGATATGAATTAAAATATTGGTTGCATCGATATAACAAAAGTTGCGAGATGTTTCATTGCGTGAAACACAACGAGTTGAATTATGATTTGTATGTTGTGAATAAACATGAAAGTTGATATCAAATGTGTTGAACGGATTCAAGTATTGGCTTTGAATATCAGAAATAAAACGTTGCACGAGATACAACGGATGAAACTGAAATAGAACGTTGCACGAGATGCAACGGAGGGAACTGAAATAGAATGTTGCACAAGATGCAACAGAGGGAACTGGAATAGAATATTATACGAGATGCAACGGATGAAACTGAAATAAACCGTTGCACGAGATACAACGGAGGGAACTGAAATAAAACGTTGTACGAGTTGCAACGGAAGGAACTGAAATTGTAAGTCGATGAGAACGAATCGTTCGGTTGCGCACCGAGCTTGTGTTGGCAAATGAATACATTAGTCGAGTTGTGTCGTATTTTGATTAATCGAAAGTTACCGTTGTGATCGGCATGATCACTGCAAAAATCATGAGTCGGAATAGATTGTTGGTTCATATCAAGTATGATGCAAAAAAAATGACTTAATTTCTGAGTGGTATATGCCATACCACCTATGAGATGAATGACTCAATTTTTGAGTAGTATATGCTATAACACTTGTACGATGGATTGTATCAACATATTGCGTAAATTGTAAAAGGTTTGTCTACAATGAACATGGGATAGTACCGAGACTCGATTGGAAATTTGTACGACGGAATGTTGATGCAAGTGTTCTTCGATAATCGGTTAAAACGATAAGACGAGACTTGAATGATACGTCAGACGAAAATTTATAAGTCGGTCGAGTGATCGGGATTAACGAAATGGTTTTGCTTCGAGATAATGACCGGATCAGCGGAATAGGAAACTCAATGTTATAATCGAATCGTACGAATAGCAAACTCGATAAAATGTTGGTCTATGCGAATTGAAATCGAGTCGCACGACTTGCGAGCTCGATGAAAGTATTAGTCGACGTGAATTTAATCAGAACGCACGAATTGCAAACTCAATGAGATGTTGATCTATGTGAATTAAAATCAAATCGCAAGACTTGTGAATTCGATAAAAATGTTGGCGATACGAATTGTAATCAGATCGCACAAATTGCGATCTCGATGAAAAGTCGATTGATGCAGATAAATCGTGCCTAAGTGATAGTTGGTTACATTACGACAAAACTCATTTGAGTATGACCGAAACACACGAAACTTAGAGGAAGTGATCGTATAACTCGAGGGTTCTTAGATAATCGGTAACTCAGTTACGCGATCAAAGTATAGCGGGATACGACAAATCGGAAAGTAATGTGATGCATATTGAAAAGTTCCTTGTCAACTTGGAGGTATGCGATGCGAGTTAAGTTGACGTTGATATAGATTCAAAGTCGACCCTTGCGCTATCGAAAATTGATATGCTAGAAACTTAAGCACAATGCGAGAATACAAAACAAAACGGGCCTACGATCGAGATTTTTGTAAATAGCAGTACGAAAATGTCAAACTGGTTGATCGTAAACTTTATGATTGATCGGGTGAGACTATATGTCATCGATGATCGTTTCGATGGGTATAGCATCTCAGATGTCAACCGTGGGTAGATAGACTCGAACTCAATACGAGTAGATGTTTCGTGAATTACAGAATCATCAACGGTAGTACATGAATTACTCGAAGGATAGTTGCGCCTCAGTTACACAAATAGAATTAGTTTTGTCCGAATTTGGGTAGTCACATAGAAATCGTCGGAACATGATTTGACTCTGAAATAATATAGCACGGTTCGTATCTGTCCTTCGTTAATGATCTATAATTATCGAGCATAGCTTCGGGATAACTGACCTTAGAAGACTTGACCTCTAAATCAAAGTAATATTGCAGACCCATAAGATGACCCATATAATGTAGCATATGGAATTGCATCGAGAAAAAAAAGATGATATGGTGCATGTTGATGGTAAGTCTATGCGATCGAATAATTATTTCGGGAATTGATGAAATAGCTTTGGCTAAGAATGATATAATCAGAATTGAGAATTGGTCAGATGAATACTTAAATAACTATGTTGGTCGATGATCGAAATGAAAGTTCATAGACGAACTTTGATGAAATAGATAGGCGATATCAAGAATCGTGCTATGCACGAGAGCGAACGGTAAGAGAATGACTCTCGAATTGTGTTATTGGTTTTAGATTCACCTAGCAATTGAGCTTGCATGAATCAAACTTATATTCGATGTTACGAGACGGACAAGCTGGGAATTTGGCTAGTAAATTCCTACTCGTTAGAAATCAAACATAAGGTTCATCATAGAGGCTTTTTTATAGAAACGATTTTTGCCTTTGATCACTGTCGACTCGCGTTAAATTTTTGAGTTGGAAAGACCGTTGCCTTTGAGCATCGTCGACTCGAATTGCATTTCCGTGTCGGATAGATTATGGCCGTTATGTAACGTTAATTTAAGAGTTGCGTCGGAAGAATTTAAGCACGGTGTCTAGGTAAGTCACCTAGCAGGCATGGCCCTGAATGTTGATACTTTTGCAAGTCAACAAAAGAAAAAATCATATCGAGATGAGATTAGCTTCGAAAATAGTTAGGTAGAGACTTCGAACGCAAGGCATTGCAAATACTCATTGCGGTCGGATGCACGATGGCTTGACGCGACGCATAGAATTGATGGTCAGTACGAAAACTTTCGAAATAAAAAATGTGATCTTTGAATCACATCGTGTGCCATGACTTGTTGAATGAATTACGTATGTATCAAATATACATATGCGATAAAATTTCGAGAACGGTTGCTAGAGATAAGTCCGATCAAGAGTACGTGTAAGCCCACTTCCCGAGTTTTTAAATTTTTTATTTATTTTTGTTTATTTTAAATATTTTTAGTGAGAAAAATAAATTCTTTAAATTCTATTATGGATATTTTTGAAATAAAAGAATTTTTACCAAATTTTTTTTAGAAAGAGATTTCATATTTACAAAAATATATTCTAGAATTATTTGATTTATTGTTATCATTTATCTTTATGATTTGAATTTACAAAAAATTGTTTTAAATACTATTTGATAATATTAGATATTATGATGTTGCCATCAATAGATTGAGATTCAATCAATCTAATTGATTGATTTAATTCATGAAAGGATTTAATTCATTGAATCTAATATTTCCTTATTTAGGAAATCTGACATCTTCTATACAAAGGGTAGCCTCCCCTTTGCTTTTTTTTTCCACAAACCTAATTATTATTATGATCAATTATTGATTGAGATTTGATCCATATAGTTTGAGATTTATTTGATTTGAATTTAATGGAAAGATTTATTCATTAGATTCTTGACCCTTCCAAATTAGTAAATTATGAGTCAATCTCGTCCTTATTCTTCTCCCAAAGCCAAAACTCTTCCATCTAATCCTAATTAAGTAAGGTTATCCTTTATATATACCTATTGAACCTATGTCATCTTTCATATTTTTATTTCCAAAATTTCTCTCTTTTTCGTCCAAAATAAGCCTAAATTCGTCATAAATTCAGCATCGTTTTTTTGAAGCTATAGCAACTTCGCAAAGCCGTTGCGACCATCTCCGAACTCCGATTCACCTCAAGTTTTTTTTTAATTATAACCGTATCAAGGTTAGCTTTCCAAATCTATATTTTAATTACTAATATTTTATTTGTGAATTTCAGGATATTTATTTGAGTGTCGGTTGTCCAAAACTCGATACATCGCACAGTTTTTAAGATTTCGGGAGATCCCGAACTCTGTTTTGCGATCCGTTTGAAGTTTTAGAAAGCTGACACGAAGATATACAACATATAATTCTTCCAAAAATTCAAAAAAATTAATATTTTATTTTAATTTGTTGAACTCAGATTTGACCGGTAATTTACCGATTTGGTCACGGTTGGCCATAACGATGCTAACTTTCAACCAAATCGAGATTGTGTCGCACACGTCAACTACAACTTAACTTGAGACAAGTACACTATTGTTTATGTACTTCTTATATTATAATGCTATCTTTTGTGTTTCATTGAGTATCCTGATTGTAACACGATTGTGACGCGATAGGCTTGATTGCTTCGTTGCTCGTTTATTGACTGTTTAGTGAGTCGGGGGGAGGAATACTAAATAGACATGTGAACAAAACAATATTGTTATTGAATGATAGCTAAGTCATACATCTCATGTATGGGTTAGCCGTACCAAAATTGAATGATAGCCATCTATGATGTGGCGTATTAGCCCAACTGTTCACATGTCGAAAAGTATTTCAAACACTCTGTCTATTTATTATACATGTTCATTGCTAGTTATCTTGTTCATCCATGATCTTGTTAGTGGTTTCTTGTACATGTTTATTGTTTCTAGTTTATCCAAATAGTTTTTTATTTTTCTAATGCATCTCTAATGTCTAGCTTATTTTGTATTAAGTTACATTAAATGCAATAGGGTTGTACTTTGCTCATTTCCTGACTGATTGTTGTAGGTGACTTGGCGTGCTTCCTACTTTTGCACTATGGACTATACGGGAGAGAGAGAGATCTTGGAGGCCGACCGTAGATTCTGGATAGATTAGTTAGTTTTTCCTATTGTTTAGCAGATTTGTTTCCAACCATCCTTTTGTTGTATTATTGGAATTATAAATAAAATAATTATTGTGAATGAGCAATTAGATTTATTTTATTGTATTTGATATTGGCATTGAGACCTAGACAGCGTACTACCGTCGACGATGCGGCGTAGGCTGGACTTGGCTACGTACTCGTATCCCGAAAAGCGGGTGCGGGTCGTGGCAGTACGAGATGGCAAGTATCTAGGATTGGAAAATTTACCTGTTAGCTTTATTCCAATTCTGTATCACTGGGCTTGGTTGAAATACATATATTTTTGGGACGCCTTGAATATGTGTAACGATCCAAATCAAGTTGGATGCTGAATTCAAATTAAGCTGCAGGAAGATATTGTGAAAGTTAATGAAAGCTTGCAGGGGTGTTTGAAACAGAACAACGATAGTAAGGCGAGATCGTGAAACGATCTAGAGATACTTGGATTGAGTGTTGGTTTCGGTTCGAGGACGAACCTTATTTTGAGTGGTATATTATGTAGTACCCCCATTCGGCATGGTACATTATACTGAGTCGTTGACTCAAAGAGTTGCGTTGACCCGAAATAAGTATCGATGCGAATCGATACAAGCATTACGTTGACCCAAAAAATATGCATTGATGTGAATCGATGCGAAGAGTTATGTTGATCCGAGGAATGCATCGAGTATGATCGATGCAAGTGTTAAGTTGGCCCGAGAGAAAGCATTGAGTCAGTTCGAAGATTCTAAGAAATCAAATCGATGCAACGCACAAGTTTGATTTGAATAAATATTGATTTTAGTTAGTTTCGTTTGCAGGCTGTACTTTTATGCTAAAATATAAGAGGTCGACATTTTACCTTATTTGTAATGGTGTTCACAAAACCAAAGCGTCGCCTCGCGACGGACTAAGACATAGGCACAGTGAGCTAAATCGGTCGGATAATTCAACGAAGCACGAAGTGCTCGAATGGCCAAGTCAGAAGAGTTGTTCGTGCAATGAAGTTATAAAATTGAGCCGCATCGGCTCGACGAAACGACAAGAGGAATCGGCTCAAGGTGGGAGGACTTTGACCCTTCTTTTCTACTCTTTTATGCCTAAGTAAAATGAATCATTATATGCTAAGTTAACCTATCGAGACCACGGGCATGGCTCGAAGGAAGGAAATCGTAGTGCGTGTCGAACACTAGATAGAACAATTGAAATAAAACGTATATCAAATGTACGAGTCGCTATTGAACATCAAAATACCGTAAAGGCGAGCGCCTCGGTACGTAAGTCATAAGAACATGAAATAACTGTATCGACGAGTGCCTCAGTGCACAAGTCATCCGTGCCCCTGTGCATGAGTTAGTGGGCTAGTACATTGAAAGACTATATCGATGCGAGTGTCTCAATGCACGAGCTATAGAACATTGAATGCCTTATCGAGGCGTGCCTCAATGCACGAGTCGGAGTGAAGGAACATACATCGTGAACACTAAGGCACAGAACATAGAAATACTAAATCGGGGCATACATTGAATACATGACGAAGGATATCGAATAACTATTGAATGCGACATGATGTCTCAAAATATTTGTGGCATTCGGGGCGTTCGTTGATAAACATTGAGTTGGGGCATTGTGCCAATGGAAATAGAGATAGGTGAATTACTTAGTTGTATGAGTATGACGTGTTGCATGGTCACGGACAACTTGTGCACAAGTTTATTATCCTTCGAACGTGGTAGGCCAAAAATGTCGGGACCATTCGATCTAGAAAGAGAATTTGATAAAGATATTGTGTAGGGTATTTTAATTTGTTAGGCTTGCAACCTACCATTGAAATGGAGTGCCACAAATACCGGTTACGTTCGGGAGTACTTTAGGGCATGGGATTAGCACCTAGGCTGAGTAGTCACCATCGTACCCTATGTCTGTAATGGTGTTAAAGCCAGTGAGCTTTATATAGTTAAGGAACGACGGGTTGAAAATGTAGGCACAGAAATATCATGCAAAAGATCACGTATAACATGACCAGAAAAGATGGTAGACGTAATCATCTTGTGTCGGACAAGGGTGAGTTCATCGATTTTGGTAAAAAGTCGTACCACAAAACAAACACGAAATTGCTATATGCTGCTGGCTTGCTTATATGAATCAAACATAACATGCTGGTCATGATAACATGATTTACTGCTTCGAATATGCCATAAAACATGTCCTAAGGAAATATAAAAAGATCACTAATTTGTATGTTGCATGAATCAATACATTACTTAATGTTAGTTTAGCAAAGTTGATCTTATCAGTACGCGAGAGGATTAGTACTGATCCTCCACCAAATGGCTTGAAGGTTCAGGGTATGATCTTCTCGCGGCGGAGATTCGCTTAAACGCACTTAGGCATTGAATGTCGTAGCATTTTAAGGCATATGACCGCATTGACATTCGAACTTGCAACAGGATGATGCGATCGAGATATGGAATACATGATGTATAGAACGGTGAAATCCTTTATTGACAAGAGAGAATCTGAGTGTTATAAGTCAATCAGGCAAATTCAGTTGGGCTATTGAAAGCCTTTGTAACCTCAGTTCAATTATCAATAAAGATAATTATTTCGTATACTCTGTTTCTTTCGCTACTAATATCAAATCAAAGATAACCATTTGAGAACTTGTCATCTTGCGTTGTACGAGTGCAACTCCAGACTCATACGATATCACGCCAGAGGAAGGACGAACGATTCAGATAAATCGATACGAGGACGAACGACTTTTTGGGTCAAGGTGTGACAGTAGTAGCATAACAAGGAGTGCAATTGAGGACCGTGTGACTCGGTCAGATGTTGGATCGCACGAACGAAAAAATGTGATGGTGGCGACATGGTTCTCGAGAAGGTGTCAATAATAGAATGAGCAAGACAAGGCATCCTAGGAGAAGGATACAAGTTGGTCTCATACGGAAGGACACAAGTAGGCCAATTCGGGTCGAGGAAGAAGATAAATCACCGGTGTGTGTACACATCGCAGATGGAAGTGAGTGCGGAGGTGACGTGGCAACATGTAGGCTAAAGGGGGTGGTGTCTAGTATGGTATTTAAGGGGCAAGGCGGTAGTGGATTAAATTTGCACTTCTTATACCATCCGATATAATAACCATACACCTTCACGAAAGCAAAAAGGAGACAAAATTGTCAAAATTATCATTTCGAAATATCACCAAATAATTGATGTCGTAGAAGCGACACCTTGGGGTGCCCGAGTCAAATAATTGATGTTGTAGAAGCGATACCTTGGGGTTCCTGTGTCCACAAGCTGCATTCAAGTCCACAAACAATCTTGAATCCACGACAATTGAAATCCACCAAAGACAACTTCCTTTAAAGAAAATTTATTTTATTTTATTTCCATTCTAATGAATACATAAGACTATATATAGGTGTTATAATAAAATGGAAGGATAAAAAATAGCCATAACTGAAGATAAAAAAAAATTATCCTAGAAGAAGATACAAAAATATTTAAAATCCCCATTCTAATTAACAACAAAGATAAAAATGATAAGTTAAAATCCAACTAATGAAATCCCTCCACATCATGATGGGATGAATAGGTAAGATGAGAGGTGGCGGTGGCAAGGTAAATCGAAGGAGCTAGAGCAGCAGGGTGGTCGGTGAACGAAGGATGACAATGGTGATCAGTTCACTCTCTACAATATTGAGTAAGCTTAAATTTAACTAAGTTGGCTTTCCAAGTAACTCGTAGATGGAAGATGATATGGTAAAGCAAAGCCAAAGA
The DNA here is from genome assembly GCA_029216955.1 of Iris pallida. Taxonomy (NCBI): domain Eukaryota; kingdom Viridiplantae; phylum Streptophyta; class Magnoliopsida; order Asparagales; family Iridaceae; genus Iris; species Iris pallida. The sequence continues at coordinate 34,870,577 of JANAVB010007399.1, forward strand.
TATTGATGAAAAGGTAGTTATATTTATCTGAATCACGGATAATATGAAGCAAAGCAAAAGGATAATATGAAGTCCATAAGAAGTTGCTTGAATCAAAAAATTGATAATATTATTCATGTTGTTCTAAAATTATTAAAATAATGCTTTTATATAGGGTCTACATTAACTTGAAAAAATCCAAAACAAATTCTTTATAAATTTAATCTAATTCAAAAAAAACTAAAAAAATCAATGATAAAAGATTTGTTGTGGTTTTTGAAATTATTCTCAAGCAATGGTCCCACATCTATGTAGCAAACTCCAAGTGTGTATTTCAATATAAGATTATTCTTTTATTGACTTACACATATGGAAAATGGTAGCCCATATGGTTGGTATGGTAGGATATTTTACTAGAGAGTAAGGTTTAAATCCAACAAAAAATATTTATTTTTTTCATAGAAGCTAGGTCCCAGAGACGCCTATTGATTCAGACTCATAATCAGGTGTGGGCGCAAAGTGACGCATGATGGCATACTTTGTGCATACATATCGGATACGAGTTGGCACTTTTTGTGTCATTGTACGGTTCAGTGCTTTTAAAGTGCTAGTTCCAACGAAGGAGCAACGAGGGTATAGCAGGGCAGCGAAGCAGCAGGGTTGCAGTATTGCGGTTATAAGTCTGCTTCTGCTGGACCTTGGTTCTAGTGGGAATGATCGATGCTTCTACTTGACCTCGGCTCTAGTGGAGAGTCAACTCCAACTTAACCTCAGTTCCAATAGGAGTCAGCTCCCGCTGGACCTCAGTTCCAGCGGGAAGACTACTCTTGCTGGACCTTGGTTCCAATGGGGAGTCTGTAACGACCCGCTCCGCCCTAGCGGAACGCCGATCCAAACGGCAAGTACAACGACTCAAACGAGCCGTCGACCCGAAGAGTTGCTTCGACCCGATGAAGTATCGATACGAATCGATGGAAGACTTACAGTGGCCCGTCAAAAGATGAATCCAGACTTGGACTATCAAAGGCGCGCTCGGAGTATCGCTTGGCCGATGCGAACATCGCTAAGGTGGGTGGCTCCGATGAACCCGTCTGTGCTTAGCCTAGACACATAACAATACGGACACTATCACGAGAATCGCTAGGCGATAACCTCTTGCATGCTAATAAATGACTCAACGCACCTAGCTAAGGGAATAATCCCAACTTGTTTGCTTGTATAGAATATAGAAAGGAACATGGAAAAGTACGAGAACTCTCACCCGTGCTCCATGCTCGTGCTACGACACAAGCCTACGTTTATGCTCCTTATGCGTTCAAACAATGAAACAATGAATGGTTTACAACAATGAAACGGAAAGACTATCAACATAGTCGCTCCGAGTAGAGTTTAGAAACATTGAAAGGCTATGGGACCGATGGGTCGCCAAGGCGACTCCCATACTGGGAGTTGCGTAATGCGTGAATGAATGGATCAACAAACGAACGAACGAATGAATGAATGAATACATGAATGAATCGATGAATCAAATGAACAAGTGAAAGAAAGAAAGAAAAGAAAGAATACGTGAAAGATAAGACATGGAAGACGCTATCGACAGGTATGACGGGCACGTGCAACGGGGCTCGCTACCCGCGCTGTACGGACGCCAACCTGGTCGATAACGCATTATGGCTAAGGGTTAGCCTACGGCTCGGAGATAGCCGCTAAGTTAAAATGACAAGACAATACGAAATGGTCGTGGACAAACGGCACGGGCGATGGGGGGGAATACCGTGGCCGTCGTGTGGAAGGATTCTGCGGCACGGGCGTTGGGGGGGTAAACCGTGGCCGGCCTAGACGGAATCAACGGCGCTTACGGGCTGCTTGGGTGCGGGCTTGGGCACCAAGAGACGTAAGTAGGAGAGTATATTCAAGAGACTTAACGGGGTGTACCAGCCATCACCCTACGCTAAGTTGAGAATTGCCACAGGGGAATGTCCTAAATGGCTTGTAAAGCCAGCGACCCGTGCATGTAGATTAAGTGGACTATGCTGGTGGCAATCCACGTGCAAGTTCTTGCATTAAAATCAAAGTAGTCTAAGTTAACTAAATGAAGTATTTTCTGAACATGCTCGAAATTTAACACTCAGAACATGCTTGAAATATAACATGCTGAACATGCTCGATATGTAACACTCCTGAACATGCTTGAATGTAATATCCGGAACATGCTTGAATTGTAATACTTTAAAATGTGCCTACGACGTGCTAGAACATGCCCACGACGCACTAGAACCCGAGACATGGACACACACTCGATATTGAATGCGTACATGAATCATGTTATGTTATTATACATGAATTGTTGTTTAACTTGGTTTACCTTGAACAGGGAAGGCCGGACGGTAAGTATGGGTAAGTCGTACATGTATTTTCATGCGACACTTGAGTTCGGTAACACGAGATAGGCTATGCAATATGCTATGAAACTGATCCTAAGGCAAGATTAGAAAGACAATGAATGATAGAGATGCACAAAAGTAAATGGAACGTGTTTGGTAATGATGGCATTGTGGGCGAGCTAGCCTCCCCACCAGTGCATAACAATGTACTGATAACCCCACAGTATGCTTGCAGGATAGCAGGAGACGCCGGCGGGTACGGAGCTTCCATCGAACGTGTCAAGGCGCGGAGCCAACTCTGGAGCCTTGGAACGTTGCAAGAAGCTGAAGCACCCTATACAGGACATAATGTATCGGAACATCGCCATGTATCATTCCATGTTGTAAGCCACTTGGCACGCCTTTTATGTTTCAGAGAGAGAGCTTGAGCGATTTGTAATATCGGCCTAGCGCCGCTTGTAAACTTCTTGAAATTCAATAAAGAGATTTGGATTCGCTTCTACTTGTGTTCATTTTTACTTCCGCTGCAAATGGGGACACTCTGTGCGACTCTGTGGCCTAGACTCAAATCGGCCGTTTCTGGACTTGGCCTTGCACGGGCGCAACCTAGGCCCGTGCGGCATCACGCCTTAGCGAGGACGATCGCTCCTACGGGTGCGGGGCGTGACAGGTTGGTATCAGAGCACGGCTTTACGTCCTTGGACTTCATTTCGATTTTCTCAGTTTTGAAAGCTCGGTTGGTTACAAAAGAAGTGTGCGCTCTCTCTCTCATTCTGCCTTGGGATGTTCCATACAATAAGTCTAATATTTTCAAAAGCTCGTACAAGTACTCGGTTGAACGGAATCGATAGGCGAAGGCCTTTGTGCCAAACCACGACAGACTTGAGTCGAAGGAAAACTGAAATGCTAGAAGTTAGCAAACACAAGGCTTGCTTGAATAACTTTACGCTAACAATGTCGAACGATGTTAAACTTGACTCGATAGAGAACATATGCTAAGTTAACATGTCGCGTGCGTGCCTGACTAGTCTTGCGTCGACCTAGCAAGTGAGCGTGCAAACTCAAATATAGTCTGCACGAGTTGGTTATGTGGCACAACTTAGCCCGCGTGTCGCGCACCTCGATTTTTGGGTGCAATCGGGTTGCGAGCGATATCGAGTATCGCTCGATCGAGAGTGAAAATACACTTTGAGTGTCTATCGATAGGAACGCTATCGAGTTAACGCTTAGGCGTGCACGAAAGATTAGCTTGGATTTTGAGGATTAGCCTGAGCGACTTAGTACGTCGAGGCGACGTGAGCGATTATGCTAGAGATTCGTCGAACGAATATGAAGGGTGTCTTAGCGCATGACGCAAACGTGATTGAGGACTAGATCGTATGGCTTGAATCCGAGTGGTGTATGTGAATAGGCAACGCATGTTAGAAAACGATTCGGAACGATGAATGAAAGTGAATGGCCTTTGATCGAGGAAACTTAGAGGATCGCACGTACGACTTCGGATTGATTCAAATGAATTATGACTTGAGTTTGAACAACGATCTTGAAACTAGCTTGAGGAATAGCAGTTGAACTTGATCTTGAATATTAAATGAAATTGTGGAATATCCAACTCGGACAAACAGCATCAATGCACGACTCGAAATTGGTTGCAAAGGAAGATCGTCAGGTTACGCATATCGTCGATGGTATTGAGGCGTATCAAAGATCGATATGCGATAACTCGGGGGTACTCTGACTCGGCAAATGACGATCGCGCAAGTGTCATTGTTCCGTTGGAAGCTATACTTGGGATGTTGAAACGTGTCGAGGAAAATATAGACGTGGCTCGTGGATTTTCTAGTTGAACGAAATGACGAATGGACTATCGATCTTGGCTCGAATGAAAATGAAAATACTTGGATTTACTTCGACGATAACCTCAACGTTGACATGCTTGTCTTATGCGAGCGCAACTCCAGCCTCGCACATGCGTCGCGCCGAATAGGGCGATCACTCCGCGTGAGCGCTGGTATGGTGATTCATACAGCGGGGGTGATTGACCTAGCTTGGCGTAACAACTTGTGTGCTTTGATTTGTGGTTTGACGCGAAGGTGACTCAAGAATGGATTTGTGTGCTTGAAGAATCGAACTTGAGGATTGAGTAGGTCCAATCCGCGTATCGAAAATGAATTAGTCTGGACCCAAACAAGAGTTACGTCCCGATGAGAATGATTATTCCACGGGAGCGTTGTATGGTGATTCATGAACCACCGTGGATAATCGGACTCGCGTGAGATTGGGGCGCAACATATTGTCAAGTTAGATGAACTCGTGATCGAATACGTGAATTGGTTAGAATGGATATGTGAAGTATGTCAATTTAGCGATTTGAATGGATTTGAATTCGTTGCAGTGTGCGACGAATACATTGATGCGAATAGGTGATCGTGCTCGATGTTTAGAAATCTGAGTGACGCGAGCTTGGGTAGAAAACCCTGTACTACCGACTTTGGTTTGACCCTAGGATTGGGGTCAGTGTTGGCATTATTGTTGGAGAACTATGATTCCAATCCTGACATTGACTTAGCCTCGAAAAGATGGCCTAGCGGGTAGGTGAGACGCCATGTTTCATGAGTTATCAATCGAAAGATTGATCTTGAGGATTGGCATGGATGGATAGTGTGAATCACAAATATAGGAATACCCCTCACGAGATTCGGCTGACATGCATATATTCAGGGACGCTTGAGTATGTGCACGATGCGACCCGAGTGAGAATGACAAATTTCTAGATCATGCGGCTTGGCTGAATGCATGTATTTTGGGGACGCTTGGAATGCATGCACGATCCAGCCAAGTGATACATCGAGTTCAAGCAAGACTTGAGGAATGGGAGAGTGTCGAAGATCTTGAAATTGCGTTAAGTAAAGGATCGATACTAGTACGAACGTGGCTCGGAATCAAAGAAACGTGTAAGCGGATTGTGCGTGAACGACAACGAGATTGGCCCTAAATAAGTGAATGATATGGAATCGATATCGTGCAAATAAAAGTTGGTATAACGAATTGGACCAGTGATAGGAAGATATACTCGAGGATAGTGCAATACTTAGTCTTGAATCGGACGAAAATTTCATAGACTTGGTCGACCTCGCTAAGCAGAAATCATACTGATTTCGTGGACACGAACGCTTGAAAAGCGAAACGGGTCATCTCGATGACCGAGATAAACGAAAGTGAGTTTGTCTCAGCCTACGACCCTCGCATTTGACGAGTTACAATGTGCCTCGTGTGAATATTTTCGTCCCATGACACAGAGAAATAGCAACCAAGACGAAGAAACACTTGAATTGAATAAGTACAATCAACTATAAAAGGAATGAAAGGCTATTCAATAAAATCGACCAAACGCGTGCGACACGGAACTTAGAAAGATATCAAGTATGGTTCGATTCCATCGAACGATAGAGCCGTTCGAAGAAATTGTCTAAGAAACACGACGACACAAGTTAAGGAATGATAGGATGACCTGCACTCAAGAAGTCTCGAGGACGAGACTTATTTTGAGTGGTGTATTATGTAACGACCCGCTCCGCCCTAGCGGAACGCCGATCCAAACGGCAAGTACAACGACTCAAACGAGCCGTCGACCCGAAGAGTTGCTTCGACCCGATGAAGTATCGATACGAATCGATGGAAGACTTACAGTGGCCCGTCAAAAGATGAATCCAGACTTGGACTATCAAAGGCGCGCTCGGAGTATCGCTTGGCCGATGCGAACATCGCTAAGGTGGGTGGCTCCGATGAACCCGTCTGTGCTTAGCCTAGACACATAACAATACGGACACTATCACGAGAATCGCTAGGCGATAACCTCTTGCATGCTAATAAATGACTCAACGCACCTAGCTAAGAGAATAATCCCAACTTGTTTGCTTGTATAGAATATGGAAAGGAACATGGAAAAGTACGAGAACTCTCGCCCGTGCTCCATGCTCGTACTACGACACAAGCCTACGTTTATGCTCCTTATGCGTTCAAACAATGAAACAATGAATGGTTTACAACAATAAAACGGAAAGACTATCAACATAGTCGCTCCGAGTAGAGTTTAGCAACATTGAAAGGCTATGGGACCGATGGGTCGCCAAGGCGACTCCCACACTGGGAGTTGCGTAATGCGTGAATGAATGGATCAACAAACGAACGAACGAATGAATGAATGAATACATGAATGAATCGATGAATCAAATGAACAAGTGAAAGAAAGAAAGAAAAGAAAGAATACGTGAAAGATAAGACATGGAAGACGCTATCGACAGGTATGACGGGCACGTGCAACGGGGCTCGCTACCCGCGCTGTACGGACGCCAACCTGGTCGATAACGCATTATGGCTAAGGGTTAGCCTACGGCTCGGAGATAGCCGCTAAGTTAAAATGACAAGACAATACGAAATGGTCGTGGACAAACGGCACAGGCGATGGGGGGGAATACCGTGGCCGTCGTGTGGAAGGATTCTGCGGCACGGGCGTTGGGGGGGGGTAAACCGTGGCCGGCCTAGGCGGAATCAACGGCGCTTATGGGCTGCTTGGGTGCGGGCTTGGGCACCAAGAGACGTAAGTAGGAGGGTATATTCAAGAGACTTAACGGGGTGTACCAGCCATCACCCTACGCTAAGTTGAGAATTGCCACAGGGGAATGTCCTAAATGGCTTGTAAAGCCAGCGACCCGTGCATGTAGATTAAGTGGACTATGCTGGTGGCAATCCACGTGCAAGTTCTTGCATTGAAATCAAAGTAGTCTAAGTTAACTAAATGAAGTATTTCCTGAACATGCTCAAAATATAACACTCAGAACATGCTTGAAATATAACATGCTGAACATGCTCGATATGTAACACTCCTGAACATGCTTGAATGTAATATCCGGAACATGCTTGAATTGTAATACTTTAAAACGTGCCTACGACGTGCTAGAACATGCCCACGACGCACTAGAACCCGAGACATGGACACACACTCGATATTGAATGCGTACATGAATCGTGTTATGTTATTATACATGAATTGTTGTTTAACTTGGTTTACCTTGAACAGGGAAGGCCGGACGGTAAGTATGGGTAAGTCGTACATGTATTTTCATGCGACACTTGAGTTCGGTAACACGAGATAGGCTATGCAATATGCTATGAAACTGATCCTAAGGCAAGATTAGAAAGACAATGAATGATAGAGATGCACAAAAGTAAATGGAACGTGTTTGGTAATGATGGCATTGTGGGCGAGCTAGCCTCCCCACCAGTGCATAACAATATACTGATAACCCTACAGTATGCTTGCAGGATAGCAGGAGACGCCGGCGGGTGCGGAGCTTCCATCGAACGTGTCAAGGCGCGGAGCCAACTCTGGAGCCTTGGAACATTGCAAGAAGCTGAAGCACCCTATACAGGACATAATGTATCGGAACATCGCCATGTATCATTCCATGTTGTAAGCCACTTGGCACGCCTTTTATGTTTCAGAGAGAGAGCTTGAGCGATTTGTAATATCGGCCTAGCGCCGCTTGTAAACTTCTTGAAATTCAATAAAGAGATTTGGATTCGCTTCTACTTGTGTTCATTTTTACTTCCGCTGCAAATGGGGACACTCTGTGCGACTCTGTGGCCTAGACTCAAATCGACCGTTTCTGGACTTGGCCTTGCACGGGCGCAACCTAGGCCCGTGCGGCATCACGCCTTAGCGAGGACGATCGCTCCTACGGGTGCGGAGCGTGACAGAGTCTGCTACCTGTCCTTCAACACGGCTGTTGTGTACTTCTGCATCGATGGTTACATTTTTTTAGTTTATGTATTTGCCCTCTTATTGGGGGTTACAGCTAGAATTGTCCACTTAATAGAGAGTTATTCTCTAGATTAACTGTCCATTATGGCCAGTAGTAGCTGCTAAAAGGCATGGCTCCACTATATTTTCTCTAGTCTCTTACCATTAGAATGAGAGACTTAGAGAATATAGGCTATGAGAGAATAATCGAAATTCCGACGGAATTCTGAAGTATACCAACGGTATACCGATTTTCTGTCCAGAAACTTTCTGTCTTTCGCCGAAATACCGCAGTATACCGTCGGTAGACCAAATTTGGCTGTTTTGGGCTATTTTTTTTACTGTTTTTGCCCGTTTATGTCCGTTTTTGAGATTTTCTTCGAGTTTAATGAATTTCTAACAAGATTAGATGACCTTATATAGTTAGAGAATGATTGTACACCCTATATACATTTGACAGTAGCACATGTACAATTATTATTCTATGACAAATATTTACTTTTTATTTATTTCTTCTCACATGCCATGATATATTTTTTCTTTCGATCCTTTCTTATATACTACGATAGTTGTTGCCATGTCTTCTTCGCTTACATGATAGTGGCCCGTCGTAGCGCACTCTTCTTACATGTCTTCTTTGCTTACTAGATAGTGGTCCGTCGTGGCACACTCATGATACATGTCCTTCTTTGCTTACTAGATAGTGGTCCTTCGTGGGGCACTCATGATACATGTCCTTTTTTGCTTACATGATAGTGGCCTGTCATGGCGCACTCCCTTATTTCTCTATAGTGGCTCGTCGTAGCGCATTCCTAGCTTCCAGTTTATTATATTTTCTTGTTGTGGCTTATTATAGTGCACATTCTTATTTTTTGTCCAGTCTCACATGTCTCATGTCTAGGATGGATTCTGCGGAATGCCACACCCAGAATCCAACAAGAAAATTTTAAGGACTAAACAACTCGCTTGATTACCTAGATCATTGAAGACTTTCCCAGTTACCTGTTACCCCTTTGGTCTTGGTCTTATATATATATATATATATATATATATATATATATATATATATATATATATAAGATTTGGAGCTATCTGTCATGATGAGCACTCTTCCAGCACACCGTCGAGTGGGGCACCTCCTTATGACACATGTATCTTACTGCAGTGTGTCTGTTATACTTATTTTCTTTTTGGCTTGGATCATTCAGGTAGTAGCAGGCAGGTAACTGGACTTAGATTTCTCAAACTTGTATATGTTAGTAATTAGGATTGTGATAACCCTAGTTAGCTAATGTATAAAGCCGTACTCATTGCTTGGCCGTGATAGTTGCATGGAATCTAGTCTAGTCTAGTTTTGTCTAGACAGTGTACGGATTTATTTATTTCAGTACATCTTTGTTTATGCTTTACTTTTGCCGATAAATAATTTGATACTAAAGTTCTATTCAGAAGAAGAGTTACAATCCCGGTCTTTATTTGGTTTACGGGTTATAACTTTGGTTTCAAAATAGTTCCTAAGTCATCTTATCATTTGTCATTCTATATAGACCTATGCTCACATGTCCAAGTTATCTAACATGCTCACATGTCCAATTTATCTAACATGCTCACATGTCCAAGTTATCTAACATGCTCACATGTCCCAGAGTACCAAAGTACCTTCCACTCGTTGGTGATTACCCAGAGCACCAGAGTACCTGAGTGGATTCTTTCTTTTTGCTCACTAGTTATGTATATTATTCTTTTGTGGCGTTTAGCCTCCGAGCACGTGTTTAGCTCGTATTTTGGACTTGATATTTAGCCTACGGGCCTAAACATGATTAGCGTATTCTAGACTATAGCTAGAGCTTATCATGTATGACTATTACTCTTGCTAGTCTTCACTCTGTATTAATAGCTTCATGATCATTAATATATGATATTTTGGGACGTGTTACTATTTTATATTCCAGTTGAACATACTTTTTGTACTTTACATATTTGTCTATGATTGAGATATCTAGGATTCTTGACCTAGGATTGCATGTTGGATTATAGTAGTTACCTCTATGTCTATACAGCTTATACGTTATTTCGGAGTACTGGAGTACTTTGGTATACGTAGCTGGCTAGGTCCGTCCCTACTTGCCAGTATTTTGGTTCTGGGGTGTGACATAGGTTTTAGTGATGGCCAATGCAAGGTCTGATTTATCAGATATGTGGGGGTTACTGATGTTTAGATATCTCAATCACAATTCTCCTTTATTGATATCCTTCGTGTTATTCTATATCTCTGATCCTTTGACCTAATATCTGCTTTGATCGTTAATCTTTTATGTTCCCTTGATTTGATCCTTGTGTCCTTTAACTTTCAGGGGCACTATTCCTAATCCTTTCGATCATCTTGTTTGGGTTATGCCGATGGCAGGTCAGCAATCTTTTGTCAGACCAGTTATGGAGGATCAGTTTTAGCATTCATGGACAGAGTTCAGAGTTGACCCGAGGGCAGAGGTGTCAGTTCAGCCTGATCAGCCAGCAGGGTCAGTCCTGCCAGAGCAGCCAGAGAATATTGTTCATGAGCTGGTGGGTGTTCTCAGGGGCTTCATGGCATCACAGCAGCGTCAGAGTAACATTCTCACCAGTCAGTACAGACAGCCTTGGAGAGGGATGGAGCTCAGGTCTATAATTCTACGAGCAGTTTCAGACATCTTTATCCCCCGTACTTCTATGGTATAGAGGATGTGATTACGTCCGATGCTTGGCTTCAGGATACTAAGGCCATTCTGGAGGCAACAGGGATTCCGACTAGGGAGCGTATGGCAGTTGTCTGGTTGTAGCTCTTGGATTTGGCCTGCGACTGGTGGGCGGCTCATGAGGTATCTTTTTTGGCACCAATAGCTTGGAAAGATTTTAGTGAGAGATTTCAGACTCGCTATTTTGACGCGGTGTCGCGTTATGATCTGCAGCAGAGGTTCATTAGTCTCCGGTAGATGAGCGGGACCGTCGATGGCTATGCGACAGAATTTAGCCGACTCAGCCGGTTTGTCCCTTCCTTGGTGGCAACCAAGTTAGACCGGACGAGGAGGTTCCAGCAGAGATTTCATCTGGAGATTATTCTGGCAGTTGAGCAGCATGAGTTCCAGACTTTTGATGCAGTGATGAGGGCGGCAAGGAGGCATGAGTACACCTCGCAGAGGAGAGTGGATAGAGTCAGAGGCTAGAAGAGGTCTCATGTTCAGAGGTGATCTTCTCTTTAGTCGTCAATACTAGCACCAGCAGTCAGGACATTGGAAAATGGATATGGATCACCTAGAGGAGCAGTTCCAGCATCTTTCTTTCAGCAGTCGCCTCAGACATCACCTCCAGCAGTGGATGAGCAGTTAGGGCCAATACTAGATGTCCAGCCATTGGCACAGTACCCTCCACCATCGCGAGCTCAGAGGATCAGGCAGCATAGAGCGCGGTTGTATGCACAGTCTCAGGGGCAGCTATAGTATCAGCATTAGGGTAGTACCTCGGGAGCCTCAGGTACCATCTTCATGGTCTTCTTTCAGTTATGCACTTTTGATTTATCCTTCAGTAGCAGGCCAAGTAGTGGCAATATATCTTGGGTTCTTTTTGACGACCTTGTATTCCACCTATATCAGGAGTACAACGTTCCGTTTGACTTATTCGGTGAGTGAATGAGAGTTTCTCGTCTCACTCTTTAGTCTTCGTATCTTGAGATACATGATATCTATCACGTGTCTCGACTACGAAGATATGTCCTGGATAGAGTCATGTCTTAGACTAAGTCATTGGTACCGACTTACTTTGAGACACGACCCATATCTATTTTTAGAGTCAGCGTAGGCCAGTGAGGGCGGGTCCCTAATAAACTGACTCATGAGATATATTTATTCATATGCCTCCAGCCCTTCTTGATTATGGTTGTGTTATTGCTTACGCATTTACTTATATTACTGATTGTCTTTATCTTACCAACATGCCATGCTTTGTTTTGATTGTCATAATTTTTTAGCACTTTGGTTTGGTTTTCATGTTTGACTAGAATTAGGAAATTTCGAGGACGAAATTTTTTTAAGTTATGGAGAGTTGTGAGACTCGTCTCACAGTATCAGTATTTATATACGGATACGTATTTTGTAGTATATTTCGTATTTTCTTGTGTTTCGTAACGCTTTAAATTTTTTTCAATTTATAGATTTTCTCCTTGGCCGGCATACCGTCAGTATACCGGTATATACCGACGGCATACCGTCCAGATAGATTTTTCATATTTTAGATATTTTTGATTTTAGATATTTTTATCAATAGTGTTTTCGATATTTTCGTGAATATTGTTTTGGATATTTTGATGAATAGTGTTTAGATATTTTCGTGAATAGCGTAGATGCACCCTTATCCAATGGATATTTGGTTTTGTTTGGATGGCCATGATTGACTTAGATTTTGACATGGATCACGATCCAACGGTCATGATTAATTTCCCCCTTCTATATTTACACTTTCACTTTCTCTCTCCTCTCTCTTTTTATTCTCTTCACTCCCTCTTCATTTCTTCTTCTCTTCTCTCCCCCTTGGAGCTTGCGAAGAGCTTGACCTTGAGGCCTTGGGTGTGGTGTCTAACCCCCCTAGGAGGAGGAGTAGAAGATTAGGCTTGGTTGCTAGAGAACCTAGGCAAGTACATCTTGCCAAATCCATGAACCATATTATTTTGTTGACATTTTTTCCTTGGTGTTAAATGCTTAGAATTGCCTTAAACTTATTTGTTAAATATGTTTTCCTTATGATTCTCTTCTATATGCATATTTCTAAATTTGGTTAGAACTAGGTCTTGATTCTCTGTTAAAATCCAACATTGACTAAGTAAAAAAATTGGTATCGAGAGTGATACTGGAGTTACCATCATGGATCTTGGTCACATATGCATATATGAGGCCCTCACCTAGCTTGTATACATAGATTTTCAGTTTGGCGGGAATCGGAACCCGTTTTGGTATCCCGAAAACCTAATTTTTAGAGAATTTTGAGGTATTGATCTATCAAATGTTTTAATTTGTGAAAACTAATACTTCTATGTTGTAGAGAATTCAATTCTATACCATTTTGACTTTTGAAAATCTGAATTTTTTAAAATAAAGTTTTTATGGCCGAAACAAGTTTTGGCAAAATCTGGGATTTTGTTGCTGCATAGATAATCGAAATTTCGACGGAATACCGAAGTATACTGACGGTATACCGATTTTTTGTCCAAAAACTTTTTTCTTTGGCCGAAATACCGTCGGTATACTGCAGTATACCATCGGTATACCGAATTTGGCTGTTTTGGACTGTTTTTCACTGTTTTTACCCGTTTATGTCCGTTTTTTTGAGATTTTCTTCGAGTGTAATGAATTCTTAACATGATTAGATGACCTTGTATGGTTAGAGAATGATTGTACACCCTATATACACTTGACACTAGCACATGTACAATTATAATTATTCTATGATAAGTACTTACTTTTTATTTATTTCTTCTCACATGCCATGATATGTCTTTCCTTTCGATTTTTTCTTATATGCTTCGATAGTTGTTGCCATGTTTTCTCCACTTACATGATATTGGCCAGTCGTGGCGCACTCTTCTTATATGTCTTCCTTGCTTACTAGATAGTGGCCCGTCGTGGTGCACTCATGATATATGTTCTTCTTTGCTTACTAGATAGTGGCCCGTCGTGGCGCACTCATGATACATGTCCTTCTTTGCTTACATGATAGTGGTCTGTCATGGCGCACTCCTTTATTTCTCTACAGTGGCTTGTCGTAGCGCACTTCTAGCTTCCAGTTTATTATATTTTCTTGTTGTGGCTTGTTATAGTGCACATTCTTGCTTTTTGTCCAGTCTTGCATGTCTCATGTCTAGGATAGATTCTGCGGAATGCCACACCTAGAATCCAACAAGAAAATTTTAAGGACTAAACAACTCGCTTGATTACCTAGATCATTGAAGACTTTTCCAGTTACCTGTTGCCCCTTTGGTCTTGGTCTTATATATATACATGGGATTTGGAGCTATCTGTCATGATGAGCACTCTTCCAGCACACCATCGAGTAGGGCACCTCCTTAGGACACATGTATCTTACTGCAGTGTGTCTGTTATACTTGTTTTTTTGGCTTGGATCATTCAGGTAGTAGCAGGCAAGTAACTGGACTTGGATTTTTCAAACTTGCATATGTTAGTAATTAGGATTGTGATAGCTCTAGTTAGTTAATATATAAAGCCATACTCATTGCTTGGCCGTGATAGTTGATTGGAATCTAGTCTAGTCTAGTTTTGTCTAGGTAGTGTCCGGATTTATTTATTTCAGTACATCTTTGTTTATGCTTTACTTTTACCGATAAATGATTTGATAATAAAGTTCTGTTCAGGAGAAGGGTTACAACCCCGATCCTTATTTGGTTTACGGGTTGTAACTTGGGTTTCGAAATAGTTTCTAAGTCATCTTATTATTTGTCGTTCTATATAGACCTAACATGCTCACATGTCTAAGTAACATGCTCACATGTCCCAGTTATCTTACATGCTCACATGTCTAGTTTATCTTTCATGTTCGCATGCTTTCTTTTCTTACATGTACACAGTTTATATTATGTCACATGTCCTTTACTTTATGATACATGTTACTTTACTTATTGTCTTTTCTATTCTCGGGATAAGTGCATTGGTAGCGCACGAGTCTCGATTTGGTTTTACTTATTTTTGTCTTTATCCGTTGCTATGTTAGTTATTGCGGATTTTAGTTCATAGTTTGGCTTCCTTTGTGGTACTTGCTATTGGGGGTCTGACCCCACTTATTTTTTTTGGCCTGATATGGTAGAGATGCCCGAGAATCTTTCGTACCTTCTACTCGTTGGTGATTACCCAGAGCACTAGAGTACCTGAGTGGGTTCCTTCTTTTCGCCCACTAGTTATGTACATTATTCTTTTGTGGCGTTTAGCCTTCGAGCACGTGTTTAGCTAGTGTTTTGGACTTGACATTTAGCCTACGGGCCTAAACATGACTAGTGTATTCTAGACTATAGCTAGAGCTTATCATGTATGACTATTACTCTTGCTAGTCTTCACTCTGTATTACTAGCTTCATGATCATTGATATATGATAGTTTGGGACGCTTTACTATTTATATTTCAGTTGATCATACTTCTTGTACTTTACATATTTGCATGTGATTGAGATACCTAGGATTCTTGACCTATGATTGCCTGTTGGATTGTAGTAGTAACTCCCATGTCTATACAACTTATACGTTATTTCGGAGTACTGGAGTACTTTGGTATACATAACTGGCCAGGTCCGTCCCTACTTTCCAGTATTCTGGTTCTGGGGCGTGACAATTATGACATTTGACTCAATGACACTTGATGAGCTTTCCATCTATTAAATCAGGTTGGCTACTGACGTATTTGAGAAATTCTTCCCCGATTGAAATTATCAGTCGTACCACTCTTACTCTCATGTCCTCGATTGTACATTCACGTACGATTAACTAAGTATCAGCTCATTACTTTCTTGCCCGTGAATAATTTTGTACCATATATATTCAAACAATATGAATTAGATACAATTTATGATTTTTAGATCAAAAAATTGTCTCATTGATTGCATGCTATCGCAATTTTTTCCCTTACTTTTAACTTAGTACCTAATCATACTAGACAAGTAGGCATATATCCCTATCAGTACTTGGATAGCTCACATGAGCAGAAACAAATTGCACTCGAGTTGATATCACATGTTTCAACTATTTAGCAAGTAGTAGCCATATTTATATGGGCACTGCTACTTGGCCCGCACGTGGGCAAGCCTGCAGCCATGTGGCACTCTTCCATTGGTCGGTCAATCGGCATGGGACTCATGCATGCCAATAGGGGGGCAATGGGAGAGTGCCACGCACGCGGACGGGCCAACCCGTCTGTGGGCAAAAAAGCATTTCTCTATTTATATTTATGTGGGCACCCATTTATCATTCACTGGTGCCTACTTATTATATCTATATAAAAATGCCTGTAGCTATATTGTGTCATCTGTATCCATGTCCTTGTTTGTACAACATTGAAAACATGGCATATATTGTAATAGTAAGACTCCTAGAATTTTTTTTTAAAAGAAGCTTTGATTTTAATCAAATTGTCTAAGAACTTATGTTGCACATCAAAGCACGGGAGTACAACATAAGTTCTTGTACTAAACTTTGATTTTAGTTACTGTAAGTACTAGAACTTATGTTGTACATCAAAAAAAAAAAATTGTCCGTGGAGGTGTAGTCCAGTTGTAGTCCGTTTTGTACACTGGGGGCTCCCGTGGGGATGGGCATAGTTCGAATTTTCTCGTTGGCGTTGCCCGTAGGTCCAAAGAAAAGTACACCTTAAAAAAATTTGAACTTACGTTGTACATCAAAATAAACATGATATATGCAAAGTAGTATCATTTGCAATAGAATAATGCTAAGTCTACTACCAAATGCTTACAACCCACTTACAACCACTCATCTATTTGCTGACATGTGGGCCATGGCCCACATGTCAGCAATAGGTGAAGGTTGTAAGTGGGTTGTAAGCATTTGGGTGTAACTGTAGCACTACTCTTTGCAATAAAGGAGACAATTTGTGTACAACATAAGACATATATACCCTTGTATTGATCCAACTAAGAACCAACCTGTAGACTAATTTGCAACAAGGAATATGCATGTTGTTTGGATTTTCTTAATTTGTTTTCATGCGAAATGACTAGTGAACCTCTCGTGAACCAAAAATCCCTCAAAATGTGCCTCAAATGCCTCAAAATTTTCTTAATAAGATTGGCCTCGTTCATAAATCCCTCAAAATGCCTAATATCAACCTCTTGTGAACTAGAGGTTCCTCAACCCCATAAATGCTATGAGGGAGCGCCAATTAATTCACATTCTTAGTGAATGTTCAGATTACTAAACTTTTCATCACAGGGATGAGTGATATTTATATTCTAATAATAAGGTCAAATTGCTACAAAATGTACCAACTACATCATGAATTGATTAAGGAAAAAAGAGAGGTATTATCAACTTAAAATTCATGGGCATAGAAGTCTAGGAGGTGACATCTACACAATCAAAGTAACTCTTTTCATCACTGGACCTAGAGAACAATAATTATATCCTAATATATTTCCAAGTATGTGCCACAAATGTGCCCGACAAAAAGTAGACACTCCTAATATTTGATGCTTTCATCAATGACAAAAACAATATCAGCAACTACAAAAGCAATAATAACACTAATTTTAATTAATGGACAAATATTATATGGCACATGCAAGAAAATTATAGGATACAAAAGGAATGATAACATAAAAGAGGATATTTGGTTCAAGGGGCTGAATAAACAACTTTGTTTTTTTTTTTTTTTGCTTTGCTTGAATTTTTTTACACCACAACCACTTGCTTACATAGCTATTTATAAGACTCAAGATACATCCAAGAGCAATGAACATGACTTAAATACATTCATGCATGCAACAATGAACTTGACTCTTAGGATATCTAACTGCATGCATACATAATTTGGTTTACACTTTCAACAATGCTTTCCGTAAACCAAATTTGCTTTTGACACCTAAAGGTTCGATATTTTTCTTGAAGGATTGTCCTCCTAGAGATTTTGCAAACACATCTGCAAGTTGTTCTTCAGTTCCACAGTATTCAATGTTAATTTCTCCTTCATGAACTACTTCCCTTAAGAAGTTATCACTACAAGAAAAAACCTTTTTACAACGTTGTAAAAGATCTTTTACAACGTTTAATGGAAGGTTGTTATATCCAACGTTGTAAAAGGGGAGGTATCTTCCACAATATTTATTTGAACGTTGTAGAAGTTTTTCCCACAACTATTTACAAACATTGTTAAAATTTATAAAATTTGATAAAAAAATATTTCTATGACATTTTGCAAGTATTGTAAAATATAAATTTTAAAACATGTTACAAGTGTTTTAAATACAATTTCAACAACGTTCTGGAACTATGGTAAAAATAATATATACCACGTTTAGTAAACATTGTACATATTTTTTGTACAACAACGTACAAACATTGTTAAAAAGGTTTACCCAACTTATAACAAATGTTATATATTTTATTCAATAATGTTTGCCAAATGTTGTAATAAATATTTGTATGTTGTAGTTATAATATCAACAATAATTTAAAAGTATTGTAAATAAATTTACAACGTTTAAAAAAGTTGTTATAATGTAATCTTACAATATTTTTTAAATGTTGTTAATTGTGTTTCAATTTAAAAAATTAATAAATTAATAAATAAAAATATTTTGATTGCAATTATTACAAATACATTATTCTAATTTTCGCTCTCGTCGTTGTTGTTGTTGATGTTGTTGTTGCTGCTACCACTGCTGCTGTTGCTGTTGCAACTGTTGTTCTTACTGTTGTTGTTGTCACTTTCTCAGCAACTCTGTCATGTTTTGAAATCCCCTCTTTCATAACCCCTCCCATTGTTGTTGTTGCTACCGCTCCGCTCCTACTGTTTTTACCGCTCCTGTTGTTACATTATTCTAAGAATATTAAATTTGCAGTAGTAGCGGTTAGTACTTGAATTTGTTCTTTCAAGCATTAGATAACATGATCATGCAGGAAAAATGAGACTTTTATAGTAATAGATTAACGCACTTCATGAACTACTCATAGCATACACAGAGGCTGGAACAAGTAGAAAAGCAAAATGATACAAGTTGGCCACTGATGATCTTACTCTCAGTCAAATTCATAAAGGGAGCTTCGATTAGAAGCAATGTTAGTCAAAGGGTTATTCTTACGTGTGTAACACAATATGGTCCAGTCGACGTCCAGAAGGAAGGCAGTTGACCGACAAAGGAGCAACTTGGATAGATGAATGCTGGTCAATAATGAACTCATTCTCAGTTTAAATAGATGATAGACTTCACATGTTGAAAGAACAGAAGATAGCAACTAATATGATAGAAAGGTGAGTCTAGAGCACATATCATACATGCTTACAATTGAACTTAATTGTATATGTAAAATCCACCAAGGCAACTGTCTCATGCACTCAGTTTTTGATGGACTGGGGATTCCCAGGACCCTTACTTTGGTGTGCGTATTGATCGATAGAAAGTTAAACAGATTTAATACGTGTTCTAACCCTTCATAGACGAAAACTAGGGTTCACGAATTATACCTGCGGCGGAAAGAAGACAAGTAGTTCCTGGCAATCTCGAGCGGACGACCCCAAGATCTTCTGCACGTATTCCTTCCTCGAGTTGGACATCGTGTGGGCGACGATCTTCCAACCTTTTCTTCTCCTTGGCAGCCCTCTCTTTCTCTCCTTACGTGAATCACGAATTTAGAGAAAGCTTCAGATTTCTGATCTGTAATTTGGCGGCCAGAGAATAAAGGATATATATAGGCTACGGCAGGGACCATGAAGAAAAATTAGGATTAGACCTCCTAACGGATCTGGATATCCCGTGTTCAGCCCTAACACACAATCCAGGCCTATTAACAATAGCTCGGTCTACTAATGAGCTATTGTTGCACTACCTCCCTAATCCCAAATTATGTTTGTGGGCTCTTTTTTTTATATGCTCGTTTGGCTCTCCATGTTAAGATATCGAATGTCCGTCGATCAAATTAAGTTACTGACAACTATATTGATTTGACATCTTTTATCCTTAAGTAGTACCGCTCAACTTTATTTGTCATGTCGAATATAATCCACCTGCAGGGTTTACATGACAATCCTTATGAGCTCCTTAAGGGGACATCATCAACCCGATGTATCGGTACATGAATTCTATTTATAATCAACAACCCATCATACATACAATATTATTACCCAATTCATAGAGGTTGTTGACCCATAATGAATCTCACTCTTTCATGAGTCAAACTAGTGCACACTGCATATACATATCTATTATTATATCCGAATTAAGAGCACAAGCATCCATAATAACAGAGGTGTTTGTTCACTTATGTAGTCAGTACAAATAGAACAACCTCAAGTGGTCATGTTCAATACACACAAAGTGTACTAATGTAAACCTATAGTCAAGATAGACTAATACCATATTACACTACAACCTTTCCAATAGATTATCCAAGTCCATCTAGGTTGTGAACTATTTATATACTCCATAGGGAACTGATAATAAGATCTTCTGTGTGACAGCACACACTATATTATCTACAATATAGAATATCAGACATTTGTATTAACACTTGCAACAAATACAATATATGCAAATATTTGCCCATATGATTCTCATTCAAAATTTAAGGAAATAAGGTTACTACAAAAGTGATGCTTTTAGTATATAACCCTAACAGTTTTAGCATAAGCTATGTCCTTCTATTAAATAGTATGTGTGTCACGCTCCAGAACTATAATACTGGAAAATAGGGACAGACCAGGCCAACTACGTATTCCAAAGTACTTCAGTACCCCGAAATAACACATAAGTTGTATAGACATGGAGGTTACTACTACAATCCAACAGTCAATCCTAGGTCAAGCAAATCCTAGGTATGTCAATCACAGGCAAATATACAAATTACAAGAAGTATGATCATTAGACATAAAATAATAAAGCGTCCCAAACTATATATACATGGATGATTATGAAGCTAGTAATACAAAGTAAAGAACTAGCAAGAGTAATAGTCATACATGATAAGCTCTATCTATAATCTAGAATATGCAAATCATGTTTAGGTCTGTTGGCTAAATGTCAAGATCCAAAACACGAGCTAAACACGTGCTCGGAGGCTACACGCCATAAAAAAATAATGTAAATAACTAGTGGGAGAATGAAATAGAAAACCTACTAAGGTACTCTGGTGTTTTGGGTAGTCACCGTCGAGTAGATGGTACGAAAGATCCTTCGGCCTCCTCTATCAGATCTGGCCAAACAAAACCAGTGGGATCAGACCCCTAATAGCAAGTACCACAAAGGAAGCCAAACTATGAACTAAAACCATGCAATAACTAACATAGCAATGGATAGAGACATAAATAAGTAAATATGGATCGAGACTCGTGCATTACCAATACACTTATCCCGAGAATAGAAAAGACAATAAGCAAAGCAACCTGGAGCATAAAGTAAATATTATGTGATATAATGTAAACTAGGGACATGTGAATTAAACAGAAGCATGTGAACATGTGAAATAAACTGAACAATGTAAGAGAAATGGTACATGTGAGCATGTTAGATAACTGGAACATGTGAGCATGTTAGATAACTGGGACATGTGAGTATGTAAGAACTATATAGAACGATAAATGATAAGATAACTTAGAAACTATTCTGGAACCCAAGTTACAACCCGTAAACCAAGCAAAGACCAAGGTTGTAACCTTTCTCCTGAACAGAACTTAGTCTCTAATTATTTATCACAAAAGTAAAGCATAAATAATGATGTACTGAAATAAATAAATTCGGACACTACCTAGACAAAACTAGACGAGACTAGACTCCATACAATAATTACGACCAAGCAATGAGTATAGCTTTATACCTTAGCTAACTAGGGTTATCACAATCCTAGTTACTAATAAGATGCAGTTGAGATATTTTTCGCAGTCACAAGCCCTGCAGACTGTCCAGGTTATCCAGGCGATGTTACAAGAGTTATCAAGAATTATTAGGTGACTTAGAGTGCAACACATGACAGTGTGTTGGAAATGTGTCCTACTCGTCGGCAGGCTACAAGTCCACTTGTGTGGCCGGGATAACGGGATCACCTGTAACTGAAAAATCTCTCTATATGAACTACTTGATCAATCTAGTCGTTTAACCTAGTCAGATTTATTATGAATCCCTGACCGTGATAACCAGAAATCTTTGTCCTAGACATGATGCAAGACGAGACATGTATCTTGTACAATCACAATCAAGAAAATCAACCACGGTGTCCAGACGAGAGTTACACTTAACAAGTCAGGGTTGGCTGTCGCAGCAGCAATAAAGATTTCACATGTCATGTCGGGTTTACTTGTCATGTCAAGAATACTGGTTTGGAGTTCTCCTCGACGGGCTACTATCATGTAAGCAAGAAAAGATATGTACAAGAGCGCACCACGACGGGTCACTATCTAATAAGCAAAGAAGGCATGTAACAAGAGTGCGCCAGGACGGACCACAATAAAAAAATTCTAGACATGGCATAGACTGCAAAGTACAATTACTTCAGGAAGGCATGGTAATACATGTCATAGCATATAAGAAAGAATCGAAATGAAAGACATATCATGACATGTAAAAAGGAATAAATAAAAGTAAGTACAAGACATAGAATAATAATTGAACATGTGCTAGTGCCAAGTGTATATAGGGTGTACAATCATTCTCTAACTATACAAGATCATCTAATCATGCTAAGAATTTATTACAGTCGAAGAAAATATCAAAAACGGCCAAGTACAGAAAATATGCCAAAAGATTAAAACTATGATTAAAATTATCAGTCGCATATGAACACCAATTAAGGTAAAATAAGAAGATTTTTGAAGCCAATACAAAGATCTACAACTTTCATGTTTTGAGTTTTTCAAGATTCTAGCTATAAAACATCTTAAACATGCAAAAATAGCAAAGTACAAGAAAATACAGTACAGTCTGTGCAGGAAAAAGCGGTGCAGTGCAGAGAAGCACAGATGCAGCCTGTGCAAGAAAGCGCAGGTGCAGTCTGCACCAGAAAGTGCAGGTGCAGTCTATGCAGGAAGGCACAGGTGTAGTCTGTACAGGGAAGCGCAGGTGCAGTCTGCGTAGAAAAGCGCAGAAAAGTGCGCAGGCTGTGCAGGAAGGTGCACAGGCTGTACAGTCTGTACAAGAAGGTGCGCAGGCTGTGTAGTCTAAGCAGAAAGGTGCACAGGATGTACAAGAAAGTGTAAGTTGCGCACAAGTGTGCAGGTGCATGCTATTTATCTTCTCCAAACTAGTACCGAAGTGCATATACTACAAAAATTCATCAATTTAGCGACGGTTATATCAGTCAAAAATTTGTCGGAAAATGTAATTACCGACGGATGGTCGACGGATACTGGTTAAAAAAGGTCGTCGGGAAAAGCCTCGTCGCTAACTACAATCCGTCGGTAAGTTGTCGCCAAGCGACGAATTAGCGACGGACTGCCGTCAACCATACTCGCTCAGTTTACGACGACTTGCCGACGGATTACCGTCAAATCACGTATCAAAAGAAGTAATGACGTATCACTTACCGACGGACATATCCGTCGCTATTTGGTCGGTAAATGCGTATTAGAGATTCTGATACGCAAATTCCTTCGCCAATCAGTCACGAATGGTCGCTAAGTTTTGACAGATTCGCGACGGAATACCGACGAAATATCCGTCGACCTGGTTCTGTGAATTATTCATATTTTTAGAACATTGGCGACGGATTATCCGTCGTTATTCCGTCGTGAGTCGTCGCTAGACCGTCACCAATCGGTCGGCCTTATAGCGACGGATTATCCGTCGCCAATGCTTTACCGACTACTAGCGACGGCATACCGACGTAATATCCGTCGGTCCTATCCTGTAAATTTTTCATAATTCCAGAACCTTGGCGACGGATAATCCGTCGGCTTTTAGTCGCGCATCCGTCGCTAACTGGGAATCCCCCAGTTAGCGACGGATAGTCCGTTGGTAATTGGTCGCCAGTCCGTCGGTAGATGGAAAATTTTTATAAAAAAACCAGCATAAAATTGGGCATTTCCAATATACACAATTCCAATATACAAAACACACAAATAATCATAAGCAATTCCAATATACACAATTCCAATATACAAACTACACAAACAATTCCAACACACAAAACACACAAATAATCCCAAGCATTCAAATTGTTCACACAAAACACACAAATATTCAACATTTAAACACAAATATTCAATATTCAATATTTACAAACAAAATAATCCTAAAAATACAAACATCAACGACGAGGGGTGCGATCGTCCGCTGGTGGTGGTACACCCTGCTGCGCCCGTCTCATATACTCGTCCACCAAGTACGGCGGCAATCCCTCCAAGACATGGCCTGGAAGTTGGCGCAGCTGCTCTAACATCATCATGTCAAGGAGGACCGTCAAAGTAGGAGGCGGTACGATAGAGGCAGTAGGGTCAAAAGAAAGATGCCTGTCTCATATGCACAATTGCTAATGACAAGAGGCTGATGAATAAATCGTTGACATACAATATGATGATGTAAGTGATGCCCACAAATATAAAGTATACGGATAAAATAACAACACAGCCGTTATCCGAAGGTTTGGTTTCGGCTAAATAAATCCTTCTTATTTTTATCATAAGAGCCATCTCCTCAATAAGTTTAGAAATTAGCATATCCTTTCTTTTTGCCCAATCTATAAGGTCTAAGTATATCCCTGGTCCTATTTTCCTAGCAACTCCTGCTACAACCCTGTCACTCACAATGAGTGCATCAATCAGTCACCATTGCACATGTCTGAACCATGTAAGGTGTATATTATTGTCTCATCTTCAGATGATGTCACCAATAACTTCCTAAAGGGGAATATGCGACTGCTCATATATAGATAGTCAAATCAGCTTAAGATGACATTGATGTTGCAGCCAAAAGATAGAATGCTAATAGTATGTTAAGTGCTCAATTTAAACATTTTGAAACAAAGATGAAGTCTCACTGCAGGATATCTCAATTTAAGCATTCTGTACAACAGGTGCATGTAAGAAACAATCTACTAATCAATATATTTGTGCATGTGCACATACATGCACAAAGGGAAGAGCATACAATATGAAGTCTCCTTGTAGGATATCCCAAGTTAGGGGATAATTGGTGTCTTCTTTCATCCAATTTTCTATACCTCCACCTACCAAACTCCTACCTTCACAGCCTCCACATCCCTTACATTCCTTCCCTAATATCACCAATAAGTGCAAAGAACATATATAATAAAATAGGGGCCACTGATTTCATCATAGTAAATTAGTACGTAAGAAAAAAAATAGAGTAAATGATTACAAAAAAGAGGTGCTACTACCTGGGCATGTTCAGTCATTGAATCAGCCTCGTCTAAGATAATGATTTTGAATGGTGGACAAGGATATCTAGCCAAGAAAAATATATGGAGTAACTATAAGTAACAATAATGAAATAAAATCTACACGGTTATTCTGTTTAAGTCGATAAAGAACCTACCCTTGGCGAGCACCAGAAATAGCAACTTGAACACCAGTAAAATCCTTGATTTTAGTTCTTACAACATTAATCCCTCGATCATCACTTGCATTTAACTCTAGAACTCGTGACATATACAATTCAGGTCTGCAAGAAGTATACCTTGTAACATCAGTACAATGCACAAGCTTATAATTTAAATTAGAACCATAGCATGGCAGTTATCAGACCTATGGATGGAAACAATTATAAAACATCATTCTCTAGCTGATGAAGGGAAAAAAAAGAACCCAAGGAAAATTCAATTAGCTGTCAAAACTATGGTAAGAAATATTGTGAACTACAACTTTCAGCTCTTACAACTGACAGTTAACAAGTGAATGCAAACATTAAGAAAGTGATCTTAATGTTCATAACGCATCCACAACATAGCATGCCAATTGGAGCAGGAATGAAAGATGATAGCAGTGTTTTTTGATCTATAGCTCGTAATCATGTTTCTCTAAATTATAAATCAACACACAATGTAAAAAAGTACCGTCTTACCTATTCTTGCAAGTCGATTCACCCATTTTGGAATAGAGTTGTCAATCAATTTGTGACACGTCTTTGCAAAAATGGTTACAATTCTTAACGATCAAATGATAGGTATCACCATTGTAGTTCACAGAATGAAGCTCCATGAACTCTGTCATTTCAATACTTTCACCTTTATCAGCAACAAACAATCAACATGAATAATAATGTCCGAGGAATCCATCACGTACGAATGGATGTAAATGTTAAGAATGATGGCAGCCATAACAAAATTGACAAACTTCGTCAAGCCACTATTGGGAGTACAAACTGGGCCAGGTAGGATTTATATGGATGTAAATGTTAAGAAAATCAAGTCTAAATCTGCTTTCATTCACTAAATGTGTCAAAAAAGTAGAAATTTTAGTATTACACTCAAAAGTAACTTTTGAATGAGATTTTATCTCATTAAATTTCATAACTACAACTATTGAGATAAATGTAGGATTGGTCCTAGAGAACTAAAACATTTGGTATTAGAGTCTCGAT
This sequence comes from Iris pallida, assembly GCA_029216955.1. Classification (NCBI taxonomy): domain Eukaryota; kingdom Viridiplantae; phylum Streptophyta; class Magnoliopsida; order Asparagales; family Iridaceae; genus Iris; species Iris pallida. Next base: position 34,897,025 of record JANAVB010007399.1, read on the forward strand.
GATCTTTTGTAAGATTCAAGATGGTGTTTCACAGAAATGGTTCCTTGCAAGTAATGAAAAAGAGAGCATTTTAAAAAGAAAATATAGAATCAATCTAGAATATAAGTACAAAATATGGACTCTAAAAATATCATGAGATGCAATTTGTTCATCAATTAGTGTGGGCTCTTCTAAACCTAGCAGTTATTGGTACTCGAGTTTGAGCATAACAGGATAGGAAAATATGACATTGATATTAATGGGAAAAAAATAATTTGTTGCAACTGCTATTTTGATATGCTAATGAGGAAAAACAATATTTGGTAATAAGCAAAATATTCATAGCAAAACTCGCATGCTCAAGGGAGATGTTGTAGATGGAATGGCAACGAGAGAGGATTTGTGTCTGCTACTTGTTGATGCGGTGAAGCTAATAATTACAGACGAATTTAAGAGAGTTGGTGCCACAGTGAGAATATTAATTTTATTCAAGATTTAGATATTATCCTCTTCTCCTGGTAATGGCTTATAGTCCAGTCATTCGGTAATAGGAAAAAAAATATCGGTAGTTGAGGAAAAGCCATGTCATCCATTTGATAAAAAAAAAATGATGGCAGCCAACTTGGACTCCAAAAAACATACCAATTTCGAATAAAATTTGTTCACCAACAGAAGATGAAGATCTCTACACATGCTCCTCGGTTGTCCCCAACATGCAATTTGTTCAAATTTGGACAAAAATTAGGGCTTTTCATAACATCATTAATCACAACAATTACGAACAGAAATTATTGCAAAAATTAGCAAAAAAACATAGATTATGAAAATAATGTACAAAAATTAGGGCAAACCTTCAATAGTGAGAAATCCTCGACAGTGGAGGCTGTGTCACCGCCGAATAATTCCCCCACGGTGGAGGTGTGGAGGCACGATTGTGGCGAGCACCAACCCGCCCCCCCCCCCCCCACCCCCGCAGCCCACCCCCAATCCCCCACCACCCCCTCCCACCTCCACCCCCACGGCCAGCCCACCCCCAATCCACGCCACCAACGCCAGCACCCCCCGCGATGACCCCCACCACCGCCAGCACCCCCCGTGGCGACCCCCACCACCGCCAGCTTCACCCGCGGTGACCCCCACCCACCCCCCCGCGGCCAGCCCCCCCGCGGCCAGCACCCCCCCGCTGCCCGCCCCCTCCCACCACCGCCGGCTCCCCTCCGCCCCTACCGCCGCCCAAGAGAAAGAGAGAGAGAGAGAGTTACCTCGATCATATGCGTCCAAAAGAGAGAGAGAGGAGAGAGAAAAAATTGGAGAGAATGAAATTTTTCTCCCGTCGGTTCAACTTAAGCTAGGCTTTTAACTTAGCAACGGATAAAAGCCGTCGCTACTTGGTCGTTAATCTCACACGATTTTTTTTTAAATTTTTCTAACCACTTAGTGACCACTTAGCGACGGACTGTATGTCCGTCGCTAATATCACATCATCCGGTCAACTAATTATCCGTCGCTTAGTAGTCGTCAATTTCCCCGCCAACTAGTGACATTTTTTCGCAATTTTTTTAACATTTTTCTGCCAATTAGTGACTACCGAGTGACTACTTGCCGACGGGTTTTTATTCCGTCGCTATTTTACCGACGGCGTGCCGACGGATGTTCACCCTTAAAAAAAATTGGTGCGCGATTAGCCGGGAAGTCGTCGCCAGGTTGTCGGTAGTCCGTCGCTACTGACGACGGATTTATTCCGTCGCTAAAACGTCGTCGCCAATTTACTGTATTTTGGTAGTGATAGGGAATCCATGAACTCAAGGAATGTCATAACTTCCTCAAAATAAGTCAAAATCAAGCAGTTCAAAAGCCAAAATTGGGTAGAATAAAATTTTCCACAAATAGGACCATAAGATTTTAGAAATGACAAACTTTAAGAGATCAAGACCAAGAAAAATAAGAAAATCTTAAAACTTAGATCTACAAAAATGAAACTATCAAAACCAAAAACTTCAAGTTCTATAGAGGCTTAGAATCGTGCAAGAAAGAGATTAGAACAAACAAAAATGATAACAAAATAATATTGCTTAAGATTTGACAAGATGTACTTGCCTAGGGTTGGTGGAGGAGCAAATATAGAAGAAGATGAAAAGTAAATGAAGTTAATGGAGGAGAAAGAGAGAAGTTGGTTTTTATTCAAAATCCTTCTCATCTAAAACCAACCCAAACCAAGCCATGCCAAGTTGACCCAAACCAAACTAAACCAAGTCAAGGTTAAACCAAGACTAGGCTAAGAAAGACAAGTCAAAATACGGATTACCTGACAAATGCCAAAATTCTGTACACGTATACTGAAAATACGTATGACAGAAAATGGGAGTGACAGGTATGCCGTCAGTATACACTAGTATACTGGCGGTATGCCGATCAAGGAGAAAATCTATAAGTTAAAAAAAATTTAAAGCGTTTCAAAAATCAAGAAAATACGAAATACAGTACAAAAATACGTGTCCGTATATAAATACCGATACTGTGAGACGAGTCTCACAATGTGGTTCTATAAACATGAGTGTACAGTGGACCTATAATATATATCTCTAATACCCTTCTCTAAACTCAAACAGACCAACCACCAAGCAAGGTTTTGGAAACCTGTTCTCTCTTGTGATTAAAGTTGTTGATGGCAAGAGTGAGTAGTTCTACCAGATTAAGATTTTTTTTTCTATGAATCAGCTTCAAATTTTCCATAATATCTAGAAATAACTTGAATTACATAAAAAGTTTAGATAGTTAGAAACTATGCATGCTAAACAAGATTTGATCACTTTGAATGTGTTACTCTAGACTAAATTTCCAACTTCAATGTTGTTTAATAATTTAAAGACAACTTTCAAGAGTAAATCTGAAGACAATTGTATTTTCTGCAAACTAGGGCGATCTCTTATGAAATGTTACAAAGAACAGAAATGAGTAAAATACGCATAAATTATTCAACATACCTAACAATATAGTAGTTGTACTCGCTTTGTTGAATATGACATTTTTACAATATTTTAAATACGTTGTCAAAATAAATAATTTTGGCAACTTTAAATAAATGTTGCCAAAATTAATAAATATTACAATGTTAATAAAATATTGTTGAAGAAAGTAATACACAACTTTTGCGGATGACCATTGTAGAAACCTTAACATTTGAATATAAAATGTTGTTTGCACATGTATTTTTCCACGTTTTTACTATAAAGGTTGTAGAAGACCCGCCCTTTTAACAATGTTTTTAGGAAGTATTGTAAATGGAATGTTATAAAATGGGTTTTTTCTTGTAGTGCATGAAATCGCACGCAAATATATTTTGTCCTTCCATGTAGGACGATACCTGGTTTATCCAACTAGCACTTGTGCAAATTTTAAACTTTTAGTGCTTCTTAACAACCATCATATTTTTCAAGGCTCCTTTTACCCCTGCAATTCTTCACTATCTTTTTTTCCCCTTTTCTTTCTTCTCATTTTTTTTTCTGGGATCCTTTTGCCCCTGCAATTTCTCTTCTTCTTTTTCTTTTCATTTCTTCTTCTTTCTTCTTTTCAGGGCTCCTTTTGTCCATGCAATTTTTTCTCTTCTTTTTTCCCCTTTTCTTTCTTCTCCTTCTTTATTTTTCAGGGCTCCTTTTGCCCCTGCAATTCCTCTTTTACTTTTTCTTTCCCTTTTCTTTTCTTCACCTTTTTTCTCTATTCATTTTTCTTTCTCTTTTTTCAGGCCTCCTTTTACCCCTGTAATTTCTCCTCTTTTTTCCTTCCCTTTCCCTTTCTTCTTCTTTTTCTTTTTTGTCTTTTTTGTCTTTTTTTGTCTTTCTTCTCTTGCTTTGCAGTTATCTTGTCCAAATCTACTTCAACTTTGTCAATTGTCACACACCAGAACCAGAATACTGACAAGCTGGGACGGTCCAGGCCAGCTACGTATTCTAGAGTACTCTAATACCCCGAGACACGGTCAAAGCTGTATAGACATGGGGTTTACTACTACAAACCAATAGTCGCTCTTAGGTCAAGCAATCATAGGTATCTCAATCACAGCAAATATACAAATTACAATAAGTATGATCATCCTACATAAAATAATAAAGCTTTCCAAACTATGTATACATAGATGATCATGAAGCTAGTAATACAAAATAAAGAAATAGCAAGAATGGAAGTCATATATGATCAGCTCTAACTATATCTAGAATAATACAGATCATATCTATGCCTGTAGGCTAAATGTCAAGTTCCAAAACACGAGCTAAACACATGCTCGAAGGCTAAATGCCACAAAAGAATAATGTACATAACTAGTGGGAGAAGAAAAGAAAACCCACTCAGGCACCCTGATGCTCCGGATGGTCACCATCGAGTGGAAGGTACGAAAGATCCTCCACTCTGCTATAGGATCTGGCCAAACAAAATTAGTAGAATCAGACCCCCAATAGCAAGTACCACAAAGAAAGCCAAACTATGAACTAAAACCAGCAATAACTAACATAACAATGAATAGAGACAGAAATAAGTAAATGCGGATCGAGATTCGTGCACTACCAATATACTCATCTCGAGAATAGAGAAGACAATAAACAAAAAATATGGGACATAAAGTAAACAACATGTGACATAATATAAACTGTGGACATGTAAACTAAATGGAACATGTGAACATATAAGATAAACTGGACATGTGCAAGAAAACTGGAAACATGTAAGAAGGTGAACATGTACGTGAAACTAAGCATGTGATTATGTAAGTGAAGCCGAGTAAGAAAACATGTAAGTCAAGTCGATCATGTGAACAGGGATAAAAGCATGAAACATGAATCTAGATACTGAAATAACAAGCTGGAGCAAGACAAGACTACATAAGAAAAGAATGGACTCCATGGCCATCAATCACGGCCAAGCAATAAATACGGCTTGATACATTATCTAACTAGGGTTGTCACAATCATAATTATTAACATATACTGATTGATAAATCCAATCTAGTTGCCCATCCTGCAGACTATCAGACTAATCCAGGCCGATGACATGGAGAATAAATAGTGGATACATCGTCTAGGAGACAGATGTATCCTATAGACATGTAAAAGGTATAACACTCGGCAGTGCGTTGAAAATGTGCTCATCATGACATATAGCTCCAAATCCATCATGTAAGGCCGGAACAAAGGGCTTGTAGGCAACCAAAAAAATCTCTCTTCTCCATTGCATCTAGATAATCAAGCTAGTTGTTTAGTCATTAAAATTCTTCATTCAGAATTCCAGGTGTGGTATTTCTCAAAATCTATCATAGACATGAGACTTGATAAGACAAACAAGAGAGTGTACTATAACAAGCCACAAAGAGTATATGTGTCAAGGCAAGAGTGCGCTACAACGAGTCATTATATCAAGCTAGACAAGACAGGAATCAAGAGTGCGCCATGACGAGCCGCTATTAGACAAGCTAGACATGTACTGGAATCAAGAGTACGTCACGACGTGCCAATATCATGTAGAAAAGACAATACGTGTACAAGATAGACATGATAGCAACTATGTGTCACGCCCCGCTCCCGTAGGAGCGATCGTCCTCGCTAAGGCGTGATGCCGCACGAGCCTAGATTGCGCTCGTGCAAGACAATTCCATAATGGCCGATCCCATCGGCGGCGACGGGGTCGTCGCACAGAAGTCCCAAGCAGAACATTGAATACATTGCAGCGGAATTTAAAGAAAAACACATGAACACAAGTTCTCAAAAGAATCTCTTTTATTGATATGGAATACAAGATTACATTTGTGGGCTCAAGGCCAAATTACAAGTCTCTCGTGCTCACTTTTCTCTCGTTTACAATTCACTCTGCTCTCTCTCATCTCTCGATACAATACTTGGATCCAGCGGAAGCTTCGGAAGGCGATGTCCATACATTATGTCCTGTATAAGTCTTCACATCACGCGGCCGCACGCTTCGACTCGCCAAGGAACTCCGTGCCTCGACGCATCCAAGCGAGCTCCGCGCCACGAGCTTCTACCTGTGCCTGCACATGAAATACTGTGTGGGTGTCAGTACCACTGTACTGGTGGAGTGAGCTCCTCGCCCACCCATACAAAACTTACACGTTTCATTTACTTTGTGCAACATAAACCCTTTTTCGATTGTCTTTCTATTCTTGCCTTAGGATCATTTTTAGGACCGGCGCCTTAGCGCAACTTGTGTATCGGAACCATCTCGTGCTAGCAATGTCAACGTTAACTCATACTTTGTGCCTAGACCACTCCTTGTGCCAACAACGTTAACCTATCAAGTCGTGTTTGCCTTACGGCCATAATCAGAGACGCAGCTACACGAAACTCTATTTCCTTGCCTCTAGACCTTTCTCGTGCTTGCATTGTTGACGCACCGACTTATACTTATCTTTTGTGCCAAACTCTGGGACGTAATGACTCGGTCGTGCCATAACTCGATTCGTGCTTCAATATCTCCGAGGCAGTGCCTCCTTGCTTAGTCTCGCCTACACTTGTGTTGTGACAACGCGGCCGTGCCTCATATTTCGAGGCCGTGCCCAATAACTCAAGTAACTTCACACAACTTGCCCTACGGCCCTTTTTGACTTAACTCGCAATAGCTCAAGCCTAACTCATGCAACTCTATGCCAACAACTTAACACTCGACGCCCCATCTCGTGCCGAAGCACGTCGCCTTCGCTGTAGCCAAATCTTAGGCTCCGACATTGTGTCTATTTAACTCATACATATTCAACTCAATCCACCGTCACACACACGGATTGCCGCCCGTGCCGACACCAAACTTACCATGTTAGTTGAAAACAATTATTATTAAGTGTTTGTTATGGGATTGGCCTAACCAGCCGCCTTGGACGTAGCCTGGCAGTACGGGACCCTTTCAACGCAGGTAGCGAGCCCCGATGAAAGTCCCCGCCTTACCGATCGCCTTACCAGCGTTGCCTATTACCCAGCTCGGCTACAACCAGTTTCTTCCTAGGCCGAGACGGTCCCGTGGCCCCGGAATTCCGTTCGAAGAAACCACCCCTTGTCGACAAGTTGTCCAAGTTCATAAGGGTTACATGGAGTATTTTAGGATACAGTTTGGGGCTTGTTATGTGATCAATTCATTTACTTGGTTTGTTTTACTCTTTCCATTTTCGTACTTCCTTTGCAGAGCCCCTAACCAGGGTTGCCTCGGCGACTACCCATCGCTTAGACTTAACATTCTTTGAACTCAGGGAACGGCTACTGCATCGCCTTCCAACTTAACTTGAACATAACGTGTTTCCATAAGTATCGACCGACCGTGGCTAACTTTCCACTGAACCAACCGTGGCTCGTGCCTCTAAACCGACTTGTGTTCTACGCAACGATGTCGCCCAAGTCATACTCCATATGACGGGCCTTAGGATCGTGGGACTACTTATCTTGACAACCGCAGAATGAGCGGGACAGCACGTAGAATAACTTAGGTCGACCGGCATAACATTTGCCTAACTCACTCAAGCCTACAACTTAACCCAAGGGACGAGCAAAGGCTATGCCAAGCCTTGCGGGACAGGACCGTGCATGCTAAAGCAAGCACTTGTGCGGGCGACGCCTATGACTTAGGCTAACTCTCAGCTTTTGCACCGAAGACCAACTTTCCTTCTCCCAAGCCATGGGACGAAGGAATGAGTGTCATTTTCAAGCACGCCGTGCACCAACTCTAAGCCGACAGTGGGACGTTTTCCATGTTCTAACTCGATTCAAACCGTCGGGATTATTCCCTTAGCTATGTGGATGCGTAGCTTTTATTATCAAGCCTAACTTGTGCAAGTTGAAAACACGATTTATTATGTGAAGGCAAAGATGAGGAGAGTTCACCGAAACTACCCCACCTGAGCGATGTCTCCGAGCAAGCCGTTGCAAGGCTAAGGCCGAACGGCGTCGGCGTTTCGATTCCTCCGATTGACTTTGCGGGACGGGGCACTACATCATACACCACTCAGAACAAGTCTCGTCCTCGAGACTTTCCTGAAGGCAAGCTATTCTACCATTTCTATGGCCAAGACTTAATCGTACACATTTCGCCTACGCGTTTCTTCGATTCTGAGCCACGCTCGCACTATTATCAATCACTCCTTTAACACGAATTCAAGATCTCGACACACTCCCATCTTTCAAGCCTTGCTTGAACTCGTCGTATCACTTGGCTGGATCGTGCATGCATTCCAAGCGTCCCCAGAATACCTGCATTCAGCCAAGCCGCATGATAGAAAGTTTGTCATTCTCACTCAAGTCGCATCGTGCACATACCCAAGCGTCCCTGAAATATATGCATGTCAGCCGAGTCTCGTGAGCAGGTTTCCTATATTCGTGATTCGCACCATCTATCCATTCCAATCCTCAAGATCAATCCTTCGGTTTATAACTCATGAAACAGGGCGTCTCGCCTAACCGCTAGGCCATTTCTTTTCGAGGCTAAGTCAATGTCAGGATTGGAATCATAGTTCCCCAACAATAATGCCAACACTGACCCCAATCCTAGGGTCAAACCAAAGTCGGTAGTACGGGTTTTCTACCCAAGCTCGCGTCACTCAGATTTCTAAGCATCAAGCACGATCACCTATTCGCATTAATGCGTTCGTTGCGCTGAATTCAAATCCATTCAATCACCAATTCTAACCAATTCATGTATTCGATCACGAGGTCGTCTTGCTCGACAATACGTTGCGCCCCAATCTCACGCGAGTCCGATTATCCACGGCGGTTCGTGAATCACCACGCAACGCACCCGCAGAATAATCATTCTCATCGGGGCGTAACTCTTGTTTGAGTTTAGACTAACTCATTTTCGATACGCGGATTGGACCTACTCAATCCTCAGGTTCGATTCTTCAAGCACACAAATCCATTCTCGAGTCACCTTCATGTCAAACCACAAATCGAAGCACAAATTATCGCACCGTGCAAGTTCGACCACTCCCGCTGTATGAATCACCATACCAGCGCTCACGCAGAGTGATCGCCCTAATCGGCGTGATGCATGTGCGAGGCTGGAGTAGCGCTCGCATAAGACAAGAACATCAACGTTGTGGTTATCGACAAAGCAAATCCAAACATTCCAGTTTTCACCCAAGCCAAGTTCGATCGTCATTCGTTCAACTTAGAAAATCCTCGAGCCAAGTCTATCTTTTCTTCGACACATTTTTAACATTTCAAGTATAGCGTCCAACGAAAAAATGACATTTGCACGACCGTCATTCGCCGAGTCAGAGTGCCCCCGAGTTATCGCATATCGATCTTTGATACGCCTCAATACCATCGACGATATGCGTAACCTGACGATCTTCTTTTGCAACCAATTTCAAGTCGTGCGACTAATGCTATTGTCCGAGTTGGATATTCCATAATTTTTCTCGATATTCAAGATCAAGTTCGATCGCTATTCCTCAAGCTCGTTTCAAGATCGTTTGTTCAAAACTCAAGTCACATTTTATTTGCATCAATCCGATATCTTACGCGCGATCCTCTAAGTTTCCTCGATCAAGACCATTCATTTTCATTCATCATTCCGAAACGTTTTCTAACTCGCGTTTCTCATTCACAAGTTGTCCAAACGAGATACTCGTTCGGGACCTTCGAAGTCACGACCAACTAAGTGTGACGCGTTCTAAGGCTTTGCGCGATCGCATCGCCTCGCCGATATACTCGTAATCCTCAATCTTGCTCGAACAATTTCTAAGACGAACCATACACCACTCGGATTCGAGCCACTCGACTTGTCGTCGACACTCATTCTTATTCTTCTCCGAACCTATCACATACACCACTCGGATTCAAGCCATACGATCTAGTCCTCAATCACATTCGCGTCATTCGCTAAGACATCCTTCAGATTCGTTTGACGAATCGCTAGCGTAGTCGCTCGCGTCGTACCGACGCACTAAGTCGTTCGTACTATTTCCTCAAAATCCAAATCAATCTTCCGTGTACGCCTAAGCGTTAGTCCGATAGCGTTCCTATCGATAGACACTCTAAGTGTATCTTCTTTCCCGACCAAGCGATACTTGATATCGCTCGCGACTCATTTGCACTAAGGGTCGAGGTACGCGACGCAAAACACAACTTAGCCAAAAGGCCGTGTGCATAGCCATTCTGTGCGGACTATCTTCCGAGTTTGCACGCTCAATTGCTAAGGTCGACGTAGGGCTACTCGGGCACGCACGCGACTTGCTAAGGTCGATGTTGGACTATTCGAGCACATGTGCGACTTTGCCAACATTAGCACATATTTTCTATCGAGTCAAGTTTGCAACGTTCGACACAAAGGCCTTATCGACGCATTTGGCAACGGCCTACCGATGCGTTAGATTGAACGCTTGTACGAGCTTTCGAAAATATTTAGACTTATTGTATGGACATGCCGAGGGACATTTGAGAGAGAGCGCACCAACGATATCAACTTGCGGAAGCAACAGAGTTTTTCGAAAACATCAAAGTTAAAGAATTCAATCGACGGTCCAAGGACGTAAAGCCGTGCTCTGATACCACTATGTCACGCCCCGCTCCCGTAGGAGCGATCGTCCTCGCTAAGGCGTGATGCCGCACGAGCCTAGATTGTGCTCGTGCAAGGCAATTCCATAATGGCCGATCCCATCGGCGGCGACGGGGTCGTCGCACAGAAGTCCCAAGCAGAACATTGAATACATTGCAGCGGAATTTAAAGAAAAACACATGAACACAAGTTCTCAAAAGAATCTCTTTTATTGATATGGAATACAAGATTACATTTGTGGGCTCAAGGCCAAATTACAAGTCTCTCGTGCTCACTTTTCTCTCGTTTATAATTCACTCTGCTCTCTCTCATCTCTCGATACAATACTTGGATCCAGCGGAAGCTTCGGAAGGCGATGTCCATACATTATGTCCTGTATAAGTCTTCACATCACGCGGCCGCACGCTTCGACTCGCCAAGGAACTCCGTGCCTCGACGCATCCAAGCGAGCTCCGCGCCACGAGCTTCTACCTGTGCCTGCACATGAAATACTGTGTGGGTGTCAGTACCACTGTACTGGTGGAGTGAGCTCCTCGCCCACCCATACAAAACCTACACGTTTCATTTACTTTGTGCAACATAAACCCTTTTTCGATTGTCTTTCTATTCTTGCCTTAGGATCAGTTTTAGGACCGGCGCCTTAGCGCAACTTGTGTATCGGAACCATCTTGTGCTAGCAATGTCAACGTTAACTCATACTTTGTGCCTAGACCACTCCTTGTGCCAACAACGTTAACCTATCAAGTCGTATTTGCCTTACGGCCATAATCAGAGACGCAGCTACACGAAACTCTATTTCCTTGCCTCTAGACCTTTCTCGTGCTTGCATTGTTGACGCACCGACTTATACTTATCTTTTGTGCCAAACTCTGGGATGTAATGACTCGGTCGTGCCATAACTCGATTCGTGCTTCAATATCTCCGAGGCAGTGCCTCCTTGCTTAGTCTCGCCTACACTTGTGTTGTGACAACGCGGCCGTGCCTCATATTTCGAGGCCGTGCCCAATAACTCAAGTAACTTCACACAACTTGCCCTACGGCCCTTTTTGACTTAACTCGCAATAGCTCAAGCCTAACTCATGCAACTCTATGCCAACAACTTAACACTCGACGCCCCATCTCGTGCCGAAGCACGTCGCCTTCGCTGTAGCCAAATCTTAGGCTCCGACATTGTGTCTATTTAACTCATACATATTCAACTCAATCCACCGTCACACACACGGATTGCCGCCCGTGCCGACACCAAACTTACCATGTTAGTTGAAAACAATTATTATTAAGTGTTTGTTATGGGATTGGCCTAACCAGCCGCCTTGGACGTAGCCTGGCAGTACGGGACCCTTTCAACGCAGGTAGCGAGCCCCGATGAAAGTCCCCGCCTTACCGATCGCCTTACCAGCGTTGCCTATTACCCAGCTCGGCTACAACCAGTTTCTTCCTAGGCCGAGACGGTCCCGTGGCCCCGGAATTTCGCTCGAAGAAACCACCCCTTGTCGACAAGTTGTCCAAGTTCATAAGGGTTACATGGAGTATTTTAGGATACAGTTTGGGGCTTGTTATGTGATCAATTCATTTACTTGGTTTGTTTTACTCTTTCCATTTTCGTACTTCCTTTGCAGAGCCCCTAACCAGGGTTGCCTCGGCGACTACCCATCGCTTAGACTTAACATTCTTTGAACTCAGGGAACGGCTACTGCATCGCCTTCCAACTTAACTTGAACATAACGTGTTTCCATAAGTATCGACCGACCGTGGCTAACTTTCCACTGAACCAACCGTGGCTCGTGCCTCTAAACCGATTTGTGTTCTACGCAACGATGTCGCCCAAGTCATACTCCATATGACGGGCCTTAGGATCGTGGGACTACTTATCTTGACAACCGCAGAATGAGCGGGACAACACGTAGAATAACTTAGGTCGACCGGCATAACATTTGCCTAACTCACTCAAGCCTACAACTTAACCCAAGGGACGAGCAAAGGCTATGCCAAGCCTTGCGGGACAGGACCGTGCATGCTAAAGCAAGCACTTGTGCGGGCGACGCCTATGACTTAGGCTAACTCTCAGCTTTTGCACCGAAGACCAACTTTCCTTCTCCCAAGCCACGGGACGAAGGACCGAGTGTCATTTTCAAGCACGCCGTGCACCAACTCTAAGTCGACAGTGGGACGTTTTCCATGTTCTAACTCGATTCAAACCGTCGGGATTATTCCCTTAGCTATGTGGATGCGTAGCTTTTATTATCAAGCCTAACTTGTGCAAGTTGAAAACACGATTTATTATGTGAAGGCAAAGATGAGGAGAGTTCACCGAAACTACCCCACCTGAGCGATGTCTCCGAGCAAGCCGTTGCAAGGCTAAGGCCGAACGGCGTCGGCGTTTCGATTCCTCCGATTGACTTTGCGGGACGGGGCACTACACTATGTGCTTAAGAAATCGTGATCAGGACTAGATAGTACAATACAAGGAATCCAGGCAAGCATGGCAATACATAGTAAGAACATGGCATAACAGCATTTACATGAAAGCAATACGCAAGAAGAAATTAACAAAAAGTAAAATTAATCAAGAAATATCAAAATCGGGTATCCAGACGGTATACCAGCGGTGTACTCCAGTATATCGGTAGCATGTCGACCCAAGGCTACCAGAACTCTCTATCAAAACAAAACTACCGCATCGGTGTACCGTCGGTATGGATCGATACACCATCGCTATGCCAAAAATTGTCACAACAAATTTTTTATCTAAAAAGGACCCATAAATCAGTAGTATGTCGTTTATGTCCGAGAAACAAGGCTAAGAGCATAAAACAAGTTCCAGAAATCAAATTTGATTCAGAAAGTTGCTAAAATCAGTATAACCATCAAAACAATACTAGTGGAAGGTCGTGTATAGCATATATATTAAGTCTCATGCCAATGACCCCGGTATCATTTCCGATACAGAGTTTTTCAACTAAAAAAAATCCAGACTACGCAGGAAATCAAACCTAGCTCAAAATAAATTTTGAGACAGTCAAAATGACGAGAATCTCGATAGAAACATATATAGTAAAACAAGTAGCCGACAATACTGGACTATCAAAACAATAGGAAACAAAAACTGCAAAAAACTGCAGTAAAATATTACCTCGTCCAGTCATTCTGCAAGATGTACTTGCCTATAATAGCTCTTAGCCTAACTCTTCTACTCCACCTCCAAGAGGGGTTCGAAAATAACACTATGAGGCCTCAAGATCATGCTCCTAGCTCACGAGGAAAATAGAAAGAAAACAAAAAGAGAAGAAGAGCAGAGAGAGAAAGTAAAAAAGATGAAAGAAAATAAACTTGTATATATAGAGAAGGTGAATTATTCGTGACCTCCGATCACGATCTGTGACTCGATCAGGATTAATCTCGACCGTTCAGAAGAAAACCACGAAACTACTGGATAATAGAATATATCGTTACTATTCATGAAAATATCTAAACAATATTTATCAAAATATCTAAACACTATTAATCAAAATACTTGAAATCGAAAATATTTTAAAAGTAGAAAATATCCTCTGGATAGTATACCATCGGTATACACCGGTATACCGGCGGTATGCCGGTCAAGAAAAAAAACCTATAATTTGGAAGAAAAAAATTAAATGTTCCGAAAACAAAAAAATACAAAATACTGTATCCGTATATAAATATCTATACTGGAAGACGAGTCTCACATTAGTAGACTTATTGGACTTCTTCTTCTTATTTTTCTTATCAGGCTTCTTCAAGTCTTCATCCTTTTTATTTTTCTTCTTTTTGTCTAACTTGTCAATTACCGAATGACTTGGCAGAAGATGGTAGTAGCATCAACTACATTTGCAGCAGCTCGCTCCTCTTCGCCTTTCTTATTTATGTTCTTTTTGGTTGTCTATCTACTTTCCCCCTTTGAGAAACTCTTCTTTTTCTTCTTTTTCATCTTCTTAATTCTTCTTTATTTTGGGTATGATACAACTTCGTAGGATACAAAGGGGATGATAACACAAAAGTGGATATATGATTCAAGGGGCTGAATAAACAAGTTTGTTTTTTTTTTTGCTTTGTTTGATTTTTTTTTTACCCTACAACCATTTGCTTACATAGCTATTTATAGGACTCAAGATACATCAAGAGCAATGAACATGACTCTTAGTGTTCCTAAATACATTCATGCATACAACAATGAACTTAACTCTTAGGATATGTAAGTGCATGCATACATAATTTGGTTTATATTTCCAACAAATTTTTTTTAAAACAAGATAAATATAAATAAAAAATTATACATCGGCCACGGAGGTGGCACACGAGGACCTCTGCCTGGGAGGCGGCGTAGGGAGGGATCTCCGCCTGCGAGGCGGCGTGGGAAGGTCGTAGTAGGAGGCGACGTTGGGGGATTGGGGTCGAAGTCGGGGTCGGAGTCGGGGTCAAGTAGGAGGCACAAGCGCACATAGCGGAGAAGAAGGGAGGAGAAGGGTCAGAGAGGGGGTCGGCGAAGAAGGAGGGAGAAGAGAATGTCGGGGAGGAGGGGTTCCATAGAAGGAGGGAGGAGAGGGATCATAGAGGAGGGGGTCCTGGGAGAGGAGGAAAATTGAAATATTTTAGGACTTCGGAAAACGAGGAAAGCAACATTGGGGGTGTTGGGTTAAAATTTCGCAGCGGTGGAAAGATTTTCGTCGCTAAAACGTTGCTAAGCCATTGCTACATGGTTAGATATATGGATTTGTCATAGACAACCCTCACATTCCACGCCCTTCCATGCGGGACCCTTCTCCACAATAGTTCAAGATATAGGTAGTTTGTGCTCCTGCCATGGTTGACAATGGTTCCTGATTGGCACTTGATGGAGAATACACTAGTATTTCTCTTTTCATGTGCAAGATCAGAACTCTAATTTATAGCATAAAAGAGCTTCTGATATTTACTACTAGAGGCTGTTTGGATAGATGTAACTCTTTGAGTATGAAAGTGACACTTACGTCATGATGAGTTGTAGTTGAAAGTGTGAAAGTGACACTTTCCAAAATGTGTTTGGATGTAGTACTTTTTATCTCCTGCAAGTAGAAAAAAAATAGGTTTGGTGTTTGGATGGTTGTTGAAAGTGGGAAAAAAAACGAATTCGATTGCTTGGATGGTGGTTGAAAGTGGATGTTGGAATTAGATATGGTAACCAATAATTAAATTAATTACCATAATAATAATAATAATAATAATAATAATAATAATAATAATAATAATATTATTATTATTATTATTATTATTATTATTATTATTAAAATTTGTTACCATAATAATTAAATAAAAAACATTAACTATTATAATTATATAGAAGACAAATTTCACTGACATGAGGTTACCCCGAATTAATATTAGAAAAAATTATTAACAAATTGATAATTTTGTATTAAGTAATAATTTGAGTTATTAAAATCACCCATTCCCAATCTCTCACTTCTCGGTTTTTTACACAGCCACACTGAAATTCCCATTTTCTCATTCTCTTTCAAACTCTCTCACACATCCAATGGTGGCTGATGCTTTTTTTTTTAAGAAAGGAATCTTCTAGTCTTCTTCCTCTCTCTCAAACTCCCTCTCTCTCTCTCTCTCTCTTTTGTGTTCACACAATACATCAGCTCCGCCGTCAGGGGCGATGGTGGGGTACGGTTCCGACGGGATCAGCTCCGACATCTGGTGCGGTAGCGAGAAGCGGTGGTGCGGCAGATCAGCTCCGACGTCTGTGGTGGTTCCGACTCCAGGGACAAACTCCTCTTTTCCTCTCCAATTTTTTAATAAACTTCACTCTCTCTCTCTCTCTCTCTCTCTCTCTCTCTCTCTCTCCTTTTCCCATTCCAGGGTTTCAAGTGAAATGAGCCGGTGGTGAAAGTGAAGAAAAAAGAAGGGAGACAGAAACTGCAATGGGTCACATCACTACTTTCATCCACTTTCAACTAACCCTAACCAAACACTTGAGCTCGGCACAGTTCAACTGAGTTTCAAATATTTGCTCACTTTCAACCGAGTTCTAACCAAACAGCCCCTAGTAGTAGATTCTCAAGAAAAAAATTTGAGTGGCACCCTACATTTGTTACGCTTATTTAAGGTGCATCCCACATGATTACATTAATGCATAACACCCCCCACTTTGGACGGTTTCTATCTAAAACTAACGGTCAACCCCGTTGACCCATTTTTTTTGACGAAAATACCCCCCATCACCATCATCATCATCATCATCAACTCATCACCACCACCATCCACCAACATCACCGCCCCCCCCCCCCCCTCCCGCTCCGCCCCCCCCCCCCCCCCCCCCCCCCCCCCCTCCCGCTTCGCCCCCTAGCCCCCACCGCCGCGCGCTGCTGCTGCCGCCGCGCGCTGCTGCTGCTGCCGCCGCCGCGCGCTGCTGCTGCTGCCGCCGCCGCGCGCTGCTACTAGGGGGCGGAGCGGGAGGGGGGGCGGTGATGATGGTTGATGGTGGTGGTGGTGATGATGATGATGTTGGTGATGGTGGTGGTGGTGATGGCCGGGGGGTGGAGGGGGGCGGTGCGGCGAGGTCGGGGAGGGGGTGGGGGAGAGCGGCGACGCCGTGGAGGGGGCCGAGCACAGCGGGGGGCGGAGGACGGGCAGCCACGTGTAACGGGAAGGGGGGACACAAAAGGAGACAAGGGCATTTTCGTCAAAAAAAAATTTGATCGTTAGTTTTAGACAGAAACTGTCCAAAGTGGGGGGTGTTATGCATTAATGTAATCATGTGGGGTGCACCTTAAATAAGCGTAACAAATGTGGGGTGTCACTCAAATTTTTATATTCTCAAGAAATTTAACTCGATCCAGACAAGCTTTGGGAGTGTCAACTCAGACATGCATGATAAAGCTTGGTTCTGTTAATTAAATAGAATTACTGGCGGAGCATAATCGGAGCTGGCCAGACTATAGTTTGGAGCATATTTCTGCTCTCAGTCCCCACTCTCAGCTCTCACTAATTTTTCTTTTCATGACATGTCCTTGCTCTTAGCCTCCGCTAAAAAAAGTTTACTGACTCCGCCCTTGAATATAATCAAATTTTGCTAACAACAACTAAAACGAACCAACATTCATGTATAACAGCACAATTTGTACATGGATGTAGATTCCATTAATTACAAAGGGGATCACACGTGCTCAAAGGCTAGCTATTCACCATTTTATAAAGCACAGGAAGCAATAATTTTCATTATTGTTGAGAACCAATAAAGGACTTTAGTCCCACATTGGAATATGTAGTATGAAGAGGAGTTGGAACCTCTATAAGTAGCAAGTAGTAACCCATCAATAAAATTATCCCATTATTCATTTCTACATGGTATAGAGCCATAACTCATCCATCCCTCCCTCTCCACAAAAAAAAAACAAAAACAAATTTTTTCCCCTCTCGCCGCCTCCCCCCCTCCCCCCCTCTCGTGCATCCCGCTGGCCCCCTCCCTCCCGCCCCCCAGTTGCTGATCCCATAGATAGATCACCAACCCCCCCGGCGGCCAGATTACCCCCCCCCACCCCCAACCCCTCGTCCCCCCTCCCGCTGCTGCCGACCCCCCCTTCGTCGCTGCTGCCGGATCCCCCTACCCCCCCCCCCCCCTCCCCCCCGCCTCCTTATTTTACTTGGTGTGCCGGATACCCCCCTCATTTTCTGCCTCCTTATTTTTACTTGGTGTGTCGGATCTTTCCCATCGCTTCCTTGTTTTTACTTGGAGTGTCGGTTCCCCTCCCCTCCTTGTTTATACTTGGAGTGCTGAAACAATCGATCATGCAAGGAGTAAACGACCCACGTCGTTGTTTCCCTTGTTCGATGTAATGTTGTTCTAGTTGCTCGTATACCTGAGGAATATCTGTGAGGCGGCTCCTTGTTGTCCCCCCCTCCGGTCTCAACAGTTGACTACGAAGACACAAGAGATTGGAACACAAAGCAGTTAGACGACAAACGACGAAGACGACGACTTGGAATACAACAGGACCTCACACAGATTGACGACGTCATGGATGCAATCAGTAGAAAACTGACGGCACAGGAGATGCAGGCCTTGGTTGATGATATCTTGTCCAAGAGATTGACCGAGGTGACCCCCACGTGTGACCCATACTGATGTGGATCCGTCACCTTACAAGATGGGGAAGTTGGAAAAGCTGGAGACGAAGTTGGAAGGAAATTCCAACTACTTGAAATAGTCGCGACAGGCGATACGGACGTTGAAGGGACGTGGCTTGGTAGGCTATGTCAATGGCCAAACCAAGGCACCAGCTGATCCCTCCTCAAAGGAGTTTGCTATTTAGGAGATTGTCAACAACGTAGTGGCGGGGTGGTTAACAGCCTCATTGACCGACCAGGTGTCGGACAATATTGAGACGATGGAGGATGTTGCTAATATATGGCGAACTTTGAAGGATATGTACTCCGGTTCGGACAACCCTATGCGGATCTTCCAACTGCAGGATGAACTCGATAGGGTGACCCAAGACGAACGTACCATCTCTGAGTATGCAGCCCTGTTGAAGAAGTACTAGTCTGATCTGGATAACTATGATCCTCTTGGGATGGAAGATGCACGGGTTGAACTTGCATTTGCGAAGTATTTCCAGGCGTTCCTGAAGTATATTTCGTGGCAGCGAATGATAAAGTTTTTGAAGGGGCTCAACCCGGTGTTCGAGCAGAGAAGACGAATGTACTCCTAGTCCAACCCCAGCTTCCAAACTTGGAAGGGGCTATAGCCGCCATGGCACATGAGGAAGCTCGGTTGAAGTTGATGCCCAACAAGGACTACTTCCAGGAGAAGCAAGCCGCTGTTGAAAAGTCTGCTCTTGCCGCCTTCAATCTACCTCCCTCTGCGGGCAGTGTTTGTCACAACTGTGGTGACTCCGGGCATTACATCAGATTTTGTCCAAAACTCCTGCAAAGTTGGTCGAGTTATCGCAGACGGGGCCGTGGAGTACGTCGTGGTGGTAGAGGAGGACATGCTGGTCGAAGGAAAAATTCTTTTGAAGGACATAAAGCGAATCTGGTGGAAGAAGGGGGAGAAAAGTAGCTGGTCGAAATAACCCCTCTTGAGAGGGAGTTCCTCGCGAGGTTACGTGGCTCGAAGCAGGGATCGGATGACAGTCTCGACCCTCATGAGGCATCATCTACCTCGGGGAATCACGTCAATTGCTTTGCCCAAACCAGCACAGGTATACCTGTACATGCTCTTGTATCTGACCATCAGATAGGTTGGATTATGGACTCTGAAGAATCTCGCCATGTCACGGGGTCTCGCGGTAAGTTCCAGTACTATACTCACCTACCGACGCCGGAGAGCATTCAAACTGCTGATGGTATCTCCAGACTTATAATAGATAAAGGTACTGTTGCATGCACCCCTTCCCTCACTCTCACCAATGTCTTACATGCTCCATCTTTTTCTGTCAATCTTATCTCTATTAGTGCCATTATCCTTGATCTTAACTGTACCGTTTCCTTTGACATTCCTACGGTAATTTTTTAGGAGAAGAGGATAGGACGACGACTAGGGACTGGCACATGGCATAAGGGGTTATGGTACTTGGACAGGATCGGACTGGACAAAGTACTGGCATCTCTGGTCACAAGTGCACAACCGGACGCTTCACTTCGCAGTGTAGAAGACGAATTGTTACTCCACCACCAGCGTGTCGAACATTCTTCCTTTTGAAGTTATTAGTCGAATGTACCCGTCCTTATATCAAAGGGCTAATAAAGAGAAATTAGTTTGTAATGCATGTAAGTTGGACAAACATACCAGAAGCTCCTATGTGCGCTCTGGACATAAAAGTTTCGCTGTTTTTGATATGATACATTCGGACGTATGGGGTCCTTGTCCTACAACAAAATATTAACGAATTTTGATGGTTCATCACTTTTATTGACTGTTATACCCGCGTGACATGAGTCTACCTTATGAAGAATAAAAGCGACGTATTTGAGGCTTTTCAGGATTTTTATCGCCGGATTATAACACAATATAGGGCTAAAATTAAGTGTTTCCGGTCTGACAATGGGACGGAGTACACAAATAAGCGGTTTGCTGAGTATTTATCCACTTATGGAAAACTACATCAAACCTCATGTGCCTATACACCGGTACAAAATGGTGTGGTCGAACGGAAGAATAGATACCTGCTGGAGGTCGCACGGACAATGATGCTAGCTATGAATGCCCCAAAACACTTATAGGGACAGACTGCATTGACGGTCTCTTATCTCATCAACCGAATGCCTTCTCAGGTATTGGACTGGAAGACACCGTTGGAGATACTTACTGGTACAACTACATACACTGTTCCTCCGAAAGTATTTGGGTGTGTGTATTTTATCCAAGATAATAGGCCAGGAGTTGGCAAACTGGATCCTAGAGCGGTTAAGTGTGTATTTGTCGGATACACAGGGACTCAGAAGGGATACGCATGTTGGAGCCCAGTTGAGCGGAAGATGTTTATAAGCATGAACGTTACATTCAGAGAACTGGAACCATATTATGGTTCGGGTGCAGGTTCAGCATTTGGTGACACACCTAACACAGAGGGTGTTAGACGTGAGGGGAAGATAATAAGTCCAAACGTGGTAGTCGGATCGGTCCCGTGCCCGGTCGTGGAAAATTGAACGAAAGGGGAAGATAGCAGTGACTCTGATACGGAGAATGAAGAAGAACATACATATGTTACGCAGGGGAAGACAAGGGAAAATGAGCTCCAAGTCTACAGAAGGAGACAACGAAAGTCTAGTACTGTGCTGTGCCCTTTGCCTACTGTATCAAGTCCCTCGTCTACTCATGTCCCAACTCTTGAAGATGTTGCCCCCGCACTGAATCACTCTGATTCTGATACGGATCTCTCTGACTTGGATGGTATGATCTCTCCACCATCTATTGCTCCCTTAAAGAGATCTTCTCGCATCAATGCGGGTAAGGCTCCTAGTCGTTATGATGATTATGAATATGACATTGCCAATTTCTTGTCTTATTCTAACATTTTTTCGAATTATCGAGCCTTCATTGCATCGTTAGACTCTACTTCTTTGCCTAAGTGTTAGCAGGAAGCAAAGAAAAATCCAAGATAGAAAGCTGCAATGATAGAAGAACTTGGGATACTAGAGAAAATTAAGACATGGAAGCTGGTTCCATTACCCAAAAGAAAAAAAACTGTAGGATGCAAATGGATGTACACAGTGAAGGAGACGCCAGAAGGAAAAGTAGAGCGGTACAAGGCGAGGTTGGTTGCAAAAGGATGCACACAATCATATGGCATCGACTATGATGAGACGTTTGTCCCAGTAACGAAAATGAGCACGGTAAGAACTCTGGTCTCCATTGCAGCAAACTATGGGTGGAAGCTATACCAATTAGATGTGAAGAATGCCTTTCTCTACGGGGACCTGCAAGAAGAAGTGTACATGGAGCTCCCGCCAGGATGCTACGCGACAGAATCAGATGAAGGGACGTCGCATGGAAAAGTGTGTAAACTAAAGAAGTTGCCATACGGGCTTAAGCAATCTCCTCGAGCCTGGTTTGATAGATTCAGAAAGGCTGTTACTGGCATGGGATACCATCAAACAAATACAGATCATACAGTCTTTCTTCAGCGTACAAGAGGCCACATTACTATACTTGCTGTATATGTGGATGATATAGTAATCACAGGTGATGATGAGGTCGAGATCACTAAGCTGAAATCAAAACTCACGAAGGAGTTTGAGGTAAAGAATTTATAAGCGATGAGGTATTTTCTGGGTATCGAGATGTGTGACGACGAACAAGGAATTGCTCTCTCACAAAAAAAATACGCACTATATCTGCTAAAGAAGACAGGGATGCTGGAATGCAAAGCAGCAGTCACTCCAATTGACCAGAAGTGCAAGTTGGGAGCAGAAACAAGAGAGCCAGTTGATCGTGAAAGGTATCAAAGACTTGTAGGAAGATTGATTTATCTGGGGCACAATCACCCTGATATCTTATTTGCGGTGAGCGTAGTGAGTCGCTACATACATGATCCAAGAACGGGACATATGGAAGCAGTATTTTAGATCTTCAGATATCTGAAAGGGACGCTGAGAAAAGGGCTATGGTTCAAGAAGAATGGACGCATAGAAGTTGAGGGATACTGTAATGCCCCGCTCCGCATGGCGCATTACGCTGAAGCGTTGACTCAACGAGTCACGTTGACGCAAGGGAATGTATCGATGCAAAATGATACGAAAGTTAAGTTGTCCTGAGCAACGCATCAAACTAAGTCGATGCGAAGAGTTGCCTTGTCCCTAAGAATGCATCGAGTGAATCGATGCAAAGTGCCGCGTTGTCCCGAAGGATGAGCGCGTTGAATCGGCTCGAAGATTCTAAGAAATCGAATCGACCAACGCGCAAGTCCGAATCGTTGCAAGTATTGATTTTAGTTGGTTTCGTGTGCAGGTTATACTTTGATGGAAAAATATTAGAGGTCGATCTTTTGCAATATTTAGTAAAGGGTCCGCGAAATCAAATCGTCGCCTTGCGACGGGCTAAGACTTGGGCACGCTAAGGCAAATCGGACGTATAACTCAATGAAGCACGAAGTGCTCGAATGGCTAAGTCAGGAGAGTGGCCGTGCAACAAAGTTAGGGAATCGAGCCGCATCAGCTCGGCGAAACGACGAAGGCATATCGACTCAAGGTGGAAGGATTGACTTCTTTTTACTCCTTCATTCGATAAGTCAAATATATCATTGTATGCTAAGTTAACCTATCGACGCCATGGGCGTGGCCGATCGGAGATAAAATCGTAGTGTGAGTCGAACACTAAGTTAGAACAATTAAAATGAAACGTGCATCAATATGCACGAGTCGCTATGGGACATTGGATATCGCTAAGGCGAGCGCCTCGGTGCGCAAGCCGTAAGAACATGGGATAACTGTAATCGGCGAGTGCCTTAGTGCACGAACCATACCGTGCCTTTGATGCACGAGTTAGACGGCTAGAACATTGAAAGACAATAGGCGAGCGCCCTAGCGCGCAAGCCCCGAACATTGAATGCTAAGTTGTAGAACATTGGAAGTACGGTCGAAACGTGCCTACGTGCACGGGATAATAAAAGATGGCTTCGTTGCGAGAGAATACAGTTGCGGTATGAATGTGGCGGAACTGTCGGATATGACATGTTGCCTCGAAAGGTGTTCGAGACCTTCGGGTCGTTCGGTTGACGAGCATTGAGTTGAGGCATGATGCCATTGAATCATCGAAACGAAGTGCAAAACGAAAGAACATAGAAAGCTAAATGGAAGAAATGCGAGACGATAAGTCTGAGTCTCGGACTCAAGACTATGTTTGGTTGTTTGAATTTAACTGTTGAATGATAGGGCGTTGCATGGTCGATTGGAATAGGCTCGAGATTAATGTGATATTAACTCGTGCACGAGTGTCCCCCCAAACGGATAAATGTCGGAGATCCCCGGAACCGATTTGGCCGCGGAGGGATGATAATCTTTGTAGGCGTACATCCTTAAACAAGATGGGAGAAGCCGCAAATGATGGCATGTACCGGGAACGTTTCGGTTGTTTGGGAGAGTGACCCAACCCGTGAAACGCCGGCAGCCCAACCAAATAGTGAGAAAAGAAGGAGAGAAAAGAAAGGAACTCCTTTAGTCCATTCCGGCACGGATACGCCAACGGCCCTCATATAGTTAAGGAACGATGGATTGAAAGTGTAGGCGCATATGCGTCCCGCATAGAGATCCTGCTTAGAGATGCACAATAACATGACAGGGAAGGATTACGGCGTATTCACCTTGCGTCGGTGCAAGGGCGAGTGCGTCGACTTGGTAAGTTGCGTCACGAATCAAACACGAGATTGCTTGTTTGTTTGCCTATTCAATTCGATAACATGATGCTATGATAACATGCTTTACGCTTTCGAATATGCTATGAAATTGACCCTAAGGAGAACATAGCAAGATCATAAGCTAAGTTGCATGATTCAACATAAAGATTAAAATGTCGGTTTGGAAAGATGATTTTTGCTTCAGTACATGCGAGGACGAACGTACTGATCCCCCACCAGCTTCATGCAGGGTACAAGGAATGGATTCCTCGCGGCGAAGCATTGCTTGAACGTGTTAAGGCTTGGAATGTCGAAGCGCATTGAAGCGTGCTATCGCATTGACGCTCGGACTACGTAGCTGGATTTACGCGGCCGAGATATAGAAGGCATGATGTATGGAACGGTGAAATCCTTTGTGGGCAAGAGAGAACCTGAGTGTTGTAGCCAATCTGGCATATATTGTTAGGCTATCGAAAGCCATTGTAATCTCAGTTTCAGATATCAATAAAGAGAATTGTTTCGTATACTCTGTTTTCCTATCGATGTTAATATCAAATCAAAAGATAACCATTTGAGAACTTGTCATCTTGCCTTGCACGAGCGCAACTCCAGGCTCGTGCGGCATCACGCCCCCTGCGAGGACGATGATTCGGGTGATTCCGGGTCGGGGCGTGACAAATTGGTATCAGAGCGCTAGGCTCAATTTTCTCTAGACGCTCGCTTCATTACAATTCGAAAAGTTGCCCACCACCACTTGATATCACTCTTGACTCTACTCGATGTCGTACTGGATGTTTCATACAATAAGTCTAATACAAATCGTGTAATTTTGCCGCATGTGTTTTGGAAATTACACGATGTTTGCTAAGAAAGTCGCGAAGGGTATATTGCATTGAATGCAAACGAGCCGTAAAAATGTTAGTTGCTGCAAGCGCAACAAATTGTGGAATACGATTTGAGATACTGTGGCAATGTAACATGTTGAATGAGAAATAAAATGATGCACGAAGTGCAACGAGTAATGGTGAATAAGCGTTAAAATGAAAGTGATAAGCCAATACCGAATGTGTTAAAACAGATTGTGCATTGACTTGGAAAGTCGAGAGTAATTCGTTGCACGAGGTGCGGTAAATGTCGGAAATGATCGTTGCATGATGTGCAACGCGTATTGAAAAGTAAAAATTATTGCACGTGGTGCAACGCATATCAAATTAATCGTTGCATGAAGTGCAAGGGAAATTGGAATTGAATCGTTGTATAAAGTGGAATGAAAGTGTCGAAAATAAATCGTAGCACAATGTGCAACGCGTATCGAAAGTAAAATTTGTTGCACGGGGTGCGACGCATATCAGATAAATTGTTGCACGAGATGCAACGTAAGGAAAGAATTGAAATCGTAAATCGATAGAACAAATCGTTCGGTTGCACACCAAACTTATATTGGCAAACGAGAACATTGACCGAATCGTGTCGAATTTTGATAGAATCAAAGTTACGGTTGTGATCAAGCACGATCACTGCAGAAATCGTAAGTCGGAAGAGAACGTTGGCCTATACTAAGTATAACGCGAGGGAAATAGCTTGAATTTCGAGTGGTATATGCCATACCACGTAGGCGATGAATGACTCGATTTTGAGTGGTATATGGTATAGCACTTGTGCGATAAATTGCATCGACGCTTTGTGAGAATTGCGGAAAGTTTGTCCGTAACGGACGGGGGAGTACCGAGACTCGATTGAAAATTTGTATGACGGTATGTTGATGCAAGTGTTCTTCGAAATTCGGTTGGGACGATAAGGCGAGACTTGTATCGATGAACGATACGTCGGACGAAAGTTATAAGTTGGTCGGACAACCGAGACTAGCGAAACGATTATGCCTTGAAGCAATAATCGGATCGACGGGAAAGGAAAAACTCGAGCTTACAAATGAGTCGCACGAATTGCGATCTCGATAGAAATGTTGGGCGAGGCGAATTGAATCGCACGACTTACGATCTCGATAGGAATGTTCGGCTAGGCGAATTGAATTGCACGACTTGCGATTTTGATAGAAATGTTGGGCGATGCAAGTTGTAATCGAACCGCACGATGTGCGACTTCGGTGAAGAGTTGGTTGATGTGAGTAATCGTGCCTAAGAAATAGTTGGTTACGTTACGGCGACACACATTTGAGTACGACTGAAAACACACAAAACTTAGAGGGCGAGATCGTATAACTCGAGGGCACGATGTTGGATAATCGGTAACTCGGTTACGCGATCAAAGTATAGCGGGATGCGACAAATCGGAAAACAAGTTGATGCATATAGAAAAGTTTATGGCAAACTTGGGCATATGCGATGCGAGTTAACTCGACATTGAAACGGATTCAAAGTCGACCTAATTGCTATCGAAATTGATATGAACTATCAAGATCGATACGCAAGAAAACGTAAGCACGATGTGAGAATACAAAATGGAGTGCGCCTTGCGCTATCAAAATTTTGTAAGTAACGATACGAGAATGAACGAATTTGATTGATCGTAAATTTTGTGATTAATCAAGACGAGACTATAAGTCATCGACAATTGCTCGATGCGTATAGTATCTCGTGTGTCGACCCGTGAATAAGATAGACTCGAACTTGATGCGAGTAGATGTTTCGTAAATTGCGGAATTATCGATGGCAGTGCATGACTTGACTCGGAGAATAGTTGCGTATCAGTTGCGCCGATAGAAATGGTTTTGTCCGAAATTGGGTAGTCGCATAGAATCGTCGAAACGTGATTTGGCTCCGAAATAAGATATAGCATGGTTCGTATTAAACTGTCCTTCGGTGATGATCCACAATTATCGAGCGTAGCTTCGGGACAGCTGACCCTAGAAGACTTGACTGCCAAATCAAATTGAATGCTGCAGACTGTAAGATGACCCATGCGATATCGCATATGAGATTGCACCGATAACAAATATAACGCGGTGCATGTTGACGATAAGTCTAGGTGATCGAAAAATTGTTGGAACAGCTTTCGATTGAGAATGATATAGTTAGATTTTGAGTATTCGTCGGATGAATACTTGAATGGTTATGTTGGTCGACGGTCGAACTAGAATTCACCAACGAACTTGGTGATTCGGATAGGCGATTGCGAGAAACGTGCTATGCACGAGAGAGGACGATAAGGAAATGACTTACGGGTCATGTCGTTAGATTCGGATTCACCTTGCAATTGAGCTTGCGTGAATCGAAATTTACATTTGATGTTGCGAGACGGATAAGTCGGAAATTTGGCTAGTGAATTTTCTACTCGTTAGGAAATTGAATGTAAGACGCGTCGTAAAGACCTTCGTGCTAAGGCGATCGTTGCCTTGAGCACCGTCGCCTTGATGTAAACTTTCATGTCGGATAGATTGTGGCCTTTGTGCAATGTCAATTTAAACTTGCGTCGGAAGAATCTAAGCACGGGGACTATGTAAGTAACCAGCGGGCGTAGCCCTGAATGTTGATGCATTTGCAAGTCAACGAAGGAAATCGTATCGAGATAAGTGCATAGCCAGACTTCGGAAATAGTTGGATATCGACTTCGAACGCAAGGCGTTGCGAAGACTCGTTGTGATTGGATGCGCGACGGCTTGACGCAATGCGTAGAATTGATAGTCCCGATGAAACATGCGAAACGAGAAAGACGATTTTGAATCGCATCGTGTGCAGTAATTTTATTGAATGAATCACGTATGTATTGAAAATACGTATGCGATGAAATTTTGAGAACGGTTGCTAAGGATAAGTCCGATCGAGAGTACGAGATGGCAAGCATAGGATTGAAATTTACCTGTTAGCTTTGTTCCAATTTGCTATGACTGGACTTGGTCGAAATACACATATCTTCGGGACGCCTTGAATATAGGTACGAATCCAAATCGAGTTGTATCCAAATTCAAATCGAGCTGCAGGGATGACTTTGAAATGTTAATGGAAAGCTTACGAGATATTATGAAATCGAACAACATTGGTGGGGCGAGATCGTGAAACGATCTATAAAATACTTAGTCGGAGTGTTGGTTTTGGTTCGAGGACGAACCTTGTTTTGAGTGGTATATTCTGTAATGCCCCGCACCGCATGGCGCATTACGCTGAAGCGTTGACTCAACGAGTCACGTTGACGCAAGGGAATGTATCGATGCAAAATGATACGAAAGTTAAGTTGTCCCGAGCAACGCATCAAACTAAGTCGATGCGAAAAGTTGCCTTGTCCCTAAGAATGCATCGAGTGAATCGATGCAAAGTGCCGCGTTGCCCCGAAGGATGAGCGCGTTGAATCGGCTCGAAGATTCTAAGAAATCGAATCGACCAAGGCGCAAGTCCGAATCGTTGCAAGTATTGATTTTAGTTGGTTTCGTGTGCAGGTTATACTTTGATGGGAAAATATTAGAGGTCGATCTTTTGCAATATTTAGTAAGGGGTCCGCAAAATCAAATCGTCGCCTTGCGACGGGCTAAGACTTGGACACGCTAAGGCAAATCGGACGTATAACTCAATGAAGCACGAAGTGCCCGAATGGCTAAGTCAGGAGAGTGGCCATGCAACAAAGTTAGGAAATCGAGCCGCATCGGCTCGGCAAAACGACGAAGGCATATCAACTCAAGGTGGGAGGATTGACTTCTTTTTACTCCTTCATTCGATAAGTCAAATATATCATTGTATGCTAAGTTAACCTATCGACGCCACGGGCGTGGCCGATCGGAGATAAAATCGTAGTGTGAGTCGAACACTAAGTTAGAACAATTGAAATGAAACGTGCATCAATATGCACGAGTCGCTATGGGACATTGGATATCGCTAAGGCGAGCGCCTCGGTGCGTAAGCCGTAAGAACATGGGATAACTGTAATCGGCGAGTGCCTTAGTGCATGAACCATACCGTGCCTTTGATGCACGAGTTAGACGGCTAGAACATTGAAAGACAATAGGCGAGTGCCCTAGCGCGCAAGCCCCGAACATTGAATACTAAGTTGTAGAACATTGGAAGTACGGTCGAAACGTGCCTACGTGCACGGGATAATAAAAGATGGCTTCGTTGCGAGAGAATACAGTTGCGGTATGAATGTGGCGGAACTGTCGGATATGACATGTTGCCTCGAAAGGTGTTCGAGACCTTCGGGTCGTTCGGTTGACGAGCATTGAGTTGAGGCATGATGCCATTGAATCATCGAAACGAAGTACGAAACGAAAGAACATAGAAAGCTAAATGGAAGAAATGCGAGACGATAAGTCTGAGTCTCGGACTCAAGACTATGTTTGGTTGTTTGAATTTAACTGTTGAATGATAGGGCGTTGCATGGTCGATTGGAATGGGCTCGAGATTAATGTGATATTAACTCGTGCACGAGTGTCCCCCCAAACGGATAAATGCCGGAGGTCCCCGGAACCGATTTGGCCGCGGAGGGATGATAATCTTTGTAGGCGCACATCCTTAAACAAGATGGGAGAAGCCGCAAATGATGGCATGTACCGGGAACGTTTCGGTTGTTTGGGAGAGTGACCCAACCCGTGAAACGCCGGCAGCCCAACCAAATAGTGAGAAAAGAAGGAGAGAAAAGAAAGGAACTCCTTTAGTCCATTCCGGCGCGGATACGCCAACGGCCCTCATATAGTTAAGGAACGATGGATTGAAAGTGTAGGCGCATATGCGTCCCGCATAGAGATCCTGCTTAGAGATGCACAATAACATGACAGAAAAGGATTACGGCGTATTCACCTTGCGTCGGTGCAAGGACGAGTGCGTCGACTTGGTAAGTCGCGCCACGAATCAAACACGAGATTGCTTGTTTGTTTGCCTATTCAATTCGATAACATGATGCTATGATAACATGCTTTACGCTTTCGAATATGCCATGAAGTTGACCCTAAGGAGAACATAGCAAGATCATAAGCTAAGTTGCATGATTCAACATAAAGATTAAAATGTCGGTTTGAAAAGATGATCTTTGCTTCAGTACATGCGAGGACGAACGTACTGATCCCCCACCAGCTTCATGCAGGGTGCAGGGAATGGATTGCTCGTGGCGAAGCGTTGCTTGAACGTGTTAAGGCTTGGAATGCCGAAGCGCATTGAAGCGTGCTATCGCATTGACGTTCGGACTACGCAGCTGGATTGATGCGGCCGAGATATAGAAGGCATGATGTATGGAACGGTGAAATCCTTTATGGGCAAGAGAGAACCTGAGTGTTGTAGCCAATCTGGCATATATTGTTAGGCTATCGAAAGCCATTGTAATCTCAGTTTCAGATATCAATAAAGAGAATTGTTTCGTATACTCTGTTTTTCTATCGTTGTTAATATCAAATCAAAATATAACCATTTGAGAACTTGTCATCTTGCCTTGCACGAGCGCAACTCCAGGCTCGTGCGGCATCACGCCCCCTGCGAGGACGATGATTCGGGTGATTCCGGGTCGGGGTGTGACAGATACTGCGATGCAGACTGGACGAGTTGCATAGACGACAGAAGGTCTACCACGGGGTACTGTGTCTTTGTAGGAGGAAACCTTGTCTCATGGAGAAGCAAGAAACAGTCAGTGGTAGCACGGTCGTCAGCTGAAGCAGAATACAGAATAATGGCTCTGGGAGTGTCAGAGTTACTGTGGATGAAAGCACTGGTGACAGAGTTGAAACTGGATAAGGGAGCATCGTTACATCTTCTGAGCGATAGTCAAGCTGCAATAAGTATAACCAACAATCCAGTTCAGCACGACAGAACGAAGTACATCGAGATCGATCGATTCTTCATCAAGGAGAAGCTGGAACAAGGGATACTGAAGATTGACCATGTTCGCTCAGAAGAACAAGTTGCAGACTGTCTAACTAAAGGTCTTAATTCATTGAGTCTGTCAAAACTATGTAACAAGATGGGGATGATTAATATCTATCGCCCATCTTGAGATGGAGTGTTGAGAACCAATAAGGAACTTTAGTCCCACATTGGAATATGTAATATGAAGAGGAGTTTGAACCTCTATAAGTAGCAAGTAGTAGCCCATCAATAAAATTATCCCATTATTCATTTCTACAATTATAAAACTCTATACTATAGTAAGGACCTCGCCATCATCCAAGTATTATATTTGCAATAACGAGGAATTAATTATATTGCCCCTTGTGGGCTCGGTAGCACTCGAGGGAGGTTGCATGTAGGGATGTATGTTAGCCACTTCCAACTTACAAGCTGACTTAGGGTTTTCTCTATTCTTTGTTTTATTATTGTTTGTGCCACACTACTTCTCTATATATTTTTCTTGGACAAAGACAAAAGAGCAAATTACTTTCTTCATCAAACTCTTACAACCCCTCCTCGAAGATGCAAGGCTTTGAGATGTACGAAGGAGTACTGGAAGACTCATTCGTCCCTTCTTCAGCAGCGGCTTTGTCGTGTCCGGACACGAGCTCCTCCCATGTCCTCCTGTACAGCCTCTCGGTCATGAAGGAGAAGGTGCAGCAGCTGCAGTCCATCGTTACCATCCTCGCTCTCTCCCCCGCTCCCATGTTCCCGCCGGAGCCCGCAGCGGAGGCGATCGCAGGTGCGGGCGCCTTGATTCAAGACATAACCGTCGCGGCGTCCTCGATGATGTTCGTCTTGGAGAAGATGGGCGCGGCAGTTGCCGCGGATGGCCGGCCACGCATCCGCAACGAGGACATATTGCAGAATTACGATGGCTGCGACGTCGAAGCGGCAGACCATCTGGTACTTCAGTACAACTTAGAAGGCGGAAAGGAAGGAGTGATGATCAGTAACGGGAGTGTAATTAGTAGTCCTACTGAGAAATTCAGGAGCAAGGATCTCGGCGATGTCATCGAATTGGAAGCTGCAGATCTGCTGGCAAAGTACACTCACTTCTGTCAGGTGTGCGGGAAAGGATTCAAGAGGGACGCGAACCTCCGGATGCATATGAGAGCACACGGGGACGAGTACAAGACCATCGAGGCACTGACCAACCCCTCGAAGAAGAAGAGCGCCGACGAGGTCGACGATCGCTCGTCGGGGCCTACTAGCCGACGGAAGTATTCGTGTCCGCAGGAAGGGTGCAGGTGGAACAGGAGGCACCCCAACTTCCAGCCCCTGAAGTCGATGGTGTGCGTCAAGAACCACTACAGGAGGAGCCACTGCCCGAAGATGTACGTCTGCAACCGCTGCAACGGGAAGCAGTTCTCCGTCCTCTCGGACCTCAGGACGCACGAGAAGCACTGCGGGGACCAGCTCCGGTGGCGCTGCTCCTGCGGGACTAGTTTCTCTAGGAAGGATAAGCTCATGGGCCATGTTTCTCTCTTCGCTGGCCATGCTCCGGCCATGTACTACTCCAACAAGAAAGTATAATGTGGAGAGAGAGAGGGAAAGTAAGTATTGTCGAGATTTTTTTACTTTGGTGGGAATATGTATATAACATACTGTCACTATACTATACGTTATATATCCTTTTGTGGTGCTTAAGTGCTAATTAGTTTGCTTGTCTTAGCTCGAACAGTTGTTGAGTTTTCAATCACACACACATATATATATATCAGTTCCCCATCTTTGCATTACAAGTAGAAATAACAATCACAAGGCTTTATTAGCACATAAGAAATTAAGTAAAGTTGAATGTTTAAAGAATCTCGAAAATTTGTGCAAGACACGAAACATTGCAACAGAAACTACAAAAACTCTCCTCGCGCGCCTCAAATTTCTTTCTACTAAGACTTTTGTTGTTTCTTCACATACTCTCTATTGGATCCGTTATTTATACATCGATCAATTAGCAGAGCTACTAGTAGATTCTTGACTCAGAATCCTTTCGAAAACTCGTATCGGCTAAATGCAGCATTTCGTAAGTGTGTACTGTTTTTGTTTCATCCCTGGAAATTACTCTTATATGATCATCATCTCAATTGCTTATGATCGGATCAATGTAGGAGCATCTGATAAATTAGTCTGTCCGTTGCACTGTCGCAAATCCTGAATATCTGTACATATGATCAAGTCATGCTATCAAGTAAATAGCAATACATCCAAAAAAAAAAAAAAAAAACATGTTCAAATCTCCATTCAGTTTCCTCAAATGGCTTAAAAACAAACTTGTAGTAGTGAACTGGTGTCAAACGATTGGCATAATAGCATGACAGCATGGATAACTGTTATTGCCGGGAACGCCGGGGCACGCTTTTCGATGAAAAATACAGAAACTGAAACAGTTGTAAAGACAACGTTTCAAATGCAATTCCTTAAAGAAGGTTTTGCAACAGAGATCCAGAAGGATTCTGCAAATTACGAGATCTAAAAAGATATCGTAATTCACGAATAATCTAAAGAGATTTTCGTAATCGTAGCAAACTGGCAGTAGTGTCTTCTAAAAAGAAGATACTGACAGAACTGCTAAAGGCAACAGAAGGGTGACAGGCGAGAGATGAAAATGATGGGGTGAATTATCACCGTTGCTCAAAGCTTTATTCGCCCTCTGCGAACAGCTTCCAGGAACCAGCAAGGTTGACGGAAAATCTTGGAACACTCCTGCTCTTCTGACTCCTCGGAAGACGACGAACTCCTCTGGCAATGGCTCTACTCTTCTCTCTCTGTTTCTGAAGTAACAGAACCCACGCGTACTAAAAAGTACTAGTGTTTGTGTTAAAAAACACGCTCACTACTCTGTTGTGTTAAAAAAACACTTAAGAGTTTTTCTCCCTGGAATTCTGATTTCTCCAACTCTCTGAGAGAGGAGAGAACCTGCATATATAGCCCACGGGGCGGTTGCCAAGCAGTTGCACGTGCTAAGTGCAAAGTGCGCCAACAAAAAGCCACATTACGCCTCATGAGCCCTTGAGCCCGAGCCCGAGTCCGAGCCCGAGCCCGAGTCCGAGTCCGAGACCGAGTCCGAGTCGCTAAGCTCCTACGGAGCTTAGCTCCATGGAAATAAATTTCCAAGAGCAAAAAGCTTACAGCTTCTTAATTGTTGATTAAGCCTTTATACCATTAATAATTAATCCCACATGGCACACACCCATGTGCACTACATGTGCATCTCCATAAAGAGCAAAGACTCATATATATGGAGATACACATTCCTTTCTAGCCGATGTGGGACTAAAAACCAAAACTAAAGGCTAAAAACCCAACAATCCCCCACATATCTCTATATATATGAGTACGAGTGTTCCCCACAGTAACTGTCCATTATGCTTTTAGGATAGATGCCACTTAAGACTTGAATCTTCCCACGTGAGTCAAAAATCAAACTATAATACAAGAATGGACTAAGCCTTGAATTCTGCATCATAGCTAAAATTCTTTTCACTCACATAATGTAGTTACATGTGCTTCTGGCTGCACATTTAAGGCCGTGTGCCAGCCTGGTTTCAGTGTATAATATTGGGCGTCTACAAGTTTACCCTCAAGAGATGGCCTGATATCTCTTTGTCCATACACTATAGGTGAGTTCTTTATTAAAGAGACATGGCATGAAGCGTCCAACGCTTCCTTTGCGGTGCTACGCCGCTATGACATGGCCTTAAGCCGAGGACCTTACCCCGAATCACCGGAAACCTCATCGTAGTGTCATACTACCCGTAGCATGAGGTCTAGCCCCTTTGTAGTGCCAAACTACCCAGCATGAAGCCTTACGCTTCTGTGCGGTGTTACGCCGCTACGACATGACTTGCAAGGCCGAGGCTTTATCCCTAGCCGGGTTTACCTCATTGTGGTGTCGTGCCACCCGCAACATGAGGAACACCTCCTCTTTGTAGTGCTGACTACATCCCTCTTTAATTCAATATACAGCATTAGGCCAACTGCCTATTTGCGGTGCTACGCCGCTGTGACTTGGCTAACATAGCCGAGGCTTTACCTCCTTCGAGAACCTCATGGTGGAGTCACCACCACACATAGCATGGAGTCACACTCCTTGTAGTGCTGTGCTACCATGCTTCCTGTAAAGCATACCAGACATTCCAAATGACTGAGAACTCATTAAGGCATTTAAGCCAACCTCCCACAGGACCTGTTTTCCGCAGAAAACAACAGTAGACAACAGTGGTTATAGGTCCGTAACCTCTCCATGCCCAATAGAACATGTACCCACCGTTCCTGATATTCTTTCGATTAGTTGTCCTCTCTTGAACCAAAAGCTAGATGCCTAGTAGATAAATCTTTGAACTAATAGCATAAAACTTTATGGTAGGAATACAATAAT
Source organism: Iris pallida (assembly GCA_029216955.1). Classification (NCBI taxonomy): domain Eukaryota; kingdom Viridiplantae; phylum Streptophyta; class Magnoliopsida; order Asparagales; family Iridaceae; genus Iris; species Iris pallida. The sequence continues at coordinate 34,932,586 of JANAVB010007399.1, forward strand.
ACAATATCAGAATGCCTTCAAGCCCATTATATAAGCTGTGTCATCGACCAGCTGGCGCTTGAGGCCCTTGATGAACGGATCCGTCAGGTTCTCCTGACTCCGAACATCAATTACTGCAATAACACCTCTCTTGATAAGATCGTGTACTGTCCTGTGCTTCAACCGCACAGTCCTCTTCTTCCCGTTGAAAAGGTCATTTGATGCCACCGCCGCAGTCGCCTGGTTGTCGCAGTATATAGGTATCGCCGGTATTTGCGCCCCAACCACTGGAAGATCATACATGAGCTCCCGAAGCCATTCTGCTTCCTCGGCTGCGGTATCAAGTACAAAGAACTCAGATTCCATGGGTGACCGCGAGAGCATAGTCTGCTTCTTCGACTTCCACGATATAGCAGCTCCACCCATTGTGAAAATGTATCCACCTGTGGACCTCTCGCTCTCCACCTCTGAGCACCAACTGGCATCACTGAAGCCTTCCACTACCGACGGATATCCGCTGTAGTACAGTGCATATGTCTAAGTCTTCTTGAGATATCTCATAACCCGTTCCACAGCTTTCCAGTGTTCAACACCTGGATTGCTCGTAAAACGACTCAGCATTTTCACGGCGAAAGCTATGTCAGGCCTAGTGGCAGTAGTAGCATACATCAAACTCCCGATTACGCTTGCATACTCCAACTGCCTGACGCTTTCCCCTGAATTAGGCTTCAGCTTCAGATCACACCTGTACGGCGTATCGATCCCTGGAAGATCCCGATACCCATAACGAGTGATCATTTTCTCAATATAATGAGACTGTGACAGCGCTAGTCCAGTGTCTGTCCGGATGATCTTGATCCCTAAGATCACATCAGCTTCCCCCAAGTCCTTCATACTGAACTTGCTAGAGATGAACTTCTTTGTCTCAGTGACACAGCTAATATCCGTACCTAGGATAAGCATGTCGTCCACGTACAGACAAACGATCACACATCTTCCATCAGCAAACTTCGTGTAAACACACTTATCCGTATCGCTGACCATGTAGCCATTTGACCTTATAACTTTGTCAAATTTCTCATGCCACATCTTGGGAGCCTGTTTAAGACCGTACAAAGATTTCACCAACTTGCAGACTTTGTCTTCAAGACCCCTGATGACAAATCCTTCTAGCTGTTGCATGTAAATCTCTTCGGTCAGCTTGCCATTTAGGAAAGCCGTATTCACATCCATTTGATGTATCACCATCTTATGTATTGCTGCGAGAGCAATCAACATTCTGATGGTGGTCATCCGGGCTACTGGAGCATATGTGTCAAAGTAGTCAATCTCCTGCTTCTGAGAAAACCCCTTGGCTACCAACCTAGCCTTGAACTTGTCAATAGTTCTGTCTGCTTTCATCTTCTTCTTGAAGATCCATTTGCATCCGATGGGTTTCGCTCCTTCAGGAAGATCAACCAACACCCAAGTGTTATTTGAGGTGATGGAATCAATCTCATTGTCAATCGCCTCCTTCCAGAAAACTGCATCTCTGGTCTTCATCGCCTCATCATAGGTAAGCGGATCTGCTTCCACATGATAGGTGACAAAGTCACTTCCGAAGTCCTTCGGCCTCCTCACACGCTTAGCTGACGGCTCAGCTTGTTCTGGTTCAACCGTTGTATCAACAACAACATCTTCTTGGACCACATCTTTATTGAAGACTTCAGTCTCTTGTGCACCCTTATTATTCTCTGGAACATCCGGAAGAACAATATTCTTGTGCCTTGTAAACTTGTCCTCAAAATATTCTGCATCGCGAGATTCAATGATATGATTTGACTCAATATCAAGAAATTTCCGAGCATCACTCTTCTCGGCATACCCCAAGAAGATCGTCTTAGTAGTCCTTGTCCCAAGCTTCTGAATCTTTAGATCTGGAAGCTTGACATACGCCAGACACCCCCACACTCAAATGACATTCAAGTTAGGTCTGACCTTGAACCAGAGTTCATGAGGAGTAACGTCTGAAGTTGCATGAGGCACTCTATTTAGAATAAAAGTGGCCGTCAATGCAGCTTCTCCCCAGTAGCACTTAGGAAGGCCAGCAGTCAACAATATTGAATTTATCATTTCTGTCAACGTCCTGTTCTTTCTCTCAGCTACTCCGTTTGATTGAGGAGAGTACGGAGCCGTAGTCTCATTGACAATTCCATGTTCCTTACAGAATGATGCGAATTCATGAGACCTGTACTCCCCACCTCGATCACTTCTTATCCTTTTGAGTTGTTGTCCAGTCTGCCGTTCAGCTTCGGCTCTGAACTCCTTGAACTTCTCGAATGCTTCGTCTTTAGCCTTCAGCAAGTAGACGAATGCATACTTTGAGAAGTCATCGATGAAGGTTATGAAATACTTCATCCCGACCTTTGTAGAGAACAGTTTGAAGTCACAGATATCGGAGTGAACCAACTCCAGAAGATCTGTACTTCGATTAACCCGAGGAAAGGGTTTCCTTGTGATCTTCGTTTGAGCACAAATTTCATATTTCTCTACCTTACCCCCACATTTGGAGATAAGTCCTAGACTAGATATTCTGTTTATTCATTTACAATGAACATATTCTAGCCTATTATGCCACAAATCAAGAGTATAAGCAGAATGAGTGACTTCATTAATTATATTAATTACATTGGACTGATTTACAAGCTGAATCTTGAACATTCCTTCGGTATAAAAAGCTTCTCCGAAATATGTTCCCTTGATAGACATCACCATCTGGCCAGCATTGATGTCCATTTTGAGGCCTGCATTGCAGAGTAAGCCTCCCGAGATCAGGTTTTTGGCGATAGCAGGTACGTGCTTCACGCCATGAAGCGTCAGAGACTTGCCAGAAGTCAGCTTCAGAATAACCGTCCCGATCCCTAGAACTTCAGCTTGTGCTTGGTTCGCCATCACAACCGCTTCAGAAGTGGGTGTGTAGGTGGTGAACCACTCCTTACTGGAGCAGACATGGCAGGTGGCTCCAGTATCTACCCACCAGTCTGAATCAGATCCTACAGCATCAACCTGTCCAATCATAGCAATTACATCAGTAATCATTGAGACTTTGCTAGTCTCACCTTGCTCTGATTTCTTGGCCGGTGCTGTGCATTCACTTTTGAAATGGCCCAACTGGCCACACTTGAAACAAGGCATCTTTGCCTTAGATTTCTTTGACTTGAAAGAAGTTCCCTTAACATTCAAGTTGTTAGGGTTCTTCTTCTTCTTCTGAAAATCTACACGCTTTTTCTTTCCCTTTGGTTCCTTGGTCTGAACCAGATTGGCGTTAGCCAATTGCTTGGACAGTGTGTCCACCTTCAGTTGAGCCCGCATCTGGTCCTCAACATAGATTTCCTGTAGGAGATCTTCAAGGGTGATTTCCAACTTCTTCCTATGCATGTTTGCATAGAACTTGCTCCACCCAGCGGGGAGCTTTGAGACAATCCCTCCAACAACAAACTTGTCGGGGAGGGGCATAGCCTCGTCTTCCAATTTCTGTCGTAACTTCAGAAATTCTTTGACCTGCGGCAGCATGGACTTCTCGTCCTCAAAGAGCCATTTGTGATATTTTTTTAACCACAAATATTTTGCTCCTGTTCTTGTCTTCTTCGTACAGTTTTTCCAGAGACTCCCATATGTCTCTGGCAATTGGTTTCTTACTGTAGGATTCTGCTAGAGAATCCTCCATAGTATTCAGGATAAGCAACCTGCAAATGCTATTTTCCCTTCTCCACTTGGCCTGAAGTTTAGTAGCCGCAGTGATTGCGGCAGCAGACCCAGTATCTGGAACAGTAGGTTCCTCTTCAAGCAATACATGATCAACGTCTCTAAGTTGAAGAGTGAGATAAACCTTCCTCTTCCAGACTTGATAATGCTCTCCATCAAACTTTTCTAATTTGCAAAAGTCAGTATTGAGGAGTGAAGCATTAATATTTTCCATCGTAGCAATAAAGCTTTGAGATTGTTATTGCCGGGAACGCCGGGGCACGCTTTTCGATAGAAAATACAGAAACTGAAACAGTTGTAAAGACAACGTTTCAAATGCAATTCCTTAAAGAAGGTTTTGCAACAGAGATCCAGAAGGATTCTGCAAATTACGAGATCTAAAAAGATATCGTAATTCACGAATAATCTAAAGAGATTTTCGTGATCGTAGCAAACTGGCAGTAGTGCCTTCTAAAAAGAAGATACTGACAGAACTGCTAAAGGCAACAGAAGGGTGACAGGCGAGAGATGGAAATGCTGGGGTGAATTATCACCGTTGCTCAAAGCTTTATTCGCCCTCTGCGAACAGCTTCCAGGAATCAGCAAGGTTGACGGAAAACCTTGGAACACTCCTGCTCTTCTGACTCCTCGGAAGACGACGAACTCCTCTGGCAATGGCTCTACTCTTCTCTCTCTGTTTCTGAAGTAACAGAACCCATGCGTACTAAAAAGTACTAGTGTTTGTGTTAAAAAATACGCTCACTACTCTGTTGTGTTAAAAAACACTTAAGAGTTTTTCTAAGTGCAAAGTGCGCCAACATTACGCCTCATGAGCCCGAGTCCGAGCCCGAGCCCGAGCCCGAGTCCGAGTCGCGCTTAGCTCCATGGAAATAAATTTCCAAGAGCAAAAAGCTTACAGCTTCTTAATTGTTGATTAAGCAATTATACCATCAATAATTAATCCCACATGGCACACACCCATGTGCACTACATGTGCATCTCCATAAAGAGCAAAGACTCATATATATGGAGATACACATTCCTTTCTAGCCGACGTGGGACTAAAAACCAAAACTAAAGGCTAAAAATCCAACAATAACTTGTAGCCTTGTAATTGTCGTACTCACTTATATTATAGTTCTTCTGAGGACCGACAGTTCTTGACGACGGTTTGAAATCCTGTCTGAAGCCAATCAATCTGAGTGGTAGGTTAAGAGTGATCGATTTGGATTGGTAAGTGATTGCTTTTGATGAAGAGTTTGGTTTTGTGTTTCAATCCGAATAGCAGCTAGCATGCTCGTACGTAAAATACAATTCAACAGAGGCTTATATATACTCCCGCCACTTTTAGACGAATTGTACAAGTGCAGGTTAGGCTAGTACTTAATTAGTTGCCAATGTTCTGGTGAGATGCCATTCCACAGTACGACCGTGAGGCGTGTTGGAGTTGGATGGGGATCTCAACATATGTGGAGAATATTCCGGATTACGACGAGCGTCATCCGAGTGTCGGAGAAGTTCATGGAGTGCGACAAGCGTCATCCGTGTGTCGGAGATGTTCGGGAAGTGCGACAAGCGCCATCCGTGTCTCGAAGAAGCTCGGGAGTCGATGGCGTAGTTCTAGTGAGAGCAGACCGAGGTCGGTCCGAGCTCTGCCATATTCAGATAGAACATTTTTGCCATGGCTGGCATAGTTCGGTACAAACTTGGTCCAACATAAACAGAACTATTATGCCTATGAGGATAGAATTCGGTCTGAATTCGGTCCTGTCGGGACTGAATCCGATTTGGATGTCTATCTGCACCATTTGATCATGTTGGACAGTTCATATTTGCTGCAGAATTGAGGAGGATATATATAGATTTTTTCTAACCCTAATCCTCAATCATGTTGAAGTTAGCAACTTCTTGAGAGAGAAAAAGAGATTGAAGGTTGCTAAAAGGATTGATTGTTTCGGGTAAAATAGTTACCGTTATCTCTTGTTCTTCGGAGTCTGTAATCTATTTTTATTTCCAAATCGTTGTGGTGGTCCGATTTGGATCAATGAGAAGTTTGTAAGGAGTCTGTAATTTCTTATTCCGTAAGTTGACGCTTTTAAGGGTTGGACTTTGATCATCTCGTAATTTTTCTGTAATGATTTTACATGCAAAATTGTTGTGTATTTGCATTTGGCTCTTTCTGATTTTGGTGTTTGTAGTTTTATGCATCTTTTTTCGGTTCTCACGCAGTCTTTTTGGTTTGGGAGAATAATTTTCGTATTTCGTTTCCAACAGAGTGGTATCAGAGCCAGGTTGGTCAGTTCATTCTGTTGATACCCACAGAGTGGTATCAGAACTTTGGGTATAAAGGTTCAGGTGTTAGAGTTGACAATCAAATCAAGGAGAAGAGATAAACTTGAAGTCGGTGCGCATGGTAACCTAAACGGTTCCAATTACCACTATTGGTGGAGCTATATAAAGAATTTGTTCTCGTCGAGAAGCTACATCTTCCGGCATTTGCTTCCAACAATCATAGTAGAAATTCGAAAAGGACTGAAAGTTCGAACATATACAGGTGTGCGGGTATGGTCTGAGGTACAAGGATGATACGTCCATTACGAATAACCTGAGTGAGGTCCAGGGTGTGGTTGACCAGTTATCCTATATATGAGTGAAGTTTGATGACGAAGTTCAAGGGACAAGGATACTTTGTACGTTGTCAGACTCGTGGAAGACCAGAGTGTTCATGATCGCTTCTTCTTTAGAAGGCGTGGTTATCTAGAGTTTGCAAAGAGCAGAGTCTTGAATGAAGAGATGCGGAGAAAATCTTATGGTAAACTTCATCCACATCTCATTCAGAGACACTTGTTTCAGAGAGCTGTGAGAGGAGTAAAAACAGGAATTTGGACGGTAATAGATACAAGAGCAACAGAAAGTCCAAAGGTCAGTACGAGAACTTTGACTTCTATCATTGTCGCAAGAAGGGCCACATATATGAAAGAAAATTGTTTCGCTTGGAAGATAGAAGAAGGACGACAAAGGAAAGTAGAGTGAGAACATAACAATGGTCACCTCAACACGTGGAGACGATGTGACTATTATGGTGATGAGGTAGCCATGAACCTCGCTTGCGATGACAATTCTTAGCTTGTGAACTCAGGGACTTCAGGATAAGTATATCAAAATAGGACACTGTTTGCTACTTACAGCACAAGAGACTGTGGAGTGTTGGAGATGGGCAACTGAGATGTATCAAAAGTTGTTATTATTGGAGATGTACATTTGAGAACGAAAACAGGTGCAACTCTTGTTATCAAAGGTAACCGTCATGTCTCTAATATTCATTTCAACATGGTGTCGGTTGAATGTTGGATGATGAGAGATTCTTCAATCTCTTCGAGAACGGTTAGCGGAAGCTTTTCAGATGTTCAATGGTGATTGCCAGAGGAAGCAAAAAGTCTGATCTTTACCATATAGAAAGGAGTGTACATGGGGCACACGAGATGAATGTAGTTAGTGATGCGTCTAACCGAGTTGTGGCACATGCGACTTTTCCATACCAGGAAGAAGGAAATGAGCTACTTGTTGAACATAAAAGTGATTCTATTGATCAAGTCTACAAAATTAGACAAGTGCATGGACTATTTGGTTGGAAAGCAAAATATGGTATTTTTCCAAAGTTATCCATATTTAAGGAAGTCGGTGTTGCTCGAGTTATTGATGATTGTGGCCCAATAAAGTAAAATCTATTGGTTCTATTTCTTATTTTATGACTTTTATTAATGATTATTCCAGATAGTTTGAGTCTATGCTATAAAGACTAAGGATCAAGTGATTTTTACTTTTAAAGAATTTTAGGCCTCAGTGGAAAGAGAAACGGGTAAGAAGTTAAAGTGTATTATGTTCGATAATGGTAGCGAATACATTGGTCCCTTTGATGCTTACTGCAAAGAGCAAGAAATTCGACACCAGATGACTCCACCAAAGACACCTCAGCTCAATGGTGTAGCGGAGCATTTGAACATGACATGGATAGGAGGGTATGGTGTTTGTTGTCAAAAGCAAACTTACCAAGCATTTATTGGTGTGAGACTCTCAACACTGATGTATATGTTATTATTTGTCTCCTAGTGATCCTTTGTAGGGTGATGTGCCTTATAAGTATGGTTTGACAAGGAGCCATTATACAGTCACCTTCGAGTGATTTGTTGTAAGGGCTTCGTGCATGTACCAAAGGATAAGAGATCCAAATTTGAGCTGAAGATGATGTAGTGCATTTTTGTCGACTATGGTCAGGATAAGTTTGGCTATAGGCTCTACGATCAGGTGGAAAGAATGCTTTATATAAGCAGGAAGGTGGTACTAGTCAAGGTTTAGACCACGACCAACACTCAGAATTTCGAGATATCTTTTGAGGCTAAGGAATTGCCTGAGTTAGAGTCATCACTCTTCGAGCTATTTCCAGAGGATATTAAAGAGAATCAAATTATAGGAGAGCTAATACATGGAGATGTTTCCAACCTTGATCATCAACCTACAGATGGTGGTCAGGGTGACCCTCGGAAGGATGAGCATATCAAGGAGGTAGTTCCTGAAGGGAATAAAGCTATCGGTATACAGCCAGCACTAGAGGTCCCATTGAGGAGGATCACGAGAGAGCTTCAACCATCCATCAGATACTCACTAGATAAGTATGTGCTATTGACTAACGGGGGGAGCCTGAAAGCTTCACAAAGGTGATAGAAAACGAATACAGACGGGAGTAGATGCAGACCATATAGGAGAAGATGAGTTCCTTATAAGAAAACTCCACTTATGAGATAGTGCAGTTGCCAAAGGACAAGAAGACTTTGAAAAATTGATGGGTGTTAAAAGTGAAGAAGAAAGAATATTCTACTCGCCTTCGATGCAAAGCGAAGCTAGTAGTTAAAGTCTACAGTCAGCAAAAAGACGTAGATTTTGACGATATTTTTGTTGGTTGTCAAGTTGTCATCTATTCAGGTGGTGCTATTGTTAACAGCCAGTTTCGACTTTGAGATTGGGTAGATGTCACGACCCGCACCCTGATTAGGGGTACGAGCACGTGGGTACATCCAGCCTACGTCGCAGAATCGACGGTAGAACGTCGTATAGGTCTACTAGAAAGTATAGCATCTAGACACAATATATATGTATCTGTCATCTCCGCACGGAGGTATATAATCTCAACTAAATCACAAGACATCTAAGGAAGATAAGCACGAATATCATAAAGATATGATAGAAATAGATAAACTAAGAGGGCATTGGGGCCGACCATGTAGGAAAGGGTGTGGGGATGTGTGTCTTGTAGGAAATGTGTAGTGGAGATTAATAGAGGCAAAATCAAGGGCTAGGATTTTGTGTAACTATATTAAGTTATATCTTAGGAATTAAATCAATGGAATTCTTTCTTGAATATTTGGAGTAGGAACACTAGGTGTTTGGTGCTTTATAGGAGAGTGAGGGTGTGGGTGTTCATGAGGGGTAACATGAAGCTTGGGTTGGGTTCAGTAGAGTCGGATCGGGTCAAAATTGGACTTGGTACAATAAATGATTTAATTTAGTCATTTATGATCACGGGTAGATAAGTAGCATGTGGGGGCTCAATTGAATGAGACACAAGTATCTTGTAGGTAGTAGGCTTAATGTGGACCATGTCCATATTTTTGGTCAACAAGTTTGGGTCGAAATGGTGTCCCCAATTCAAGTCAAAAATAAATGTGACACCGTGGGATGAATTAAGATTGGATCTCGTATCAGAAAAGTTGTACGATACAAATGAAGTACAAGATGGTATGTTTGAGTGGGACACGAAGGTCATGGGTATAGGGTGTCTCGAGACTAGATCATGCACGAGAAGTTGGTTTTGAGAAAACGACTAGTCTTGTGCTCCTAAATTAAAAGTCACGGCAACGTGCATATGATGATCAAAGATAAAAGTGGAAATTTATTAATAATTAGTTGTGAGACTCGTCTCACTGTATCAGTATTTATGTATGGGTACGTATTTTGAACCGTATTTCATATTTCTTGATTTTTGAATATTTTAAATTTTTTCCAAAGTATAGGTTAAACTTGACTTGGTTTAATTTGGGTTGGTTCAACTTGGTTTGGATTGGTTTAAGATGAGAAGGTTTGTATAAAACCCAACTCCTCTCTCTCCCCTCCATTATTTTTATTCTCTTCATCTTCTTCCTCTTCATTCTCTCCTCCAACCTAAGGCAAGTATATCTTGCCAAATGTTGGACAAAAGTTATTTTGTTTGTTCTAAACTCTTCCTTACATCATTCTAAGCATCCTTAGAACTTGGCATTTTTCATTTTGGTGGATGAATTTTTGTAGATCTAAGTTTATAGCCTTTTCGGTTTTCGTAGATTTTGATCTACTAAACTTCATTATTTTCAAGTTTTGATTGTTCTATGTTGTAGAGAATTCGATTTACCCAAAATGGATCTTTGAAAAGTTAGATTTTGACTTGTTTTGAGGAAGTTATGGCCAAAATAAGATTTAGACATTTTTTAGTTCATCTGTCCTGAATCTGACAGGGATGATGAATAGTGCCGCATGATGCATAGTACTGTATGGCTTGCATAGTGCTGCATGAATGAATAGTATCGCAGGATGAATAGTGCCGTATGGCTTGCATAGTGCCGCAGGAATGAATAGTACCGCATGGCTTGCATAGTACCGCATGGATGAATAGTGCCGCATGGCTTGCATAGTGCCGCATAGAGCCTATTTTAGCCGTTTTGGTTGTTTTTATGTCCTATTTGACCGATTTGTGGCCAGAATTTCTTCCAACTCCCAACATGAAAGTTGTAGATCTTTTCCTTAGCTTCAAGAATATGTTAGCAACTATTTTAAGCAAAAAAAATTCATTCTTGATATGGAGCTTATGATTGCATTGCATGTTTTCTATCTTGGCCTAAATTACGACGACCCTATTTAATAGCTTGATATTTCTTTAGTAAATGAATTTCTTAACATGATTTGATAATATTGTACAGTTAGAGAATGATTGTACCCCTCTCATACCCTTAACACTAGCACAGATTCAATTGGTGTTTTAGACCAAGTAGTTACCTCATTTATTCCTTCTCATATGTTATGATGCACCTTTTATCAAGATCTATCCACAAGCTTTATTACGTCTATGATTGCTTAACATGATAGTGACCCGTGGTGGGGCACTCATGATTTATGTTTTTATTCTTTTGCTTAACATGATTGTGACCCGTTGCGGTGCACTCATAATGTATGTCTTTCTTCCTTGCTTAACACGATAGTGACCCGTTACGGTGCACTCAAGTCATATGTCACTTCTTTGCTTAATATGATTGTGGTCCGTCGTAGCGTACCCCTAACAAGTAAACATGATAGTGACCCGTCGTAGTGCACTCCAGACAAGTAACATGATATGACATGACATGAACCATGAATGCTATTACGACGGCTTATAAGTAATTAATGAATGATTTGGACACCGTTGATGTTTCTCTTGAGTGTGTTTGTATAAGCTACATGTTCTGTATTGCATCATGTCTAGGACATGAATTCCTGATTTCCCACGGTCAGGGATTCATACTGAATCTGGCTAGGATTAATGACTAGATTGATCAAGTAGTTCATATAGAGAGGTATTCTGACTACAAGCAATCCCGTTATCTGGGCGCCTTCTCTGATGGACTTGTAGCCTGCCGACGAGTAGGACACATTTTCAGTCCACTGTCATGTGGTGCACTTTATGAAACATGTAATATGCACACTGTCATGTGTTGTACCCCCAAGTAACTTAATAACTCTCTTAGGGTACATTTGTCTCCTGGGCGATGTACCCACTATTATATGTACATGCGATACATTTGTCTCCTGGGCGATGTATTCGCTATAATACTTGTAACTTGCGTCTGGATAACCTGGATAGTCTGCAGGGCTTGTAGCCATAGGGATACCTCGTTGCATCTCGCTAGTAACTAGGCTTGTGATAATCCTAGTTAGTTAAAGTATCAAGCCGTACTCATTGCTTGGCCGTGATTGATGGATGGAGTCAGTCCAGTCTAGTTTCATCTAGGCAGTGTCCGTATGTTTATTTTTGTACACCATGGTTTATGCTTTACTTTCATCGATGAATGGTCGGAGACAAAGTTCTATTCAGGAGTAGGGTTATAACCTCGGTCCTTGTTTGGTTTACGAGTTGTAACTTGGCTTCCGAAATGGTTCCTAAGTTATCCTATCATTTGTTGTCCTATTTAGTACTCATATGTTCTACATGATCCTTATGTTGCACAATGATTAGAGACTAAGTTCTGTTCAGGAGAAGGGTTACAACCCAGGTCCTTGTGTGGTTTAAGGGTTGTAACTTGACTTCCAAATTAGTTCCTAAGTCCACTTATCATTGTCTTTCTATAAAATTCTTACATGCTCACATGTTCAATTATCTCACAATCTATACATGACACCCTATGCAGGGTCGCCATGCTCTCATGACCCGACCATCTCACAAGTTCACATGTTCAATTGCTTTTACATATTCTCAAGCTTCTGTTTACTTACCATGTCTGCACTTACATTATGCCACATGTTAATTACCTTATGCTCCAAGACGCTTACTTATTGTCTTCCTATGTTCGGGATAAGTGCATTGGTAGTGCACGAGTCTCGATCTGCCCTTACTCTTCTGTATCTCTAATTGTTGATGTTAGTGATTGCTAGTTTTAGTTCACAGTTTGGCTTTCTTTGTGGTACTTGCTATTGGGGGTCTGACCCCACTGGTTTTGTTTGGCCAGATCTGATAGAGAAGCCCAGAGGATCTTTCGCACCATCTACTCGACGGTAACCATCCAGAGCACCAGAGTACCCAAGTGGGTTTCTCATTTTATTCTCCTAGTGGTTATGTACATTATTCTTTTGTGGCGTTTAGCCTCCGAGCACGTGTTTAGCTCGTGTTTTGGTCCTTGACCTTTAGCCTACGGGCATAAACATGATGTGCGTATTCTAGACTGCAGCTAGAGCTTATCATATATGACTATTACTCTTACTAGTTCTCTATTTTGAATGACTAGCTTCATGATCATCCATGTATAAATGGTTTGGAACGCTTTACTATTGTATGTCTGATGATCATACTTCTTATTCTTTGTGTAATTGCCTGTGATTGAGATACCTAGGATTGTTTTAACCTAGGATCGACTGTTGGTTTGTAGAAGTAACCTCCATGTCTTGACAACTTATACATAATTTTAGAGTACTGGTGTACTTTGGGATTGCGTAGCTGGCCTTGTCCGTCCCCACTTGCCAGTATTCTGGTCCTGGGGCGTGATATTAGTCAACGATCAAATGGCCTTAATTGACCTGAAGTTGTGCGATACAAAAAGAGTACAAGGGAACAAGTTTGAGTGGGACATGATATATCAAAATGAAGATAATCTTGTCTACTACAAACTCATGAAGAAAGTTTTCGAAGATTGGCATCTCTGACGCTCCAGAAATCAAAGTCACAGAAAAGAACATTAAATAAAAAAAATCAAATAACAATACTTATTGAAAATGATTGATTTAGAAAATTAAAAAATAAACCCTAAATTTCAGGGGACTTACATTATACCCACCTTATAAGAATTTTGTCCTCGAAATTAAAATCATCCAATAGGTCAAGCTAAGGTATGTAGCCGCAGTACTCAATCTGCTATCCTTGTGATCATCCATTCTGTTTATCTCTACAAATATTTTGGTTCGGGTTCAACAAGCTTCTTCCATAAAAACTATCATTTTACCCTTTAGAATCTTAATATCAATAAGAACATTTACGTATACTCTAAAATATAGGTCATCCTCGAGATACGTATATATATATATATATATATAAAAAAAAAAAAAAAAAAAAAATTTATATATATATATATATATATATATATATATATATATATATATCAACAATGCTTGACCATCAACCATAATTCCCAATCTCAATAGCAAATAGTTTGTTCCCTTATCCTATCCTAAGTATCTTTATCCTATTAATCACAAGCACCTTGAAATTATACATTCGAAACCTATTCTTGGCATTGAGCCTTCTCTCCTTTTTACTCAACAACTCCTGAATATAAACCCTCAATTTCAAACTCTTGATACATTTATCGATTTATTTACTACCAATGTATATATGTCCTTGCATTGTTCCTTGTTACTTTAACATCTATCTTCCAATCTTGTATGCAATGTTATATCTCCTTCTAACTTATCATATATCATTCCACATATCGATCTACCCTCCAATCATACGTAAATAGCTTGTAGATAACCAATAATCACTTGGTCATCAAAGTCCTCCAATGCTCAACCCTCGAACCTAAGCACAAGATTCTAATCCTTAATCCGTAGTAACAACAATATAATATTTTATTACTCCATCTTAGATACCTATCATCAATTTATACTATCAAACCAATCCTTCTTAATGGTTTCTAAGTCCACTATAGTCAGTCACTCATATCTGTCCTATAAGCTTAATCTAATCAATCCTCTAGGAAAATCACTCATCACAAACACAAACATATTATAGGAAAGATAAAATACAAAAGCAATTTTGTCGAGAAAAAATAATATAAGAGCAATTATGTTGGAGAGTTCTAGAGAACCTATAATCCTAGTTGTGGATGTAGATAGGACAGAGTTAATCAAGATGGAAAAGAATGATGATAAAAATTTGTCCTTGCTCACCTGGTCATAACAAAGTCGTTGTCCTTTCCTTTTTTTTTGCACTTATCCAAAATCATAAAAAAAAAAAATTCAACCTCCAAGATGTTCACCTTGTCTAAAAATCACTCTCCCTCACTATATCCTCTTCGTGACTCCAAGTCACTAATAATCCATTGCTAATAGCCTTGTCTAATCCCATACCTTGGGTCACTTATCCTTATAAATTACCTAGACTTCCACGTCTAACTTGTTAGAATCTTCTAACATTAATTTTTTTAATCAAATAAATATGTTGGCAATCCCGTAGGAATCATAATCCCTATATTTGTAATAGTTCTTCAAATTCCATGTATAAATAACTTATCCAAGTTGTATGACCTTTTAGCCTTGTCAAATCTCCTACTAAATAAGTTGTAAACTCTAAGTATCCCAAATTTGATTCTTAGTTATTACTCATGTAAATTCATTCTAATCCTCCTATTATTTTTGTCTTTGTAATTCCTTAAAATTTAGGAAATCCCATCCCGTGTACAATAATCACATCTCGTGCCACTTCCTTGGCTACTCAAGTAAGAGATATAATCTAACGATCTCTTCGATAGCTCTTACCACTATAAAATCATATACAACGTCTCTTAACATTTTCCTTGTCGCAAGTCCATTCAACGCTATCCTCTAATCCCTTAAACTTATAACCCATATCTATAAATCATTCTGTGCTAGACTATATAATTCATGTTTCTCTAGATTGTTATCTTTCGATTATTGTTATCTTTCGTTTATTTCTCTAGAAAATTAAAAAAAATAAACCCTAAATTTCAGGGGGCTTACAGTAAATGGATGTGAAAACGATATTCTTCTAAAGTGATTTAGAAGAGAAGTTCTACATGAAGCAGCCAAAGGGATTATGTGAGCAGAACAAGTCATATTTAGTCTGTCGATTGAAGATGAGATTATATGGCCTAAAATAGGCTCTAAGACAGTAATACAGGAAGTTTGAGTCATTTATGGGGGAGCATGGTTATGCACGGACAACTTCGGACCACTGTATTTTTGTCAAATATTTTGTCGAGGATGATTTTATCATATTATTGCTCTATGAGGATGATGTCGTATTGGTTGGTTGAAATGCCACCAGGATAGCGGAGTTGAAGTGCCAACTGGACACGACATTCTTTATGAAAATTTGGACACAACAAAGAATATTCTGGAGATGGAGATCAGCCAAAAGAGAGAGTCCAAGCTGTTTTATTTGTTAGAAAAAAGTATATTCACTTGATAATTTAGCGTTCGGGATGGACGGGTCAAAAAAAGTGAGCAACCCTCTTGCATCTCACTTTAAGCTTACTATGGAGCAGTATTCATCTACCGATGATAAAAAAGAAGATATGGAGCAGATTTCATATGCTTTAGTTGTGGGAAGTCTCATGCATGTTATGGTGTGTATGAGGCCAGATATTACTCATACAGATGGAATAGTTAGTAGGTATCTTTCTAATACATGGAGGGTACATTGGAGTGTAGTCAAGTGGATTCTATGATACCCCCAGGACAATGCTGATTGGGATATTTCATTTGGTGGTGACGAACCAAAATTGGTTGGTTATACTGATGCTGATATGGCTGAAGATGTAGACACGTGTCACGATGCGCACCCGAAAGATTTGGGCATGACTCGTGGGTACGTCCAGCCTACGCCACAGTATTGGCGGTAGAATATTGTCTAGACTCCAACATACCAATACTAGTCCAACAACTACCAAAATGTACTCAATCACGGCATGCTAAAGGTAGACATGAATAATAAATAATAATATCTAAATACAAGATCACCTCTTGGTCCAATGTATAATAGTAGCCTCAGTTATAACATCCATATGAAGTCTAAGAACGTGAACACAACTTCTCCTAAAATATAGTTATCCAGACAGGATTGGAGCAAAGTATAATCAATGAAAGCAGTTCCAGATAAATGATAGAGACTATAAAACAGGAATATAGTAAATGTAATACATGATTAAAGAAAATTGAAAATAAAAATGACATGTATAATAAATTAGTACAACTAGAGTCATAGTAGTAAACAAGGAAATAGAAAATTAAAATGACATGGTAAATGCTTATTCTTGTGTTTTGAAATACTACTTGATATGTGACCGGCTTAGGTGCATCATGGAGTATTAGGTCTGGCTATTCATACGTGAGTATATGATTAGCTATCCACAGAAATCTACCCCAAGAATCTAAAGGTATTGTTTACATATCAACTAGTATTTCTCCCGTCCCAACTAATACAAATGGATCTGAATCACGACATGTCACAACACATAAATCACAATACACGGAATAAACACGCGCACGATGATCATGGTACAACAATAGCATGAAAGACACATCTCCTTACTAGGAATCCATGTAGTACCAATCCATGTAACGTACATGTCGAAAATCAAGTACATATTACTAAAACATGTAATATAGAAACTATCATATATTGAAAACAATCAGAGAATTGTACTTGCTTGTGGTCCTGAGCCGAAAGTAACAATCAAGTCTGTATCGGTGTCCAAGACCTGTATTATGAATACACATCATCAATATATAAAAACTAACCTATACAATCATGCTATCTAACCCATATAACACTAATGTCAAGTTAGTATGGTACACCTCTATACAATTTTTAGTTCATATTTTACCCAAAGAGAAATTTTCAGAAGTTTACTTTATCCTGATAATAGGTTAGTGAACTTACAGATTCAGAAGTATAATATTTTGTCTAACAATAGAAGAAAATTACAAACCAATCTAACGGTTGAATTTTTCAAAATCGAAGCACAAAGTTGCAAAAAAAACTAATTTCAGACTTGGAAATAATTTGAGTGAATAAATTTATAGTTTCTTCTGTTTTGGAAGTAACATTTGAGTAAACAAACAATGTAATTTGTGGCTCAAATTTCAGGATCTAATATAGAAGTAACTATAATAGAAAAAAATTATTCGAAATCTAACAGTTTGATTTTCGAAAAACTGAGCTCAAAGTGTCTTCCAAAAACAGTTTCAGACAAATGCTGAAGTGTTATCTATGGAGCTCATTTTGCCTTCTATTTTTATAATCTAAAACAAGTAGTTAAGTAATGAAACCTATATGAAATGATTCACAACTTAACCAAGAATACATACATGGCACTGGGATATACGAATATGGTATACAAAGAAAATAATGCACGTCCAAAGTTGATAAAAATAATTCCAAACTTAGAATTATTTCAATGTACAGAAAACTACTCATGATACCTACGTTAGTCTTATTTTACACTATTGAAACCAATTATTCTGGACATGGCTTCTATACAAAGTTAATAGACAAACTATTATAGATTTCAATTCCATAATTAGTTCTAAAAAATAATCACTACACAGAAAGTTATGTTTGCTCAAAGTTGGAAGAAAACTACAGTTTCAGAATTTGGTGTTCATGAGGTCAAATTTGAGTCCTATTTGCACCAGTTACATGAAGTATTTTGGACATGTATACAACATGAAATTTGTAGACAACATAACCAAGATTCCATATAAATTTCTGGAATTGAAGAATATGACATATATAAAAAGTTACACTACTTCAAAGTTGGACAACAAACACAATTTTTGAATTCAGAGTTCACGAGGTCAAGTTTGAGCCAAATTTACCCTAATCAAACGAAATAGTTTGAACATGACTCCAATATAAAAATTATAGAAAACATAACAAGATTGCAGGCAAACTTTTGAAATTAAAAATATTACATATATGAAAAATTATACTATTTCAAAGTTGGAGGAAAATAGTTTACCTTTGAAAGTTGAAAAAAAATCACCCAAACCTCAATTGTGCACAATCCCAAGCTCCTTGAGATTTTGGCCAAGAGAGATTCAGTAGAGGAGTGAAGAATGATGGAAAGAGAAGGTTGTGGCTGAAGTTTGATTAAGAAATGAGAGAAAAGAGTGGGTTTGAATGACTAAAGAAGGGGTGAGTGGTGATTTCAATAACTACCCACATTTGCACTTTCTTCCCCTACTAGGTTGTCTCTAAGGGTTGTACAAGCTGCTGAAATACCCTAGTTTAGTTGACAAATATAAGCCCTATCTCACTTAGTTTAGGTCCACATGCACCCAAGTACATAAGGTTCAAGTTTGGGTTCAATTTGGATTGATTTGAATATGTTTTGCTAACTTAAATTAACCCACTAGATCACTACACTAGGTTGACTTAACACAACATGTCAAACACCTATTCTAGGCCTAACATAGGTCACATAACATATACACACATATGTATAACATAAATTTATGGTACAATTATACAACTACTAAATAGATTAAATAATTCGGATCATTGGAATACGAAGGTTACAACACGAGAAAATCGACTTCGGACTACGTTATGATGTTTGCTGGTGGAGCAATTTTGTAACAATCACGGTTGAAAAAGTGTATTGCCTTGTCTATAATAGAGGCAGAGTTCATTGTGACGACGAAGGCTTGCAAGGAGTTATCATGGTTGAAAAAGTTTCTGCAGGAAGTCGGGCTTAAGCAAAAGCAGTACATTTTGTTTTACGATAGATAAAGTGCAATCCATCTTGGAAAGAACCCAACATTTCATAGTTGGTCAAAGCATATTGCAACTCGGTATCATTGGACACGAAATGTTCTTGAGACGAAGGAAGTGACGCTTGAGAAGGTTTACACGGAAGAAAATGGAGCAGATATGCTAATGAACTTTCTACCAAGAGGAAAGTTTGAGTAGAGTAGGAGGATCGTCGGCATAACGAGCTCCGCCTCCTAGTTGGAAAGGAGAAGATGTATTGGAGTTGGGTAGGGTTTTCAACCTATGTAAAGAATACTTCGGAGTGCGACGAGCACCATCCGTGTATCGAAGAAGTTCGGGGTGTGCAACAAGCGCCATACATGTATCGGAGAAGCTCGGGACGTCTAATTCGAAGTTTTGATGAGAATATACCAGAGTTCGGGCTAAATTCTGTCAAACCGACTTTGGTTCGAACCCTGCCATTTTCAGACATAACACTTTTGTCTTGGCTGACCGAGTTCGGTCCGAACTCAGTCCAATATAGACAGAACTATTCTTCTGATGTAGACCGAATTTGGTCCTGTTGGGCCTGAACCTGATTTAGATGTTTATCTGCACCGTTGGATCGTGTTGAATGGTCCAGATTTGCTAGGGGATTAGGAGGAATATATATATATGTGTGTGTGTGTGTGTGTGTGTGTGTGTGTGTGTGTGTCCTAACCCTAATTCCCAAGCAAGTTGAAAATTGCAACTTTGGAGAGAGCAATTTTGAAGGTTGTTCGAATGAGAGATTGTTTTGGATAAAAAAAAAATATTGTTGTCTCTCTCCTTCGGAGTTTGTAATCTATTTTCATCGTCTAAGTAGTTGTGGCGATCCGGTTGGATCGGTAAGAATTTTGTAAGGAGTTTAGTAGAGGCTTTTCAAGATTGGACTCTAATTGTCCCGTGATTTTTCTAGGAAGGATTTTTCATGTCAACTTTATTGTGTGATTGCGTTTGACCCTTTGTGATTTTGACGTTTGTACGTCTTTTTTCCTCGAAGACTCATGCAAGCCTTCCTAAACCTGCTTAGCTAGAATGCTAAGAAATTAGAGAAGAGTGGAGCGAGATTGTGAAATTGAAAATATTCTTCTATTAGTTGGAGAATGCTTATATGTTTTTGTGGTGAAGAACAAATGAGTCTTCCACTTATTTATAGGGCCCCATAGGGCATATAAGAAACTTCTGGAAACAAAATATTCCAAATATTATTCTAGATCTAGATAATTAGAAATACTACAAAAATTTGTCAGATTAGCGACGTCTAAATACGTCGCTAATCTCAGCGTAAACGTCGCTAAATCAATTTAGCGACGTTTAGGGCGACGTTTCAGGAACGACGAAAAAAAAACGTGTCGCTAAACGAGAAAACGTCACAAAACGTCGCTAGGGCGACGCCATTTCGCGACGTTATTAACGTCGCTAATTAGCGACGTGATTTGCGACGTTTGTTCTTTGACGCTAATCAGCGACGTAAAAGGCGACGTTATCGCATGGTCGCCGTTTAGCGACAGTTTTGCGACGTTTTGGCGACGACGAGCTGACATCAGATTTGGTGCCACGTGTTACCACGTCAGCATTTAGCGACACTTTTAGCGACATTTACCGATGTCGCTAAAATGTAGCGACGAATACTAACGTCGCTAAAAACGTCGCTAAATTAAAAAATATATAAAAAAATAGGTTCCAGAATGCAAATGATGCTGGAGCTGGAGCCTGAGCCAAAATATATAATACAAAATACAAAATACAGGATCCAATCCCTGGGTTCTCCGACCCCCTCGGTGGAACACTCAACACCGGCACGCACAATACATTCCAGAATATACAAAAAATATAAAGAAAAAATACTATCCGCAACGAACAATGTCAATATATAATATCCTCAACAAACCAAATCAATATTCGTAAATACGTACAAACTCAGTATCCTCAACGAAAAAACTGAATATCCCCAAATACGTACAAAGTCAAAATACAAAATATAGAATCTAATCCCTGGGTTCGCCGAAAATACAAAAACAAAGATTGACACACAGTTCTAATTCATATGTGTTTTAAGTGTGAGAACGGATGGCTCAGAACATAACCCAAAATTCATTCTAGCATACATTAGTGTGAATCATCTATGTTCTGTACATATGGTGTAGTATACGTTCTTATCGAATCTAGTATCTAGTATCTGAAGAATGTAACAGAATCAAGATGAACTCACATAATGTAATACTAAAATATCATCTACTACTATATAAGATATAGTGATAGGTTGTCGTATCATCATTGCCGAGGGATGAGGGTCGGAGGACAGTCAACTTCATCTACGGCTACATAGTTACATGAGCTAGTCGTCGCGAAACGTCGCTATGACGCCGCTAATAGCGACTAATTTAGCGACGTTAGTATGAACGTCGCTAAATTCTAATTATATTCCCCCACCAATTCATTTCCTCCCATTTTACTCTCTCACTCTCTCTCCTCCCCCCCTCCGGTGCTCTCACTCTCTCCGGCGCTCTCACAGTACTAATTCATATCTATTTAAGTGTGAGAACGGATGGCTCAGAACGCAACCCAAAATTCATTCTAGCATACATTAGTGTGGATCATTATGTTCTGTACATATGGTGTAGTATATGTTCTTATCGTATCTAGTATCTGAAGAATGTAACAGAATTAAGATGAACTCACATAATGTAATACTAAGACATCATCTACTACTATATAAGATATAGTGATAGGTTGTCGTATCATCATTGCCGAGGGATGAGGGTCGGAGGACAGTCAACTTTATATATCTACGGCTACATAGTTTCTGCCTCGCCAGTCGAATGGCTGCAGGGACTATGTCCTGGTCACCATGTCGTACCGTAGATTAATACAAATGGAGCTGGAGCCTGAGCCAAAATACAGAATACAAAATATAAAATCCAATCCCTGGTTTCGCCGACCCCCTCGGTAGAACACTCAACACCGGCACGCACAATACATTCCAGAATATACAAAAAATATAAAGAAAAAAATTCTATCCGCAACGAACAATGTCAATATATAATATTCTCAACAAACCAAATCTATTCGCAAATACGTACAAACTCAGTATCCTCAACGAAAAAACGGAAGGAAGGATCAGTGCTTTCTAGTTCTCTTCCATCCATCCATTCCTCCGTTCTGATCAAGCCTCTTCCTTCTCCTCTAATCCACCATGGCTCTGGACCCATCTGCTCCTCCCTACTTTCCTTCTTCTTATATGACTCTCTCAGCCACATGATATCCAGCTCAAGTGTAGAGGCGGGGGAGAAGAAGTGGACAGGAATAGGAGGCCGGGGAAGCAGCACAGCCGGCGGCATGACCTGGAGGAAGTACATAGATTTTCTTCAACATTCGTAGGAGAACTATAAGGATATATCTTTTCACAACATGTCACCTTATCAAAGACCCTTAATATGAATATCATGTTACCGCGGTGTCGGAAGACTAACATGTCATAATTTTTTAAGCCGTGTGCTTTGACATAATCCTCCCAACTCTTTCCTCCGATGTAGTAATGCAAGAAAATATTGTTCAAAGTATTTCAACTGTTTAAAATTGCATCTTTCTATTATTATTTAGAATGTCGGATTATGTACTCGTACTTGCTCCTTTTCTGACTGAATTTCCTCCAATAGGTGATGTTGATGATGCTGAGCTATTGTTCAATAGCTACTATGATCCGGTATTATATCCTGTGGTGTTGCCAGAGTCTCCTTTGGAAGACGCAGAACCAGAGGCTGATGAACCGACCGTTTAGCTAGTTGTTTTCCTCGATATCTAGTTTGTTTGTGTTGGAGTTGTAGATTTTGGTTTCAGTATTTTATTTCAGTATTTTCAGTTTCAGTTTGTACTTTTCAATTGTTGAATAAAAAGTTTTTAAATATTCGTAAATTCGTGTTGTGACAAAATGCAAATGAATGTTGTTGTGAATACCTACAAATAGAACAGCTTACTGCGCCGTCTCACAACGGTGCAGGCTGGGCATGATCCGATTCGACCCAACAATTTGGGATCGGGTCGTGACATTTCCTGTTCTCAAATATTCGTAATTTTTTCTATTCATTTTCAATAAGTCATAACTACGTGTTCTCCTACAACGTGAGTCTTTTTCCTACAAGTTCTTAAAAAAAATTCCTACAATAGCGAGTGAAATTGATCAATCATGCCAAATAGTTGTTCAAACACACGTGCATTTATACTAGTTCATAATAATTAATACATGTCTTTTAGTCTTTTCAAGTGGTCCTAATAAAAATTATATAATAGTCTCTATTTGTAACTATCTTTTAGTATTCGTAATAATAATCTATAAAATATGTGTAACGTGCATGAAATCATGAATATATAATAGTCTTAGATAATGAGAGCAGTTTTGTTGTTGCATGCATGAAGAGTTACACTAGTAGGCCGCATTTGGTTAGGGGAATCATGAGGGTTGGGAAAGAAAAATTATTACTTTTCTACATGTTTGAATGTCAAAGAAATTGAGGAGACAAGAAAAGTGATTCTCAATGGAAGAAAATTAGGGAGAAAAATTATTTCATCCAAGCAAGAAATTATTTTTCCACCTTGAAGTATTCACTTTCATTTCCAATTTTCTTGACATTTTCAAACATCTGAAACAAAAACCAATGAAAATTGTAATTTCCAAAAGGAAAGAAAATAGCAATGAATTGATTTCCTTTCCATTTCTTTCCGCGAACCAAACGAGGCCTAGGTATAATGTGGAAAGAGTCGAAAAGACCATGCCTCCTTTTGCAAGGGGCTGTTTGGTTGTACGAAAGTGTAAAAGTGAAAAAATGTAATTTGCGTACGCGATACATACGTATAAATTGTAATTTTTCAAAAGTTGTTTAGTTGGTGGAATGAAAAATATGAAAGTGGAAGAAAAAAAATCTGTTGTTTGGATGATTGTTGAAAGTAGAAAAAAAAAAAATTAATTCGATTGTTTGAATAGTTGTTGAAAGTGAAAAAAAATTGTTTTAGAGTGTGCGACCAGATAATCACTTGTTTTCTCTTTTCCATTTTTTTTACTTTCTTTCTCCCTTCCCACGCCACTTTCAACGGAAAAATGGTGTGGCCAAACTTGGCTTGTGAAGAGGGAGACAAACTGCCCACGCCCACCATCACATCCTCCTTTCCTTCACAGTTCCAACTATGAACCAAACACTCGAAAGGAGAAGAGTTCATACACTTTCTAATTTAAGCCCACTTTCAACCACTTGTTTGCAACCAACAGCCCCCAAATGTAATACCGAGGTAAATTGACAAGGCCTGGTGATTAAATCGAGCACTTCTCTTCATATAATTGATCGTGCCTATAGAAACTATCAGAATGCAACCAGTCAAATCTTAGCTAGGAAGCAAAATAAAGGGGCGTAGATGAATGTTTAGCTCCTTCAGCGAAATTTTAACTGCCCACTTTTAGTAATTTGCTGGCTAGCTTCTTTCTCAGTGTAGTCTACAGATCTTGAAGGAAATGATGCAATACAAATATACAATGCCAAGTTCATATTGATACTCGAGCATTAAGCCTATTGTTGGGGGCCTATCGACCAGAGAAACCCAACAATTTAGTCTCGACTTGCGTGCTGTCCACAAACAAAGCATCACATGAATAATGTGAACGTTACTCCAACGAACAAGAAAAGAACAGGCACAAACAATCCTTTTAACCAAACGATCAAAAGTCACTGGTCACTACTAAATGTTGAAATCTACATAAATAAAAGCGCAAACTTGACAAATCTATTGCTCCTCCATACACGATAAAACCAATCATAAACGCGATAGCCTCAGGCACTACAAATTACTTGTATTTCAAAACAAAAGCCGACCTCTTCGCCTTTCAAAAAGAAGTCCGCAGAAAGGTGCCCCACCTCATGTGGGCAGATGAAAGTACAAATTCTACTTGCTCTCTTTTTGTCATCATAAACAACCAACCGTCAATCTTAGTGAGGCAATTCTGGAGAAAATTTCTTATAACAAGTATTAAAAGAGCAGATCATCCATGGAAGTATTTTGACTAGTCGCCCAATGAATTCCTTCACCTCTCAGAATTGGCGGTAACTTTTTGCATAATCATTGCCTCAGCTGAACGAATTGCTTCTGGTGATCCACTAATGGTTACCTTTCTGCAGACAATTGGACTATAAGAATACAAGCAATTTAAGTCATCTGTAACGACATGTCGGGAGATCGAGTTACCTATCGGATGTTCCAGACATGAAATCACCTCTATCAGATATCTTGATCCTGGCTCCACTAGCCTGCATTATCAGCATAAAAGTACTTTTTAGCTAAGAGAACAACTTCAACTCTGAAGTCTGTACTACTATGTATACTTTTAAGACGGTGAATCATGATGGAGCAAAAGTAGTTCACGATTCTGGATATGAGTTGATCATATTCACTAGCAACTTTTGTTTGTAGAAAATCCTACTTTTTTCAGTGTTAGAAGTTCCTATTCTTTCAAGAGTAGCTCTGATAGAAATGGGAAAGGGCAATATTTAATTTATCAGTAAAGCAGATTAGATAATGAACTCCACAGCTAATAGCTATATTCGAACCTGAGTTATCTCCATAATGTTCCTTCCCCCTCGACCAACAACAGCACCAATATGCTCATCCGCAACACCAATTACCACTGAGTTGCTTTGGGCATCATTGGGCCCAGCTGGTGACCTGTGAATCCCTTGCGATGAACTCCCCTGCAGAAAATGTTATACAAATTGAGTTAGTCATTTCATCAGCCTTAAAAGGAACATTCTAATACACAACACGAATCATGAGGTAAATGACCAATATGAGGTATTGTTCTAACAGTATCAGAGAGCAGTAGTGGTACTGTACTCAAAAGGACAATTCTCATCACAGGCATCTGAACCTTAGATATCAAAGTTTTGAAGACTGGTCCAATCTAATACACAACCATTCTCAATTTTAGATAGTTAAGAATCAGGACATTCCAATCTCATTATCACAGCAACTTTCACTAAAACAAGTATGAAAACAAATCCAGAATGGATTACAAATTTAGAAAGGTTGAATTTTATCGCTATCTACCATTTTTCAATAATTGTCTCAATCAACCATCCAAGGTTCCTGATATCAGATGTTTGGGACCCATATTGGTTGGGGGGTCACCATACCAGAAACCGGATAAAGAGTGATATACTGGACATATCGGGCGATATACCTCATGGTGGTATAGAATAATAATACACTTAATATATGACATGTACGCCAAACTTTTTGGAGTATTACTGTATTAGTGTAAATATAATTAAACTAGTCTCTAGTGTAATTTGAAGACTGGTCCTTGGGTACAACCATTCTCAATTTTAGATATATAAGAATCAGGATATTCCAATCTCACTATCACAGCAACTTTCACTAAAACCAGTATGAAAATGAATACATATAATATAGAAAGGTTGATCTTTATTGCTATATACCATTTTTTAACAAGTGTATCAATCAATCATCCAAGCTTCCTGATATCAGATGCTGGGACCCATATTGGTTGGGGGAGGGGTGGGGGTGTGGTGTCATACCAGAAACCAGATATAGAGCGACATACTGGACATATCGGGCAATATGACCTCATGGTGGTATAGAATAATAATACAGTAGCTGTGTTTGATTGGGCATTTTTCATGGAAAATATTTCCATCACAAATTTTCCACCAATTGTAGTGTTTGATAGCTTATATTTTCCATGGAATTATTTTCCAAAAAACTATTATTTTCCATATTTTCTTCTAAAATGGTGGAAAATGAAACTTGCCCAACCCATAGGAAAATATTATTTTCCACGAAAAATAACTATTTGTGGAAAATAATGACAATCAAACACCCAAATTAAGTTTTCCATAGAAAATTTTTAAAATTCTGTGAAATTTTTTTCCTAGGAAAATAATTCCATAGAATTAACTTCTTTCCACATATTTTCCACATCGACAAACTTTTCGTTAGTATAAATATAATTGAATTAGTCTCTAGTGTAATTTACAACAAGGCTCTATCCACACATACATGTTCTAAGTCACAATAAACACTACTAACTAGAGTATTAGTATAAATATAATTGATTTTTTTTGGGTTATTTTGTATAAGGGTACCAGATTTATCATATAATTAGACTTTGGGTACTGGGTTTGTCCGTTTTAGAGTTTGGGTACTCAAATTTTTTTAGTGACACATTTTAGTGACAAAAGTGGACTTTCAGTGACAAAATAAGTCTTTCAATGACGAATGTTTGTCACTAAAATGTGTCACTAAAAAGTTGCAGTACCCAAAGTCTAAAACGGATAAACCCAGTACCCAAAGTCTAATTATATCATAAACTTGGTACCCTTATACAAAATAACCTTTTTTTTTCCTTTTTGTAACTGATATGCTCCATTATCACATATATAGACGAAAGTTGCTGAAATTGAGTTGGCAGCAAACAAAAAACATAATTACAAACCTAAGACCATTGCCTACGATCAATTTGAGTACAATATTACTGCCAAACTGGAATCATGTCATGCAAATCAAAAGAAAAATTATCGGGACTATACAACTTACTCATTACAAATAAAAATTAGCCATAGCCACATGCATGCTTTCCCATTATTAGGAGTTTGAAAATATATGTACTAGTTAACAAAAGGAGGAAATTGTTACTTTTCTATACATGACCAACAATTGTAACCTGAATAATACGGACGACCAGTCTCATATCGAGTTATGATGTACAGTTTTGGAAACATATGGATAGTTCGATTCAAGGAAAAACTATGACGAGATTTAGAACTTTATATGTGCAGACCCTTGAAATACAACATGTATTTGATATACATGTAGATTTAATACGGCATTTAACTTGTTCACTAAATTCCCTTACCTAACCTCAAGTCCTCAACATCGTTCTATTTCAACTTTGTAATGTTTATCCATTTTATTAATATCCACATGCTTGAATTTCTTCAATTCGTGGAACCCCAATTCAAAATTACCAAACATGGCTTAAACCTGTTCATGACAAAAAAAAGAAACTATTTATTTTCTCCACATAAAGACCTTTAGCATGTCAGTCAACTTTTATTATTAAACTTAAAAAAGAATGTATCATCCATGATTGTTTATTGATGTAATTAGTAGGAAGCATGTTCTGAACTAGTGTCCAATTAAACTCTATTCTTTTTCCTAAAAGAATGTAGTTTTGCTAGCATTCATAAAGCGAATAGAGAGGAACTTTCTTGACGATGGATTTCCCAAGTATCAAGTACTTGTATTTATATGACATTCTTATTAATCGATAAAACTTATTTACAAAAATTATGACGTTACCACACTTCAGTGTAAGCACATACACATCAACTATGAACTCGAAGTCCACAAAAATAAGTAGTACCAACAGAATGCAAATAATGAAAGTCTTCAGATGATGCAACTCTAGGTTAGAATACTGACAAATGACAAAATATATTAAAATGTTATCATTAAAAAAAAAAACTTACAGTAGAATGACATATTACGAATCATATTTGCACATTTTAACTAAGGAATAAAAGAAAACTTGAAACTGCTTTTATTAGTAGACATTAAATACTGCTAACCTTGTTACTTGGGTATTTTCCTCCAATGCCATTTGACCCATAGTTCATTGTGTTGTAGGCCATAGTGGGCATTAAATAGCCAACCGGTGCACCAGGAAACCCAGGAAAGTTGGCACCTAATAATTTCCATGAAGAAAATAACGAAACAAAGCACAAAGTTCATGTAAAAGAACGTATTTTATGTACACATTAGTGTAACAAAACAAATTGATCACTCGAGAAAATTCACTGTTGCGTTATGATCCATTAACTATGTTGCATGGATAATCCTCGAGTGGATTGTGTCCATGCCTGTACCAGTATCCAACACGTAGAAGACATGATACTCTCTCATCAGTCACGAAAAAGTAATATATATTTATTTGCAACAAATACTATCTAGAAGTTTTTGGGATCTAGTTACTATCCAAACGCAAACGCACACAAACATATAACTGTGTCCATGTTGTACCTGTATATAAAATTTAGAAAACAAGGTATCTGAGTCTGTATCGTGTTTGTATATATAACAGTATCCATCCAAGCTAGTCCATTAGTACAGTCAAACTATTACCTTCTGCAACCTTGCCCATCTTAATAATTAATATGTCAAGGATGAGAAGGTGATATGCCTCGACTTAAATTCAGATGATTGGCCTAGCAAAAAGCCACCTACCTATGGTGGTGATGAAGCTGGGGTTCATGCGCCTGTGTTGGGGACGGAATCCAAGAACTACTTAAACTATGGTAGGTAATAGATCATTAAAACAAAAGATACCAATATTGACTAAACATTTCCATTTTCATTAGATTGAACTAAAAAAAAGGAATCAAGCAAGCAATCTAAAATAACTATACAATATTTCTGTTTTTGATAATGTTGCTGTGCTGGAGAAAATAATAGAGTACTATAAATAATGCTATACATTACGCACCTGCAATCTTGCTATCTATTAGGACCTGTTTGGATGGAAACTTTTGGAAACTAATAAAATTAGTTTCTATTGTTTTCTAGAAACCACAAGAAAACCTAAGGAAAATAAGTTTCCAATTAAAAATTGTTTTTTGTTTTCAAGAAACTAAATGTTAGAAACTTGTAGTTAGCAATGACATGGTAGTAATAATAAAAAATTTAACGGGGTGTTTGGTTTTCAAAAGGAAATAGTAATTAAATAATGTGTCATAATCTTTTCATTACTTTTCATGATGTATGGAAACTATAAAATGGGGAGTAGTTTCCATTTTTGTAGTGGACCTTTTAGTTTCCTAACATACTTACCGATTACCAAACAAACATCAAAATAGAACGTACCTATGGTTTCCACTACTTTTCTAGTTTCCCTCAACTTTCCATTTCCCACACAGGCCATAAAGGCAAGATCAGAAAGTATGAAGCAATAAAAGGAAAGATCTGCAAGTGACTTATCACGCTCAAGAAGCAAACTAAAGAATGAGAATAAAATATGGAAATAGATTGTCCATAACTATCATTGTTTTAGTAATAGATGGCCCAGTAAACTTAAATCTCTCTCGAAGACGAAAAAAACAGCAAACTGCACCCTCACCCACCTGCCCGCTACCTCAGCCCAAGTAAAGCATACATGCATCTCAGTTTCCACTTTCCCTAGCCACTTGTCAACATAAACATGGCACCTAAAGCCGTCTTGAGTTCAAGGTTCCATCACTCATACACCTTTCTTTTAGTTGAAGAGTGAGGTAGAGAGTAAGAAAACAAGTCTAAGAAGATGCCAGAAGTAGATTACCTAGACAAACAGGTAAAAGAACATTCATCCAAGATTTGGGAGATTCTCAATGTTCATCCTATGCCTGTGTAGTGAGAGAAATGAAGGAAAACAATGTGTTACCTCTGCGATAGGAAACACCATTTCATTTGAAAGACTCAACCAATCTATTTACATGGAAGTAGATATCAATATAGTCTTAGTTTGACGCATATTCAATTTTAGAACTAAATTCAGTTTAATTAAGGTCTTTTTACAAGCTTTTGCTGCTAGGAATTTTTCATGAAAAAGAATATTACCACAGCGCAACTTTAAAGCTAAAAGAAAATTAACATGTAATGGAGCAGACAGAAAAGGTCAACGAAAAACCACCAAAATTAAGTGATCATTATATCTAAATGTACCTCCATATGGAAATGGTGAACTCAGTGACTGTGGATAATGGGAATCTTCTATTAGTTTTGTCAAAATCAGATAGATTGCTCGCATCTGTTCATCAAGAGTTCCTATCACTGTAACCAGTCTATCATTCAATCCGACATAATTATGATCTTGAGGAGATATCTTGATGTCAGCCTGGGATTCTTCAATAAATGACCTGCAGGAGTTCATAAGACGGGCACTCAATGTTTCAGCACATATAATAAAACTTGCATAAATATAACTTGAAAGCGGCAAAAGGACAATTGGGCTTCTATCCTTACTCCTTAGTCTCTACTAAAATGGATGCTATTGTTCATTATTAACTAACACACTTCTCCATCTATGTCCCATAGTTGTTTGGACCTTGCAAATATATGATCCTCCCTTATTCACGTAATATCAATATACAGTTTGCCAGTGCATTATCTTTTGAACAGATGCAATCCCAAGCACATATATATATATATATATATATATATATATATATATATATATATATATATATATATATATATATAATGCATCTTTACTAAACACACACTGTTCTAAAAAGCAGTCTAGGCGGTGCCTTGTGCCCATCCGATGGCCGCCTAGGCACCCGCCTTCCCCACCCCCACGTCCGACTATGCATGTCTTGGGGTTTTTATGGACTTTTTCTGCAATTTTCAGTAGGTTTTTTGGATTTTATTTATTTATTTTTGAACTGTCTAGATCTAGGCGGCCGCCTAGGCGCTAGGCGTGAGTGCCTGCCCGACTAGCAACTAGCATTTTTCACAACCTTAAACACACATATAGAACTATCCTCATATCTCAAATTTGGCGAATTGTAGAAAGTTTGAAACAAAATTTGAACACACATATATGGACCCACGTCTCATTCCATTCATGGAATTTAATGACTTAAAACTACCGTGGATGTCAATAGGTCATAGAGAAAAAAAAAACACTTTTAACCAGTAAAAAAAATTTGATACACTTAAAAGCAAACAATACATAATTTTGATATGTACTCCACATCAACTGTCTTACAGGACAAGACCGGTAAATGACTAATAATATATATTACAAAATATAATTCTGGCAATCCTATAACATTCACTACTTATGGCAGTTCTAGGAAATCTTGCTTTAAAAAATCATTATTCCTCAGAGATTATTGAGTAATTGTTCACAAAATATTTGAGGCCAGATAAAAAAATGAAATGTTATTTTGGTGGTTATAAAAAACATAACAATGGTTACTAGTATTACTTATAGGGAACAAGTTTGTTCTTTTACGTTTCTTTTCATACCCTAAAGCATGCATAAGATTCATAAGGAAGAAAACAGATCTCCAATTGGACCATATGTAATTTTACACATCAGATTTAATTATTGAATACACATGCATAATGTTCAATGTCTCTAGTGTTCAGGTGATATTAGGTTTTTTATATATAAATGGACTTAATTTCTTGAGACTACAAATTTTGCTACTCATAGGGAGGCAATTTTATTAGGGCTCTTGGTCGATGATATTTATGACTACAAAGCATATGAATGACAACACTAATCCTAGCTAGAAATAGAAAATAGCTAAAGCAATAAATGCATTGAAGAAAGATAATTAATCTACACTTTAACACATCCCAACAAGCTGGAACTTGGTGGAAGCAAGTCCAGCTTGGATAAAGTGAAAAAGAGAAACTGAAAATTATCTTAAAATAAAGACATGGGCTACAAAAACGAAGAAATCCCGAAAAGAAGTCAAGATAATTGGGCTTCACAATTGAAGAAATTCCCAAAGGCATCCGAAGAGAACTCGAAGAGTTGAGCTAGTCCAAAAGAGTTGTGGGCACGTGGGTGCATGAGAAGAGTCGGCATATGAAGGCGCACGACCACAGAGTTATCCGCATGTGGATGCTCTACAAGAGTCGACATATGAGGACGCAACCGAAAGATGAGTAATCAAATCAAATAATCGCCGTGAATGGTAGCGATGCCAAGAGAAAGGGAGACGGAAAGGGAAAGAGAAGGGTAGAGTCCAAATGTTCCCCTCAAGTTGGTGGAGAAAGGATGCCAACTTGAACAAGTTGCACTCATGCAAAATTATACGACGATCCCCCTTCACATTGGTCATCATCATGAGGCCCAAAGGGCTCTAAAAACTCGGCAGCATCATCGCTGTACCAAAGAAAAAGTAACAGTCGAAGCACAAACACAAAGGATTGCTCACTGTCGGAGAAGAAGTCGGTCACTTGAGCGAAGTTGGATGGCACAATAACAGACAACAGGTCGGAGAAGACTGGAGCAGATCTAGGTCTCTTGTCCTAGAGAGCAATAAATGCATAAAAGAATATAACTAATCTACTCTTTAACATTTATTGTCCCTGCTTTGATACCAGAGTAGTGGCACCACCAAGGCTGGTCTGATAAGACTGGAATGGATCTAGGTCTCTTGTCCTAGAAGAAGATGGAGACTAGAGATGATGGAGAAGAAACAAGTTCGGGTTTTGATAGATAAAGGTCTAGGATTGATGGAGGGGGTGAGTCAAGGGCAATGATTGCCCTTGCTTTGATACCATGAAGAAAATCAAGTTACTATATTTTGCTATTCAATGAGATGCAATTTTATTAGCACTCTTGGACAATATTTATAAGACTACAAGACAATATGAAATGCCAACACTAAAACTAGCTAGAAATAGAAAAATATATAAAGCAATAAATGCATAAAGAAGATAACTAATCTACTCTTCAACATTTATGAAACAATAAACAATATAGAAAGAAAAAGGGGGATTTTTGTATATATATCCTAAAAATATTTTTTACATAGACAGCCTTGTCATCATAATCGCATAAATTCACATGTTTTTCAAGAAGTCCCGAATAATTCACGACTTGTGAATAGTCTGCAAATAGTTCTCTCCTTCGCTAATAACTCATGAACACGCATCCTATTCGATATCGCAAAAAATTGCGAAATTCACTTCTTTGTTTATATCTTACAAGTGCAATGCATGCTTGGTTTGGACTAGGCCTTCAACCAAAAGACCCCAACCCGCTAAGTGAGCTCTATTTTATAACCACTACCCAACCTTAAACCTTTTTTTACCCATCCAATGTAGAACTAAATTAGCAGCGAAAGGTTACAAGTTTCTATCAACAAAAACACATGCCAAAGGGTGACCCAAGTAGGTTGAAGCCAATCCACTTGGATAAATAAAAATGTATCTTGCCTCATTTGGTTTTGCCAAGTTTCTTCTGCATTGGGGAATTCTTTTTTGTCTTTATTTATCAAAACCTTTACCAAATTTTGAAATTTAAACCAAGCCAAAATTATCCTGAACGTCGAACTTTTAAGTGACTGCTTGTCAAAAATATTCATGAAACATCTATACATTTACATTGGTTATGTTCGTTACGACCAACTAAACAAATAAAATAATGTATTTTCAAAATATTATTATGATTATGCAATTAAAATTGATCTGCGATGTCGAGTTCTCTCTTTTTTTCTTTCATGCTTGTTGATTTCTTAAGAACACTGGTATAGTCTAGTTTTACACGAGTTACAGTCAAGTTCTACATAAATTAAGGGCTAGTTTGGTTCCCGTTCAAAACGGAGCAGTAGCTATTTCCGTAGGTATTTTGGCAAAACGGCAAACAGAATCATGTTTAGCCCCCAGCGTTTGCATTTTTTGCCAAACGTAAACGGTGAAAACGACAAAAGCCAATCGCTGGAGGGAGCACCACTTGAAATAGCAAATGCTTAAAAACCTATTTCCTTCAAATTTGCCCCTGTAAAATTAATAAAATCCCATGTTTATCCTTGACCTCTTTAAACCTAATTATTGTCTAATTCATTTTATGTGCAATAGTCATCTCTCTCAATTCTTTCGTTCTTGCTAGAAGTGCACGTGGGAAAACCATCACCTCCTTTCCGGTTACGCTGTTAGTGAGATCTTCTGATGGATGTCATGCTTGAAGGACACTTTTTGAGCATTGTCAAGTGGTCTTTGCTTCCTTGTTGCCTTCTAGCGAATATTTTTTTCATTGGTGGGGATGGAAGGATAGAATACTTTAAGGGCCATATTTTACTACACTTCTCGTTTAATACCTCAATCTCTCTTGCATCAAGAGAAAGAAGACTAACATAATGGTTTATATGTCCAGCGCTTGTAGCTCGTGTGGAAAGAAGCGCGAACACCAGGCAGGGCCGGCAAGGTTCGAGCCCCCCAACCGTAAGGACGTGTAGGTGTGTGTGGGTCATAATAAAAAAAAGGTTTATATTACAGTTATTACTGATACAGTTGTACTTTATATTATTATGAATATATGCACATTATGGATACTATAAAAGTTAGCATATGGATGTTGTTCAAATCCTGTAGATGGAAATGATTATGTCCTGAAACGTTACATAAAACAAATAGTTGGACCACGTTAAATGATAATCCCACCTGTTATAAAGTTTGTGAGATATTTAGATCATAATCGTAAAAGCATTGCTCTCTTTGGCTAAGTTATACTTGCCAAAATAAGATCTGATTATCTTCTACGACAAGTCATTTGGAATTACTTTTCAATCATTATAATGATAAAAACTTGTCCTTTTTAGTAATTTACTTTTCCAAACCATCCTTTATAAATGACAAACCAAATACATCCCCGTTTGTGTTATCCGTCTAGAATTACCAACCAAACAAAATAAGTTTGTCATTTGGTGTTAACCATTTGTTGATTGGCGTTTGCCTGTTTGGCGTTTTCCATTTGAAATGGGACCAAACTAGCGCCAAGTCTCAAACACTTGAAATCAATTTTAAGGGTATGCATGCTATTAGATGTTTTGTTCAGCTATTTATATATTTCTTAAGGATATAAATGCAATGCTGAATATTTTACAGGGCCTGCCCTGAGCTGATGGGGGCCCAAAGCGAAACTTTCAAAATGGGCCCCCTATACATAATGTAAAAAAAAAAAAAGTAAATGTAACAAAAAGTTGTTGCCACCAAGATTTGAACCAAGGACCTATAAAGTAAAAGTCTAACACTATAACCACTACACCACAATATTTTTATGTTAAAAAAAACACATGCATGATATATACTAATTATATTGTAGATAGATCTATGTTGGTGCCCCCTTTCGTCTGGGGGGCCTGGGCCATCGCCCGGCCTGCCCTGGGTGTAGTGACCCGCTCCGCCCTAGCGGAACGCCGATTCCAAACGGCAAGTACAACGACTCAAACGAGCCGTCGACCCGAAGAGTTGCTTCGTCCCGATGAAGTATCGATGCGAATCGATGCAAGGCTTACATTGGCCCGACAGGATGAATCCAGACTTAGACTTTCAAAGGCGCGCTCGGAGTATCGCTCGGCCGATGCGAACATCGCTAAGGTGGGTGGCTCCGATGAACCCGTCTTTGCTTAGCCTATGCACATAATAATGCGGACACAAACACGAGAATCGCTAGGCGATAACATCTTGCATGCTAATAAATGACCCAACGCACCTAGCTAAGGGAATAATCCCAACTTGTATGCTTGTATAGAATATGGAAAGTAACATGGAAAATACGAGAACTCTCGCCCGTGCTCCATGCTCGTGCTACGGCACAAGCCTACGTTGATGCTCCCTATACGTCCAAACAATCAAACAATGAATGGGTTACAACAATGAAACGGAAAGACTATCAATATAGTCGCACCGTGTAGATTATAGCAACATTGAAAGGCTATGGGACCGATGGGTCGCCAAGGCGACTCCCATACGAGGAGTCGTGTAATGTATAAATGAAAGAGCAAACGAATAAGTGAATCAACGAATGAATACGTGAATGAATCGATGAACTAATGAACAAATGAAAGAAAGAAAGGAAAGGAAAGGAAACTTGAAAAGATAAGAAAAGAAAGAAGGATTAGCGACAGGTGTGACGGGCACGTGCATCGGGGCTCGCTACCCGCGCTGCACGGACGCCAACCTGGTCGATAACGTAAAAAGGCTAAGGGTTAGCCTAAGGCTCAAAGACAGCCATTAAGTTAAAATGATAATAAAATACGAAATGGTCGTGGACAACGGCACGAGCGAGGGGTGGCGTATGCTGTGACCGTGAAAGGGGATTCCGCGGCATGATCAAAGGGGGGATATGCCGGCCTAGGCGGATCCAAAAAGGGGCTTACGGGCTTAACTGGGGGAGGCTTGGCCCCAGGAGACGTAAGTGCAGGATATTTTTCAAGAGACTATCAGGGTGTACCAGCCGCACGCCATGATAGGTGCGAAAATGCCAAGGAGAAAGTCCAGGATGGCTTGTGGTGCCAGCGACCGATGCATATAGATTAAGTGGGCTTTGCTGGTGGCAATCCACGTGCAAGTCCTTGCATTGAAATCAGAGTAGTCTAAGTTAAAAGTTAAATGAACAAGTGCCTACTGAATGACTTGAAATGTGCCACTCCAAAATGATAATGAGTACAAATGAGTTAAAGAATGCGTCTACGTTATGTTATTACACATGAACTGTTGTCTAACTCGGTTTGCTCTGAACAGGAAAGGCCGGACGGTAAGTATGGGTAAGTTGTGCATGTATTTCCATGCGACACTTGAAGTCGGTAACACGGGATAGGTTATATCATATGCCATGTAAATGACCCTAAGGCAAGATTAGAAAGACAATGAATGATAGAGATGCACACAAGTAAATGGAACGTGTTCGGTAATGATAGTGATTATGGGTGAGCTAGTCTCCCCACCAGTGCATAACAATGTACTGATAACCCCACAGTCTACTTGCAGGATGCAGGAGACGCCGGCGGGTGCGGAGCTTCAATCGAACGTGCTAAGGCGCGGAGCTATCTCTGGGCCTTGGAGCGTTGCAAGGAGCTGGAGCACCATATACGGGACATAATGTATCGGAACATCGCCATGAATCATTCCATCTTGTAAGCCACTTGGCACGCCTTTTATGTTTCAGAGAGAGAGAGAGCTTGAGCGACTTGTAATATCGGCCTAGCGCCGCTTGTAAACTTGTTGAATATCAATAAAGAATTTGGTTTCGCTTCAATTGTGTTCATTTATATTCCGCTGCAAATGGGGACACTCTGTGCGACTCTGTGGCCTAGAACTCAAATCGGCCGTTTCTGGACTTGGCCTTGCACGGGCGCAACCTAGGCCCGTGCGGCATCACGCCTTAGCGAGGACGATCGCTCCTACGGGAGCGGGGCGTGACAGATTGGTATCAGAGCACGGCTTTACGTCCTTGGACATCATTTCGATTCTCTCAGTTTTGAAAGCTCGCGTTGGAAACAAAAGAAGTGTATGCTCTCTCTCGTTGTGCATTGGGATGTTCCATACAATAAGTCTAATATTGCGAAAGCTCGTACGAGTACTCGGTTGCACGGGACCGATAGGCGATGGCCTTTGTGCCACTACGACGGACTTGATAGGCGATGGCCTTTGTGCCGAACCACGACGGACTCGAGTCGGACGAAAAACTAAATGCTAAGAGTTAGCAAACGCGAGGCATGCTTGAATAGGCTTACGTTGACGATAACAAACGGGTACACGAGACCGGAGTATTATTCGAACGGGATGGTTTTGCACGCAGCCTTTTGGCTAAGTTGTGCGGAGTATCGCGCACCTAGACCCTTGGGTGCAAACGAGTTGCGAACGAGAATAAGTGAGCGTGCAAACTTGAATGTGGTCCGAACGGGATGGTTAAGCGGTACAACTTAGTCCGCGTGTCGCGCACCTCGACTCTTGGGTGCCATCGGGTTGCGAGCGATATCAACGTATCGCTCGATCGAGAACGGAGATACACTTTGAGTGTGTATCGATAGGAACGTTATCGAGTTAACGCTTAGGCGCACTCGAAGGATCGATTTGGACCTTGAGGATTATTGCGAACGACTTAATGCGTCGCAACAGCGCGAACGACTACGCTAGCGATTCGTTGAACG
This sequence comes from Iris pallida, assembly GCA_029216955.1. Lineage (NCBI taxonomy): Eukaryota > Viridiplantae > Streptophyta > Magnoliopsida > Asparagales > Iridaceae > Iris > Iris pallida. The sequence continues at coordinate 34,971,310 of JANAVB010007399.1, forward strand.
AATCGATAAGACGTCTTAGCGCATGGCGCAAACGTGATTGAGGATTAGACCGTATGGCTTGAACCCGAGTGGTGTATGTGATAGGTTCGGAGAAGAAAAAAAAAAGAATGTGATTGAGGACTAGATCAGATGGCTCGAATCCGAGTGGTGTATGGACGTCTTGGAAATAGTTCGAGCGAAATCGAGGATTACGAGTATGTCGGCGAGGCGATGCGGTCGCACAAAGCCTTAGAACGCGTCACACTTAGTTGGTTGTGACTTCGATTGTCCCGAGCGAGATGTCGCTCGGACAACTTGTCGTTAGACAACGTGAGTTAGAAAACGACTCGGAACGACAGAGGTAAATGAATGGTCTTGATCGAGGAAACTTAGAGGATTGCGCGTACAATCTCGGATTGATTCAAATGAATCGCGACTTGAGTTTGAACAACGATCTTGACCCTAGCTGGAGAGATAGCGGTCGAACTTGATCTTGAATATCGAGGAAATTGTGGAATATCCAACTCGGACAATAGCATCAATGCATGACTCGAAAATCGGTTGCAAAGGAAGATCGTCAGGTTACGCATATCGTCGATGGTATTGAGGCGTATCGAAGATCGATATGCGATAACTCGGGGGCACTCCGACTCGGCGAATGACGATCATGCAAATGTCATTGTTCCGTTGGATGCTATACTTGGGTCGTTAAGGATGTGTCGAGGAAAAGATAAACTTGGCTCGAGGATGAATGACGGTCGGACTATCAAATATAGACTTGGCTTGGATGAAAACGGAGTGCTTGGATTTACTTCGTTGTCAACCACAACGTAGACGTTCTTGCCTTATGCGAGCGCAACCCCAGCCTCGCACATGCGTCGCGCCGACTAGGACTATCATTTCGTGTGAGCGCTGGTATGGTGATTCATACAGCGGGAGTGATCGGTACTCGCCTGGCGTGGCAACTCGTATGCTTCGACTTGTGGTTTGACACGAAGGAGACTTGAGGATGAATTGTGTGTTTGAAGAGTTGAACTTGAGGATTGAGTAGGTCCAATCTGCGTATCGAGAATGAGTTAGTCTAAACTCAAACAAGAGTTACGCCCCGATGAGAATGATTATTCCGCGGGAGCGTTGCATGGTGATTCATGAACCGCCGTGGATAATCGGACTCGCGTGAGATTGGGGCAGAACGTATTGTCGAGCTGGATGACCTCGTGATCGAATACATGAATTGGTTTAGAATTGGTGATTGAACAGATTTGGATGTTGCAAAATGAATGCATCTATGCGAACTAAGTGATCGTGCTCGATGTTTAGGAATCTGAGTGACACGAGCTTGGGTAGAAAAATCCCGCACCACCGACTTTGGTTTGACCCTAGGATTGGGGTCAGTGTTGGCATTATTGTTGGGGAACTATGATTCCAATCCTGACATTGACTTAGCCTTGAGAATTGGCCTAGCGGATAGGCGAGACGCCCCTGTTGCAAGAGTTGCAAACAAAGGATTGAGCTTGAGGATTGACATGGATTGAAAGAGTGGATCAAGAGTAGGAAACCCTGCTCACGAGACTCGGCTGATATGCATATATCTCAGGAACGCTTGAGTATGTGCACGATGCGACTCGAGTGAGAATGACAAACTCACTATCCTGCGGCTTGGCTGAATACATGTATTTTGGGGACGCCTGAAATGCGTGCACGATCCAACCAAGTGATACGCTGAGTTCTAGCACGACTTGGGGAGTGAACGAGTGTCGTGAACGTAAAATCGTGCTAGTTAAAAGTTGGTGCAACGAATTGAACCATCGATAGGAAGTTATGCTCGACGATGGTGTCGTTCTTGGTCTTGAATCGGACGGAAATTTCGTAGACTTGGTCGACTCCGCTAAGGAGAAGTCATAATGATTTCATAGACGAAAACGCTTGAGAAGCGAATCAAGTGATCCCGATAATTGAGGTAAACGAAAGTGAGTTGCCTCAATTACGACCCACGCATTTGGCAAAATCCAGCGTGCCATGTGCAACTACTCCAGTCCCATGACACGAAGAAATAGAAACCAATACGAAGAAACGCTTGAATTGAAAAGATAACATCAAGTCTAAAATGAACGAGAAGCTATTCAATAAAAATCGACCAAAACGTATACGACACGGAACTTAGAAAGAAACCGAGTGTCGTTCGATGCCATCGAACGACGATGCATAGGAAATTGTCTAAGGTATGTACACGGTCCGAGTTAAGGAATGGTAGGATGACCTGCACTCAGGAAGTCTCGAGGACGAGACTTGTTTTGAGTGGTGTATTATGTAGTGACCCGCTCCGCCCTAGCGGAACGCCGATTCCAAACGGCAAGTACAACGACTCAAACGAGCCGTCGACCCGAAGAGTTGCTTCGTCCCGATGAAGTATCGATGCGAATCGATGCAAGGCTTACATTGGCCCGACAGGATGAATCCAGACTTAGACTTTCAAAGGCGCGCTCGGAGTATCGCTCGGCCGATGCGAACATCGCTAAGGTGGGTGGCTCCGATGAACCCGTCTTTGCTTAGCCTATGCACATAATAATGCGGACACAAACACGAGAATCGCTAGGCGATAACATCTTGCATGCTAATAAATGACCCAACGCACCTAGCTAAGGGAATAATCCCAACTTGTATGCTTGTATAGAATATGGAAAGTAACATGGAAAATACGAGAACTCTCGCCCGTGCTCCATGCTCGTGCTACGGCACAAGCCTACGTTGATGCTCCCTATACGTCCAAACAATCAAACAATGAATGGGTTACAACAATGAAACGGAAAGACTATCAATATAGTCGCACCGTGTAGATTATAGCAACATTGAAAGGCTATGGGACCGATGGGTCGCCAAGGCGACTCCCATACGAGGAGTCGTGTAATGTATAAATGAAAGAGCAAACGAATAAGTGAATCAACGAATGAATACGTGAATGAATCGATGAACTAATGAACAAGTGAAAGAAAGAAAAGAAAAGGAAAGGAAACTTGAAAAGATAAGAAAAGAAAGAAGGATTAGCGACAGGTGTGACGGGCACGTGCATCGGGGCTCGCTACCCGCGCTGCACGGACGCCAACCTGGTCGATAACGTAAAAAGGCTAAGGGTTAGCCTAAGGCTCAAAGACAGCCATTAAGTTAAAATGATAATAAAATACGAAATGGTCGTGGACAACGGCACGAGCGAGGGGTGGCGTATGCTGTGACCGTGAAAGGGGATTCCGCGGCATGATCAAAGGGGGGATATGCCGGCCTAGGCGGATCCAAAAAGGGGCTTACGGGCTTAACTGGGGGAGGCTTGGCCCCAGGAGACGTAAGTGCAGGGTATTTTTCAAGAGACTATCAGGGTGTACCAGCCGCACGCCATGATAGGTGCGAAAATGCCAAGGAGAAAGTCCAGGATGGCTTGTGGTGCCAGCGACCGATGCATATAGATTAAGTGGGCTTTGCTGGTGGCAATCCACGTGCAAGTCCTTGCATTGAAATCAGAGTAGTCTAAGTTAAAAGTTAAATGAACAAGTGCCTACTGAATGACTTGAAATGTGCCACTCCAAAATGATAATGAGTACAAATGAGTTAAAGAATGCGTCTACGTTATGTTATTACACATGAACTGTTGTCTAACTCGGTTTGCTCTGAACAGGGAAGGCCGGACGGTAAGTATGGGTAAGTTGTGCATGTATTTCCATGCGACACTTGAAGTCGGTAACACGGGATAGGTTATATCATATGCCATGTAAATGACCAAGGCAAGATTAGAAAGACAATGAATGATAGAGATGCACACAAGTAAATGGAACGTGTTCGGTAATGATAGTGATTATGGGTGAGCTAGTCTCCCCACCAGTGCATAACAATGTACTGATAACCCCACAGTCTACTTGCAGGATGCAGGAGACGCCGGCGGGTGCGGAGCTTCAATCGAACGTGCTAAGGCGCGGAGCTATCTCTGGGCCTTGGAGCGTTGCAAGGAGCTGGAGCACCATATACGGGACATAATGTATCGGAACATCGCCATGAATCATTCCATCTTGTAAGCCACTTGGCACGCCTTTTATGTTTCAGAGAGAGAGAGAGCTTGAGCGACTTGTAATATCGGCCTAGCGCCGCTTGTAAACTTGTTGAATATCAATAAAGAATTTGGTTTCGCTTCAATTGTGTTCATTTATATTCCGCTGCAAATGGGGACACTCTGTGCGACTCTGTGGCCTAGAACTCAAATCGGCCGTTTCTGGACTTGGCCTTGCACGGGCGCAACCTAGGCCCGTGCGGCATCACGCCTTAGCGAGGACGATCGCTCCTACGGGAGCGGGGTGTGACACTGGGCCAGGGCCGCCCCTGATATTTTAGAGGATACACAGGCAAAAAAACAAAAGGTAAAACTCAGCTATAAAAAGCTAAACTTACAGCACTTACGAAATTGAGAAATAACATATGCTTTAAAATATTATTGAAACGTAAAATAGGTTCAACAATAGAACGAAGCAAAATATAATTCTCTGGAAAGATCAATACTTTATGGTAGATCCTCCTTTTCCTATAATGCAGCCACACGAGCTATTTGGAACAATAAGCCTAACTTTAGATCTGCTATCGACATCATTACTCTCTTCAGCCTGTAAATCCAAAACAAAAAAAACAAAAAATCAAACTAAAGTCTCGATGATCTGCATATTGATACAAATTTAAAACTATATAATGGCACATTACCTCACTCAGCAATTTCTCAAGGATCATTTCCATCGCCTTAACAATTTCATCAAACCCTCCAGAAATCATAATTATTCTGTCCGATGTCCCTGGAAAGAATTCTTGGCTACGTGACAACTGAATACGAGCTCCAGACTGCGTCTGGAACTCATTTATGGTAGCTCCGCCCTTCCCGATGATACAACCAGCAGCGGTATTCGAGACGAGGAACCTCAAGTGAGTGTGTTTCTCCTTGTCATCTGAAACATAGTCATCGCAAGTTAAGCATTTAGCAAACAAGATACAGCAGTAATCATGGGGTAAAAAACAGACCGATTTAAATAAAACGGCACTCATTTTAAATGAGAAAAGCAATACACATGAAGGTCATTAAACAGAAAGCAAATCCACCCAATAACATATGCACTAGGTCATGTAGGGATTAACGATACGTAACCTTTAGGTTAAGGTTGTGTTTGCAAATTTTGTAGTAGTTAAAGTACCATATTGTTGTCTATACAGTGTTCTACGGAACAAGCAGCCGCAACCAAACAGAGAAGAGCTCCGAACACGAAAAGATCTAAGGCTCGTAACTGAACAGTACCTATAGTTCATTTTTTTCGTACGGCATCCGTCCTATTAACTACAGCTCGATTCCCAAACATAATGTCCATAACAATAGGACCGCAAAGTTTGCAAATATCAAGTTCTCAATGCAAATCTGCCACCAAGTATACAACAATAATCCGATATTTGATAATATTCTCGAAAACAACAGACCCACATTTCGCTCTTGCGTCAAATAAGAAGAGTGTGTTACATTCGAGACGGTTAATAATTTCACTCCAGGTTTTTTTGGATATTGATAGAATTTTCACTTTTAAGAATATTAATTAGATTGAACTAAAATTTTGGAGTTAATGGTTGGATGAGTAAAATCTCGGTATTATAAATCGACGAGAGAGAGAATTAAGATTTTTTTATGAGATCTGTAAATAAATAATATAGATGGGATGGGATGGGAATCATAATAATAAACCTTGAGATTGAGCGTGATGAGAAGGAGATTGAGGAGATCTGGAGCGCTGGGATCTCTTGGGAGCAACCTCCTCTTCTCCGGGAGACGACACGTACTCCGGCGATTCCATCTTCTCCGGTGGAAGCGGCGTCGAGGATTGGCGGCGGCGGAGGCGGCGGCGGAGGTTGAATAGGCGGCGGCGAGTAAAGCGAGGTCGGTCACACCATTCGCAGCAAATGCTTTGCTTGTGGAAGGAGGAGGAAAAGAGAGGATTTTGAGAGTGAGTGAGAAGGCTTCACCCGTTCCTTCGCTATTTTAGGTTTAACTGAACTGCCCTTTTCCTCTCTTCTACTCTAGATAATATATTCTCCAACCGACCCCAAGCCCAGCCCAGCCCAACTTACTCTCTCTCTCTCTCTAACTTCTTCTCTCTCTTATTATTACTAGTAGGGGTGAGCATTATTCGGTTTTGAACCGAAAATCGAACCGAACCGAACCGAACCGAATAAGAGATTCAGTTCGGTTTTAAAAAAAATCGGCACGGTTTCGGTTTTGAAAATACTAAATTTTCTTATTCGATTTCGATTTCGGTTTTGGGTTTCGATTTCGGTCCAAAACTGAAAACCGAATAAGAAAATTTAGTTTATATATATATATATATATATATATATATATATATATATATATATATATATATATATATAGGTATATACTATAGGTATATAATAAATATAGGTAAATTATAAGGGCACAGCACATTTTGATCGGGGCTGTCCAAGTGTTAGTTTTCCATTATTTACAAGTTTGCCACTGAAAAATTACTCAGGGCTATCCAAGTGGTGGGTATAAAAGATAAGTCTTATAATTTTTGTTTTCTTCCTCACTCTCCATTCCTCACAAGAAGAAGAAGAACAAGAACAAGAACAAGAAGGAAAAAAAAACAAGAACAAGAACATCAATTTTTGCAAACCTAGTTTATTTTTATTTTTTGCTCTCTTCTAATTTCTCAGATCTCTTTCTCCAAACCCTACTTTATTTTTCTTCTTGTTTGGGCATTATGGATGAAATCCTAGTTGTAGAAGTTATCAAATCTATCAAATCTATTAGTCCATTAACCAATTTTTCTTTATTAATAGAAGAATTATGCATGAAATCCTAGTTGTAGAAGAAAACTATGGAAGAAATCCTAGTTGTAGAATAATTGGGTTCATATCAGGACTGCCACAATTTCTGACAGTCCTAGAAGTATTGAGGACTGCCAGAAATTGTGGCAGTCTTGAAATAGACTCGATGTACAACATGACTGCCACAATTGTTGGCAGTCCAAGAAGTAATGAGGACTGCCAGGAATTGTGGCAGTCTTGAAATAGACTCGATGTACAACAGGACTGCCACAATTTCTGGCAGTCCTAGAAGTAATGAGGACTGCTAGAAATTGTGGCAGTACTGAAAGGGACATGCTCCATAACAGGACTGCCACAATTTCTGGCAGTCCTAGACATATTGAGGACTGCCAGAAATTGAGGCAGTCCTGAAAGATACTTGCTGTACAGCAAGTTCCTTTCAGGACTGCCATAATTTTTGGCAGTCCTAAAGTCGACATTCCCGAATGAAAAAACATGTCATGGTTTATTTCAATCTTGATAATAGAGTGAAATATGCATTTTAGAATTTATTTTCATGCATTCTTTGTGAGGAAAGAAGTATTTAACCTTTATTTCCATACATTTTAGGGTTTATTTAATTTTTTGTATGCCATCGAAATTGGGAAAGAGAAGGAAACTAGGGTTTTGATGGAGATGGTGATGATGGAAATGGTGGAGAAGAAGAAGATGATGATGATGAGAAAAAAACTAGGGTTTTGATGAAGATGTGAGAATGGAAATGGTGGAGAAGAAGAAGATGGATAGAAGAAGAAGAAGAAGTGTCACGCCCCAGAACCAGAATACTGGCAAGTAGGGACGAACCAGGCCAGCTACGTATACCAAAGTACTCCAGTACTCCGAAATAACGTATAAGCTGTATAGATGGGGGTTACTACTACAAGCCAACAGTCGATCCTAGGTCAAGCAATCCTAGGTATCTCAATCACAGGAGTAAACAATGTACAAGAAGTAAGATCAACTGGAATATAAAATAGTAAAGCGTCCCAAACTATCATATATCAATGATCATGAAGCTAGTAATACAGAGTAAAGACTAGCAAGAGTAATAGTCATACATGATAAGCTCTAGCTATAGTCTAGAATACGCAAATCATGTTCTGGCCCGTAGGCTAAATGTCAAGTCCAAAATACGAGCTAAACACGTGCTTGGAGGCTAAACGCCACAAAAGAATAATGTACATAACTAGTGGGAGAATGAAATAGAAAACCCACTGAGGTACTCTGGTGCTCTGGATAATCACCAACGAGTGGAAGGTACGGAAGATCCTCCGGGCTCCTCTATCAGATCTGGCCAAACAAAACCAATGGGGTCAGACCCCCAATAGCAAGTACCACAAAGGAAGCCAAACTATGAACTAAAACCAGCATGCAAATCATAGCAATGGATAGAGAGAGATGAGTAAGTACTAATCGAGACTCGTACACTACCAATGCACTTATCCCGAAAATAGAAGGACAATATATAAAGCAACATGTAGCATAAAGTAAAGGATATGTGACGTAATATATACTGTGTACATGTAAGAAAAAGGAAGCATGTGAACATGAAAGATAAACTAGACATGTGAGCATGTTAAGTAGACGGAGCATGTGAGCATGTTATGTAACTGGAGCATGTGAGCATGTTAAGTAACTGGAGCATGTGAGCATGTTATGTAACTGGAGCATGTGAGCATGTTAAGTAACTGGAGCATGTGAGCAAGTTATGTAACTGGAGCATGTGAGCATGTTATGCAACTGGAGCATGTGAGCATGTTAAGTAACTGGAGCATGTGAGCATGTTATGTAACTGGAGCATGTGAGATAACTGGAACATGTGAGCATGTAGGGTAACTGAGACATGTGAACATGTTAAGATACTATATAGAACGACAAATGATAAGATGACTTAGGAACTATTCTGAAATCCAAGTTACAACCCGTAAACCAAACAAGGACCGGGGTTGTAATCCTTCTCCTGAACAGAACTTTAGTATCTAATCATTTACCGGCAAAAGTAAAGCATAAATAAAGATGTACTGAAATAAACAAATCCGGACACTGCCTAGACAAACTAGACTAGACTGGACTCCATACAATAGTCACGGCCAAGCAATGAGTACGGCTTTATACATTAGCTAACTAGGGTTGTCACAATCCTAATTACTAACAAATGCAAGTTTGAGAATTCCAAGTCCGGTTACCTGCCTGCTGCCACCTATTGGTCATGCCGGAAAGTGATTACAAGTGTGTCTTTGTGCTCCCACGCGACGGTGAAGCTGGGAGAGTGCTCATCTCGACGGATAGCTCCAAACCCTTAAACTAAATGTTATAACGACCTAGACCAAAGGCAACAGGTAACTGGGAAATCCTCCCCACCCATGTTCTAATGATCAATCTAGTTATATAATCCTTACCATTTTCTTGGATTCTGGGTGTGGCATTCCGCAGAATCCATCCTAGACATGAGCATGCAAGACTGGACAATAACGAGAATGTGCACCATAACAAGCCACAACAAGAAAATATCATAAACTGGAAGCTGGTAGTGCGCTACGACGAGCCACTATAGGGAGTGCGCCATGACAGGCCACTATCATGTAAGCAAAGAAAAACCTGTACAAGAGTGCACCACGACGGGTCACTATCTAGTAAGCAAAGAAGACATGTAAGAAAAGTACGCCACGACGGGCCACTATCATGTAAGCAAAGAAGGCATGGCAACAATTAACATAGCTTGTAAGAAAGAATCTATCAAAGACATATCATGGCATGTGGGAAATAATAATTAAAGCTAAGTACATTTCATAGAAAATGATTGAACATGTGCTAGTGTCAAGTGTATATAGGGTGTACAAGCATTCTCTAACTATACAAGATCATCTAATCATGTTAAGAAATCATTACAATCAAAGAAAATATCAAAAACGGACAAAAAGGGCAGAAACGGACAAAACAGACTAAAACAGCATAAAACGGCATACCGGCGGTATACTGCGGCATACCGGCGGTATACCGGCCTAAAGACAGAAGGTTTCTGGTGCAAAAAAACGGCATACCGGCGGTATACTGCGGCATACCGGCGGTATACCGGTTTTTTCAAACAGCAACAAAATTCAGAATTTTGCCAAAACTTGTTTCGGCCATAAAAACTTCGTTTTAAATCGAAATTCGGATTTTTAAAAGTCAAAATTGAATAGAATTGAATTTCCTACAACATGGAAGTATTAGTTTTTACAAATCAAAACATTTGATAGATCAATACCTCAAAATACTCCCAAATAGAGGTTTTCGGGATACCGAAACGGGTTCCGATTGCCACCAAACTCAAAATCCATGATATACAAACTATGTGAGGGCCTCATATATGTATATGTGACCAAGATCCATGATGGTAACACTAGTATCACTCTTGATACCAAGTTTTCTACTAAGTCCATATTGGGTTTTAACAGAAAATCAAAACCTTGTTTAAATAAATTTTGGAAACATGAATATATACGAGAATCATAAGGAAAACATATTTTTCAAAATGAGTTTAGAACAATTCTAAGTATTTAATACCAAGGAAAATAAAATGACAACAAAAACATTATGGTTCATGGATTTGGCAAGATGTACTTGCCTAGGTTAAGCTCCAAGCCTAATCTTCTACTCCTCCTCCTAGGGGAGGTTAGACACCACACCCAAGGCCTCAAGGCCAAGCTCTTGGCAAGCTCCAAGGGGGAGAGAGGGAAGAAGAAATGAAGAGAGAGTGAAGAGAATGAAAAGAGGGAGGAGAGAGAAAGTGAAATGGTATATATAGAAGGGGGAATTAATCTTAGCCGTCGGATCGTGATCCATGTGAAGATTTAAGTCAATCCTAACCATCAAAACAAAACCAAATATCCAATGGGTAATAGGGTGCATCTACACTATTCATGAAAATATCTAAACACTATTCATCAAAATATCCAAAATACTATTCATCAAAATATCGGAAACACTATTCATGAAAATATCTGAAATCGAAAATATCTCAAATGTGGAAAATCTGTCTGGACGGTATGCCGTCGGTATACTCCGGTATACTGGCGGTATACCGGCCAAGAAGAAAATTTATAAATTAGGAAAATTTTAAAGCATTACGAAAATCAAGAAAATACGAAATACATTACAAAATACGTATCCGTATATAAATATCGATACTGTGAGACGAGTCTCACAAGAAGAAAGCTAGGGTTTGTGAAGAGAGAGAGTGAAATTTAGAAATGAGAGTGATTTTTGGGGTTTGGGGGGCTATGGGCTTTGGACAGCCCCCTGAGTAAAATATTTTGATAGCCCTAGTAAAAGTTCCTCCCAACCTGGCTAGCCCTAATCCTGGCTAGCCCCGATCAAAAAGATATGTGCCCTTATAATTAGCCTAAATATATCTAGGTATATTTAGTTATTATATATATTAACAAAAAAATCGAATAAACCAAAAACCGAATAAACCGAATAAACCAAAAACCGAATAAACCGAAAACCGAACCGATTTAATTCGGTTCGGCTCGGTTCGATTATTGACCAATTCGGTTCGATTTCGGTTTTGCTTATTCGGTTTCGGTCCAATTCGGTTTTCGGTTATTCGGTTCGATTGGAACCGAATAAACCGATTACTCGCCCCTAATTACTAGCATATGTGCACGTGCCTTGCACGTATTTTAACATTTCTTAATTAGTTTAGGAAGACCAAATGGTAGTCTTCCTAATTACTAAGTTGTCCTTATTAAAATTAATGAACTATTTTTAATTAGTATAAGTATGTAAGGGTATTTTCGGAATTCAAAAGTTTCACCATCTAAATTTTCCTATTATATAGTAGAATAGATTATTATTATTATTATTATTATTATTATTATTATTATATTATTATTATTATTATTATACCTACGAAAAAGGGAAAAAAAATATAATTATTGAAAAATTAGATAAAAAAATAAATTATATTAAAATAATTTTAATATATTTTAATTAAAATTTGTTATAAATACATTTATAGAACATTGGATATATGTTTAAATATATCATATAATTAATTTAAATATAATTTGAATATTGAATATAAGTCACTTTAAGATGTAGTAGCGTCACACACAAAAAAGTCTGGTGATCTTTTGGTACAATTTTCTATGGAATATTACAGTTAGGTACGACCGGACTATTACCAATATGGGTAGTTTTTCTAAAGTTGTATGGAGACAGGAGACCCTTTATGTAGCAGCTATGTATATAGAACATTTGATTACTTATATATATATATGGTGGTGTGGTTGTGTCTCGATATAAATGTGAGGAAAGGGATCCAGGAAGGACAACTCCAAACGTCATGCATATGCATTCCCCGCCATTTAGGTTGGTTCTTGAGGAAGCTCCTCACTTCCACTGCTGGCTGGGTAGAGTGTTCATAGATGAAGAAAATATACTCTAGTGTGGAAGTGGTTAGAGCAAAGGACTTCGTGACACCACCAACAAGATCCAACTGAGTTTCTTTAAAGCGAGTGGACACGGTGCCTTGCTAGCTAGGGGCGGATATATACCATAAGAAAGGTTATTTATAAGGACACATCTAAAATTGATCAGAGTTATCCCATTTCTGGCAGTCCAATTAAACTTAGGACTGCCACAATTTCTGGCAGTCCTAGGTACTTTATGGACTGCCAGAAAATGTGGCAGTCCAGTTAAACACGAGATGGACTGCCAGAAAATGCTGTCACATTTTCTGGCAGTCCATAAAATACCTAGGACTGCCAGAAATGGGATGTGCCATGATCAATTTTGGATGTGCCCTTATAAATAACCCATAAGAAATGATTTGTATAGTGAATGGAATAATATATTTCATTACCAATTGTCACCATATTTTGGTTTGATAGTGAAGGAATCACTACAATTGCTTCTGTAGGCTTTCTTCCACTCATGCCTACCACCATTTTCTTCCCTGGTAACCCAGAACATCGACCCAGGTGGATTCCAACAACAGGAAGCTAATGGAAGAACAAATGTAACAGGAATTCCTCATGAACCGAGAGGAGGACCACACGTCAGGCCGAGGGCTGACATGACGGCTCCATTGGACCCAACACTCCGCTAATGCCGGATCCCACACTTGTCCAATGGATGACTGCTTCGTCAGCCAGCCCAGAACACCCCCACCCCTAGGTCCATAAAAACTGCTGTAGGCCTCGTTTGGTTGGCGGAATCTCCCGGTTGGGAAAGGAAAGTGATTACTTTCCTATGTTTGGGCGTCCAAAGAATTGAGGAGGAAAGGAAAGTGATTCCCAATGGAAGGAAAATTAGGGAGGAAAGTGATTCCATCCATCCAAGGAAGGAATCACTTTCCCACATTGAAGTATTCACTTTCCTTTCCAAATTCCTTGGCATTGTCAAACATCGGAAAGGAAAATCAATAGGAATTAAAGTTTCCCAAAGGAAAGGAAATGACAAGGAATTGATTTCCTTTCCCTTCCATTCCGCGAACCAAACGAGGCCTAAATGTATTACTATGTGTTCCACCTCTCGTCTCTATTTATTGTATTATGATTCATAACCGGTTTAAATAACGATGATACAGGAGTAAACTACAAAACTTAGCAATTGGGAAGAAATAATATTAGCACCCAAAAACAGAAAGAACAAATAGAGAGGGCAGTGCGTAAGACTAATCCATCAAGTACTGCTACAACTCACCATGCAATTAGTTCATTTGCACTCTTCTGATTCACTCATCACCCAGCGCACATGTATTTGGCAAGTTGCACTTAAAATCCACTCTTGCTTCACCAGTACAATCAAGTTGACGGTTGCACAAAATTCGCAGGTTAATTCAACATTTAATGTCAACTAGACAAGTAAAAGATAAATAATTAAACATAAGGACGATACAATGTTCTACACCATTTAACACTGATCCAAGTATTACTCCAAGCATTTATCGAAAGTCATTTTGTTGGATGATAAGAGCCCAAAAATGAAAAAGCATTTCCCACTTTTTCAACTGGGACTGGGGCTACAGTTCTTCTGCTTGGCTTTCTCAATCAAAGGCTTCAACTGCTTCTTCTCCGCAAGAATCTTCAAGAAGTTGAAAAGGAAGGGTATGTAGTTGTGCTTCCTCCTAATGTTCTCAGTTTTCCACTTGTCGAACTTCTCCTCCTCCAAAACGATCTTCTCAGTAACATTCTCGATTTCGGAACTCACCTCGGCTAGCGCTTGCATATCAGTCGGCTGCTGCTGCTGCAGAAGCTCTCTCTTCTTCTGAAGCTCCTTCAGCTCAGCCGTGTAGATCTCCCTTCTGTTCTTTATAACTGCCAAGAGGTTGAACCTGATCTCGCTCTGAGAATAGCGCTCAATGCGTTCCTGGATCACAGGCTGAACCATTCGCAGCCAATCCAGGTCTCCTTGCCCGCCAGGGCATTGGCCGAGGCTGATGGGTCCCTCCTTCAGTCCATCTAACTCATATAATACCCCATCAACAGGTAAGTAGCTAATGAAGTGGTAGACGTCATCATCCTTGTCGGCAACTTTCTGCTCCTCGGGGACAAAAGGCTCAGGCCTCGCGAAACTATTGTGAGCTGCTCGAATAGCTTCGCTGTTATTGATTGCCAAACCTTTAAGTTCCGGTGGGAAGTTCTTTGTGAATTCTTTTAGCATTGAAAGTTCCGGGCCAATATCAACTTCCGTGCAGTTCAGCAGAATAGAAAGAATGGCTTGAGTTGCACAAGCATTGTTTATAACCTGAAAAATAGGAAAGCCAACTAAATAAAACAAGAGAAAATAAGTGGAACAAGAGCTTGATAAACGATTAGGTGAAGTTGTGCTAACCTGTTTGGCAAAAAAGAGATTTGGGTTTGGATCGTTAATCACAAGGCGATCATCTTTCTCTCCCGGTCGCCATTTAAAGAGGAAGATCAGCCCATATACTGGCCTGCAATTACATGCATAACCTAATCAGATGGATGAAGGAATAGAAAATAGAGTAATGGCTGTATTGGAACAGATACTAGACCGCAGACTGTTTAGTGAATCCAAGTCCAATGAATACAACTCTTCTACCTGTCCAAGAACAAAAAAGTACTCAGTTTGCATACAGATTAGATTAGTCAAGGAAATAAATAACAATAAATTAAGATATGAAACTTATTTCCAACTTTACCTCCTAATCACTAACTGAAAACAAAAGCTAATAGAATAATGAGGTCTAAAGCATCAACAGTTTAAGAATCATCTGAAGTTATAAAGCAAGGACACTCTAAAGTTGGTTCCACTTACGAAATGTATGGCACTAGGACACAATAGAGCTCGTACACGGCGTTTCCATACCATGTTGTGTATTGTAACATAGAACCAGTGTTATGTTCAACTTCAAAACTCTTAAACAAAATTAAGCCACTCTAAGAGAGCAGAATAGAACATTCTTCTCCTCCCTACTTCCTTGCCCTTGCCAAAAATAAAAGAAAAAGGAGAGGTGTAATGCAGAAAGCATGCCCACATGCAGATGCTCACACATACAAAAAGGATATTATTGCCTAAGTGTATGGTACAGACGAAGACCGAAAAGAATTAGGATTACATAAATCACAGTATGAAATGTGGGATTTTGGAACATTTGGGCGCGGAAGCTTTTAATGATATGTGAACAATCAACTATTATCAATTTATGACAAAAATTAAATAGAAATGCTGCTAGGTTCTTTAAATTAATTCATTGGATTCATCAAATGACCTATATATATATATATATATATATATATATATATATATTCCCTAATGATGATATATAAAGGCCAAAATTACTTCTAGTTAAACCTAGATCTAGTTTCAACCACAAATCTAATTTGTGTCTCAACTAAGATAAGTTCACTATATTCAATTAATGGACACTAGAATATGATTGATTCAAGTTGAACTCTACTTGTGTACATAAGTCAACTATTAGTCTCTTCATTTTAGCTTCAAATCTACTACAAAGTCCATCAAGCTCATTTTTATATAGATTGCTAATGTTTTTAAACAAGTCATCATAATCCATATCAGTGTTTTAGAAAATTAGGCGAGCTTCTCGCCTCATCGCCTGAGAGCGCCTAGACGTGCCAAGCTCTCCCGGAGAAGAAAAGCGCCACCTGGACATCCTCTCAAATTCCATTTTCATAACACATTTTGTTACTTTTGTAGCTCATGTTCGTCTATCTAAATCTGCCATATATCCCTAACAACTCATCAAAATTGAGTTTTTAGACAATAAACTAAACAAAGTCAAAACAATTCAAATTAACAATAGAAAACAACAAAATAATTTAACAAGATCACAAAGCAGTCTATGAAACACAACATTAAGTTTAAAAACAATAACATCACACATAAGTCATTATGATAGAAGACAAATTGCTCAAATGAAAAAACAAACATAAGATATCAATGAATGAATGTTCCACATTCCTAAATGACTTAACGAATCATTCATCTTTCTACTCAATCACCAATCATTGATCTTCATCATGCAAGTCCAATTATCATCATCAGAAATTAAATCTTCATCCTCATTAATTGATATATTTTGTTCATTTTTTTTCTCTTATGTCTCATCACCCTACGTCTCTTCTTCCTCGTCCAAAAGTCCCAGTGAAGGTAGAGATGGTCTTGAAGGAGATGTCACTTTTGAAGAGGGTGGTTTTGACTTTGAAGAAGAAAAAAAACGCCCAAAAAAATTGTCCCAAAGGAGGAGCTTAGACGAGAGGTATGTCACTCTCTGTTATATGTCGTCATCGCACGATATTATGCCCTTTTCTTTTTCTTTTTTTATGTCTATTTAGTTAGTAACTCGTAGTGTTAAAACTTAAAAAACGCCCAAAAAAATTGTCCCAAAGGAGGAGCTTAGACGAGAGGTATGTCACTGCTCTATTATATGTCGTCATCGCACGATATTATGCCCTTTTCTTTTTCCTTTTTTCATGTCTATTTAGTTAGTAACTCGTACTGTTAAAACTTAAAAAATACTTTGTTATGCCTTTAAAACTTAAGCTTACATCTCTAAAACCAAACAAGTCCATAAAACTTATTATAAAAAAAACTCGAACAAAGTCCAAAAAAGCTACATAAAACACCCAACATACCTAGGCGTGCGCCCAAGCTCGCCTAATTATTCATTCGCCTAATTACCCATTCGCCTTTGGCGCCTTTCTTGCCTAGGCGTCGCATAGAGAAAATACCTCGCATGCCTTTGGATGAGGTGGTGAAACATCGTGTCTCACCTTTTGGGCACCTAAGCACACCTGGGATGCGCCTTTAAGAACATTGATCTTTTTTTTTACTTTAACTTTTAAGTTTTAATGTTCCCTTATCTTTACCTACATATAAAAATATTCATAACCTAGAGCTCTTATACCAGTTTGACACAGACAGAGATCCATAGGAAAGAGGCTTAGTATGAAAATTAGAAATTTAGAGACAAAGAACCAGAGGAATTAGGATCACCTAAATCACTATGAAATTTGGTGATTTTTTGACAATTTTGTATAGGTTTCAATTCCATATTGGATATGAACAACCACCGCTCATAACGACCCACTAATCTGCTGAAGACTACTTTATAAAGCACTAAACCCACTAAAAGCAACCAAAATAGTTTTCAAAAAGATAGCAGAGATTATATAACGATCAAACTTTAGGAGTTCCTTGTCTTAATCAAAGTTTTTCTTTTTATTCTCCTGGATAAAATTTTGCATGTATAGAGATGGGAAGTGACGTCACACCTTATAGAGGTATGAAGTGGCAGATCATTACCACTCAACAATTCACCCCACAGACAATTTTCTATTAATGCAGGACAAGAAGAACAGAAGTATAATGGGAGCGTTGTGAAAGGGAAAAGTGAAAAAAAAAGGTTTGGGGGAAGAAAATAGGGCCACAAAATCCTTTGAATCCAAATAATAATCCAAAAGCTATCATTCAATTAACACGAGTCTAGGCTTATAAAACTTGAGAAGAAAAGCTAAAATTCAAAGTAAACAAATTGGTAAGATGCCATCAATGCAAATCCACCTTCTTTGGGCCTATAATTAATCCTTATAAGTAAAGATGTAATAATGCAAACCTACCTTATTTATCCTATCCTTGAATAACAACCCGAAGATACCATCAAAATCTAGAAAGATACTCAAATCCGGACTGCATTATTCACCCCATCCGGGAAAGAACTCGACCTCAAGCTCTCACTTCACTTTCTTCTAGTAAGTCTGAACGATGGAATACAACTCTCTCAGCAGAATGTCTAGTGGCAGATCCGTGGGGAACACATCTCCCAACTCCTGCAATAAAGGTCAAACAGCCTCTGAGATATTTGGTTCTTTGATCCTGCTCTCATCAAATAAGGAGAGTGCTCGTCACTCCAGTTTTTTTGCTTCATCGCATGGTTGAGGTCGATTTACTAAAGAAACCAAATCTCTCTGGTGGAAGATCTGGTAGATATCCATGGCAACACATGTCCAACTCCTACAGTCAAGGTCGTACGACTTTGATATTTTCTTTAATTATGCTCTCGTCAAATAAGAAAGAGAATATACCACTCGCATTTCTCTGGCTTCCTCCTCGAACGCTTAGCTCGATTGACTAAAGAAACAAAATATAGTATATACTCGTACCCTCACTTATAGTAGGTTTGAGCTTAGGTCTCACCTTCACTTTCACCAATAGGAGGGAAAATTTGCGAAAATCATTCCAGAAAGTATAGGAAATTATGCCATCCACTGTGCATCACTTTTGGTCGTACTACCACAGATTTCCCTAGTAGAAGATGGCCTGCATCAATAGGTACAACGTCACACCAAACTCTATCGTTGTAGCTGTTTCCAATCAAGAAATGAACTAAACATCATGAATCTACAACTATCTAGCAGTCCTTAGCCAATTAAACTTCTACGACTGCAAATGCTTCTAAGTACCAAGTTGAGCTGCTTGACCACCTACGTCGCAAGGAGGCGGAGGGAATCCACGGCTCCAAGGTGTGGAGTGTGTCACGAACGTCGCTGCTTCGCATGACTCCTGTCATCCTTCAACACGGTATTATCTTCCTCTAATGGGTAGTCAATCATAAATAGGCTCACAGAAGTCATCCTAAATAGTAAATAGGTTCACCGTGGTCATCACAAACAGCTACTAACACATTTATACTCAAACATGCCCTCTACGGTGTCATGCCAATCGAGGAAGTCTGTCAGTTCTTAGCTTCCTTGGTACTTGGGTAGATATACCTTGATGCTTCTCAAAATCTTAGACGAGACACAATAAGATCCCCTCTGATGTTGATTGCCAAAAGGGTTCTCTCCAATCCAGGGCCAAGAATTCAAAGTGCACGCGTGAGTTAGGAAGTCAACTCCTCGAGCCATCTTCACTAGGGGTGAGCAATTTGCGGTTTTACAATCGAAAACCGACCTGAACCGACCCGTTTTAGCCGTTCGGGTCGGGTTTGAAATATTCGGGTCGGCAGTCGATTTTGAAATTTTATAGGAGCGGTTGTCGGTTCGGTTGACGGGTTTGGGGGTCGGTTCCCGACCCGAACCGACAACCGAATATATATGACTACCAATCCCTCAGTTTATTGCTCTTAGTGTTCACTACCCTAACTATTTAAACCAAAAAATCCCTAAGAGCTCCACACTCTTTTTTCATTTCAGCCGCCTCTTTGCTTCTTCTCTTCTCCTCTTTTAATTTCAACCGAGAACCGCAGTGGCTCTTCCTCTCTCGAAGCAACGAAGACCAGTGTTCTAAATGGCGTCCGCCTAGGCCGCCTAGGCGGCGCCTAGGCGGTAGGCGGTCCCTCTCCGCACCGCTTTTCGGTAGGCGGTGGAGTAGGCGGCCAACGGAGGTTGGCGGCATAGGCGGAGGTGACGCGGCGTAGGCGGCGCCAATACGGTGCAATACTTAACAAAATATTTTGGCCAAAAAGATTTTTTTAAGTATTATGGGCCTATGGTTCACTTTTACAAAACTAAAACTTTATAAATCTTCGTTCTACAACTTATGTATGGAACACCCTTAAAATATGCATATTATGCAAAAAAAAAAAGTGGCAAACTAGTAAAAAAGTATTCAAAATGTATCGACCACCTAGGCGGCCTAGGCGGTAGGCGGACTCTCTCCGCCGCACACCCGCCTACCGCCGTTTATAACCTTGACGAAGACTCGATCTCGAGTCACTTCACTTGTCTGCACCTGCTCTGTGGCTCTGCCTCTCTCAATCTCGAGTCCCTCTTTCATCCGAGAAGAGAAGTGAGAAACCCTAACATAGTCTCTCTCGATCTCGAGATCTAACCTAGATCTGTCAAGATCCAACCTAGATCTGTCAAGATCCAACATATATCTGTCGAGATCTAACCTAGATCTCTCGAAGTGGGCAATTCCGCTCGGAATCCTTTGTTCTGGTAAGAAATTATCTAAATCTCGTTTTATTTTTTCTGCAAATATTATTTTAGTTTCTAATTAATTTCGGTTATTCGTGCATGAATCATGGAAGGAGAGCCCCTTGTCGTGTTGTATCGAAATTTCGAATATTGTTCTCACGCACTCACTGTAAGTAGCCCTAGCCCGTTACTTTCACTGTTGTCTCGGTTCTGGATTTGTTGGTGCAGGATTTGTTAGTAGGTTTTGGTGGAAACTATGGTGGAAATCGTTATTCTGCTGGTTATGGCATGAATACTGTATGACCCATTTTTCTTTTGCCAACAGTTTTGCATTATTGATATGCCTGTGTCGAGTAACTTATGATGCTAAGACATTATGACATTTTTGGGTATTGAACAATTCTGACTTTCAATTTGTGGCACTTTATGATGTTAAGACATTATAACATGTGGACTTTGCTTTCACCGACTATTAATTAAATTTTAATGTTGGAGTTGTTGCTTCTAGTTAACTTGCATGTATCCATATATCTTGCAGTAAGGAATACAAAGAATTTATGTTGGAGCACGTTGATCTATAGGAAAGAGAATAATTTGTTATGCAGCTTCTTAACATCTTTACTTGGAGGAAATTTACACAGCTATACTTTGCATGTTATGCTCCAACATTGACAGATTTATGGAGACAAGCATGTATCCATAATTACTTTGCATGTTATGCTTGTTGATTTATAGAGACGACATTTACTTTGCACATGTTATGCTTGGACTGAAGCACACTCTCTGTTCTAAAAGGCGTCTGCCTAGACCGCCTAGGCGCCACCTAGGCGCTATGTGCTGGGTGCCCGTCCGATGTCCGCTTAGGCGCCCGCCTAATCCCCCTGAGATCCAACCATGCATGTTTTGGGACTTTATAAATTTTTTTCTACAATTTTTAAAAGATTTTTTTGGATTCTTTTTATTTTTTTAAACCGCCTAGGCACCCGCCTAGATAGGCTAGGCGCTAGGCGGAAGGTGTCCGTCCGACTAGCGCCTAGCACTTTTCACAACCTTTAGCACACTCCAAATTTTTTGTGCCCTTTACTTTTCATGCTATGCTTGGACTGATATTTGGCACTTTCCTTGCTAGCAATTAGTGGCGAGGCATTCGTTGCAGCCGGTGGGAGGCATTCGTTGCAGCCGATGTGAGACATTTGTTGCAGTCAATGGCGAGGCATTCGTTGCAGTCAATGGCGAGACATATTTTGTCATATAATATGATTTTATATTTCGTTTGATATTATAAAATGTTACTATTTTTTAATAAGAATTGGCGATGATGATATGCCATATAGTGCAGCCAATGGCGAGGCATATATATTGCAGCCATTGGCGAGGCATAGATTGTATCATTAATGATTCTTAAAGAGCCATTCTGAGCCTTTCTTATCCATCTTCGTGATTGTATAATGCAGATTTGAGTCTTGATCATGACAAAGTTCGGTGGCATTTGATACTTGGGCTGGGCAACTAGTTTTGGTCTCTGTGTGCAATAGATAGAACTTTGATTTTTTTTTTTTTTTTACTTTAGAATCTTATCTGATGTAGTTCTTCCAAAGTCTGGATTTTGGATCTTATTTGGCTTGTATAGTTAGACTCTTTGTAGTCTTGACTCTGGACTGTTGTTTTAATTTTAATAGCTATTGTTTAATTTATTTTATAGTTGCTGAAGCTTGGCTGTAAATTTTGATAGCTGAAGGAAAAAGAACATTATTTGTATTTGTAAATTGTAATGAGAAGGAAAGAAAACATTATTTGTAATGCAGAAACTTTGGCTTATAATGGTTTATAAATTGTAATGTATTGTCTGGATCAATTAAAATGTAATTATTTTAGTTCAGGCCAGGCCCTATTTAGAGTTATTTAAGTACAGGCTGGCCACAGGCCCATTAAATCTTTTTAAATGCTAACAAAAAAAATTTAGCATATCCGGTCCATTGGCCCATCAGACCGGCCCACATAACCGAACCGACCGAGAACCAAACCGGTTTAATTAGGTTCGGTTTTGGTCGGTTTTATTAGAACGGTTCGGTTTTCAGTTTTGAAAATAATGGTTTACGGTTCTGTCGGTTTTAATATAAACGGTTCGGATCAAACCGAACCGAAGCGTTGCTCACCCCTAATCTTCACAATTCCTCCTCCAATTAGTAGAATGCTCGTTGGTATTTGGAAGAATTATGGTTAAGCATATCTCGTCCTCAGGCTCCATATACCCTTGAGAGGATGCTATTGGATCTCTCTTGAATGGAAGTTTGAACGAATCTCGCTCCACCACTACTTGCTACAGGACAAAATCGACCGCAATATAATGGGACGTGACCGTAATATGATGGGAGCATTATGGAAGGGAAAATTGAAAGAACTAGATTTTAAGGTAGAAAGTAGGACTCCTAAATCTTTCAATTAATTAATAAGAAACTAAAAGTTATATTCAACTACATTAGTCTAGCTTTTTATAGCCTAACAGAACTTGAGAAGAAACATAAACTTCAAAGAAAACAAACCATTACAGATGCAATCATTGACAATCTACCCAATTTATCTTATTCTTAAATAGAAACCCAAAAATACCATCAAATTTACAAGGATATTCAAATCTAGATTGGAACAGCCATGATACAGTTCCATCACACACACATATATGCATTATATATACACACACAAATACGGCTTTTTGATGCTTATCTAATCACATCTAGCCCTACAGAACACTATAAAAAGGGCATGCTATACGGCTTTTTGATGCTTAGCTAATCACATCTAGCCCAACAGAACACTATAAAAAGGGCATGCTAATGCAACGAGACCCCCACTTACGCAGGGTCGAGGAGGGTCAAGATGTAAGTGGCCTTACCCGATAAATAGAGACGTTTCTGTGACTATGAACATGCATCCTCCAGGATGCAATCAGTAAGCCTTACTGCTGCATCACAGCATCAGGTGACGCCGCACCAGGTGATGCTCTCTAAAAGGGCGTCCCAGTACCTTACCCATATACAGAGAGAGGTTGTTTCTGTGACCCTCACCCAGCAAATCTTGTCCTCGCGCTAAGCGACGCCCTCTTTTAAATATCTATAGGTAATTAACGACACACATCCTTAACTTTATCATTCAAACCTTGTGCACTACCCATCTCCAAGAGATAATGACATGCTCTTTACAATGCAAACTAATAGCTACCCAAGCCCATGTTATCTGCCCATGAGATCGTGGAATCAGAAGGCTTTTTAAGGTTTGTTGACTTAATAATCTTTACTAGTCCAGAACTTAAGAGAAGCCTGCATATGCATCGATACTGACAGAAACAGCCTTGCTAATGCTTGTGATGAATAACCTGATGCAGAATCCAACCATTGCTAAAAGCATAAAACAACAGAAATTTAATTTTCAATCGATAAAAATACAATCAAGATCGCCATCTACATAAATATCACCAAACTGTCATGTTCTATGTCATATTCATGATATCCTACAAAATTAGAACGAATTAGGAAACTTCTAAAAGATCAGTTCTCAATGTTGACAAATACAAAAGGTAATGCAGTACAATGGTACAATAAATGTCATAAGCCTTGTCTAAGAAAGGGGTACAGAATAATGTGTCATAGAATGCAAGGATGCCCATTTTTTCGCTCTTTAGCTTTAATTTGTCATAGAGAATAATGCAATTTCCTGTAGAAAATTGTATGATCTTCCTTCTCCTTCTACTCTTTCCTAGTCTAGTGGGCTCAGAGTAGCTCCATGGTTGCACAAACTAAAGCTGCATGACAAAGACAGGTCTACCTACTGTCAACTGGCCTTCTCAATTTTATGCAAATCCTATCTTGCCATGGCTACCTTGGCAAGGAAATTGGTACCAGCCAGCTCAAAGGGCTGATGTCATATTGACAATTGCTCACAAAAAAGTTCAGTTCTTTTGTGGAGCTTCCTCATGATCCACAGTCAACCCCGTCCAGGGTTCCAGATTTTTTAAGGCTTAAATGATGACAATGATAATGTTGCATGCAAGGTTGTAAAAGGTGCTAGGCGCTAGTCAGGTGGGCACCTGGCGCCTAGCCCGCCTAGACGGACGCAATTCAAAAAATAATAATAATAAATAAAAACTACTGAAATTTGTAGAAAAAGAAAAATAGTCCATAAAACCCCAAAATATACACAGTCGGGGTCGGGGGCCTAGGTGGGCACTTAGTCGGGCATCGGACGGGCACCAGGCGCCTAGGCGGCCACCTAGGCCGACTTTTAGAACATTGGTTGCATGTAATAGAGACAAAAATGTGGAAGACCAGCAAAATATTATCTGCTATGCATGTCACTGGAAGGTCACATGCCAACTCTATGATAATAAAGAAATAGAGGGCAAGAAAAGAAGCTTACTTGAACACCTTTTACTTGCATCTGTTGTATAAGTTCAGTAAAAACTCCTGAAAAAGTTGCCGACTTGATGTAAGAATTTATACTTAATATTCTAAATATTAAACAGTTAATTGTTATCAGTTAACAATAGAAGTACAGAAATTATAAAGTGAACTAATACAAAAACAGAATCATGCATATTTGATAAAACATGTATATATATATATATATATATATATATATATATATATATATTGGAAAAAGGGTAAATTTTATTCCAAAATCAACTCAAACAATCATACAATCAAGCATGGTCACCCACCCTTCAGGTTGCCATAGCAGTTACATCAAATTCTATATTATGTAGAATTCCTATAAGAGGAGTGGTTAGCCCCTCGAAAATACGACAGTTCCGTTCCCTCCAGACATGCCAGACAGAAGCCGCAAGCCGTACTCTAGCGGTCTTGAACCAAACTTGCCCTCTCCTTCTGCGTTCTCGGATCCCAGTGATGATATCTCCAATCTCCCTGCCTGTGACGCATCCTCCCAGCGCTCTGCGGCATTGCTCGGTCCAGATATACCAGGACACCTCACACTCAAAGAACAAGTGTCGCATAGACTCATTGTCCATTTCACAGAGCACACTTCAGGTTGGGCACCTGGATCCCAAAGGAGATGAGTCTGTCCCTCGTCAGCAGCCGACCAAGAAGCAACCGGTAGACACACAGCTGCATCTTACGGGCCAGACCCTTACACCAGATGAATTCATAGTCTGCGCTAGGGGGAAAAGTACGACGCACAAGATTATAACAGCTATGGAATTGAAACTTCCCAGTGCCCTATATATATATATATATATATATATATATATATATATATATATATATATATATATATTCTCGCGTGTGTGTGTATATATAAGTAAAAACTCCTGAAAAAAGTTGCCGACATAATGTAAGAATGTATACTTAATATTCTAAATACTAAACAGTTAATTGTTATCAGTTAACAATAGAAGTACAGAAATTATAAAGTTAACTAATACAAAATCAGAATCCTGTATATTTGATAAAACATGTACGAGTATATATACACACACGCACCAAAACAGCTGCCACTGGTTGTTCATAGGCAACACGTGGCAGCCATTGGTAAAAGGAATTTCCCTCCCAAATCAAACTAAAGAACTTTACTTCCTTAATTTTTCCTAATTTAGTACCCCATTTATTATTCTTATCCTCCATATTTTTTTCTCTCCCTTGAGACAGGCCAAACAATAAAAGCAACATTGGGTGATTTATTGCACTATGTCAAGGTATCCGTGAGGCGCACGAAATTCCTCCTCGAAGACTCGTGCAATCCTTCCCCAAATGCTTAGTTAGATCACTAAGACAAGAATGAAAAAATGTGGAGCAAAAGAGAGAGATTGGCATGTTGAGAACTTCACTATACTAGAAGAGTTAATAAGTTCTTGGATGGTGAGGAACAAATGACGCCCCCCCCCCCCCCCTATGTAGTCCCACGGACTTTACAAAAACTTCTATATAGTCACATAAAATATTTACATGATGAGAATAAATCTAGGACTTCTAGAAATTTAAAGAAGCCTCATGAGAGTTCAAGTGCATAGTTTGTAGTATCGGCCTATATCGATCCGATATGGCCGATACTGATGAACCTTTTAAGGTTTTTCAAGTTACACTTGTTACCATTTGTCCCACTTAAGGTCACATACAAAGCATGTGACCTTTTGCGACGTTCATGTCCTTTAGTATTTTCTTTACCATTTTCATTAAGAAACAATCTTTTTACTTTTTTAAATAAATAATTCCCAAAAAAATCCTCTCCCTCACCCAATCTAACCCTAAACTCCAATCGCGTTCCCACCACTTTTGCTTGACGGAGTTGTGAACATTGACTAACTAAAGCTATAGAGGGGGCACACCACTCATGGAGGAGGAAGCGATCGAGCAACGAGGAGCAGGGGGTGTGGTAGCCAAGATAGGGGGTCTAGGGATAGGGTTTGCGGGATGAGGAAGCAATGATAATAACAATCCAACTTCTAATTGAAATAATAATAATAATCCTCGTGTGCATGCTTGATTGTGTGTATAAGGAAGCAATGTGCAAAATCCTCTAGAAGTCACAGGAAACTGTTTGGTCAACCACAACCACTTCATATCCGTCATGGTTGTAAAAAATCATCTTCAACACAACTCTAGTAGACTTATATCATATACTGCAGTACCCATAAAGTAAATTACTAAATTTACTCATTGTGACGGATGCAGGCTCTAGTTATTGTGATTGTGATCCTCCGCAAAGTTCGGTAAACGATATCGTACATAAGATGCACATTTAGTCACACTTGGTGTTTAAATAACTGTGAGCACATACAACAAAAAATATTGTGGATGAGAAGATTGAAGAACTAGTCAATTGCAAATCCCTTTGACAACACCACCGGTAACATGATCAGACGCTGCAATTTATTGAATTAGCACATCATAGCAAACTATCCACTCCAACAACTAGTTTAATTTGGGCATGCATTTAGTATACAGATTAAGAATGTGGTATCATGAGTTAAAAAAAAATTGTAAATGAAACAACCAGCTGGTATATACATTTAGGCCACGTTTGGTTCGCGGAATTGGAGCCTTGGGAAAGAAAAGTGATTCCTTTCCTTTGCTTGGATGCCAAAGAAAATGAGGAGGAAAGGAATTTGATTCCCAAGAGGAGGGAAAATAGGGGGGAATGGTTCCTCCCACCAACCCAAGGATTCATTTCCCCCCTCTAAGGATTCACTTTCCCTCCCAATTTTCTTGGTTTTTCCAAACACCGGAGAGGAAATTGATTGGAATTGCAATTTCCCAAAGGAAAGGAAATATCAAAGAATCAATTTCCTTTCCTTTCCGCACACCAAACGAGTCCTTAAGTTAATGATCATAAAAAATACAATCATACACAAGGTTAGCAATCTATGGAAGAGTTGAATAAACATATCATCAGACTAGAAAGTGACCCCTTTTAATTTCCAATTAGTGTATCATAAAATTGAGCTCTACGACAATTTCCTTGACATATTAAACTTTGTGATTTCCGAATACAGAATTAGGAATGTAGCACCAAGCTACAGTAACAAGATAACAGATATCTTAAAGAAAAGGTTCAAGATTCTTATATGATAATATAAAAAAACTGTCAAATATAGGATGCTCAATATACACAATCTTACCAGGATCGGACTCAATAGTGCACCAAGACATACTGGATATCTCTGGAAGAAACACAAAATGACAGTATAAATGTGTTGTATTTACTCAGGCAATATGCCAGTTAAAGCTAATCAATCAAAATGTAAAAAATGCTATGCAAAAATTAAAAATATAATATTGGGTTGCCCAAAAGATCGATGACGAGTCCAGACGATCTTATTACCAAAATCAAGTCTATACAAGCATAATTATGACTTTAGCCTTATACACAACCCCATAATGCTTCCCACAGTGATCTTCCATAGAAGTTAATCTCACACTTCAATATAGGGCTACAATCGAGGTTAGCATGTTCAAGCTCGGCCCATTTAAGGTTGGACTTTATCGACCTAGCTTAAGCTCAAGCTTGCAAGAGATGATTCAGCTTGAGCTTCGAGTGGCTCACGAACAGCTCTAGTTCATTTGCGAGCAGATCACAAGCTGCTCAAGCTCCAACCCAGCTCGAGCACAAGCTGGACCGATTGCTTAGGATGGGCTTTCATTTGCCTTGGTCACTTAAAGAATGCCCATACAAGTCAGGTTCTTTAAAGGAACCAACCATCTACATTTATTCTTGTGACAAGCCTTCCAACATTGGTCCCAACGTGATATAGGACTAAAAACTGTTGGATGTTTTCCTTGGAAAGAGCTTCTGCAGATTGTATTGTTGATGGTTTCTCCTAAAAAAGAATATATATATCACTTCTGTATATTGTGACAGGCCTTGTTTCAACCCTTACATCTCCAGACACACACACACCCCAACACAAACACGTAGATATATCAACTGTAAAAGGGGAGTAAGGTACAAAAGAAGACAATGACAAGCGACAACCTTCACCCAAGCATTTCTCCTCTGTTTCACCCATTCCATTACCCACCAGTTTCTCTTCTGGTCTTTCCACTTCCTTTTCACCTTCTTATTTTCTCAACCCTTACTCTCAAAGGTGTCGTAGAGGCGTTCTGACAATTAATAACTACCTTTGGAGGCTTCAATTAGGAACAGCTATAACACAATTGACAGGTTTTCATTTTGCAAAACCCTCCAATTCCGCATAGTACTTCATCTCCATTTTGATTCAGCTTTTACTTCTCTAATCCAGCCTATCAGTGGTCATTTTATTAGGCTTTAGGGAGTCAACTACTTAACTGTTAGTCGAATTGTTTTGGTACTGTTTTGTTGGATTCAATTCCTATTTCCAAATCTGAATTTTAACCTACTAAATCATAGTATATGTATCAACAATCAATAATCCTTATACACTACAGTCCTTCAAAGGTTGATCACATCACAATAATATAATAGCTGATCATATAAATTACCACAAATGTACTTTGACCAAAATTTTCATGGATTTCAAAACCAACTTACTGAATTGAATGTATCGGATATCAATAATCTACATACAATTAAGTAATAGGCTTTTCATATTAAAATAATAGCTAGTAGTCTATGAGCACTAAATTATCAACGTCTAATGATCTTCCCCAATACTCACAAATGTCTATTGACCAACTTTTTCATGCATTTCCACTAAATGTCAAATGTCCATGCTTATACATGACAATCTGGCACTTAAAAAACTTGTACTCTTGGAGCTCTTCTAGTAATCTTTCCACCAAATTAGATCACTAAACTTATCCGGTGTTCTTTCTCCTACATGTATATCATTCAACTATAATGTAGCGATATTTAACCTATTATTTGAACATTAATACTATTTATTTGTTAACTACCTAATAAACAAGGTTATACAAAAAGCTATATTCTTTGCCTGGTCCATTGTAAAAAGAGAGTACAACAAACAGCAACATTATCTCAAAAAAGGAAAATAAAATAAAAATAGCAAAAGCCAACGAAGATACAAAGGCTTTATCCCAATTTTTCAGGCTTGGCAAGTTTAAAAACAAACAATAATTGATCGAAACTTACACAACTAATATACATTAGGTAATCTTCAGAAAATGCTTCGTATAATGCAAAATAAATTTGATTCTTGCAATATTTGTTTGGCTTTGTTAAGGGATAAAATCACCGCATAAGACATGAAAAATAAAACGGCAATGGTTAATAAAATAGAACATAATAAATAATTTTAATGTTAAAAAATGTAATAACTGCAGAACTCCTGAGCTAAATGTATATAGAAACTATCATAATATAGTATAAGAAGAAGCTAAAACCCGTGAAGGGTAATGGCAATAGATGTAGTTAGGACCAAAAAGACAACTGCGAATGAATATATAAATGGATGAGATGTGGATTGGTGTCAGGAGACCAACTCTATTATGATGCTTTGTATAAAATGAACCGAGTGGAAAAGTTTAATCCAACAACGTGATTAATCATTATTTTATCAGATGTAAAATCAAGGTTATATATGCTTAAACATTTACATTGGTTGCACCAAGCTAATAGTATATACAAATAACCCTCCCAATTGTAGTAAGGCTACTGACAGACTGAATCCGAAACAGGACTTTATTGAAGCCAAAGTTGCAAGTTACATGAAAACCACAATAGGCAAGCGACCATACATACTTTTAAGGACAGTTTTTTTTGGGTGGGCATAACATCTACATATTTAGAATCAGGCTCATCCAGGTACACAAGCTTGGGGCAAACCCTTATTGTTCGTACAACAACCCGTTACTTAGCCGCCGCTTATTGGGGGAATGATTGCCAACTCGTCTCTGCTCTTTAAAACCGTACTTTCCGGAGCGTACTCCTCGTTCAGAGCCAATACCATGGAGCTATAGATCTCCTCCAACCTCGGAAACTTGATCAGTAGGCTACTCATGCAGTCCCCGGCCGTGCTGCCACCGGGCACTTCGAGAGAGATCTCGGACATCCCCGTAAGGTCTCGAGCTCTCGCGAAGAACAAAACCTTAACCACTGTCGACCCATCCACATCAACCCCTGTTGGTTTCTGGGTTTCGACCACTTTGTTGTCGGTATTATCCATAGGAGGTCGATCTGTTCGACAGAATTTGAATCGGTAACCATAGAATTAATTCATCACGTTGAAAATTGATTAAAGATTTTTCAATTGACTTTTGTTTTCCTTCATACAAAATATCAAGTTTTTTAGTCTAGAATTGGAGAGTTGTTTCCAAATAATATTCCAGTAAAAAAGAACAGAAGCATATGTGTGAAGTATGTGAACCCTAAAATCGCAGACATGAAAAGAAACCCTAAATAATGATCAAAGGAAACTAACTGTAAGAGAGATGTAGATTGATTACCAAAACCCTTAAAATACGAAGCAAAAATAAGTTGGCGATGGAGTACCTGAAGAGGAAGAAGGGAGGAGGAATAGCGATGAGGACAGGAAGAAGACCTAAAATGTTCTCTCTTCTCTTCTCGTCTCTTCTCTCTCTCTTATATTTTCTTTCGATTATTGCCACCAACATGTTTCATCATCCACTAGAGATGTTTCCTGGGCCGGGCGGGCTGAGAACACGACGCTTTCTGTATATTTGGATTCGGCTCGGCCCATCGTACCAACCTTGCTTTCCTACCAGTTAGGAGCAAATACCGACTCATACCGAAAAACCGACCGAATACCAATTAAAAATATTTCGAAAATCGAACCGAAATTATGTATCAATACCGAATTGCCGATATATATATATATATATATATATATATATATATATATATATATATAAGAGAGAGAGAGAACATTTTAGCTATGGTAAACTTTGGGCGTTTGGCTCCCCCCTCCCCCCGGCTCTTCCGGCCGGTTCCCTGGCCGGTTTAGTTTGGCTTTCCGCCTCTCCAGCGTCCGCCCTTGGCCCCTTCCCCTCCTCCTCACCGGTCTCCGACCAGCAGCGATCCGGCCTCGAGACTCTCACATCGCTCGAGGCGTTGCAGGTGGGCATGTCCCCCTTGGACAGTGTGCCATCCCTCACTTCATGCAGTGTGCCGCACCCTTCTGTTGCCAGCCTGGCCGCTGGGATCGAGGCTCCTCTTGGTGCAGCCTTGGCTACTGTGCCCCCCCCCCCTTTCTGGCGCCATCAACTCTTTAGCGCAGCCCCCGAGTGGGCTTTCGGCACTGGCAGCTCTTGCGCTCAGTGGCTCTTGCCCCTTGGCGCAGCCCACTTACAGGTTCGTGCCCCTGGCTCCCGCGCCCTCTGCGGCAGTGCCCTCCCCCCCGACCAGCCATTGACCGGCGCTAGTGCGCCATCAGCGTTTGGCGCGGGGTCCAACACTATCCGTCCAGCGCCATCCATCGATCTGGTGCGTCCGTTACAGCCAATCATCCCCTCGGAGTCTATCTTTCCGGCGCTGCCCTGCGGCAGGGTGAGCGCACCGTCGGGCACTGCCTCCTCTCATCCTCCTTCGCCGCCCACATCCTCCGCAGCCCCGTCCTATGCCAACAAGCTCAGGCCGGATTGCGCTGCCTAGCACTTTGAACCGGTCACAGACATAGAGTTGCTTGACTTCGAGTTCGACAACTCAGCGGTCAACCAAGACATCATTGTACCCTTTTCCCCGGCCAAAATCTCCTCTCTGTCAGCATTATTCCTGTACACCTTCGTTCTGAAGTTCTTATCTGGATGCCCAAAAATTTTGCGAGTCCATGAAGAGATAGCCATCTGGGGTATCTCTACGGGCTACAGGGTGGCGCCTATGGACCCTAAATACATGTTTCTTCACCTTTCATTTGAAAGTGACCACAAGAATGTTTGGATTAGAGGATCGGGCAGGATCGACAATCACACCATGAAAATCATCAAATGGACTCCAGATTTCAACATCTCAGTTGATTCAGCGATTATTTCTGCGTGGGTCACTTTCCCAAACCTCTTTCATCTGTTTCTCCCCAGCTGTGATGAAGAGGATCGCCAACTCCTTCAGAACGTATGTCGCTATGGCGGAGGAGACTAGAAACCTCTCTAAAGGCAATTATGCTAAAATATGCATGGAACTGGACCTTTCGAAGGACCTCCCCAAACATATCCAAATTTCGCTCGGTAATAAGACTATCACCCAGCGAATTCTATACGACAACATCGTCATCTTCTGTAAACACTGCAACATGAGAGGCCACACCACCGAGCACTGCTTTCGTGCACGCCCTGAGCTGAGGAAGTAGGCTACCCGCAAACTAGCCCCTACTAAACCGACCAAGACAAATCACCAATCCCCTCTCCTACCTCTTTCCAACACCCACACTCGGTTCGACTTGAGTGTCGAATCCTCTCGCAACCAAGCTCTAACCTCCCCAAAGAGGGCCTTAGTCCCCTACAAACCGCAAGCCATCAACCTTTCCAACAAATTCGACATCCTCGCAGCAGAACCTCCAAACACCTCACAGGATACAACCCCCCCCAGGCGTGGAAGACCACAGTGAGTCAACGAATTACGAAAGTTTTAGACATGAGGCTACCTCGAACGCGCAATCTCTGGAGCGTCATACGGAACTTACCAAAAAGGATGATCCTACAAATTCAAAGCAGGAAGCACTCTCCATACCCCTCAAAGAGACAACCATTCACCCATACATGCTTGCCAATATTGGACAGGCCCTAGTGGCCAAGATGAAACAGGTCGTAGATGCTGGATTCATCAGCAACAACAGCTACTTTGAGGCCTTGGTAGAAATAGTCGGAGAAGAGACCCCAACGAGGACATTGACGTCAACAACAAGAAGGCCGGAAAGGATGCAACAACCACCAAAAAGCCAAACAAAAGCAGTGCCAGAGAGGTACCGGCCATGGTCACCCGATCGGCCGCGAAACTCACACCCCCCCCACTCCAACATCCATAATGCATAACATCCTCTCCTGGAATGTCAGAGGACTTGCGAACAAACCCACCTTGAGAAGACTTAATAGTCTTAAGAAGATTCATAGAATCGACATCCTAGTTATTATTGAACCTAAAATCCCTCAAAAGAAAATCAAGTCCATCCAGATGCAGCTAGGGTTCTCCTCCGCTATCGCCGGCTGTAATGATATTTGGATCTTATCCACGACAGAGGTGAAGATTGGCATCATTCATGACTCGAGTCAGGCACTATCGTGCTGGGTTGAACACCCCATGCTCCAACACCGGTCCCTCCTATCCGCCGTTCACGGCAGCTGCGACATCACCGAACGAAAATAGTTTTGGGAGACTCTGAGTGACACCAAATATAACCACATCAACCTTCCTTGGCTCTGTATATGCGACTTCAACGTGGTCACTAACAGAGAGAAGAAGCTGGGGGCCGCCCTCCCCCTCACACCGGCCATGCATGATTTCAACAACTTCATATTCAACTCTCATTTATCCTCCCTCCAGTTCTCCGGCAACGCCTTCACGTGGTGTAATATGCAGGAAGGCAATCGGAGATAGTACTCTCGCCTCGATCGCGCCCTCGTCAACCCTCAATGGTTGGATATAGGGATCATCTCTAATCTTGAGCACCTGAACGCGACAGAATCCGACCACTCTCCCCTTCTCATTCAAATCAGCAGAAACTCGAACATAATCAAAAAAACTTCCGCTTCTTCGACCTCTGGAGTCATGACCCCCAGTTCAGAAATACTGTGGCTGTCGCCTGGAATAACACCGACGCCCTCGACCCCCTCATCCGAGTGGCAGCTAAACTTAAAGCCACCAGAAAAGCGCTCACACTTTGGAGCAAGGCATCTTTCGGTGACATCTTTCAAGCCGTTCATAATGCGAAGGACGACGTCACTCGCATGGAGATTCTGTTCGTCCATGACAGATCTCCAGCGGCTCATGTATCCCTCAACCTCACTAGAGCGTTATTGAAGTTTCGTCTAAAAGTTGAGACAAAATAAAATGTATCCCTCAAACAAGGAGATCCTTTATCCTCCACCATCTTCATCATCGCTGCTGAATCCCTGAGCAGAAATCTGAATAAAATGGTCGGCTCCCACCGTTTCCAACATTACAATACCGTTAGTGGCTGCCCGATCATCACACACCTGGCCTACACAGACGATATCCTCATCTTCTCGTCAGGCGACGTTGGATCTGTAGAGGTGGTCAACTCCACACTGAAGAGGTACACTAGGTGCTCTGGGAAGTGCGTCAACCCTAACAAGAGTGTCATTAACGTCCACCACTCGGCGAACAGAGACCACTCCCTTACCCTCTCAAATATCACCTCTTTCGCTGTTAAGTACCCCCCTTCACCTATTTAGGGTGCACGCTTGTGTATGGAAGAAGTAATGCAGGTATCTTTGAAGGTCTGGTGGGCAAAATCAGAAAAAAAGATTGAGGGTTGGCACAATGCGATTCTTTCGCCTGAAGGGAAGATGATCCTGATCCAACATGTGCTCTCGTCCACCCCATGTACACTCTAGCATCCTGCTCGCTCCTGAAGAAGGTCATCAATTCTTTAGAAAATCTTTTCGCTGACTTCTTTTGGGGGCACTGCGATGGCAAGGATAAACATTATTAGGCCAGTTGGGACACCAAGGCCAGGCCTATAACAGAGGGAGGGTTCGGTTTCTACAGGCTGGTCAACGTTGTTGACGCTTGCTCGATAAAGATATAGTAGAAGCTTCGTGAGAGTCGATCATTATGGGTACGATTCATGAAGGCCAAATACTACAAGCACACACACCCGTCCGTCGCTTCTGCGAATAGCAAACCCTCCACCTCGTGGTGACGCATCCTGATTGGTCGCCATCTCGTCGAGCCTTGCATCCGTCTCCAGCTGGGTACGAGAGTAGCGTCATTATTCTACGAGAGATGGCTCGGAGATGACCTTCTTCACCCTAGCCCGGCCGTACCCCCCAATAGTATGATCAAAGATCTGTACGCTAGCGATGGTGGATGGAACTGGGAGAGGCTCGAGATTGGATAGGGCAGAGGCAGCCGATAACATTCAAGCCTCTGGTATGGAGGTAGGACCGGTCTCCGACTCTCTGAGGTGGACCCTCACGACCCATGGTTCATTCTCTCTAGCATCTTCGAGATGCACGGTTAGAGGCATCGGTGCCCCGCCCCCTATTACTAGGCTTTTTTGGCAGAACTGCATTCCCAAAAAATGGCCCTTCCTGATTTGAAGAGCTCAACGAAAGAAGCTTCCTACTGATGATGCCCTCACTACAATAGGCTTCAGCCTAGCATCTGTGTGTCACTGCTACTCGGAACGTAGGACCAAAAATGCGGAACACATACTTTGGTCCGACGACCTGGCCTCGCAAGTGTGGAACGCTTTCTTCTACAGGTGCGGCCAGAGCCGGGTGGTTGGGGGCTTCAACAATCTTCTGGCGTCTTTCAAAGTCAGCAGACACTGCATGCACGCCCGACCGGACTTCTGGCAATCCCTTTTTAGCTGATTCAGTGCTTTGGGCTTATTGAGCGGGAGTTTGTCTCTGCCTCCCTGCTCCTTTACTTTTTCTTTTTTGGGTATTATTAGAGCCCTATTACTTGTAAAGGCTTCGGCATTTTACGCCTTTTAATGAATACATTCAGGGTTTATATATATATATATATATATATATATATATATATATATATATATTAAACCCTGAATATATATATATATATTATATAATATATATATATATATATATATATATATATATATATATATATATATATATATATATTAGAATGTTGTTCGTGATTAATTTTATACTACTCATTTTTATTTTTATCTTTGTTTTATCAGTTTCTTAGAACTTAGAATGAATTTTAGTGGACTTGAAGTTATGTTAAGAACGCTAAGAATTCAATTTTTGATCTTTTGAGCTTATGTTTTTATGTTCTCATAGAATTTTGAAGTAAATTTTGGTTACTTAAATTTATACTAAAGATTAAACTTAGTGGCCGCATTTGATCTTTTAAGCTCATTTTTAGGTGTTTGTGACTTGTTACATAATGATCTAATAATTTTGATTAATTATTTAGTTGGCAGAGACTTGGATTTGAAATTTAATACTTCCAAAAAAGTATAAAAAAATTATAGGTTAAGAGGTTCATGTTATACTTTAGGGTGTGTTTGGTAGGAGGGAAAAGTGGGAGGAAAGAAAATAGAGGAGGGAAAAGTGAAGGAAAAGATTCATTTTCTCTTTTTTGGTATGGAAGAAAAATATGAAGGAAGGAAAAGTGGAGGGATTACTTTTCATTCATAACCTAAGAAATCCAATCCCCCCAAAAGTGGGAGGAAAAGTGGAAGAAAAAGTAGAGGCTTGTATTAAGTAACAATTATACCCCCATATGAATGTATTATTTAAAAATTATTTATGAAGTCAAATGGTAAATAAGTGTTTTAGTTGAGGTTAGAATTGGTAAACCTATATTTTTTTACTTTCTTTTCTTCCACTTTTTCTTTCATACCAAACAAAAGAAAATGCATCTCTTATCTTTTCCATTCTTGCTACCAAACACAAAGGAAGGAAATGATCTTTCCTTTCCATATGGAAGAAAAATGAATCCTTATCTTTTTCCTTCCTTCCACTTTTTTATCCTTCCTACCAAACACAGCCTTAGAGGACAACAAGATAGAAAATGTAGAAAAATAGTCTTTTTTCATATCTCCAACACTCAACTAGAATGGTCCTTTTATAGGCTTACAATAGAATACCAAAGGACATAAGTTACATGAGTTATGAAACTAAGGGCCATGAGTTACATAAGTTATGGAAGACCATGAGACATCCATATTTACAACACTCCCCCTTGGATGTCCAATGGAATATACCTCGTTAAAACCTTGCCAAGAAAAACTTAATAGAATAAAAACTTGAACGAAAGAAAAAGAGTAGATATTCATATAAAATGCGTAAGCGTGATAAACCTTGCCAAGAAAACCCAGTAGAATAAAAACTTGGTCAAAGAAAAAATAGTACAATATGAGAATTATTGATCACGCTCCCCCTGATATTGGCAAGAGATCCTTTAGTTGACGCATCCCAATATTCTGAATCATCTTTCTGAATATTGTGGTTGGCAATGCTTTAGTGAATAAATCTGCAAAATTATTACTCGATTGTATCTGCCGAACATCAATGTCACCATTCTTCTGTAGCTCGTGAGTGTAGAAATTTTTTTGGTGATATATGCTTCGTTCTGTCACCTTTGATGTAGCCATTTATGATTTGTGTAATACAAGCAGCATTATCTTTATACAATACCGTCAGAGTATTTTTTGTTGAAGGTAACCTACATGATTCTCGGATATGATGAACCATTGTTCTCAACCATATGCACTCTCGACTTGCTTCATGCAATGCCAGAATTTTTGAGTGATTAGAAGAAGTAGCTACTAATGTTTGCTTCACCGAACGCCATGATATTGCAGCACCGCCACAAGTAAAAATATATCCACTCTGAGATCTTCCTTTATGTGGGTCAAATAGATAACCGGCATCAGCATAACCCACAACTTATGATTCTAAATTTTTTGAGTAAAACAAGCCCATATCGGTTGTTCCGAGAAGATAATGTAATATATGTTTAATACCATTCCAATGTCATTTTGTTGGTGTCGAGCTATATCTTGCCAGTAAGTTTACTGAAAATTCTATATCCCATCTTGTACAATTTGTAAGATACATCAAAGCTCCAATAGCACTAAGATATGGTACTTATGCACCTAATACTTCTTCATTATCCTCTCAAGGACGGAATGGATCTTTCTTTTCATCTAACGATCTAACAACCATAGGACTACTCAGTGGATGAGCTTTATCCATATAAAATCTTTTTATAATCTTTTATGCATAGGTAGATTGATGAATAAAAATTTTATTTGATAAATGCTCGATCTGCAGGCCGAGACAAAATTTTGTCTTCCCAAGGTTTTTTATCTCAAATTCTTTCATCAGATAATTAGCAATTTTTGTGAGCTCTTCGGAAGTTCCTACAAGATTTAAGTCATCAACATATACCGCTATAATTTAGAATCCATTTTTAGATCTTTTGATAAAAATACATGGAAAAATTGGATTATTTATATATCCTTCTCTAACAAGGTATTCACTAAGATGGTTATACCACATTCTTCCATATTGTTTTAATCCGTATAGAGATCGTTGTAATTTGATTGAGTATAACCCATTATACATTTTGTTATTTGCTTCAGGCAATTTGAATCCTTCTGGGATTTTCATATAAATGTCATTATCCAATGACCCATATAAATATGCGGTAACAACATCCATAAGCAGCATATCAAGTTTTTCTGTGACTGTTAAACTGATCAAGTATCGTAATGTGATCGTGTCGATCACATGGGGATATGTGTCACGACCCGCACCCGCTTTTCGGGATGCGAGTGCGTGTCCAAGCTAGCTTACGCCGCAGTGTCGGCGGTAGAACGCTGTCAGGATCATGATGCTTACATAAATGATAACTTTATTGCTCATTCACATTTCTAATTTGATTACAACATTTATAAGAATTATATTTGAAAAGAAATACAAAGTCTCACAAAATCTATTACAACAATTTAAGCTATCTAACTAGTTTCTAGATTTTAGCCTGCAAGTACACCCGTGTCTCTCCAATGCTAAGAGTTGTCGCAGCCAACCTAAAAAATGTTAGTTTTCAGTCAGAAATGGAACGAGTACATTCTAACAGCAGTTCCAATAATTTGACAAAATCTATAAAACAATAAGTAATACTGAAAATATGATGGTTGTATAAATAGGGATCACGGTATGAAACATGTGAGTAAAAGTAGGAGATCATGGCAATACAGACAAGGAAGTAACTGAAATAAACGACTGAAATATGAACTATAGTATAACAAGACTACATCTAACTAGTGAGTTGAAATACACTTTCGACATGTAAACGATTAAGGGTAAATCTGATACCTCGCATGTGAAGTGTGCGACTGCTATTATCCACGAAAGACACGAGGGATATTTTTGGGTATATTTACATGTCTACTAATGTACTTTCCCGTCCGACTAGTACCCATAGATCCAAACAGGTCACAAACACGAGAATATATTGGTCACGAACAATATTTAAAGAATCCATAACTACTACTTCGTGTGATCATTGTGTCGAGAATCGCTGTAAGACGAATACTACATACACGAATCATAGAAGTTAATCAAATATAAAAACTATCAGAAATGTACTCGCCTGAGGTCCTTAGCTGCTAAAATCGAATCCTATTGGGTTCGGAATTGCCCAGTTGGATAGTATAGCACGCAAAACCAACGATACTCAACCACCCAGTGCCACAAAAGTTAACCCGCGTAACAGTCTCCGGATGCTGAAACAAACATCACCAACAAGTTTGGTATAAAAAATGTCTAAGAATGTCTGCCCAAAAGTCCATTTCTGAGCACAGGAGCAAAATCGTAATTTTGGACCAAAATGATGTCCGTCGTTGAACCTGCTTTGCACCGAAAAGTATGCCAGAGTCTATGGTCTCTAAAGTTGTCAAACTATATGTCTACGGATCTGGGTTTTCCATACAAATCCAGCCATATATACAAAGTTGGATTCCGACGGGCCGTGCACAAATTCGTCCGTTGGATCGGGTCGCGGGCCTGCCAAAATAGCGTTCCGGTTGATCTTCTCAAAATCGGACCAAACTTGGCATACAGGACTAAAAAAAATAATATGGTCTTGTTGGTGCAAGTTTCATCTCGAGATGATGAACATGCACGAAGTCAAGGGCTAGTTTGCAAAGGGACCGATACGGGATATATCGACGGATACGTCTCGATTTCGTCGCGCACACACAACGAAATTGAGTTTCGTCGACTCCCATACATCGACAACATCTATATGCATCTTTCAATGCTCATGGGTTGTGATCACGTCGTCTGGTTTGTCGGGGCGCACGTCGTATCGAATTTTTTTCCTAAATTTTAGTTTTCGAAAACAGATTTTTTCGAAACTTCACAAATGAATTACTTTCTGTATAGTGGATGTAAATTAAATCTACAATAAGGGTTTTAATCTCCTATAGGTTGTCTAGGACTGCCTTTTTTAATTTCCTGAATTTCTCTATGGATAGACCAATTTTGGTCTTCTAAAACGGGGTCGCGACTGCCCTGTTTGCAAAACAGATTTTTGTCGATGTTCGCATCAATTTCTTACAGGCTTTTAATCTATTTTAATTAAAACTAATTGATGGGATAAATAGACGTATAGTTTGGGATCATACTAGAAGAAATAGTTCATAAAACTAACGAGCGAATGCGGAGAAATTGAGTGACGAAGTGTCGTTGCTGCCTCGCATCTGCTGTCAATGGCTGCTCTGTTTCCAGGCACGCACGCGCGTTTGCCGGCCGATAGTGGCCCGCGGCGGTGCTGCGGTCGCCCTCGAGGTCGGGGGCATCGTAGGGTGGTCGCACATGTGTGGGTGGCGGCGTTTAGAGTTAGGGTTTCCTCCTATTGCTTCCTTCTTTCTCGATGTATATATGTACCTTCTGTTAACTATAAGAAGTTGGGGAAGAGTCGGGCTTCTGTCGGGTTTGGGGGAGAAAACTGGGTTGGGCTTCCCCCTTTTCTTTGTTTATTTTTATTTTTAATATATATATATATATATATATATATATATATATATATATATATATATATATATATATATATATATATATATATATATATATATGGAGACTCATATAATTGGATATATATATATA
The DNA here is from genome assembly GCA_029216955.1 of Iris pallida. Taxonomy (NCBI): domain Eukaryota; kingdom Viridiplantae; phylum Streptophyta; class Magnoliopsida; order Asparagales; family Iridaceae; genus Iris; species Iris pallida. The sequence continues at coordinate 35,012,819 of JANAVB010007399.1, forward strand.
TATATATATATATATATATATATATATATATATATATATATATATATATATATATATATATATATATATATATATATATAGGAAAGTATTTATATATAAAAATAAAAGTAACATTATTACCCTATCCTAAAATAGTAACATAGTAGGTTATAACATAATTACAATCTATTTAATTACTTCTATTTATAGGGATTAACAAATAAATTTATATATAATATTTATTAGCTCGGGATAACTCCTGCCATAAAATTCTATAATTTAAATATAGATTAGTCCGAATATTTGTTATTCAAATTAAAGTACAAAAGGCCAAATAAATTTAGGGAAGGTTTTTCTTTTTCATAAAAGGAATTGTCATTAATATTTATCCTTATATAAATAGAAATTATTATTTATGGAAATAAATATTAGGCCTTTAAAAATAAATTACCAAGATATATATATACAATATATATCTACATGGACGTCTTTCCGCACACAACACCTCTACATGGACTTGGGCTCGATTCGGGTCCAGTCCGGACTAGTTTGGTACAACCGAATTTTCTAAAAGTCATAATATTAATAAATAACAAAATAAATCCCTTATAGGGGTCAAGTCGCAACTTGGCCTAATTTTCTTAATTAGAACACACATGTGGCTCGGCCTTCCCTACCATTGCTAAAATATTAGTCAAAGCACACGTCTACGCTACCCATGCCATCGTTTCTAGTCATCTCGCACTCTAAAACTTAACCATGACTAAAGCCTTCTATGATAATAATTAATTAATTGAATATTTATAAAATTCAAAAAATCACCATTTAATTCAAATAAATAATAAAAGATATTTTAAATTTTTTGGGAAGAGGGGTTACAAATCTACCAACTTTAGAAATAAATTCGTCCTCGAATTTAAGAACCGCTAGGATAGATGGACTTGGTAGATTGGTGAAAGGTAGTAAAATTTTTGATAAGAAAATATTGATCAAATAGATTAAAAGAGGAAGAAAAGTCTTCAAACTCTATAGGGCCAAAAATGCTCTCAAAATATTTACTTTTTTAAAAAAACAAGTTTTGATAAAATAAATAATCATAAAATGGAGTATCAATGAAAAATTACCTTCAACCACGATAAATAAAATAAGTTAAACGAATACATAAATAAAAATTCTGAAAATTCGGGAAGATGGGATTTGGGATTTAGGGTTAGGGATTTGGAATTGGGTTTTGCTGATTTGGGAATTTCGTTGAGAGTAGAGGAAGGCCTTTCTATATATAGGGGTCGGTGATTCCCTAATTTAGATAGGGCTAGAATTTAGTGGTTCAATCTTTTCACAGTTTAAATCAAATAACTATTTAATCACTAAAATCTAAATTCATAATGAATCACAATAAAATTTATTTAGTACTATCGAATGGATTGAAAATAGATGTAATTACCAAATCTCATAAAAATGATAGATTTTTGGGCATAAAGACAAAGTCAAATTTAATTTCTAAAATCTGATTTCCAGAATGATTCAAAGTTTATATTTAATATCATCAATTAATTTAGATAATATTTACTATCCATCCAAATAATTTAAATTGCATTTTTGATATCATCAGTATTTAAATTAAAAACTAAAATAATTTAAGTGATCATTTTATTAATTTCAAAATACCATTCAATAATATCTTATATTATCAAACAATATTTAAAATGAATTTTGTAACTTCCAATAAATAATAACAATAAATCAAATGCTTCAAGAAGTATTTTATAAATTCAATAAATAATTAAATCAAATAGTACTCTTAGAAGTATATTTTCTAAGTATAAATAAATTTGGTAAAAACTCTTTTCCTTTCAAAATATTTGTAATAGAATTAAAATATATCTTCTAACTAGAAGAAATAGAACAAACAAAATTTTTAAAATTCGGAAAGTGGGCTTACAAATCTACCCACCTTAGCAATATTTCATCATAGAAACTTCAAAGACCACGATTAGGTATGACTAAGGGTATAATCAAGAAACGAAAATTTTCAATCGATGCAAATAGGGATCATGACAATTGATATAATCAAATGAATGATATGATTCCCGATTAAATTAGTCACATGTAATTGCGAATAAAACCAAAAGGAGATGTGATGTGGCACAATCTAAATATATTATGATTGCGTTACGATCAAATTCTCTTTTAAGGATGATCAAAGAAATTTGGTTTAGCACGATTGCTCGTTTAGACACGATTAAAATATGCCCAAATTGTATAGCCTAGAATCTAACTAAGGTCAAGTTATAAGCATGTTTAAGGATAGAATCGAACTAGGATTAGCTAAACGAGAGAAGTTATTAGGCACGATTATCCACTAACTAATATTATATCGTCATGGTCAGCGATCAAATTTTTGACAAGGTCTAAACATGTTTAAAATCATTTAGATACAACTAGGATGCAGTTATGACCAAGGTTAGTCATGCAGTTCATCCAGGCATGATCAAATTAAAAGTTGGCCCGAGCATGAATATGATCAAAATAGTCATGATCGCAATGGAATAAATTTAAAAATTACCAAAAATTGATTTGAAATATAGGCACGACTATGACTATAGTCAAATAGTTTAGTCGCGATCAAGGTCGTTTACGATCAAAATTTGAAATTATTTTAGCACGACCGATTAGTTTAAGTAAAATTGTTTAGGCACGATCATGGAATCAAAACCTATGAAAAGATGAAAATGGACTCGATCAAAATATACTAAAAGCAGTCTAGTCGCGATCAAAATCAAAATCTTTTCGACACGATTAACTATTTATCCATAATCATTTAGGTGCAATTGTTAGAACAAAATCTAGATATGTTTAGGTGTATAGTATAAGGAAATCAATATAGGTTTAAAAGGTGACAATTTGAAAATAGAAAGATAAGAAAGAAAGGAAGAACAACCAGTTTATTGAGAAGATAGTAACTAGAAATAAGGCACAAATCAATCTAGAAACTTAATAGTCATATGCCAATAAAAGATGTAGCCTCTATGGTATTCGAATACTGTATGCACATCTGAAGTCCTTTCACCAAGAATCCATACCTCGCTAGTGTACATCTGACTGCAATCAACTCTTGGTTACACGACTCATGTAAGGATACGGTATCAAATACTCTATCCGATATTGACATAATAACTCAAAGGTGAAATAGAACAAACAAGGTATAGTTTTTATAATACTCGATAATCTACTCTTACTTAAAATTACTTCAACTTAGGGGTCATGCCTCGCCAGTGCACTGCTGGCTGCAATGAACCCGCAGTCTAGATAATTCAAATAAGTGCCGACAGCGCACAACTGCTTTGCCCTTATAGGTCATCAAATATTCTTTCAAACTCTGTCTATAAGAATTTTTTTTCAAGGAAGTTTCAAAAGTTCAAACAACTCGATCATGATAGGAAATGTCTAGTTTCTGTACTTGAAGTAAAAGTATTCATTTTAAAAATTATACGATCGATTAGGAAGAAAATGATCGAAGACAAGAGAAATACAAATTTAATTTCTATTTCTCAGATATTCGAAGATTGAGGGTAACCTATATATCTTGAATTCTCAACAAGCTGACGCAGAATAAATATAGGGATGATTGGATCACGTTAAGCTCAAAATTCAATGGATGGAAATAGAGTATTGACCTTTAGGAAAAATTACGTTATGCAAATAAATAAGCAATACGGCCTAGGCAGAAAAGATAATTCAAACAAATTCCAAGGTGATCAAGATAGGAGAAATGAGTGTATGTCATTCAAGTATCATTTCAAAATGAAATGAGTGACTAGGAGAGACGATGGTCGAAGCCAAAATAATGATAACTCTTCTAGTCCCATACATTTGCATGTATATATACCCATATATATATATATATATATATATATATATATATATATATATATATATATATATATATATATATATATATATATATATATATATATATATATATATACTTATATAGCCTAATTACTTTAAAAGCCCAAGTAAGCTATAAATAAAATCATTTACTTCAGCCCGACCCAAAATAAAATTTTGTTGCCAACTATATAATATTCATTATCTAAACAAAATCCATAATATAAACTTATTTAAGGAATATGGACTAGACCTATTAATCATTTAAACCAGCCCAAATCTAAACCCAATATTTAACTCAAATATAATACTTTTATATCTATTTTATTTTCTAACACAATGTAAGTAATACTAAATACAATAATAAATATAATCATAACATATTTTAATACAAAAATATATATCAAATACTATACCTAATACAAAAATATTATTAATACAATACGTACAATGCATATGTACATTGTAATTAATATAGTGACCATACTATGCCTCATACAGAAAATAATTAATTCAGTCTCTTTTTTTCTCTCTCTTCCTCTTTCAGTTCTGCTGCCATTAAATGGGAGAGCTGTCATTAATTGGAGAGAGAGAGTGTAGTTCCCCTTCCCGAAAATTTGAAATATTTTTATTATTATTTATTTTAATTGAATGGTGATTTTTAGTTTTTTATAAATAATTATTTAGTAAATTATTACGGTAGATGACTTTAGCCATGGTGGAGTTTTGGAGTACCAGACGACTAGGATTCACGGCACGGATAGTGCAGTGGCGTGCCTTGACTAGTGTATTAGCCATGTCTAGGAAGGTCGAGCCATAGTGATGTCCTAACTAGGAAAGCTAGGCCAAGTTACGACTTAACCCTTACCGAACAATTATTTACTTATTAATTATATTATTGAGTTTTAGGGAACCCGGTTGTACCAAACTAGTCCAGATTGGACCCAAAACTAGCCCAAACCCATGTAGTCATGCGGTACATCCAATGACGTTCGTGTTGATGTATTTTGGTATGATTATGTCGTATTCCGTTTTAGTGATCTAATGAATATTCTCTAAGTATTCGTTAATTAAATGTTATAAATATCATTATTAGTTGATATTCAATGATATTTGTATAAAATAGGTTCTTGTACATTTTTGAGATTATTAGACTGTACATAATGGTATATACACCATTATTGGTTATTGAATTTCGTTATTATTATTATTAATATTTTATTGAGGTTATTATTATATAATATTATCATTATTATTGGTTATATTATTTTTGTCAAATAAAGGTTATAATATATATATTCATATTTATACAAATAGGTCCTACACTAGAAAAAGCGCATTTAGGAATTTAGGATTTTATTGGAATATTTATGTATGCATAGATATGTATATATATATATATAAATATATATATATATATATATATATATATATATATATATATATATATATATATATATATATATATATATATATATATAGGTGTACATGTGTATGTATACATAAATATATATATATAAAGGTGTATATGTGCATGTATATATAAATATATATATGGGTGTATACGTGTATGTATATATGGGTGTATACGTGTATGTATATAAATATATATATGGGTGTATACGTGTATGTATACGTGTATGTATATATATATATATATATATATATATATATATATATATATATATATATATATATATATATATATATATATATATATATATATATATATATATATATATATATATGTGTGTGTGTGTGTGTGTGTGTATATATATATATATATATATATATATATATATATATATATATATTTACATATAAGAATAATCTAATAAACTCCCTCAGCCCGGCCCAGGCCAGCTCAGCCCAGGCCAACCCAGACCCGGCCCAGGAGTCCCCACACCAGCAAATACTAATAACCCCTTTAATCCCAGCCCAGTAAGGCCTGACCCCCCCTGTTACACACACAGCACATACCAGGCTGAGCCCGAGCCCCTTTATAAAACACACGCGCACGCATAACATATAACAGAGAGATCGAGAGAGGCTCCTCTCAGGAAAAACCCTAAACTTCCACCCTGTCACCCTGGCGACACTTCCCAGCCCTGGGTGCCGCCGTGCGTGGCACAGGCCGGCCACGACAGCACCGACGCGCGCGCAGGCGCGGGCAGAATAGAACGGCGGCAGCAGCCCATAACCCCGACTTCATCTCGACCGTGTGCAATACTCGCCGAATCGTTTTACGATTTTCCTTCGCTGGTATGTTCACAACCTGTATGCCTATTATTCCCTTCAAACACTTCGTGATTAGACACACCACATTGTCCGATAAATCGACGCTAAGTCGAAGAGAAATCACCCCGAAACAGGACAGCACATAGCAGTCCACATACCCTGTTGGAAGGGAAATTCTCGCAAATCTTTTGACTGATTCAAAAATGTGCTTGATTAGGTTTATAGACAATATATAGGACTCCACAACCCATTTCACAGAAGTCAATTTTATCGACTACGTGCCGAGAAATCGGATCCCAAACTTTACCAAAAACCTGTTTTAAAAACAATAAAATCCTTCGATACGATGTGCGTCCCGCCAATTCGGGCGACGTGGTCGTGAACCGAATGCATTGAAAAGTGCATAATGGATTCCTGGACGTGTGGGATTTGACGGAATTCAAATTGGTCGCGTGTGCACGACGAATTTGATGCGTATCCGTCGAAATTCACCGTATCGGCCTCTGTACAAAATTTCTAATTACTTTGTGCACGTTCGTCAGATCGAGACGAAACTTGTGCCAATAGGTCCGTATCATTTTTTTGGTCCTGTATGCCAAGTTTGGTCCGATTCTGAGACAGTTGACTGGATCGCCGTTTTATGGGCCCCACGATCCGCCTCAACGGGCAATTTCGTGCACGGTCCACCGAAATCCAAAATTGGACATACCGTTGGGTTCGTATCAGAAAACTAGACCTGTAGACATGTAGTTTGATGACTTTAGAGACCATTGACTCTGGCACGCTTTTCGGTGCAAAGCGGGTCCAACGGCGGACACCGTTTTGACCCGAAATTACCGTTTTGCCCCTGTGTCCAGAATTGGACTTAAGGACATGCAATCCTAGATAATTTGACTATTCTATAAATGTTGGTAATGTCTATTTCAGCATTCGGAGACTTTTTGTATGTGTTGACTTTAGTGGCTCATCTGAGTGGTTGTACTATCGGTTTCACCAGCAAAGGACCTCAGGCAAGTGCACTTTCTGATTGCTTTCGATTCATAGTAGTTTTTCATTTCATGTTTATACATATGTCTTACTGCTTGTTGACACGCTCGTCACACGAAAATTAGTATCATGGATCTCTACTTACTATATTTCGTGATTATCATGTTTTTGTGTTTTGCGACTTGTTCGAGTCTATGAGTAGTAGTCGGAAGGGAAAATATCTTAGTAGACATGTGGACTACCCCTTACCCATCCCCCGTGTCTTTCGTGGAGAATAGCAGCTGCACACGATACGTACAGGGTGTCGGATTTACCCCTAGCCGTTCACATGTCGAAACTGATATTTCAAATCACATAGATAGTTATATTTTATTTGTTTTCCTTGTCTTCTTCACCAATTGCCATGTCATCAGTTACTTCCTAGTTTTCGTCTCTCATATGTTATTTTTATGTCTTGTTAATTCTATTGTGATTTCGTATTGCCGTCGGTTTGTGTGCTTGTTCCATTCCTGACTGGAAACCAACATTTTTTAGGTTAGCTGTGGCTTCACTTAGCTTTGGGAGATACGGGTGTACTTGCAGACAGAAACCTAGAAATAGATAGCAGTTGTATCATTTTAATTAATAGTGAGAATTTTGTATTTTTTCTTTAATTATAATGTTGTAAATGTTGTAATTTTAGAAATGTGAATGAGCAATAAAGTTGTTATTTTTGTGATTTTTGAGCATCTTGGCCGTGACAGCGTTCTACTGCCGACTCTGCGGCGTAGGCTGGCTTGCACACGTTTTGTATCCGAAAAAGCGGGTGCGGGTCGTGACAAGTTTTAGTGGTGGCCCATACAGGTCAGTTTTCGTAAATTGTGCAAACTCGTGGTAGTACCATATTAGTCGTACTACTGCGAGCCTGCGACTAGGAAATGCTCATTCACCACTAGGAGGAAATTAATTTTTAGAGAATGGTTAGGACTAGGAGTCCCTAATGTAAATTGACATTTGGGTAGTTAAGGTTGCTACATAGTTCTCCCTAGATGACTTTTATAGAAGGATACACCATCGCATTTTAATTCTACGGTATTTCTCAGAAGGGTAGATTCGTAACATCTTCCCGAAAGTTCAAAAAATATCCTTCTATTTACTTGTTAGAATTAAAATGTGATTTTTAGAATCTTATAAATATTCAGTATAGAAGGCCTTAGTCACGCTTAAGTTTCGGAGAGCAAGATAACCAAGAATTTTGGCACTGAGAGTGTGGTCGAGTGCTTTGACTAGTGTTCTAGCCATGGTAGAGAAGGCCGAGTCATAGAAATATTCTAACTAGAAAAACCAGGCCAAATTATGACATAACCCTAGGAATAATTTAATTATTTAATATTAAGATTATTGGCTTTTAGAAGACCCGGTTGTTCCAAATTAGCCCAAACTCAACCCAAGTCTTGGTGGTCATATAGTACGACCAACGTCGTCCATATAGCTATATAGATGTGTATATATATTGGTAGTCCATTTCTAGTATTGGGAATAATTTCTATAAATTATATATTGAATATAATATATGTACTATTGCTATTTAAATTTGCATTTTCTTGGAAATAGGATAACCTTCTCTTAGAATGATATTTTGGACTTTTTGGGATTTACTTTGGCTATACATATATACTTGTGTATAAATATATTCATAATAGGTAGACATAGTGCTTTATACATATTTTTTCCTCAATCTTGAATATTAGAGAAATATAAATTTAAGTTTATATTCCTTTGGCTTCGGTCATTTTCTCCCTAATCGTGATTATTTGTACAACTTTATCTTATGTCTTTTCTAAACACCGCCATATCATAAGTTCGTATCACTTATATTCTTGGACCTAAGGAATTATTTTTAAAATAACTTCTCCCTCAATTGTCTATTAATCTCGAATTAAGTTTTTGGATTCAAAAGTTTTCCTCTCAACGTTGAATATTGAATATCCTTGAAATAAGGGTTATAAGATTTTTACTTATCTTGCCTTCGACCATGTCCTTCCTAATCAATCGTTTAAATTTTCAAAAAACTGATACCTCCCTTTCAAGGATGGATACGTACACTTTCCTACAATGTCCAATTTGTTTAACTTTTTAGCTTTCTCCATCATGGTCAATTTATTTCAGGATTTTTGAACCTCCGTTGAGATTTTAAGGATGTAGTTGAAGGGATGATCGGTGACTTATAATGGCAGACAGCCGTGCACTATCGCCACTTATATGACTTATGGAGACTGTGGGTTCACTGCAGCCAGCAGCGCACTAGCGAGGCATGATCCCTAAGTTGAAGTAATCTAGTAAAACCCCTTATAATTTAAAGAAATATTTAAATTATTTTTGGATTTTATTTAATTCTAATTTATTTTTATCTTATTTGTATTATATAAAAGGACTATAGCCATGGTTGAGTTTGAATATGCAAGGCGACTAGAAAGTATGGCATGCCTAGCGTAGTCGGGTGCTTTAACTAGTGTCACGACCCTCACCCTAGAGTAAGGGCACGAGACGTGGGTACATCCAGCCTACGCCGCAGTGTCGGCGGTAGAACGCTGTCCTAGGTCACAACATCTAACAATATAAAGCTAAACAGTTTATACTCCCCGAATGGGAGTGACGTAGCAGTAAATAAACTCAATCACAACTAAGGAAGAAGAAACACGATATGATATAGAACTCAAGGAAAAACAGATGATCAAAATAGTCTAAGATAACATCTCAGCAGATATCTAGAAATACATGTCTCAGCTACTGAATATGAAAGAATATATACAACCCAGATCTCTAGACAGAAATAAAATCTAACTACCAGTCTCAAGACAACATAAGTAAGATAAGGCCTAACTAAGCTAGTCTAGGCAATAGGGGTAATGTCATCAGCTAGAGCTGGGTCCTCCTGAGAGTCCAGCTCACAAGTGTCGTCTAGGGCTGCCCCGTAGAAGGTATCCACACAGGCCTCCTCCTCGTCCTCTGTAATATTTTCAACAGGTCCAGTCAGGACAGGAGCGAGCACAATACATCTCAACAGTTCATAGTAGGTTAGAAAATATAATCATGCAGTAAAGTAAGATACAGGTACTGAAAGAAAGGCAGTATGTAAACAGAGAGAGAACTGTAATAGAAATATCTACTATAAATAGAGACTAACATTGGCTAGTGAGTCAGAGTACAATATAGACATGTAAATGGCATATGATGATTCTGATGAGACACTACGAAATAATTCTGATGAGATACTACTTGGGTATTATTCACATATCTACTTCTACTCCCCCGTACCCCCAATCAATACACAAGGATCCAGCCAGGTTATGTTATGATTCCATGCAATGGCCCCCGAAGGGTGGTACATGGTAGTCCCATAAATAAGGATTCTAGGAAGCCCAATAAATGGGAGGATTCATGGAAGACTCTGTGATCATGAGAGTACATGTCACAAGTGATTCAATGAACCAATGAAGCATAGTGATACGCCATGTAAGTGAAACGCACAGAACATAAAGTACCGATGCTCCCTGAAGGGATAACATCTCAAGAAGGGATCTATATAGTACTAATTCGTGTGGCCAACGTGACAGTATCAAGTAAAGTAATTTAAAGCAGAAAAATAATTCTAAACAGGATATGAAATGATCAGAGAATGTACTCGCCTGGTATCTGAGTGTCCGGATAAAATGTACTGTCCGAGGAGAGGTGTCTGGCTCCTAATCAGTACAGCACAAGTCACAACAAGTCTAAAATGATAACAAGATGCAATTCAATGCAATCTAGATGAATCTAGGTCAAACTAGGCCAAAGTCAACTCTTGGTCAACTTTGGTCAACCCTAGAAGTCAAACTAGGTCAACTATGGTCAAACTAGGTCTAACAAGTCTAAACTAGGTCAAACAAGTCATTCCAGGTCTAAACAAGCCTACACTAGTTAATACACACCATTACAAGGCTATGCAAGCCTATCAAGTCTATACTAGTATATTCTAACCATTACACTACCTCATATTGCATTTATAGGCTATATTCCTAGGCTAATACACACACATTAGGAATACCATACTATCTTTATATACCTATACTTATACATCACATTATAGGCACATACAAAAATATATATATATTTATATATGCATTTAGGCTATAGTACATATACATAGGAATCATCACATATATGTACATATAGGCTACTCACATTGTATATATTAACTATATACATACATTACATATAGACATTTATATATATATAGGTACATACACATTACACTATACATTATATAGATATATATATATACATTACACTCACATACTTATATTATATATATACATATATCAATACATATCTCTAATTATAATACACATATATTATAATATATATGATACATATATGCATCTCCTATATATGTATATACATATATATACAAGAACATAGAAATTAGGAAATGGGCAATATGCATAGAGAGGTAGAGAGTGAAGAGAGTGACAATGTGTGTGTGTGTGTGTGTGAAAGCTTGTGTGTGTGAGAGGAGAGAGTGCAAAACAGTGTGTGTGACTGAAACAGTGAGTGCACAGTGTCATTAGGAAACAGTGAGTGTGCAGGAAAATGTGTGACAGTGAGTGAAGTGTGTGTGAATGAGTAGCAGTGATGAGAAAGAAAAGGAACCATTTTATTTCAGTTCAGATTTTACACTACAACTTCAAAGCCCCATTTTGAAACCAATTTCCAACCAAAATAACCCAAACTCGACACACAAGTAGATTACATATAGGAGAACCATATTAGGGACTTAAACCATGCTAACAACAGTATTAATTAGGTTAATTGAGCTGCTAAAAGTCGAATTAAAAAACTGGAAAATACTGAATAATCATATATCAGAAAATTTAGGGTAAATGGGATTTAATGGGTTAAAACATTCTAAGATGTAAATCAAATGGTTGGTAACACATCCTAGATATGTGCACGTGTCATACAGACCAATTCATGTCCACCATAGCCGGACACAACGTGTCCATATCACAGAAACCCAAAATAGTACAATGGACACTGCACAGCAGTGCACTGCCTCGTGCGTGTGTGCACGCGTGTCGTGTACACAACATAGACCAAACCAAGACACGTGTCCACAAAACTAGGTTCAACACTTATAGGGCTACCCACGTGTCACCCTGTTTTGGATCGACGTGTCCCTGTGTCGTGTCAAACAGACCGTATCAGTGCACTAAAAACCCGACTGAACTGTCAGGGCACAAACAGTGCGATGGTGATTCCTCCCTCGATACGACACGAGAGGTCGTGCCACTTGGGGAGTGTCGTGTCAGACACTGCCCCAACGTGTCCATAAAATATCTTGTGTCCTCGTGCTGTGTCCAGTGAGGAATCTACCCCGAGTAGCAGGACACGCACGCTGCCCGCGCGCGCGCGTGCACCCGCGTGTGCACGCGTGTCCAACCTGACACGATGCAACACGAAAACGATCCCAGTCCAAAAAAAATCGATAAGCGAGACAAAAATACAATTTTCTATTCAAATACTTTTCCAAAACCAAATCGAAATGCCCATTGGGGCATTTCATCAAACACTATCACATAGGACTGATACGTGTCCAAATGGGACACGAAATCCTACAGAAATCTAGGGTTAGCTAGGGGACCCTTAGATCTAGGTCATTATGCAATAAAATCAGCATTAAACATTGAGTTTTAGGGATTACCTAATGGTATCACAAGTCCTCAAAAAGCTTCAAAGAGGAGTGTCTCCTTGCTCCCCAAACTCCACCGAATTGCTATGAAACTGAGAAATAAATATACCAACAGCAAGAAAACTTAATTTAAAACCTATTGCAATTTGTTTGAGGAAAAAAAAGGAGATAAAATAGAATTTCTATGAATTTATGAAGATGGAGACTTACCTCTTTCTAAACCTTGTTCTTTCCTAAAGAGGCTAGCCCTAATTTCTAGGAGACTATTTATAGGGGGGATTCCCAATGCTAGTGTTGGCCGGCCATGCTAGGGTTAGGGTTAGGTTTAGGTAATGGGTTGGGCTTTGGGCCCCTATGTGTCAAGTTGCTAATCAATGGTTCAACCATAAGTCATGGCTTATGACTTAACTAGTCTAACTTGAGTTTAATGACTAAACCATAGGTTAACTCTAGTCTAACTAGGGTTGCATGACCTAACCAAGTCCAACACAACTAGGGTTAGCTTCTAGGTTAGCCTACCAAGGTCAATGCTAGTCAAAGTCAACCTAGTCAACCATCATTTAAATAATTCTAAAATAAATCCCAAAAATTCCCATAAATTCAAATAAATTATAATAAATTCAAATAACCTTAAAAATGACAAAAAATACCCTCAAACTAGAAATGTGGTAGATAAAACACCCTAATCACAAGTCATGATTTTAAATAGATTAAAAATGATTAAAAATCACCAAAAATCATAATATGAAATAAATATCAATAAATACTAATTATAATTACAAAATTTCAAAATTACCCTCATCTGGAAAACTGGGTGTTACAATCCTACCCACCTTATAAAAATTTCGTCCTCGAAATTAAGATGATCGCACCCCCTTCTAGGTCAAACATAGTCCAGGGTCAATCACTAGTCAATTTTCTCAACATCTTAGTACTTGGTCATCCGCTGGTCAACTTCTTAGGATTTTACCTATGCTAGCTACCTAAGTGTTGGCAACCAGAATTTAGCAAAAAGAGAAACTCTATAATAGGCTAGCTCTTAACTTTCCAGTCCTATCAAGGCCGATACTATAAATCTCATAAGCTACAGGTTTATAAACACACATTCCCCACATCAAGGACTAACCTATATATATATATATATCTACAGTTGATACTAATGGGGGTAACATCCCTATTTTTTGACAATCAAGGTCCTAAGAATTTTATCTAAACCATGCAATTTGAAGGAATAGCATACAGGGTCAGGGTATACTGTAGCAGTTGGAAGTCTCACCTAGGTGCACTGGTCATTCTAGGTCAAAACAGTACTATGGTATCAACACACAAGCAATCTAGGATGTCCTAATTGGGAAGGTAAGGGAACAACAACCATCAAGGTTGTAAGGGTTGTCTACCATCCTATATATATAAAAAAAATTAGTCATTAACAAACAACTGAAAAATTATTAAAAGGTTACTATTCCATAAAATGGTAAAAATTGAAAATTTAGGCACAACAAATCTCAAATAGATTTTGGTCTTGACACGATCTAAGTTGATCAATTTCGGGATAAATCAAGATTTGAGCAAGATGGGGAATCAATAAAATCAAGTATGAGCACGAGCATCCAATGATGAAGATCCAGGTCATGATTAAATTTAATTCAACTGGATACGAATACGAGGTTCATAGGCGATAAAAATAATTCCAAGGAGAATTGTCAAGGCTGTTGCGGATAAGATTCTAGGGCAAGTTTAACTATGTCTCCATCCACGTAGATTAATATGAAAAGCGAACCAAAACGCAATAGGTTGATCAGACCATCATACGCCGGTTCTGATTAGACAATATGTTAGTGGGTGCACACCCAATAAAATATGTCATGATCAAGCTCGAAAAGGATAAGCTTGTAAAACTAAGGATAATTAACAGCATAAGATATAAGTAAGGGTGGTAGTGATGAACGAAGATACATAGTCCAGATTCTTAACTAAATGGGTCAAGAAATCAAGATAAGGTACAAGGTTAAGCATTTAAGGAATCAAGCAGAACATCATCACATGTCGGGTCGAAGGAATTGAGTCAAGGCTGGATCTCTAATTGAAATCAGGAATAATTCAGTATCATGGTAGAGGTTTTAGTTTAGCCATTTGACCAGAAAATCATATCAAGAAAATAGAGTACAAGGAGACGGGTTTTAGTGGGACATGATATACCTACACGAAGGTGAGTTCGTCTAGGCCTTGTATATAAGATTTGTTGGAGGGTAACAGCTAGTATTACATTTCGAATGTCAAGGTCACGATAAGGAACGTCAAAGGATCTCAAATAGAAAGTGGGGGTTCAAGAGGTGGTAAATAAATGTACAAGATAAGGAAGATCAAGTTAATCATCTGTTTCTGATACCCTTAAGCTCATCTGGTCATAACTTGCCAATCGTATCCTTACCTCACCAGTCTCCATATAAAATTTAACCTTTACCTAAGCCTTTACCATGACTACCGTAGGCAATTTTTAATTTCCAAACATTACTCATGAAGGATAGCCTTCACATTTAGGAGTCAACATTAACCATTTATTTAAATTTCCAAATTCTTTCACCTTGTCTTAAATTTGGCCCGAAACCTCTAAATCCCGTTTACGAATTCCTTGAACTTGTTCAAATGGTTCTCCTCGTATTATTTAATTTAAATACCTCTAGGACTTACAAAACTTATTCTCCATCATAAAATCATCTTTCGTATTTTCTTCGACATACACCTTTAAATATTATTCTCCAAAAAAAAATTCCACAACAATCTCTAAATTTCTATAACTTTATGTTCCCTCTATCCCTAGTCATTTCCTTGCAATATCTTGTTCACTATCCTTATTGAATGCAATTAATTTCTCTTTTCCATTACTAACCTTCTATATAGCCTTAGGGTAAAACTTCCCAAGAATCAATAACCAGAGTTCCAAGGTTCTCAAATCTAGGTTGACCTTGAATATCCTCATCAGTTTGAATACACCTATAAACTATCTCAAAACCCCAAAATCTCCCTAAGTGTGATTGTTTCCAGATTGGTAGTATAATCTCTTGATTCTATTCGAGACCTTTACCACATTTCTATCTTAAGGTTTTAATATTGAACACTCCACATTTTGATTTTCTCTAGATCATCATATAATAATCAGTTATGCCTCCTCTCAGCTACATGATTCACGTCACTTCTTCAGTCTTTCCCAGGCAGAAGATATAAAGATTCAAGGGTTTCGAGGTACATCTGGTAGGGATGGTAAGATATGGGTGATTGGTGTAATTAGACAGTGTTTAAGATAAGAAGAAAATAAGAATGCAAGGAAATAATGGCATGAAGGAATAATGAAGATCTGTTCTTCTCATCTGTTCAAACGAGATGAACCCATCAAGCTCAAATTCAATAGCAAGATATGAGGGTGAATCCAAACAAGAGGAAAAAGGAATTCCAATTGAAGATCAAATATGAGTTTCTCAGGGGTCGTCCCAGGAATCTCTCAAGAATCCTAAATGTGATTGAGTGCCTTAAATTTTGAAAATATTAAATACAAAATTAAAATCAACAACTACAGAATTTTATCAAAATCATCAACTAATACCAGGATTCAAAGTTCTACAATGAATCTACAAAAATCAAATTCAAATCAAGGAAAAAAGGTGAATCAAAATAAGGGAAAGGAAGTTTAAATCATAGTTCAAAATGAGATTCTCAAGGGTCATCCCAGGAATCTCTCAAGGAATCCTAACAGTGATTGAGTACCTTGAAAACTAATGTCCTATATCCTACTACAGGCTGTAGTGATACTCTGGTTCGAATACCACTACACTTCTAGTCTAGACCTGCATGGGCCACCACTAAAAATGTGTCACGACCCGCACCCTAGAGTAAGGGCACGAGACGTGGGTACGTCCAGCCTACGCCGCAGTATCGGCGGTAGAACGATGTCCTAGGTCACAACATCTAACAATATAAAGCTAAACAGTTTATACTCCCCGAATGGGGGTGACATAGCAGTAAATAAACTCAATCACAACTAAGGAAGAAGAAGCACGATATGATATAGAACTCAAGGAAAAACAGATGATCAAAATAGTCTAAGATAACATCTCAGCAGATATCCAAAAATACATGTCTCAGCTACTGAATATGAAAGAATACTCAAGACAGAAATAAAGTCTAACTACCAGTCTCAAGACAACATAAGTAAGATAAGGCCTAACTAAGCTAGTCTAGGCAATAGGGGTAATATCATCAGCTAGAGCTGGGTCCTCCTGAGAGTCCAGCTCACAAGTGTCGTCTAGGGCTGCCCCGTAGAAGGTATCCACACAGGCCTCCTCCTCGTCCTCTGTAATATTTTCAACAGGTCCAGTCAGGACAGGAGCGAGCACAATACATCTCAACAGTTCATAGCAGGTTAGAAAATATAATCATGCAGTAAAGTAAGATACAGGTACTGAAAGAAAGGCAGTATGTAAACAGAGAGAGAACTGTAATAAAAATATCTACTATAAATAGAGACTAACAGTGGCTAGTGAGTCAGAGTATAATATAGACATGTAAATGGCATAGGATGATTCTGATGAGACACTACGGAATGATTCTGATGAGATACTACTTGGGTATTATTCACATGTCTACTTCTACTCCCCCGTACCCCCAATCAATACACAAGGATCCAGCCAGGTTATGTTATGATTTCATGCAATGGCCCCCGAAGGGTGGTACATGGTAGTCCCATAAATGGGGATTCTAGGAAGCCCAATAAATGGGAGGATTCATGGAAGACTCTGTGATCATGAGAGTACATGTCACAAGTGATTCAATGAACCAATGAAGCATAGTGATATGCCATATAAGTGAAACGCACAGAACATGAAGTACCCGATGCTCCCTGAAGGGATAACATCTCAAGAAGGGATCCATATAGTACTAATCCGTGTGGCCAACGTGACAGTATTAAGTAAAGTAATTTAAAGCAGGAAAATAATTCTAAACAGGATATAAAATGATCAGAGAATGTACTCGCCTGGTATCTGAGTGTCCGGATGAAATGTACTGTCCGATGAGAGGTGTCTGGCTCCTAATCAGTACATCACAAGTCACAACAAGTCTAAAATGATAACAAGATGCAATTCAATGCAATCTAGATAAATCTAGGTCAAACTAGGCCAAAGTCAACTCTTGGTCAACTCTGGTCAACCCTAGAAGTCAAACTAGGTCAACTATGGTCAAACTAGGTCTAACAAGTCTAAACTAGGTCAAACAAGTCATTCTAGGTCTAAACAAGCCTACACTAGTTAATACACACCATTACAAGGCTATGCAAGCCTATCAAGTCTATACTAGTCTATTCTAACCATTACACTACCTCACATTGCATTCATAGGCTATATTTCTAGGCTAATACACACACATTAGGAATACCATACTATCTCTATATACCTATACTTATACATCACATTATAGGTACATACACAAATATATATATATATTTATATATGCATTTAGGCTATAGTACATATACATAGGAATCATCATATATATGTACATATAGGCTACTCACATTGTATATATTAACTATATACATACATTACATATAGACATTTATATATATATAGGTACATACACATTACACTATACATTATATATATATATATATATATATATATATATATATATATATATATATATATATATATATATATATATATATATATATATATATATGTATATACATTACACTCACATACTTATATTATATATATACATATATCAATACATATCTCTAATTATAATACACATATATTATAATATATAGGATACATATATGCATCTCCTATATATGTATATACATATATGTACAAGAACATAGAAATTAGGAAATAGGAAATGTGCATAGAGAGGTAGAGAGTGAAGAGAGTGACAATGTGTGTGTGTGTGTGTGTGAAAGCTTGTGTGTGTGAGAGGAGAGAGTGCAAAACAGTGTGTGTGACTGAAACAGTGAGTGCACAGTGTCATTAGGAAACAGTGAGTGTGCAGGAAAATGTGTGACAGTGAGTGAAGTGTGTGTGAATGAGTAGCAGTGATGAGAAAGAAAAGGAACCATTTTATTTCAGTTCAGATTTTACACTACAACTTCAAAGCCCCATTTTGAAACCAATTTCCAACCAAAATAACCCAAACTCGACACACAAGTAGATTACATATAGGAGAACCATATTAGGGACTTAAACCATGCTAACAACAGTATTAATTAGGTTAATTGGGCTGCTAAAAGTCGAATTAAAAAACTAGAAAATACTGAATAAACATGTATCAGAAAATTTAGGGTAAATGGGATTTAATGGGTTAAAACATTCTAAGATGTAAATCAAATGGTTGGTAACACATCCTAGATATGTGCACGTGTCATACAGACCAATTCATGTCCACCATAGCCGGACACGACGTGTCCACATCACAGAAACCCAAAACAGTACAATGGACACTGCACAGCAGTGCACTGCCTCGTGCGTGTGTGCACGCGTGTCGTGTACACAACATAGACCAAACCAAGACACGTGTCCACAAAACTAGGTTCAACACTTATAGGGCTACCCACGTGTCACCCTGTTTTGGATCGACGTGTCCCTGTGTCGTGTCAAACAGACCGTATCAGTGCACTAAAAACCCGACTGAACTGTCATGGCACAAACAGTGCGATGGTGATTCCTCCCTCGACACGACACAAGAGGTCGTGCCACTTGGGGAGTGTCGTGTCAGACACTGCCCTAACGTGTCCACAAAGTATCTTGTATCCTCGTGCTGTGTCCAGTGAGGAATCTACCCCGAGTAGCAGGACACGCACGCTGCCCGCGCGCGCGCGTGCACCCGCGTGTGCACGCGTGTCCAACCCGACACGATACGACACAAAAATGATCCCAGTCCAAAAGAAATCGATAAGCGAGACAAAAATACAATTTCCTATTCAAATACTTTTTCAAAACCAAATCGAAATGCCCATTGGGGCATTTCATCAAACACTATCACATAGGACTGATACGTGTCCAAATGGGACACGAATAGGACACAAAAACCTACAAAAATCTAGGGTTATCTGGGGGACCCTTAGGTCTAGGTCATTATGCAATAAAATCAGCATCAAACATTGAGTTTTAGGGATTACCTAATGGTATCACAAGTCCTCAAAAAGCTTCAAAGAGGAGTGTCTCCTTGCTCCCCAAACTCCACCAAATTGCTATGAAACTGAGAAATAAATATACCAACAGCAAGAAAACTTAATTTAAAACCTATTGCAATTTGTTTGAGGGAAAAAGGAGATAAAATGGAATTTTTATGAATTTATGAAGATGGAGACTTACCTCTTTCTAAAACTTGTTCTTTCCTAAAGAGGCTAGCCCTAATTTCTAGGAGACTAGTTATAGGGGGATTCCCAATGCTAGTGTTGGCCGACCATGCTAGGGTTAGGGTTAGGTTTAGGTAATGGGTTGGGCTTTGGGCCCCTATTTGTCAAGTTGCTAATCAATGGTTCAACCATAAGTCATGGCTTATGACTTAACTAGTCTAACTTGAGTTTAATGACTAAACCATAGGTTAACTCTAGTCTAACTAGGGTTGCATGACCTAACCAAGTCCAACACAACTAGGGTTAGCTTCTAGGTTAGCCTACCAAGGTCAATGCTAGTCAAAGTCAACCTAGTCAACCATCATTTAAATAATTCTAAAATAAATCCCAAAAATTCCCATAAATTCAAATAAATTATAATAAATTCAAATAACCTTAAAAATGACAAAAAATACCCTCAAACTAGAAATGTGGTAGATAAAACACCCTAATCACAAGTCATGATTTTAAATAGATTAAAAATGATTAAAAATCACCAAAAATTATAATATGAAATAAATATCAATAAATACTAATTATAATTACAAAATTTCAAAATTACCCTCATCTGGAAAACTGGGTGTTACAACTAGTATGCTAGCCATGTTAGAAATGCCATGGTCGTATTATAATCTCTTGCATGTTAACCATTCAAATTATGGCACAAGTTATATTTTTATTTAATTAATTATTTAAGAAAGCCTTTATGAGTTTTTAGGAGACCCAGTTGCACCAAACCTTCCCAAATCTCTTCCAAGCAAAACCCAACCCAATGTAGGCATGTTGAGCATTAATAAATATTAATAATTACATTTATTTGTATTAATTTAAATTTTGTAGTGTAATTACATAGATAGAATTAAATAGTTCTATATTAGGAAACCCCTTTTTAAATCCTCAATCCAATCAACTTGCCAACTCACCAAATAACCAAATCATGCCAAGTGGACCCCCACCATGCTAATTTCGGCCAAGCAACCCCCTCATGGCCAAATTCATCAAATTAAATAGGATTTAAATCCTAGATTGCTTAAAATTCATTTAAGGATATGTTTAAATATACCAACTTATCCCAAACCTTAACCAAATCCTAATCTTTCTCTCCCTCACCTTTGGCAGACCAAAACCCCTCTCCCTCTCCATAATTTTGGCAGCAACAAACTCTCCATAGACTCTTTACATCATCTTCTCCATTGCACATCTCTCCATCCTTCACAAAAACTCATCTCCTCCACCATACATCCCCGAAACCCCTCAAAACAAATCCTAAAAACTCCATCTCCCCCATCCAATCCTCTATAGCCATTATCAACTCTCCCATACTCACTAAGAGAGGATTAGCAAGCGAGAATAGCGAAAAAGATTGGAGCTTTGGTAAAGAGAAGTCATCATCACCCTTTCTAGCAAGGATCTTTGGTAAGAACCCTAATCTTTTCTTCTAAAAACCTTTGCTAAAATTCTGTAGAAAATATGTTATTAATTCTGTAGAAATCATATTATGATGACTTTTGTTAGGTATAATCATCCATAAAGGTTTCATGAAATATATGCGTAATATTCATGTGTCGGTAGGATCAAAATTAACCCTATTGTAAAGGAACTATGAGTTATTGGTGCCTATTTTTGAAACTGAATTTTATGTGTATTCATATACATAAATTAGGATTTTTAAGTATTTTTCCACGATTTTAGCAACTCAAATCTGGTCGGGAAAATTGTAGGTCAAAACTAGCTAATTTCGGGTAACCGGCTGACCTAGAATGTCCCAAACTTGTAGTATAACTCAACCCTTGTACCTCTGATATTATTCTATAAAATAAATTATTTTGTTTCTTTTTAAAATATAATTTTTGGTTATTTTAGCAATTTGAGTCATTAACTATGTTCCGGACGAGTTTCGGGTAGACTAGCCGACTTATTAATCAACTAGTCATAAATGTCTTTAGAAATATTAATTATAGAATTTTAGAGATAAATCTGTAGAAAATTAGTTTAAATATTATTTTTATGATTTTTATACGATTTTTAAGTATGTTATAGAAGTAGGGGCATAACCGACTAATTAAAAGTTAGAAACCCTAAAACTGTGTTTCGATGTCTCGTGGAACCTGTGTGTGATTGTATGGATCTAAATGGTTCCATGAGAGATTGAATATAATTTTAATGCATTACTTTGACTAATTAAGTCGTATCGTAAGTTTCATAAGTAGTAACTTAGTTTAGTTAATTAATTATCTAGGAGCGTCGGGTTCCGGAGGCGTGGACGCGGGAGCGGCGTTTCATATTCATAGCACGAAATCAGGCAAGATACCTTGCCATTATATTGTTTATATTCAGTTTACATTTTATTACATATCATTGTTCATTTATTTCCAGTTTTTACAGTACTTGATTTACTGTCTGCTCAGTGATATTAGCTTGTACTTTGTTTTTATCCTTTGGTTGCATTTGGACTTAGAGTTAAGAGACTACCGTTTGTAGTATATTGCATATACCTTGACATAGTTGTACCACGAGGATGTGTGAGATGAGTAGCATGTAGAGGTCCTTGCGTGTTGGCTGATCCCAGTACGCATGCGTTAGGACTAACTGCTAATAGGAGCATGTTAGGAGACTTAGCAATTAGTAGAAAAATATGGTCATGAAGGCGACTTAGATAGGTACATTGGGTGGAGAGGACAATACCTGACGTATGTGCTTCGATTGTACTTCCCTTGTAACCCGGAAGCTCCGCTGGAGATACGGGTATGAGCCTCTCAGGTTGGCCACTGTCATTTTTCAACGTCATGCACTTAGGTCACTGGTGCCCAAGCGGGGACTATACCAGATCCCATTTACAGCCAGGGCTCATGTATCGAAGGATTGTTTCTCAACTGTATGTTCACTTTATTACGGTTAGGTTACCTTATTTATGTCTTGTCACTTTCTTTGATGGTGGCATATTTTATATTTAGTATTTTATATGGCATGTTTATTGTATCTTGTTACGTCCCTCTGAGGACCTCGTTATCTCTCCAGGTGTGTGCTTTATAACTTTTTACAGGTGTTCTAGCCAATACCGTGATCTTCTTCATTCCTTCGAGGATGATAGCCCTTGGTTCGTCTTGTCATTTTAGATATCATTTCCTTATATATTTCTTTCTTTTAAAATAATTGGTAGTGGATTTGTCTCCGCCCAACTACATGTATAAGTAACAAATTCTTGAGTTGATTTATATCATTATTCTTTTAATTTTGTGGATAAGATTTAGTTATCATCGTTTTACTGCATTTTACAGCTTATGTATACATACGGAGGTTCCATACATTGGAGTATACTTCGTATGTACACAGCTGACATGTCTACGTACTTAGTCCTAAATATTTTGGGACTGGGGCGTTACATGTTTTTGTGGTGGCCCATGCAGGTTGAGTTTGTCACTTCGGTTACGTTACTGTACTGATGTGAGCCTGCATGTAGGATTAGGATATAGGAATCTCATCCACAAGCTTGACTTCCTCTCTTGATTCTAAATCTCGAACTCTCATCTGATTATCTTGACTTCCTTCTGCTTGATTCCTTTCACTGTAAATCTTATCATCTTTCGTGCTGAATAGGGAGGTTAGGAGATAACTCATACGAGTATACGTGTTATATTCCTCAATTACTCTATTAGTTGACTCATAAGTTGAGTAGTATGACTACAACCTACCACCCGTATCCTTTTAACCTAGTATTAAAGTGTAACAGAGTGATAATGAATATATGCTAGTGTAGGAGAGATATTTACCTAGAATATAGAGATTTTGTAGCCCATACCCATTGGTCAACTAAGGCCTGATACAAGAACCAGTAGGACGACTGTATACGCAAGCATACCGGATAAGACTTAGATCCTTGTAAAACTTAAACTATTTATTACTGCTTTCAACGTATTCTCCCGTACTTATACTTTAAACTACCATGAATGACGACGCTATTTATAGCCTAGTTTTGCAAGCTTATTCTTTGTCGAGCTTGTTCAGGACATATGTATACTGGGGACGCCCACAAGCATATTGTCTAATTAGAATCAATGTATTATGGTCTGATCAACCATAGTACACTTGGTTCGCTCTTCATATGATTATCCCACGTGGATTGAGATATAGAGATATCTAGGATCTCATCCGCGACTACATTGACAATTTCTCTTGAATTACACATTCGCCTTTGAATTACGTAATTGTATTCAATGATATCTTTCTTGAACTCTTTATTGCTTTTGTCTTTCACTGATTGGAAAGACGAACGCTCGTATTGATAGATAAGTACAGAGTATCCCCATGGCCATGGTGGTTATATGCACAAGTATAGCAACCATCGGCCAAGCCATATAACTACAACCTTGCCTAAAGTTGCTCGTCCTTCCCTCGACCCTAATAGTAATATCGTGACCTTCTAGTCATTTGAGCTTGAAAGATGAGTAAGATCTTACCCTTGGGTAAACCACAAACCTATGAGACTATCTAATCTCTAGGAATCATTTATTGTGAGTCTCCAAATATTCATCTTGATTCTTGGCTTAACTAGCAATCCGTATGCCTTAACTCAACCCTTACTTGAGTAGGCCCCCACAGTTTAGACAGAGAAGAATAGACTAAAACAAGGACAAGCATTGCAAGGACCGTGGTAGACACCCATTCCAAGATTAGAGATTCAGCAGATGTTACTCTAGGTATAAAATTCTATTATCAAAGAAGTGACATAATATTAGAGCAATACATTCACCAGCTTAGCCAAAATTTATAGCATAATGCCCCATTATTATGTTGTATTAGTAATCAACAAGTGATGCATGAGCACTACATTTAATACCTCTAGAACGCTTGTGACTATAGTCTGGCAGGTTTGACACAAATAGAAATTCACGACTTAGTAGTTAGGGATCTTTCCCATGACGTGCTTTAGAGTTCGTTATTCCACAGATAGACTCTCGTATACCATGGACAAGCGGATCATTCCATCTTATCGACTCAGGTACCACTGTACGCGATCATTTTCATTTAGTAGGACTTGGGGTACAATTCTCGAAACTGATTCACAACTACCCTATCATGTTATCGATCACATCGTGATTTATTATTACCAAAGGTCAAGGTACGATGTTGCGACTCAAATATTCCTAACCTCATTATTCCTAAAACCATGTCCTAGTCTCTAGAGTGAATAAATTATAAGCCATTCTTACTTTTAGGAATTTGGGGATCACCGATTGATTGAGATAAATTGGTTCTCACTAGAATGATAAATTAGTGACTCGTGAACTCCTACTTTCTTTTTAGATCTTTTGGTGTCCCTTACCGTGACTTTGATATTTGAAGTGTAATACTAGCTGTTACCTTCCAACAAAATTTATATGCAAAACTTAAACGAGTCAACCTTCAAGTAGACATATCATGTCTCACACAAACACATCTCCTTGGACTCTATTATTATGATACGACTTTCAGGTCAAAAGGGACTAGCGATAACCCTTACCATAACACCGATGTACTTTCGGACTGCAGTTAGAGATCCAACCTTGACTCAAATCTTTTGGCCCAATATATGGTTGTGATCTACTCGAAGCCCTCTACGCACATGCCACTAGTGTGCTACTCAATAGAGGCCTTATGTGCTACTTAAACACAAAAGTCACGGAAGGCGCATCCCATGACTTACAAAACCTATTCTACCAACCCGACGGGAAATTTGCCCAACCACTTGAATTTGAACCTATTCTACATTACCCTAACCTAATAGGGATGGTTTAAAATTCCACAAAATTTTGTCCAGCCACTATAGATTAAAATCTAAAGTTCATGCAATCAAAGATTGAAGTCCAATCAGGGAACCTATTGAGACTCAGTTAAACCCATCATAGCCATCGCCATATTGGGACTATAAACCAAAGTTGATAAAATAGGCCCTCACCCTATTATGTAGGTCCCATCTCTTGGCTCACTAATTCTCCTTCCATAGATTTTGTAACCGCATCTCTTTGTAGCCTAAGTTATGAATCTCTCGGTACCAACTTGCTTCCGGATATACTTGACCAAGACCTCTCATATTGTCTTGACCAAACATAGTTAATATATGGGCCATATTAAATAGATAATACCTAGACTTCCTATAGAGTCTGTGACTATGATTGGAAATACCTCATACTTCCATATACCTCCTTGAAATTTGACCTTTTTAGAAGCCCTATTACTGTGCTTTCCCGATTAACCAACTTCTATAAGATGGGTAGAACATTGAACTTATTATACTCTACCTCTCAGAATGGGATTACAATCGTGACCGTTCTTTCGTCTGTATGGAATTTATGAAACGATCTTTTGTTTTGCATTTTATATCCCTTTGCTCGTGCGTTTAGATAACTACGGTAACAGATTACAACCTAAATTCTTCAAGTCAATCATAGAATCATTTTGTTTAAATTAATAGCAAATTTTGAGGCAAATAGATTGCAAGCCTCTCTAAGAAACATAAGATTTTGGAATTAGCAAGTGGTTGGAAATGATTTGTTCCAATTAGACTAATAATTCAATGGTTCATAACGTCGACCCATATTCGTATCATTTGATATCATCGACCGTGATTTTGATAATTGAAGCACAATACTAGCCTTTTCCTTTCGACAAAGTTCACACTCACGAACTAGACTAGTCATGCTACTCACATGACATACATGTCCCACGCAAACGAACTTTCCAGTGCTCCATTTAAAATTACACCACGTGTATTACACATGTTTCCTCAAAACCATAGAGACCCAAATTCGACCTATTCGATTTCACCCATACAAATATCGACCCATTCCCTTAACTAAACCGAATACTCAAGATCTATGCAAGACGCACACCTATGTCGTATGCCTTTCAACAAGCAAGCGCATGTCTCCTACACAACACCAAACGTCAGCCCACACATATTAGTCATTTTGACTTAGAGTTTTCAAAACACTTGCCTAATCATATTCTATAGCCTGGGTTCTTTAATTATCATCGATTCTCATCACTTGGCCATAAATTCTTCTTCCTTAAGTTTTCAAGCTCACTTCTTAGTTTTCCATGTTAGACGTAGAACGAATCCTTCCGAACCGACACACCTTAGTATATTCCAACAAGAGGTCGCTACCAGCTTGTCAGAAGCATGACCCCTAGAGTGACAACGTTTGATTGTGGTAACTTTCTTATAGTTGTTATTGACCAAGAACGTTATGGTGTTATCGAGACTCACTTAGAATCCAAGAATGCGGTCAGAAGTGTCCATTTTTCTCGTGTCCCTCCCTAGAAATTGTCCTCCTCAAGGTCTTGTAATGACGACGATCTTTACGGGTGGCCAACTTCTATAAGTTAGGTAGAGTCTGGAAGGAAGCATACCCCATCTTGTAGAATATGAGGTCAATTGGGATTCCTATGAAAACCACCCCTCCATCCTTTCAAAAAAATTGAGCTAAAATTTGACGTAACTACTCTCCTCCGTACAAAATCTCGCAATTCTTGATATTATGATTATTTTTAATTTCGAGGAAAAAATTGTCATAAGTTGGGTAGGATGTAAAACCCCTTATAATTTAAAGGAATATTTAAATTATTTTTGGATTTTATTTAATTCTAATTTATTTTTATCTTATTTGTATTATATAAAAGGACTATAGCCATGGTTGAGTTTGAATATGCAAGACGACTAGAAAGTATGGCATGCCTAGCGTAGTCGGGTGCTGCTTAACTATTATGCTAGCCATGTTAGAAATGCCATGGTCATATTATAATCTCTTGCATGTTAACCATTCAAATTATGGCACAAGTTATTTTTATTTAATTAATTAGTTAAGAAAGCCTTTATGACTTTTTAGGAGACCCGGTTGCACCAAACCTTCCCAAACCTCTTCCAAGCAAAACCCAACCCTAGTAGGCATATTGTGCATTAATAAATATTAATAATTATATTTATTTGTATTAATTCAGATTTTGTAGTGTAATTACATAGATAGAATTAAATAGTTCTATATTAGGAAACCCCTTTTTAAATCCTCAATCCAATCAACACCAAATCATGCCAAGTGGACTCCCACCATGCTAATTTCGGCCAAGAAAACCCCCCATGGCCGAATGCATCAAATTAAATAGGATTTAAATCCTAGATTGCTTAAAATTTATTTAAGGATATGTTTAAATATACCAACTTATTCCAAACCTTAACCAAATCCTAATCTTTCTCTCCCTCACCTTTGGCCGACCAAAACCCCTCTCCCTCTCCATAATTTTGGCAGCAAAAACTCCCCATAGACTCTATACATCATCTCCTCCATTGCACATCTCTCCATCCTTCATAAAAACTCATCTCCTCCACCATACATCCCCGAAACCCCTCAAAACAAACCCTAAAAACTCTATATCCCCCATCCAATCCTCTATAGCCATTATCAACTCTCCCATACTCACCAAGAGAGGATTATCAAGCGAGAATAGCGAAAAAGATTGGAGCTTTGGTGAAGAGAAGTCATCATCACCCTTTCTAGTAAGGATCTTTGGTAAGAATCCTAATCTTTTCTTCTAAAAACCTTTGCTAAAATTTGTAGAAAATATGTTATTAATTCTGTAGAAATCATATTTTGATGACTTTTGTTAGGTATAATCATCCATAAAGGTTTCATGAAATATATGCGTAATATTCATGTGTCGGTAGGATCAAAATTAACCCTATTGTAAAGGAACTATGAGTTATTGGTGCCTACTTTTGAAACTGAATTTTATGTGTGTTCATATACATAAATTAGGATTTTTAAGTATTTTTCCACAATTTTAGCAACTCAAATCTGGTCGAAAAAATTGTAGGTCAAAACTAGCTAATTTCGGGTAACCGGCTGACCTAGAATGTCCCAAACTTGTAGTATAACTCAACCCTTGTACCTCTAATATTATTCTATGAAATAAATTATTTTATTTCTTTTTAAAATATTTTTGGTTATTTTAGCAATTTTGAGTCATTAACTATGTTCCGGGCGAGTTTCGGGTAGACTAGCAGACTTATTAATCAACTAGTCATAAATGTCTTTAGAAATATTAATTCTGGAATTTCAGAGATAAATCTGTAAAAAATTAGTTTAAATATTATTTTTATGATTTTATACAATTTTTAAGTATGTTATAGAAGTAGGGGCATAACCGACTAATTAAAAGTTAGAAACCCTAAAACTGTGTTTCGATGTCTCGTGGAACCTGTGTGTGATTGTATGGATCTAAATGGTTCCATGAGAGATTGAATATAATTTTAACGCATTACTTTGACTAATTAAGTCGTTTCGTAAGTTTCATAAGTAGTAACTTAGTTTAGTTAATTAATTATCTAGGAGCGTCGGGTTCCGGAGGCGTGGACGCGGGAGCAGTGTTTTATATTCATAGCACGAAATCAGGCAAGATACCTTGCCATTATACTGTTTATATTCAGTTTGTATTTTATTACATATCACTGTTCATTTATTTCCAGTTTTTACAGTTCTTGATTTACTGTCTGCTCAGTGATATTAGCTGTACTTTGTTATTATCCTTTGGTTGTATATGGACTTAGAGTTAAGAGACTACCGTTTGTAGTATATTACATATACCTTGACACAGTTGTACCACGAGGATGTGTGAGATAAGTAGCATGTAGAGGTCCTTGCGTGTTGGCTGATCCCCAGTGCGCATGCGTTAGGACTAACTGCTAATAGGAGCATGTTAGGAGACTTAGCAGTTAGTAGAAAAACATGGTCGTGGAGGCGACTTAGATAGGTACATTGGGTAGGGAGGATAATACCTGACGTATGGGCTTCGATTGCACTTTCCTTGTAACCCGAAAGCTCCGCTGGAGATAAGGGTATGAGCCTCTCAGGTTGGCCACTGTCGTTTTTCAATGTCATACGCTTAGGTCACTGGTGCCCAAGCGAGGACTATACCAGATCCTATTTACAGCCAGGGCTCATGCGTCGAAAGATTGTTTCTCAACTGCATGTTCACTTTATTACGGTTAGGTTACCTTATTTATGTTTGTCACTTTCTTTGATGGTGACTATTTTATATTCAGTCTTATATGGCATGTTTATTGTATTGTTACGTCCCTCTGAGGACTGGTTATCTCTCCAGGTGTGTGCTTTGTGACTTTTTGCAGGTGTTCTAGCCAATACCGTGATCTTCTTCATTCCTTCGAAGATGATTGCCCTTGGTTTGTCTTGTCATTTTAGATATCATTTCCTTGTATATTTCTTTCTTTTAAAATAGTTGGTAGTGGATTTGTCTCCGCCCAACTACATGTATAAGTGACAAATTCTTGAGTTGATTTATATCATTATTCTTCTGATTTTGTGGATGAGATTTAGTTATCATCGTTTTACTGTATTTTACAGCTTATGTATACATACGGAGGTTCCATATATTGGAGTATACTTCGTATGTACACAGCTGACATGTCTACGTTCTTAGTCCTAAGTATTTTGGGACTGAGGCGTTACAAATCTCGAGTAAGTATAAGTTATCGAATGTTGTTAAAGCTATATCTTGGTCGTCCTATCTTCGTCTTTAAGTTATTATGTCCAGATTAGATAGAGTTGATAGGGTATTCGTTACCGTATCCTTGCTTGAGCGTAGAATCAAGAGTTTATTGCAGCTAGCTGTACACTGGCGATGCATAAATTCTCGGTAAAATGACTTCGATCACATTTACGAGTTTCGAATACCATAGAGACTACATCTTATTGGCATATAACTATTAAGAATTCAAATTGATTTGTGCTTATTCCTAGTCACAATCTTCTCAATAAAATGGTAATTCTCCCTTCCTTTTTATCCTTCTTTTTTCAGATTGTCACTTTTAATATAATTTAACTGGATTCCTAAACCTATCTAGATTTTGATTCTAAACTCGTGCCTAAATAATTGTGGATAATATCTTAAGCATATCGAAACGATTTTGGATTTGATCATCCTTGAACAATTTTGATCGTGACTAGACTCCTTTTTATTATATCTCGATCGAGTCAAATTCGTATCCTTTTCTAGGTTTGATTCTATACACATCGATAGTGTTAGAATAATTTCGATTTGGATCATCCTTAAATACCTTTTGATCATGACCAAACTATTCGATTCTATTTCGATCATGCCAATTGCCTGTCATCCTAGAATTCAAATTCCATAATCGTGCCTAAATAATTTTGTTTAACTAGTTGTTCGTACCAAGATGATTTCAATTTTGATCGATCTTACACCATTTTATCGAGACCAAATCATAGCTAAGGTCATACTTTCATTCCAACTACGGTCATGACTATTTTGATCATGATAATGCTCGTGCCGGCTTCCTATTTTCACCCTGCTTGGATGACTTGCACGATTAGCCTTGATCGTGACTGCATCTTAAATGTGACTAAAATCATATTAGATTTCATCGAAAACTTTGGTCATTCCTTAAAAGGTTGGTAATGACTCAACCATGCTGACCATAGATTGGTCGTGCCCAACCATCTCACCCTTGATCGTTCTTAAAAAAACATTTGCTTGTCAACTAGACCATTTGACCGAATACTAGTCATACCAAACCACACCCTCCTTTTGTTTAGTATCTTTGTCATTTTTACGCGTGACTAATTAGATCATGAATCATACCACTTCCTTGATTATACCATTCATCGTTTTATTCATATCAATTAAAATTTGGTTCCTTTATTATTCTTCATAGTCGTGCCAAATCGTGCTCTTTGAAATTTTGGAGACAAAATATTTTAAGGTGGGTAAAATTGTAGACCCACATCCTACTTTCAAAAGTTTTATTTGTTTTATTTTAATAAATTTTGGTTAGAAAATAGATTTTATTTGTAACCACTATAGAATATATTTGGATGACAATAGAATTTTTGTCAAACCATTTTTGATTTAGAATTTATAAAATATCGTTTAAATTATTTGCTAATATTAATTATCAATTAAATTTATTTTGTTATATTATAGTTAGTTTGACTCAGTCTTGGACTAACAAAGATATGTATTGTTTAAATAATATATACCATACTTTCCAAGTCATTTGATAAACAATATTCATTTAAATTATTATTGCATTATATTTAGATTCGATCAAATGTATTTTTTAATATTTTAATAAAATCTTGAATTATTTTTTTTAAAATCATTATGGATTGATTTTGATTTGTTAAATCCAATATTTATTTAAATCTTAGAAAGATTTGATCATCCGAGTTCTTAAATTCGAGGACAAATCATTCTAAGGTGGGTAGGTCGTAAGCCCACTTTCCGTTTTCTTCCATTCTCCATTTAGTTATTTTAGTTAATTATTTTTCCAAATCGGGAAATTTTTTATTCTATTTTAGATATTTTTTTTTAAAAAGGGAGAGGAGAGATCTGCAACATTTTAGAAGAGATATTATTCTAGGATAATTGGATTTACTATTTTATCAAGAGTTATATTAAATTCAAATTACTACTATATTATTTTAGAAGATATTGTATTTGTGAAAAATATACAGCTATAGGTATCCGAATTGTTCTTAACAATATTTTGACAATTGATTTTATTACAAGAATTATTTAAAGTAATAGGTATTATTTTAGACAATATTTTATGATTGATTTGGAGTATGATTTCGTCAAATTCCTAGTTCCCAAAACCCTCCAACCATCCAAATCCCTATCCCTTGCTCGTGTGTTTAAATAACCACGAAAAAGATCACAATCTTGATTTCTCAAAATTCTATTCTATTATGGAACCTTGTTTAGATTAATTGCGAGAACAGATCCTCTAAGAAAACGAAGGGTTTCTCGATTTAGCAAGTGACTAGACTAGAGTGGCCCAATCTAGCAAATAAGTCAATGGTTCATAAACTTACTTTCTATCTGTATCATTGAATACCCGCTACCACTCATGAAACTTCATATTTGCTCTCGATTATTCTTCCTTATCTTCCTGTCTTTCCTATTTCAGAGCGACGAATGGTCATGCTTACTAGAATTCATCAATATTTCTTAGCTACTTGTGTACAATTGTTGCTCAATAAACTTTGGGTTGCTTGATAGATAGGAGAGGATTATAGATGTCATATGCAGTAGATATCTGTTGGTAGGATTGTTAGCAACTAGTTAGAAGATTATAAGACTTTAGTTTTGAGGGATAGTGTAACCAAAGGTGGGTAGAAGTCCTCGATGATTCTTAGTTACGAAATGGCTAGGAGGAGGAAATGAACTATTTGAGGAATTAAATTTTAAGGAGATTAAGGTTAAGGTATATTTTATTTTTAAATTTTAAGAATAGTTATGAATTAGAATTTCGAGGACGAAATTATTTTTAAGGTGGGTAGATTTGTAGCTCCCCTTCCCGAAAATTTAAAATATTTTTATTATTATTTATTTTAATTGAATGGTGATTTTTAGTTTTTTTATAAATAATTATTTAGTAAATTATATATTACGGTAGATGACTTTAGCCATGGTGGAGTTTTGGAGCACCAGACGACTATGATTCACGGCACGGATAGTGCAGTGGCGTGCCTTGACTAGTGTATTAGCAATGCCTAGGAAGGTCGAGCCATAGTGTTGTCCTAACTAGGAAAACTAGGCCAAGTTACGACTTAACCCTTACGGAAGAATTATTTACTTATTAATATTTATTGAGTTTTAGGGAACCCGGTTGTACCAAACTAGTCCAGATTGGACCCAAAACAAGTCCAAACCCATGTAGTCATGCGGTACGTCCAATAACGTTCGTGTTGATGTATTTTGGTATGACTGTGTCGTATTTCATTTTAGTGATCTAATGAATATTCTCTAAGTATTCGTTAATTAAATGTTATAAATATCATTATTAGTTGATATTCAATAATATTTGTATAAAATAGGTCCTTGTACATTTTTGAGATTATTAGACTGTACATAATGGTATATACACCATTATTTGTTATTGAATTTCTTTATTATTATTATTAATATTTTATTAAGGTTATATTATATAATATTATCATTATTATTGGTTATATTATTTTTTTCAAATAAAGGTTATAATATATATATATATTCATATTTATATAAATAGGTCCTACACTAGAAAAAACGTATTTAGGAATTTAGGATTTTATTGGAATATTATGTATGCATAGATATGTATATAAATATATATATAGGTGTACATGTGTATGTATACAAAATATATATAGAGAGGTGTATATGTGCATGTATATATAAATATATATATGGGTGTATACGTGTATGTATATATATATATTATATATATATATATATATATAGATATATATATATAAATATATAATATATATATATATATATATATATATATATATATATATATGTACATATAAGAATAATCTAATAAACCCCCTCAGCCCGGCCCAGGCCAGCTCAGCCCAGGCCAACCCAGACCCGGCCCAGGAGTCCCCACACCAGCAAATACTAATAACCCATTTAATCCCAGCCCAGTAAGGCCTGACCCCCCTGTTACACACACACATACCAGGCTGAGCCAGAGCCCCTTTACAAAACACACGCGCACGCATAATATAACAGAGAGATCGAGAGAGGCTCCTCTCAGAAAAATCCTAAACTTCCACCCTGTCACCCTGGCGACACTTTCCAGCCCTGGGCGCTGCCGCGCGCAGCACAGGCCGGCCATGGCAGCGCCGACGCGCGCGCAGGCGCGGGTAGAACAGACTGACGGCAGCAGCCCATAACCCCGACTTCGTCTCGACCGTGTGCAACACTCGCCGAATCGTTTCACAATTTCCCTTCGCTAGTATGTTCACAATCTGTATGCCTATTATTCCCTTCAAACACTTCGTAATTAGACACACCACGTTGTCCGATAAATCGACGCAAAGTCGAAGAGAAAGCACCTCGAAACAGGACAACACATAGCAGTCCACATACCCTGTTGGAAGGCAAATTCTCGTAAATCCTTTGACTGATTCAAAATGTGATTGAATAGGTTTATAGACAACCTATAGGACTCCACAACCCATTTTGCAGAAGTCAATTTCATCGACTACGTGAGAAATCGGATCCCAAAGTTTACCAAAAATCTATTTTAAAAATAATAAAATCCTTCGATACGACGTGCGTCCCGCCAATCCGGGCGATGTGGTCGCGAACCGAATGCATCAAAAGGTGCGTAATGGATTCGTGGACGTATGGGCTTTGACAGAATTCAAATTGGTCGCGTGTGCACGACAAATTTGATGCGTATCCGTCGAAATTCACCGTATCGATCTCTGTGCAAATTTCTCAATTATTTTGTGCACGTTTGTCAGATCCAGACGAAACTTGCGCCAACAGGACCGTATCATTTTTCTGGTCCTGTATGCCAAGTTTGGTCCGATTCTGAGATAGTTGACCGGATCACCATTTTGCGGGCCCCACGATCCGACTCAACAAACGATTTCGTGCACGGCCACCAGAATCTAAAATTGGACATACTGTTGGGTTTGTATCGAAAAATCGGACCTGTAGACATGTAGTTTGATGACTTTAGAGGCCATTGACCCTGGCACACTTTTTAGTGCAAACGGGTCCAACAGCGGACACCGTTTGACCCGAAATTATCGTTTTGCCCCTGTGTCCAGAATTGGACTTAAGGACAGGCAATCCTGGCTAATTTGACTCTTCTAAAAATGTTGGTAATGTCTACTTCAGCATTCGGAGACTTTTTGCATGTGTTGACTTTAGTGACTCATCTGAGTGGTTGTACTATCGGTTTCACCAGCAAAGGATCTCAGGCAAGTGCACTTTCTGATTGCTTTCGATTCATAGTAGTTTTCCATTTCATGTTTATACATATGTCTTGCTGCTTGTTGACACCCTCGTCATACGAAAATTAGTATCATGGATCTCCACTTACTATTTTTCGTGATTATCACGTTTTCGTGTTTTGTGGCTTGTTCGAGTCCATAAGTAGTAGTCGGGAGGAGAAATATCTTAGTAGATATGTGGACTACCCCTTACCCATCCCCCATGTATTTTGTTGAGAATAGCAGCTGCATACGACACGTGCAGGGTGTCGGATTTACCCCTAGCCGTTCACATGTCGAAACTGATATTTCAAATCACATAGATAGT
Organism: Iris pallida; assembly: GCA_029216955.1. Lineage (NCBI taxonomy): Eukaryota > Viridiplantae > Streptophyta > Magnoliopsida > Asparagales > Iridaceae > Iris > Iris pallida. The sequence goes on from JANAVB010007399.1 coordinate 35,049,130, forward strand.
TGTATTTTATTTGTTTTCCTTGTCTTCTTCACTAATTGCCATGTCATCAGTTACTTCCTAGTTTTCGTCTCTCATATGTTATTTTTACTTCTTGTTAGTTCTATTGTGATTTCGTATTGTCGTCGGTTTGTGTGCTTGTTCCATTCCTGACTGGAAACCAACATTTTTTAGGTTAGCTGTGGCTTCACTTAGCTTTGGGAGATACGGGTGTACTTGCAGATAGAAACCTAGAAATAGATAGCAGTTGTATCATTTTAATTAATTGTGAGAACTTTGTATTTTTTCTTTAATTATAAATATTGTAAATGTTGTAATTTTAGAAATATGAATGAGCAATAAAGTTGTTATTGATTTTTGAGCAACTTGGCCATGACAGCGTTCTACTGCCGACTTTGCGGCGTAGGCTGGCTTGGACACGTCTCGTATCCGAAAAAGCGGGTGCGGGTCATGACAGAGAGAGAAGGAGTAAACATGATGGAAAAATAATGTCACAATCAAGGGTAAGGGGTGAATCCTAAGAAGTTCTAATTTATCGAACGAAAAGTCTACCCTCCTTAGGTCCTACCTTCCTATACAAGAGTGTATTCCTCTATAAAAATTTCTCACGTCATCTAATAGGGTTGAATTCTACCTAAATCATATGGCCTATACACCAATCTTAACTACCCAACGGTCAAATTGAATAAGAAAATCCTATTCTTAGTTATCCTCCTAAATTTAAATTATTCCTAATGTGAATGAGCATTTTCCAGTCGCAGGCTCGCGATAGTACGACTAACTTAAGTATTATCACGAGTTCGTAATCCTTTGTAAAAATTGACCTGCATGGGCTACCACAAAAATTTGTCACGACCCGCACCTGCTTTTCGTGATGCGAGTGCATGTCCAAGCCAGCCTACGCCACAATGTCGATGGTAGAACGCTGTCAAGGTCATGATGCTCAAAATCACATAAATGATAACTTTATTGCTCATATCTAATTTGATTACAACATTTACAAGAATTATATTGAAAAGAAATACAAAGTCTCACAAAATCTATTACAATAATTTAAGCTATATATCTAACTAGTTTCTAGGTTTTGGCCTACAAGTAAACCCGTGTCTCCCCAATACTAAGAGTAGTCGCAGCCAACCTAAAAAATGATGATTTCCAGTCAGGAATGGAACAATACATTCTAATAGCAGTTCCAATAATTTGACAAAATCTATAAAACAGTAAGTAATAAAAATATGATGGTTGTATAAATAAGGATCATGGTATGAAATATGTGAGTAAAAGCAGGAGATCATGGCAATACAGACAAGGAAGTAACTAAAATAAATAACTAAAATAGGAACTGTAGTATAACAAGACTACATCTAACTAGTGAGTTGAAATACACTTTCGACATGTATACGGCTAAGGGTAAATCCGAACCTCATACGTGAAGTATGCGACTGCTATTCTCCACGAAAGATACGGAAGATGTTTCTAGATATATTTACATGTCTACTAATGTACTTCTCTGCCTGAATAGTACCCATGGATCCAAACAGGTCACAAACACGAGAAATATTGGTCACGAACAGCATTTAAAGAATCCATAACTACTACTTCGTGTTATCATTGTGTTGAGAATAAAAGTAAGACGAATATATATACGAATCATAGAAGTTAATCAAATATGAAAACTATCAGAAATGTACTCGCCTGAGGTCCTTAACTGCTGAAACCGATAATCCCATTGGATTCGAAATGGCCCAGTTGGCTAGTATAGCACACAAAACCAACGATACTCAACAACCCAGTGCCACAAAAGTCAACTCGCGTAACAGTCTTCGGATGCTGAAACAAACATCACCAATGAGTTTGGTATAAAAAATGTCTAAGAATGCCTTCCCAAAAGTGCAATTCTGAGCACAGGGGCAAAATTGTAATTTTGTGTCAAAACGATGTCCGTCGTTAGACCCGTTTTGCACCGAAAAGTGTGCCAGAGCCTATGGTCTCTAAAGTTGTCAAACTATGTCTACGGGTCTAGTTTTTTGATAAACCTAATCGTATGTCCAAAGTTAGATTATGGCAGACCGTGCACAAATTTGCCTGTTGGATCGGATCGTAGGTCCGCCAAAATAGCGTTTCGGTCGACCTTCTCAGAATCGGACCAAAATTAGCATACAGGACCAAAAAAATGACATGGCCCTGTTGGCATAAATTTTGTCTCAAGATGACGAACGTGCACGAAGTTATGGGCTAGTTACAAAGGGATCGATACGGGGTATCTCGACGGATACGCCTCGATTTTGTCGCGTACACACAACGAAATTGAGTTTTGTCGACTCCCACATGTCAACGAAATCCATATGCGTCTTTTAATGCTTATGGGTTGTGACCACATCGTCCGGTTTGTCGGGGCGCACGCCGTATCATGATTTTTTTTCTAAATTTCAGTTTACAAAAATAGATTTTTCCTAAACTTCACAAAGGAACTACTTTCTGTATAGTGGATGTAAATTAAATTTACAAGAAGGGTTTTAATCTCCTGTAGGTTGTCTAGGACTACCTTTTTTTAGTTTCCTTGATTTCTCCGTGGATCGACCAATTTTGGTCTTCCAAAACGGGGTCGGGACTGCCCTGTTTGCTGTTTGCAAATCAAGTTTTTGTCGATGTTTGCATCTATTTCTCACCAGCTTTTAATCTATTTTAATTAAAACTAACTAATGGGATAAATAGACATATAGTTTGGGATCGTACCAGAAGAAACGGTTTGTAAAATGAACGAGCGAGTGTGAAGAAATCGAGTGACGAAGTGGCATTGCCGCCTTGCATCTGCTTTCTGGCTGCTCTGTTTCCAGGCGCGCGCACACGTTTGTCGGCCGGCAGTGGCGCTGCGGTCGCCCGCGAGGTCGGGGGGTCACGGGGTGGTTGCACGTGTGTGGGTGGCGGCGTTTAGAGTTAGGGTTTTCTTCTCTTGCTTCCCTATTTCTCGATGTATATATGTATCTTCTGTTAACTATAAGAAGTTGGGGAAGGGTCGGGCTTCTATCGGGTTTGGAGGAGAAAACTGGGTTGGGCTTCCCCCTTTTCTTTGTTTGTTTTTTTTTTCCTTTCTTTTTCTTTATATATAAATATATATATGTGGAGACTCATATAATTGGATATGTATATTTAGGAAAGTATTTTATATAAAAATACAAGTAACATTATTACCCTATCCTAAAATAGTAACATAGTAGGTTATCACATAATTACAATATATTTAATTACTTCTATTTATAGGGATTAACAATAAATTTATATATAATATTATTAGCTCGGGATAACTCCTACCATAAATTTCTATAATTTAAATATAGATTAGTCCGAATATTTGTTATTCAAATTTAAGTACAGAAGGCCAAATAAAATTAGGGAAGGGTTTTTTTTTTTCATAAAATGAATAGTCATTAATATTAATCCTTATATAAATAGAAATTATTATTTATGGAAAAAAATATTAGGCCTTTAAAAATAAATTACCAAGATATATATATATATATATATATATATAATATATTATATATATATATATATATATTATATATATATATATATATATATATATATATATATATAATCAATATATATCTACATGGACGTCTTTCCGCACACAACACCTCTACATAGACTTGGGCTCGGTTCGGGTCCAGTCCGGGCTAGTTTAGTACATCCAAATTTCTAAAAAGTCATAATATTAATAAAACTAAATAAATCCCTTATAGGGGTCAAGTCGCAACTTGGCCTAGTTTTTCTAATTAGAACACACATATGGCTCGGCCTTCCCTACCATGACTAAAATATTAGTCAAAGCATACGTCTACGCGACCCGTGCCATCATTTCTAGTCATCGTACTCTAAAACTTAACCATGACTAAAGACTTCTATGATAATAATTAATTAATTGAATATTTATAAAATTCAAAAAATCACCATTTAATTCAAATAAAATAAAAGATATTTTAAATTTTTTGGGAAGAGGATTATAATATGTTTCATCATAATTGATTCCAGATCTCTGTGAAGAACCTTGTGCAACAAGTCGTGCCTTGTATCTCACAATTTTGTTTTTCTCATTGTACTTTCGTACAAACACCCATTTGTATCCAATAGGTTTCATACCTTCAGGAGTTTGAACTACTGGTCCAAATACTTTACGATTTTCTAAGGATTTTAATTCAGCTTGTATCACATCTTTTCATTTTGGCCAATTATTTCTATGTTGACATTGTTCAATGGATTTTGGTTCAGGATCCTCACTTGTTATATCAAGTGCGACACCATAAGCAAAAATATTGTCTATAGTAATTTTCTTTCTATCCTAACTTTCTCTTATGCTAAAATAATTTAAAGAGATTTCTTCTAAATTTGTTCATCGTAATGTGTCTCTTAAGGAGCTATCTTAGACTGATCATTCAAATTTTTCTATAGTGCTTTCATGTTTTAAAACTATTTTCTCTTCAGGAGTAACTACTTGTACCCTTTTCTTTCATTTATTTTTATCTTTAGCGCCAATAGGGCGTCCACGTTTCATGCATGATTTTAGTGTGCCATTATATTGTCCTTCAAGGATATCAATCTGTGCTAGTATATTTATTGTTAGTATATGAGATTTTGTCACTTTTTTAATATCAGTGAATGCATCTGGTAACTGATTTGCGATATTTACAAATAAATTATCCTTTTTACTTCTTGCTCACATCTACTTATGCGTGGGTCAATAAAAGATGGTACATTCCATGTAATTTTATGTTGTTCTACATGAAGTGACATTTTATCTCCCCCTAACGGCAGAAAAACTGACTCATCAAAATAGCAATCAACAAATCTTGCCTTAAATAAATTGCCCGTCAGGGGCTCAATGTATTTATTATAGATGGGGAATCAAAACCAACATAAATTCTAAGACGTCTTTGTGGGCCCACTTTGTTCGTTTAGGTGGAGAAATGGGGACATAAACCGCACAACCAAAGACTTTTAAGTGTGAAATATCAGGCTGCTGGCCAGAAAAAAGTTGCAATGGTGAATAATGATAAAATAAACTTGGTCGAATATGGACCAATACAGCTGCATGTAATATTGCATGTCCCCAAACAGAAGTGGGTAAACTTGATCTTAGAAGTAAAGGTCTGACAATCAATTGCAACCTTTTAATAAAACTCTGTAAGTCCATTCTGAGTATGCACATGTGCAACTGAATGTTCGATATTAATGCCAATTGACATACAATAATCATCAAATGCTTGAGATGTATATTCACTGGCATTGTCAAGACGGATAGTTTTGATGGAATAATCAGAAAATTGAGCCCTTAATCTTATAATCTGAGCAAGAAGTTTGGCAAAAGCAACCATTCGTGTTGACAGTAGATTTACATGTGACCATCTAGATGATGCATCTATCAAGACCATAAAGTAACAAAATGGTCCACAAGGTGGGTCAATAGGTCCAAATGTCCCCTTATATTCTTTGTAAAAACATAGGAGACTCTGTTTGAAAATATTAACGCCTGTTGATTCATGAGATGAAGAACAAATTAAATGTGGAAGCGTACCTGAATCCATTGCTAGGGTTGATGGATCTTTAAGCGGTCATCCTTTTATGGGGTTCGATCTTCCAACTTGCTACGACCCTTAATGACAAATATGAATCCAAATTCTTTGTCCCTCTCTTTCTGTTGATGGGGATGCAGAAGAGAAAAAGAGAAAACCTCTCTTTTGGTGGCCGTATAAGTTGGGGACCATAACCTCAATGTATATTATAATATATATATATACATATATATATATATATATATCTATATATATATATATATAATTATATATATATATATATATGTTTTGATATATATATATGTTTTGATATTTCTAATTTGGCCCCTCATCAAATTAGATTTATCTCCGGTATCTATACATTAATTCCATGACAATTATACCTTTAAGCCAATTTTCCAAATAGACCACTTTAATTTGGCTTAATTATTTAGATAGCCCAACACAATTAATTTTACATGTGCGGCCCCTATTATTGAATAATTCCAACAATCTTCTACTGGGCCACATATGTAACCTTATAATTGTGTTAACCTTAGTGAGCTCATAAACTGCTATCTTAATTCTTAAGGTATATATGGACGATCTCGTCCATTAACCATATCAATATAGGATCAAAGCGGCATTCGCCACATATAGCGTAACTAAACCATCAATGGTCACATATACGATATAGCTAAATGATATAGATCAATTATGGATGCGTAGCATGGAAATTACAGTAATGTGATCAACACATGTCTATTTCCAACTGGTCCTCCTTAACTTTAGTGAGATCAAATACTTTAACATAATGAAAAACAAAATGAACTGAATCTTTCTATATCTGATCAGATAAATATCCAAAATACTTAATACATAAATGTGTCCAAAGCCAAATAGCACCAAAATACATTAATATACAAACTCCTACTATATTGCCATATACTCATTAAGATAAAACCCATATGAGTAGTATGCTCATGAAAGACCTTCGGTGATAATACTTTTGTGAGTGGATCCGCTAACATGGAGTTTGTTCTAATGTGCTATATGGACACTTTAACCATTCTGAATTCTTTCCTTCACAACTAGAAACTTTATGTCACTATCCTTGACATATACAAGTTTATGTTGTTATTAGAATACAGTACTGTTGATTTATTGTCACACCATAATTTGAGTGGTTTCAACATCCTTCTGTAGGTACAACCTTGTGATAAAATTTTGTAACTATATTCCCTGAATAGATGCCTCACAGCATTATATAAACCTTGCTGACACGGTGGAAGAAATTATGAGTTCCTATTTGACAATCATCCAAAATATATCTCCACTAGTCAACATAACCTGATGTGGATCTCCTGCTGTATTGGCATTCAACAAAATTAGAGTCAAAATACCTTATGATCTCCAAATTATCCGATTCCTACAAATAGCATACAATTTCTTGTTCTCTATTAATTACTTAAGTAGTTTGGCTGCTGTCACGCCCCAGAACCAGAATACTGGAGAGGGGGGACAAACACAGCCAGTTACGTACATTAAAGTGTAACCCATCTCGATATACGGTCACGGTTGTCTAGATGCATGAGGGTTTAACTACAAGCCAATAGTTCTTATGGTCAAGAACAAGCCTAGTGTCTCAATCTCAAGCAAACAATTTAATTGTAACAAGATGTTAGATCAACAGACATACAAGGTAAGGCATCCCAAACATTACATATTCAGATGATCATGAAGCTAGTCATACAAAATATGAAGACTAGCAAGAGTTTAAGTCATACATGATCAACCCTAGGATTTTTTCAATCATGTTACAACCCTTAGGCAGACATGAATGTAAATTCAACACGAGCTAACACTTGCTCGGCG
>JANAVB010007399.1:35068259-35470661 GCA_029216955.1 Iris pallida
ATAAGGTAAAGGGTACCTTGGTAGGTAATGACTAGAAATAGGATATTTGTGTCTGTTGGATAATGTGTGTCCATCTTTGCAGAATTATTTTCAAATGGATATGAATTACTACTTGCGGAATCGTTCATGGATGTACAATCGTTGTCCTGATGATATGTATGGTGTGCGAGATGAATACATAGCGGGAGTAGAGCAGTTCCTGCAGTTTGCTAAGGCGTTCCCTCAGTACATGGACGGCACCAAAATTAAGTGTCCGTGTGTGAAATATCATAACGTAAAATATTATCCAGAAGTGGAAGTGACATATCATTTGTACTCGAGGGGTTTCATGCCTAATTACTATCAATGGACTGCACACGGAGAACTTGTGCCTTTAGCATCAGAGCCGGAGCCTTACGTTGAGCCGTATATGCATGCGGGACCTAATTTTGTTTCAGATAATCATGTATACGACGATGGGTGCGTGAACATGGTTTTCGACGCTGCGGGGCCTAGTTTTGTTCATGATGCACCTGAGGAGGCACCGAACGCCGATGCTGCACAGTTCATGGAGTTGCTGGAGAATGCAAGGACTCCATTGTATCCTGGTTGTGAGGATCATTCACCGTTGGAGGTGGTTACAAGACTGTTGAGCATTAAGTCAGATTTTAACATGTCGCAAGAATGCTACAACCGAGTGTTGGAGTTGATTATAGAGATCTTGTCGGCGGGTGCTAAGTTGCCTAAAGACTTCTACCGGTCTAAGAGGATGGTGAGATCGCTCTGGATGGGATACGAGAAAATCGATTCCTGTCGCAATGGGTGCATGCTGTACTACAAAGACGACAAGGACGCAGATGTGTGCAGATTTTATGGTGCTGATCGCTATAAGACAACTAGTACAGGAAGGTCTACCGGTGCAAGAAGACCGACCGATTCAATGCACTACTTGCCTTTAACGCCGCGGTTGCAAAGATTATTTATGGTGAAAGAGACGGCCGAAAATATGAGTTGGCACATGCGAGAACAGATTGAAGGAGTGTTGGATCACCCATCCGATGGAGAAGCGTGGAAGCACTTTGATCGAGTGTATCCAGATTTTGCTTCAGATCCGCGAAATGTCAGGTTGGGTCTATCTTCTGACGGTTTTACTCCTTTTGGTCTTTCGAGATCCCAGTATTCGTGCTGGCCTGTGATTGTTACTCCGTATAACCTACCGCCTTGGATGTGCATGAAGACTCAGTACATGTTTCTAACCATTATAATTCCTGGTCCGAACAATCCCAAGAGGAACATTGACGTGTACTTACAGCCTTTGATAGATGAGTTGAATCAGTTATGGGAAGTAGGCGCTAACACGTACGATGTTTCCAGGAAGCAGAATTTTCAGATGAAGGCAACCCTTATGTGGACCATCAACGACTTTCCGGCCTATGGAATGTTATCTGGATGGAGCACTCATGGCCGTCTCTCATGTCCGTATTGCATGGACCGTAGTAAGGCTTTCCGCTTGAAACACGGCGGAAAGCCGTGCTTCTTTGATTGTCATCGGCAATTTCTGCCAAAAGATCATCCGTTCAGAAGGAACAGGAATGCTTTCCGTGTCGGCGTTGTAGAGAAGGGTGATCCACCGCCAAGGTGGTGCGGAGACACGATATGGAAGGAGGTTAAAGATTTTCCAAGTGCTATCGAAGATCCTACAACTGGGTACAAGTGCGATGGATTTGGTAGAGTTCATAACTGGACAAAGAGGAGCATATTCTGGGATCTGCCATACTGGAGTACCAATCTGATCAGACATAATCTTGATGTCATGCATATTGTGAAGAATGTGTTTGATAACATAATTAATACTGTGATGGACGTAAAAGGAAAAATGAAAGACAATCCCAAGGCCAGGTTGGACTTAAAAGAAATATGCAAACGCCCTGCGTTGCATTTGATACAGCAGAATGGAAAATAGTTCCTTCCGAAGTTAATTTTTTCGCTGGACAAGGAGGATAAAGTGAGACTTTTATCGGTGGATCCAGGGCCTAAAATTTTCAGACGGATATGTGTCAAATCTGAGAAGATGTGTCGATCCGAAGGAAAACAAATTGACGGGTATGAAGAGCCACGATTGTCACGTATTCATGGAGAGGTTAATTCCGATTGTATTTCGGGAATTCTTACCGCAGGCAGTTTGGGATCCATTGACGGAGCTTAGCATATTCTTCAGGGATCTTTGTTCTAAGAAATTGCTCGTTGATCGTCTAGAAAAGCAAGAGAAGGACATTGCGGTAACACTATGCAAGCTAGAGAGGGTGTTTCCTCCTGGATTCTTCGACTCTATGGAGCATTTGCCGATTCATCTATCCTATGAGGCACGTGTTGGTGGACCCGTCGAATATCGATGGATGTACCCGTTCGAGCGACATTTGAATCACCTAAAAAGAAAGGTGAAAAATAAGGCACGGGTCGAGGGTTCTATTTGTGAAGCCTATGTTCTCGAGGAGATTACAAACTTTTGTTCGATGTATTTCAAGCCTCATGTTGCAACTAATAGAACGAGAGCTTCCAGAAACGACGAGGGAGATCATGAAAGTAATGATACAATATTGAAGGTATTCAATGCTCCAGGAAAGCCATCGGGTAAGATGAAAAAGAGATATCTGAACGATGATGAGCTAAGGGCTGCTCAGGTGTATGTATTACTCAACTGCGACGAGGAGGAAGTAGAGAAACTGGAGGGGTAAGTAATTAATACGTCTATATTATTTTAATAGTGTTAATTATTATACTATTACATTAATTGAACGATGTTGTTTTCAGCATATTTAATGATGATGTGAGGTCGGGTAGGCCACACATAACAGAAGAAGAACTAGAACAAGAAATGAGGCGTTATTTTCCATCATGGTTGAGTACATATGTAAGACTTGAGAACTCTGTAATTACCTTTTTGTATATGCACTTGATTGAGAATGAGCTTAATTACTTCTTTCGTGGTATTTAGGTCGATCGTCCATACGCAAGACTTGAGAATGAGTCTATTAGAACGCTAGCCAAGGGACCAATTTATGCTGCAAAAATATGGCCAAGCTACTGTGTTAATGGGTTTAGGTTCAAGTCAACAACTTGCCCGATCAGAGACAACTTTGTGGATCTCGATTCCACCAAAAACAGCTGTTTGTGTATCAGATCTTCGAACTACAAAGATGTTGATGCGGGCAACGATTTCTATGGCGTGTTATGGGAGATTGTGGAGCTGACATATAGTTATGGAATAGAGCCTGCTAAGATTGTGTTATTCAGGTGTGATTGGTTCGATACGATTGAAGGTCAAGGTTGGAAAGTAGACAAGCACGGTCTTGTTGATATAAACTATCGGCGTCGATATCAAGCCTATGAACCATTTGTCCTATCAAGTCAGGCTCAGCTCGTGTACTTCACAAGTTATCCTAAACGGGGAACAACAAGGTCGGACTGGTGGGCAGTATGCAAGACCAAAGCTAGAAATACCTTTGAGGTTGACGATATAGCTTATCAACAGGATGAACTACCTCTTGTAACAAATATTATAGAAGTGGACACGACGAAAGTTTCCTATTACATATCTAATTGTGTAGAAGAAGTAGAATTATCTGAAGAGGAAGATGCAGATGAAAGTGAAGATGTAGAGGAGGAAGAAGAAGAAGAAGAAGAAGAAGAAGAAGAAGAAGAAGAAGAAGAAGAAGAAGAAGAAGTAGATGAGCTAAACGAACTAGATGAATTTTCAGAAGAGGATTAAATCTGTACGTTTGTTTTATAATCATATTTGACACTTTAGTGACACTTCTATCATATAAATCTGTGACACTTCAGTGACACTTTATTGACACTTTTATTGACACTTCAGTGACACTTTTTGACTATGATATTTTTCAAAAATCTGTGATGTCTATCATATAAATATGTTTTTTTTGTTTTATTGTCATATGTTTTATTGTCAGGTATGACTAGACCATCTGGACGGCGCGAAGGATTATATATTAGGCAGCCCCGTCAGCCTCGGGCTGGGGATGGAGAGGGCAGTTCCGTACCCTCATCCTCATCTCCGAGTACGCCAGTGTACCGTTCTGTTCCCGGTCCATTACCGGGACAGGGCAGTTCTAGCAAGTTGGCGACTCCTCCCTCGTCGTCCAGCCTTCCTGTTCCCGATCTATTACCGGGACAGGGCAGTTCTAGCAGGTTGGCGACTCCTCCCTCGTCGTCCAGCCTTCCTGATCCCGCGTCCAGCATCCCTGATCTCCCGTCCAGCATTCCTACTGTCGACGGCTCTATGGAGGGAGGCCACGCCGATCATATGGAGGACGACGATCAGACTGATCCTGCCCAGGCAGGAGGTGAGAGCGACCCTCCATGCGCTCCCCCGGGCGAGACGCGTATGGAGATTTGGACGGACGGGCCTATGAAGTAAGTTAATTAATTATTATATATTTCTCAAATGATTATATGTACATATATATTCATAAAAAATTATTATTGTATAGATATCGGCCTTCTGCAGTACAGAGACAGCTGGGGACATTTGTGAGGCAGAACTATGGTGGGCCTTGGCTCAACTACTCAGATGCTCCCGCAGATAGGAAGGCCTTTTGGTTCGCCCACTTCAAGGTAAAAAATTTGTTTATTTTTAAATTTTAATAATCATTTGTGTATATTATACAACTTTTGTATTTTACTTCTTGTAGAGGACCTATTTCTATCCACCACACCGGGCGGCGAGGATCGAGGGCCAATTTCCTGCTGTCATAGCCAAGCTCATCCGTGATGCGATCGACGACCAGAAGCGTCGTGATCGCGCCGGACGTCCGATCCAGGGTTGGATTACGCCAGAGCAGTGGACTGCGATGAAGGCTAGATTCAGCGAGCGCCAGTACCAGGAGCGGTCTGAGAAGGCCAAGGTGGCGCGGTTGAGCGCCGGTAAGTGGTGTGGCGGCTCCATTCCGATGACGGAGCATTTTCGTCGTCTGGTACGTTTCCTATGACGGACATTAATTTATATATAGTTTGATATAATGTTTAATACTAATAATAGATAATATATTTTAACAGGTAAAGAAGGGTGAGGACCCGAACATGGTGACCGTCTTCCTGGTCACCCATCGGAGGGCTGGGGACTTCATTGACGAGAGGGCGACGCAGGCATATGTACGTTCTATTCAACTAATATTAACTGACTATAATTTAGAAAACAGGAAAATAGATATCAATATAGACTTTAGTAAACACTTACACGTTAGCAAACATGTTCTAGGCCGAGTTTGTTCGGCTACAGAAGGAGGCGGCTGATGCTGATGCTGCTGCTAGTGCGCAAGCAGAGGGAGGGGCTGGTACTTCCTCCCAGCCGCCTGCAGAGCCATCGCCGGACGAGCTCTGGATGACCGCCGTTGGCGGTCTTCAGAAGGGTACGTACCACGGTACGGGATCCTACGGCGCGTATTTGGCTTCGAAGTCATCCCGGGCCCCCTCTGTCAGTGCACAGTCTCCGGCTACGCAGGCGTCGTCACGAGCTGAGGATGTTCGTCGTCAGATCGAGGAGCTACGTCGCGAGTTGCAACAGCAGATTTCTGATGCGGTCGAGCGCAGTATACAGGAGCTGATGAGTCTGCATCAGGCTGCAGCTGCCAACTTGCAGACGCTCACCGAGTCTACGCAGTGCACGGAGCGTAGACAGGTCGAGCTGGACGGATCGCAGAGGAGCCTTTCTCTCTCACTCGCTCAGTATACTGAGAAGGTGGTGAGTACCCTTGCTGCGCATGGTGAGCGACTGCGAGAGTTGGAGCAGGTACGTCCTCCGGGTCCATCGACGGTGCCGACTCCAGATACTGTACTGCCTCCGGCGCCGACTCCAGACATTGTACTGCCTCCTACTGCCCCTACGGTACAGCTCACCCAGGAGCAGTATGACTACATTCTATCCCAGTTGTGCGGCAGGGGTCCGCAGTGATTTTATTAGTTTTTTATGACTTGTATGTATTGGCCCTATGGGCAAATTATTTATTCATACACTGTTGTTTATACACTTGGTGGGAGACTTTTTTATCATCTTTCATTTTTATTTGACTCTATTGGATGTTTGTGAGGATGTGTCTGTGATATTTACTTTGTACTGCCTCCTATTTTTATTGTGATATTTACTTTATGATATCTGCGACGGGATGACAAATATACCTACGCTGGGTTATAAGCGATGATCTGATATACAAAGAAGATGCTGCCGAAATTTTAAAAAAATATATTGTGTATTTTTGTTATGATGTGTGTCTGTGTTTACAGTGAATGTGAAATACAGTATTCGAATCCATCGACAGTTTCGATTACTGTTGTATGTTTTATCTTGGATAGAAATAGCAACAGTTCAGGGTGCACTTCTGAGAGCTTCATTTTCACGTCCTTCACTATCTCGGATGTCGTAAAGGTTTCCGAGAAGGTGAAGGACGTGAAGAGGAAGCTCTGAGAAGTGCACCCTGAACTGTTGCTCTTTCTATCAAAGATAAAACATACAACAGTAAGCAAAACTGTCGATGGTTCGAACACTGCACTTCACACACACTGTAAACACAGACACACAGTATAACAAAAATATCAATTATATTTTAAATTTTTTTTATATTAGCGACGTATAGCGACGTTCTGCGACGTCACACAGCCGTCGCTATACGTCGCTAATATACGTCGCTACGTTGCCCACGTGGCCACGTGGATGCCATGCCTCGTCATCATTTATAAACTTTTGAAGCGTCGCTAGTTGTCGCTTTACGTCGCAATGTTGGCAACGTACTTATACGTCGCTATCTGTCGCTCATTTTGCGACGTCTAGCGACGATTAACTACGCGTCGCAAATAGCGATGTTTAGCGACTAAATTGCCATCTGCGACTTGCCTATAAGCGACGTAGGTTTTTCGTCGCTAAATACGTCGCAAATCATTGTTAGCGACATATTTCCTGTATTTAGCGACGTCTCCTGACGTCGCTAATCTGGGTTATTTTAGTAGTGTAATTTCTCTGACTATACAGTATCTTCGCGGAGCGGGACACTATATAGATGACCATTGTATGCCTTGATTTGTCTTTTTGTTTTGTACGATGATGCCTTTTCCCTTGATGGTAGTCCAAATATAAACAGATTATAAAATCTGAATACCTTTTGAGGGATTTTCTCTCGAACTCCCATGGGGGCGCTTTCCTCTCGACCCCTGTCTGCTGATCAAGTAGCGGAACCCCGGAGTAGGAGGCTCCGGAGGTATCGTAGGTGGTTCAGAGAAATCTTGTGCTATAACGCCGTCTTTGGTCCATCATGATTTCTTTATTGCATATGTCCATGTTTGATGTTGCTTTTCTGCAAATACATGTTAGACGAACAAAGCAACATCAACAGTAGCAGGTATGAAGAATTTAATGTACACTAGGACAATGCTAAGTTTAAGTATCAATATTATCAGAATGTTAAACTTAATTGAATAGCCATATTCAAAAATATGATACAATTATTGGGCTAACAAGGCTTTCTAACAAAGTGAGCAGAATTCGATAATTATTGGAAAAATTTGGCAAGCTTGGAAATTTTGACGAGGTTTGATCTTTGTGATAACTGTACGACGAGCTCTCTTATTTTTGTGACTTAGGTGAATTTTCGTGCCTTGTGGCCGCTCTTTGAGTATGACAGTTAGAAGAGTCATAGCCACATGGCTTAGCATTTAATTTTGCCATTACTACAACGACCATGTGGCCTTTAATATATTGGACAATCAACATGCTAAAAGGATGAGTGTCTGACACCTTGATTGTTGTGGTGACTACCATAAAACTCCTCCACTAGCAAACATTATAACATAGCCCAAAGTAGATCTCTTGGTATTCATATCTCCAGCCATATCAACGTCAGCTCGTCACTCCTAAATGAAATCTTCCAATCGGCAATGAACTTCATCCATGGTCCTTGTTTAGTGTAGGGGTTGTGGCATCCCACTCCGGACGGTGCACTATGTGTAGGCTTGTGGCTAGTTTGACTCAGTCGGAGTTGAGTATTGGGGAACCTTTCAGCATCTAATCGATCGGGACAAATGCATAGAGAACCTTTCCAATTGATGGATTGAAAACTGTTAGAATCAATCGGGACGAATGCATAGAGAACCTTTCCAATTAATGGATTAAAAACTGTTAGAATCGATCAGGTCAAATGTATAGAGAACCTTTATATAAGTCTTCTTCCAAACCTTTTCATTATAATTTTTTTAGACGTTTTTGCTACTTGGTTTTTGTGAATGCGCTTTCATATTATTTTCGATGACTGTTTCTATTGCCTACGTTCATCGATTTATGCATTCATTTATGACAATTTTGATAAATGAAGGATCGAAGAAGTGTACTTATTTGATGTTGGTTCCACTGTGGGAGGACGGATAGCTGAAGTTTGATCGTTGTAGAACAATTCTCCTTCTATCTACGAATTCTCTAATCGGTGGGTGGTTATGGTCCTTCTTTTTATACTCCTTCGCACCTTAATGAAAAGAATTATTTATTTTCCTCGCAGCATCCATATATCGATGATGCCTAGTAGAATGCAATAGAAAAAAAATCAAAGTCATATGCATATTGTAACTCTAGAAATTAGAACATTAAGAACTACTGTAACTGCTGGTGCATCTATGTATGAGATTTATGTAGTAAGACTTTGAGAAGCAGAACGACTGTGGTGTAGTACCACGGAACTGTTGGAATGGAGTTTAGCACCTCAGAATAGTCGAAATGGTTTGGGTCGCCAACTAGAACAAGACTGAATCGCGAAATGAACTGATGTACAAATAGATATTTATATTGCTTTATTTTAGTTTCTGTATCATGCTTATGTTTTGTAGTTAATCTGTTCACGTATTTGCATAATCATAAACAACTTGTGCATATGGTTTGGCTTTTCTCAAAATGGTATCCGAGACACTGGAACCAAATCAACCTAGGGGAGAATTATGTGGAACACACTTCATGCGCAAGGTATTGCAGGACCTTCAGTGGGACTAGTTACCCGGATCGGAAGGATGCATCACAATATATACCACATAATAGTTCTTTATGGTATCAGATTCACCAATTACCTCATGTAGGCAGACTATATGCTAATAAATGTTGTACGCATGGGCAGTAAGTATTAAATCTCTATTTTATGCAGGGAAGTACAATTCAGTTGTTGGTAAGAAATTCACTTATAAGTGATATGATATATGTTTCCTGCTTTCTTTACTTCATTAATTATGAACTATCAATCAATCCTAGTTCAAAATAACAAGATCACTTAGTAAATTATATGCTTCATATGATTACAGTACCGATTTAGACGAGTGGTTTAGTTCTGCTCATCAGTGCATTCTCTAGTGTACCGACCCCTCCTCCAGGGCGTTAAGAACACAGTGAATGCAAAAAGCTAGTAGAAGTCTCAGAAAATGACTTAAATATTTTATATTTCCTGAAGTATTTTGAAGTTGTTTCTTTTTAATACATTTTGATTTCAATATACATAAAAGGTCATAATGTATGGAACAATAATATTATTTCATGATAGCTTGTCAATCATTTTTTTATTAGGCTTTTCAATCGTATCAAGATCTTATACTTCGTTTCAAATTATTAATGAAAAACTAATTCCTTCTTGTATATCTTCAACTTTTTGGTACTATATTATTTTAACCTGATGTTCAGAATGAATTATGACTTGTGCACATTCTTTTCTTGTACAAATACAATCTAGACTTGTACGATATCACGTCCGATGGCAACTTAGTGATTTTGCAGAATCGGGACGTGGCAGGGGCGGGTTACTGTTCCGATAATAGACTATGGATTTAGACGATGACACATGTGTCTATCTATTATTTTATTGATTAGGTTTTCAGTAGTATTCACTTATATTTTCTTGTGATACTTGCTATTAGGGGTTGACCCCTCCGGTTTTAATTTATTTGGTTAGATTTAGTAGCACAGTCCGAGGATCTACCGCCACTCATATACGATGGTGCATACCAGGAGGATGACTGCCGAGAACCTTGAGTGGGTCATTCTTTTTTATAACTTCTAATATCATTTTGGTTCTTTTGAGGCGTGTAGCCCCCGGGTACCTGTTTAGCCCGTGTATTCATTGAGTCTGTTCACCATTCATTTTGACAGCATGATTGTATATATTAAACTACAACTGATGATGTGATCATTTTGTATACCTAACTTTATGATCATTTTGGTCGAGCATCGGAGACGCGTTACTGCTTTATCGTATATGTTATGTACTTTTTATTCTTGTTTTATTTATTGATACATTATATTTTCTTTGAGACCATAGAAATACTAGTATGTTAGTATATAGCCCATTTGCCTAGGTACAATCATGGCTGTATTGCGGGATGTTGGCGTAAACTATAGTGCGTAGCTGGCTTGGTCATACCCCATTCTTCGTATTTCGGTACTAGAGTGTGATAAGTAAGCAATATCCTAAACTCACCAGCATGCCAACACTATGTTGTTCTGAAGACAATGACAAAATCTTGCTAATGGAGCTCGAGATTTCTCATTGTTCTCGACCATCTCTCATCAGAATCAACATCTACAAGTTATGATAAATTCTATAATCAAAATGTGACATAATGGAATAAGGATCATGCCATTATAATACGTATTTAACAAGTTTTAGGTATTTATCCTATATTTAGCATATTTTATCCCAGTTTAGTAAAATACGAAAATGAACAACGGAACTCAAAATCTAATACATATGCTAGTAAAATCATTCATGAAAACAAAACTGAAAAGCATGTGAGGCACAAGACCTTTACTCATCCTATGATTTGTGCTTTTTTAAGCAAGGTTCACAGTATGAGTATCAGAATCGATATTAGACCCTTCCTACGAGTATCGAGATCGACGGCACCTGTAGTATCAACAGTTTCTGATCGAAGTATCGGAATTTTTAGTATAATTTTATTTATTAATAAATTATTAAAAAAATATATTATATATATATATATATATATATATATATATATATATATATATATATATATATATGATTTAAGTATTTTATGTGTTGTTTATTAGCAATTTAAAATTGAATAAAATAATAGTCGTCCTTGTTGACTATTTTATCTACGATAATATTTTTTTCTTCTTCATTTACATGCTTTTATATCCTTTGTTCAATTTTTTTCCGCCAAATTTACTGGGGAAAGATACCTCAATGTTGGCATCGGCCTGTATAGACAGTATCGGAATCGGACAGACAGTATCGAAGCGAGACATGTCAAACTGTATAGGTATCCGTCAATAATGTAAACTATGCTTTTAAGTTTTGTAAGCGCCTTAGCCCTAGTGGTCTCTTTGCTTACAAGTTTAGTAGATCAATACAATTTTGCCATGTGTATCGAAATTAAAAAAAAAATGAAAAAGTGTTCGACGAAATGCCTTGCCTTCATTGCTGGTTCCCAGAAGCAGTACTGGTGCATTCTCTAATAGAGTCATCGTCATGATACCGCTACTTGAAGTATCATCATAATGGACCTGAGCTGACTTCGTGCACGTACATAGCTTTCCTTGAAGACTAATTATTCACTTGTGTGTACTTTGAGGCTATAGGTCCCCTTCATGCCATAACATAATCTATGTTGATTATGAAGAAAAGTGTGCAGAATGTTGTCAAGAAACAAGATCATCATCATGATCAAGAATGTTGTGGACATGGCAACTAAAGAATTTCATCATATAGAACATTCCTCCTCCGTACCTATACTTTAGTTGGCCTTGCTTCAAATGAACTCAAAGTCTTCATCCTTTCCATTGAAGGAACTCTATCATCACCATAATCTTCTTCTCCATGCTGCCAAAGTAGCCTCCACTACCTTTCTTTTAATTCTCATTTGCAATCATAGAAAGTATGTATGAGCACATACATTCCTTGTCGTTGACGTCTCGACCGCCCTAACTAACCATACAAAAACCCAAACTCAACCTCCTTTCACTCATCCAGAAGAGAGTGCAGTGTAGGATGGTCCATCCCACCAGCATCACCATGTGGAGGTTCGGCAAGCCTATCCTACTGACTTCAGCCATCTGCATTGCTCTCGTCTCTGTTCTGATCGCACTCGTCACACTTCCTCCTTCCCCCCACGAAGCTACTACTAGTTTAAGTTACAAGGCTTCTAGTACCATTGTCGATGAACTCGTCTCTGTGCTCAAGGAAGTAGCATATTGGGGTCATCGCCATCACCATCACAGCCATCACCACCGCAGGAGGAAGCATAAGGGGGATTGCGATGCATCGAGATGGGTATCTCGAATCGCTTCCGAACAGAACGTGGCGTTGGTCCTGACTGTTGATCTCAAGGGGTGCGCAAACTTCAGTAGCGTGCAGAAGGCGGTAGACTCCGTTCCGGACAATAGTCCCAACAGGACTCTCATCATCATCGACTCTGGCATCTACAGGTTTAATAGCTTGATTTCTTACAGATATCTAGTGAAGAAGTTATCCTTCTAGGTTCAGTCAAATTTTATTAAGATATAACATAAAGGTAAAACATTGGATACAATAGAAGATATTGCAAGTTAATCAGATACTACAATGCCTTAAAATAAATTTTAAAACAAATTCGTCTATTTTACCCTAATGGCATCCCAACTATAGAGCTCGGACGTTTTTGGCACATTACTTTTCATTGCTTGATTTTGGTACCTAAATTTTATAAATTGCTCTTTTGAAGCACCTTTCGTCAATTGTGAAGCACATCGTGACCACTTTAAAATATATCTGAAAATACAAGTATTTAGATTGCGCTTTTGTACTACAAGATATTCTTTAGAAGCGGTCTCGATATACTTCAAAATTGACGAAAGATGATTCAAAAGAGCAATTTATGAAGTTGGGGTGCAAAATCGAGTAATGAAAAGTTGAGGTACCTAAGAACTTCTCTAAGGTTCTTAGGTACAACAATATTACTTAACCACTTGTAAATTTATAAGAGAACCATTGATCACTAGTTATTGAGCATCTGGTTATCAACTAATCAAGTATTAGCGGCCCTTGGAGGCTTCATCCGTTCAGAATGAAACTTTTTGATGACTGGTCTGTGCAAATAACATTTGAATTGGCTTTTGTGGCAGGGAGAAAGTAGTTGTATGGGCTAACAAGACCAATGTCACATTTGAAGGCAAAGGCTACCTGAACACCTCCATCACATGGAACTCCACCGCGAATTCCAGCGGAGGGACGGTCTCCAGCGCGAGTATCTCGGTCCTCGCTTTCAACTTCGTAGCTTACAATATCAGCTTTCAGGCAAGTAGTACTACTTCAACCCATTATGGTCACATTTCTGTGTCGCTATATTTATCTAGAACAGAAGATAACGTGTCGGTATTCTTTTTTATCGAGAGCAGAATGTCGCCCCTCCTGCAGCCCCTGGCGACGTTGGAGGTCAGGCGGTGGCGATGAGGATTGTAGGAGATCAAGCAGCCTTCTACGGCTGCGGATTTTATGGAGCACAGGACACACTGCTTGATGAGAGGGGAAGACATTACTTCCGAGAATGCTTCATTGAAGGATCCATTGATTTCATCTTCGGATTCGCTCGAACCTTATATGAGGTATATAGATCATACTTAAGGTTACAACTTTGTTACAAATGAATTGCACATCCTACATATCAACCAATTGAATTGATCAATTCTAAGTACAAACTACTTTCTCATCAGTAATAATGGGCCTAAATATTATTTACTCTATTCCTGCAGGAATGCACTCTCAATTCCATAGCAAATCCAGTGCCAAACAACATGAGGGCCATCACGGGATGCATCACTGCTCACGGAAGGCAAGCTCAAACCGATAACTCAGGGTTCTCCTTTGTGAATTGCAGCATCACAGGAACCGGGAGAGTCTGGCTCGGCCGAGCATGGGGTCCTTATTCCACAGCCGTCTTCTCGAGAACATCCATGTCCGAGATCGTAGCTTCCGAAGGATGGAATGATTGGAACGATCCTTCCAGAGACCAGTCTGTGGTTGATCCTTATTACTTGTTCCTCTTACCTTGTATTGTTTTTAACCATATGTTCAGATCAGTAGAACGTTAGACACTCTCTCGCATGTTGAATGCCCACTAAAATTGGTAGCAACGCTTAACCAGACTCACCAATCTCACCAATCTCACCAAATAGGTAGATCACGTTACATCTGCTAATTTTGAAGCTTAGTTGCTCTTTATTTGACCTATTTTGTCTAACCCCTCATTCAGTAGCTATAGTGCCTAGTGATGAGGAGGGCGAAACTTGAACACATATTTCTCGTAAAATTTCTGGAGAAGCCCAAGTATATCAAAAAACACAGCTATAGTAACTAATGAACAGTTTCAGAAGTTTGCGGGAGCCCATACCCAAGTATTTTGGGAACTATCAATTTTATAGTGTAACTTATGAATATTCGAGGAGTGTTTAATTATGTGCAATACCTGATCTTGGTTGAATATATGACATGTGCTATATAATCTGGCTTTATATCCTCTACCTAACAGAAAGGAAAATGTTATTAACAAGTATAAATTGCATTGTTTCATCCAGAAAATATAATCTAAATTATACGTCACTGTTATTTATTCAAGATCCTATTGTTTTTTTCGCAAAGGGTACTGGATTAAATCGTCAATCCATCCAATCATGCTATGGAAGGTTAGATTGAGCTTATTTAGTTAAGAAGGAGATCAAGTATAGGTTGTTTAGTATTTGTTCACAGTTCAAAATCTGTAGGTTATTTAACTCCATATGAAAGAATTGCAATTGTGGTCTAGTTTTCTTAAAACCCTTTATACTGAAAATGTTAAATTAACAGTCAAAGAAATTGGATCTTGAATCATTTGTGAACAAATTCAGAAATATTTATCTACAGTCATTCTCTCATCACATCTATGTAATGTATATTCTACTTAGTAAACCTTTACTTGCCATTTGCAGATCAGTCTACTTCGGTGAGTACCAGTCCACAGGCCCAGGAGCAAACTACACGCAGAGGGC
Organism: Iris pallida; assembly: GCA_029216955.1. Taxonomy (NCBI): domain Eukaryota; kingdom Viridiplantae; phylum Streptophyta; class Magnoliopsida; order Asparagales; family Iridaceae; genus Iris; species Iris pallida. Next base: position 35,083,297 of record JANAVB010007399.1, read on the forward strand.
TGCGTACTCGAAGCAGCTGGACCAGTGCCAGGCAGCGGCGTTCATGGACATCTCCTACATCGATGGCAGCGAGTGGGTGCTCCCTCCCCTTCAGAGAGACTGGTATAATCCGTGTGAACATCGTAGGCATCGAGAACTCGTTGCAGCTCTCTGAGTACCAAATCCGAGACGAGACTGAGGAATGCAGCAGAACCTGTGGCTGTCAACAAGATGATTCTTCCTGTGGTGGCCGAGTTCCCTGACATGCCGTTACATTGTAAAGCCCAATGAGCTTCGAGGAAGCTATAGTCGAAACAAAATATTAATGAATGAGAATGTATCAAGATATCAAATAGATCGACCTCTTCTTTTCTCACAAATTTAATTTGTCAGAACATTTTCTCTTCCATTGCGTGCATATACGTCTCATGTGATTATGGTATTTGCGCATCTACCTCTTATAATTCTACAACTCTTCGGCTTTTAAGCATACTTCAACATCTAGTATCAAATCTATATGATTCAAAAAAAAGAAGAAGTATCAAATCTATATAGTGATAGAATAAAGTTTCGCTCTAAAATGACTGATATGTATAATAAAATCAATATAATAGTTATAATTCTTTCCCTCCCATATAATACGAATAAAGTCATATTGTTCTCTCTTTGCTTGATCATATTTTGTAGTACTGAATCATAGATTTAAATTTTGAATATATATGCTATGTGAGAAATTATTGGATGGTCCGGCCTCACCACGTTGCAATGGTGAATGGTAAGCCCGACCACAAATTTTTTGACATTTGGCATATATATTTTTTTTTTTGAAGCAATGGGTACTTGTGGCGAACTCGCCTCTACTGGGGCTCGAACTCCCGACCACTTGGGCCGCATGCATCTCTCTTAACCACTAGAGGTCATTTGCTTGACATATATATTTGCTTGACATATATATATATATATATATATATATATATATATATATATATATATGCAAATGACCTCTAGCCTAGTGGTTAAGAGAGATGCATGCGGCCCAAGTGGTCGGGAGTTAGTGGAGGTGAGTTCGCTTGACATATATATATATATATATATATATATATATATATATATATATATGCAAATGACCTCTAGCCTAGTGGTTAAGAGAGATGCATGCGGCCCAAGTGGTCGGGAGTTCGAGCCTCAGTGGAGGTGAGTTCGCCACAAGTACCCATTACTTCAAAATATATATATATATATATATATATATATATATATATATATATATATATATAATCACTACATTTCTCTTATTTTCTAGGTCAATTTTTTTTAATGTTTTTGAAAGAAAAAATATGTTTTTCCTAATTATATGTCAAGTGAATTTCTATATATTAATATATATTTTATAATTTTTTGAAATTTTTTATGCCAAATATTATGCAAAGTGTCAAGAAATTAGTGGCCGGGCTCACCATTCACCATCTCCACGTGGTGAGCCCGAACCACTTAATAATAGGGGGGAAAAACAATAGCATAGAGAAATTACCTCTATTATTAAGTGGTCCAGGCTCGCCACGTAAAGATGGTGAATGGTGAGCCCGACAACTAATTTTTTAACACTTGGCATAATATTTGGCATAAAAAATTTCAAAAAATTATAAAATATATATTTAATATATAGAAATTCACTTGGCTTATAATTAGAAAAATAGATTTTTTTTCCTTTCAAAAACATTAAAAAAATGACCTAGAAAATAAGAGAAATGTAGTGATATAATGGATTATGCCAAGTGTCAAGAAATTAGTGGCCGGACTCACCATTCACCATTGCCACGTGGTGAGACCAGACCATCCAATAATTTCTCCTTCTCAAGGAAAAGAATAATGGTTAATGATGCACCCCTCATAATGAAGCATTAACCGTTCCCTCATAATGAAGCATTAACAGTAACAATTTAATTTCACACATCCACAATCAATTCAAGTGAACAAGGGTTAATGCTGCACCCCTCGTAATTTCATAATCTGTTGCACAGTAGAGACCTAATTGTTATTTTCCGGTTACAAAGATGGTATAAAGTACTTCAAAAAATAAAAATTACCACCACTCTTGGAAATAGAAATCTTGCAACAAGCGATAAATTATTTGCAACATATTGCAAAATTTTGCAACAAAAAACAGAAGAAAATTGTAAATGAAATTATTACTGGGGTGAGGAATATCACCGTTGCTCATAACAAGATTCGACCTTTTTCGTCGCTCTAAGGAACCAACAAGTTCGAATAAAAGAACTTCTGTAACGCTTTTTATCACCCTCGCTTCGGATCTTGAACTTGGACGAACGGATGGACAACACTTCGTATATTCTTCTGACTGCTGCTATCTCTCCTCTTGTAGCAAAAAATATTTTCTAACTTCCTCCCAAAGAAAGAGATTGGAGAATATATGTAGAGAAGTCACGAGGCAAACCCTAAAAGCTACTAACCACATAATCCGAAGATAATCGCCATGGATAAAGGGCGGTCACAACCCATTATCCCAATTAAGTGGACGGTTATAACAGAATTATCCACACAACAACAGCTCTGCAGGAAGCAACAACAGCTCTGCGAGATGCAAACAGGCTCCCTAGGAAGCTACAGCTTTCCGGGAAACTGTAGCACCCACAAGCTCCTTAAGCCCTCACTTTCCACGCACAACCTCGGGGGAACGAGCGCAAAACGACGCAACGAAGCGCCATCTTGCACCCACTGCATACATGCGAAGTGCAAAAGTGCGTCATCAAAATATCACTCTGCGCCATTCGTCCATGTCCGAGTCACTAAGGGTCCATTTGGATATGTTTTCTCTAATTTGGTTCCAAAAAGAATTTTCAGAAAGTTTTAAAGTTATTTCCTGAGTATAGAAATTGTGACTTTGCGTTTGGTTACTTTCATCTGAAAAATAGTTTTGAGAACCAATGCTTAAAATGTCTGTTTGGTAAAAAAATCAGAAAATAATTTTTTTAACTGTGTCGATAGCTGTTCGTTTCCAACTATGTCACTCCCAAACATGTCCAACTATGTGTCACGCCCCGATTCCGAAGAATCGATAGTCGTCTCCCGGGCGTGATGTAGTGCGAACCTAGGTTGAGATCGCACAAGACATAGTCATAAGGTAATCCGAAACACATGTAAGCCCCTGTTTTTTTTTCAAATTCATTTTTAATTAGTGCTAATTAATTTTAATGTTAATTTTAGCCTTAAATAATTATTAGAAATTTTTAGGAATTTTCTAGAAATTTTAAATGATTTTTAAATGATTTTTAAATACAAAAATGTTGATCTGTAAATTTATAAAATGTTTTAAATATCATTTTGCAATTTTTGAAATGATTTTATATCAGTTTGTAAATAGAAAATTATTTTTAATTAGGGGATGCAAATATTATTTTGCATTTTATATGTGTTAAAGCCTTTATGTAAAATCCTAATTCCTCAGGGCCCTAGTGCAAAACTACCAAACCCCCCCCCCCCCCCACACGACAGCTCTCTCTCTCTCTCTCCTCGGCCTCACCCACTCCGCTGCCCCGACTGACCGACGACTCGACGTCGGCTGACCCCCCGCCTTTCCCGGCCATTCCCACCGCCCTAAAAACCTATAAATAAACCCCCCTTCCTTCCTAAATCCAAACCCTAGCTCTACACCCCACCACCACCACCGCAGCCCCTCGTCTCCGACCTAAACCCTAGACCTAACCCTAACTCCGGCGACACACCACCACCAGTTCCACAGCCACCTACATCGACCACAACCGCCACCGTTCGACTCGCCCTGTCACGCCGACCGCAGCGCCACTGGAGCGCCGTGACGCCGACGTCTCCTCCGCCGTCCACAACCCTCAACACCCCCCCGGAGTCGAACACACAGGTAACAGTTACGAGACTGTGTCGTGCGTGTCTCGTACACGTGTATGTGGTTCGCCGTGTCCTGGCGAACATTTTGATAGAACTGGACATGCGAGATTAAACTCGTACGTGTCGTGCTAAGCGAGGACACGTGGATACCTGTGTCCTTAACTGTCAGGACACAGGACAGTTGTTTTTATTTTTTTTATTTATTAATCTACCCTAAACTAAATAAAATAAACGGAACCTATACTCTAACAAAACTAACGGGCTGACCCCCTGGCCAGCCCGGCTCGGCCTAAACCCCTCCCCCCCCGCTGTGTTGGCTCGAGTTCGAGCCCCCCCCTCTTCTTTTTATTTCCTTTTTCTTTTCTTTTTCTGTTTTCTTTTTCTTTTTCTTTTTTCTGTTTTATATATATTTATATATATGTATATATATATATATATATATATATATATATATATATATATATATATATATATATATATATATTAGTATATATATATGTATATACTGTATTTTGACAGTATTTTATATATATATGTATATATTTTATAGTTAGTAAGTTTCATGTATATATATTTGTATATATATAAATATATGTATTGTTATACATACTACTTTATATATATATATAAACTATTTTTATATATATATATATATTTCACTTTAGTATTTTATAAATATATATATATATATATGTATGTATGTATATATATGTATTTATGTACATATATGTATATATGTATATATTTTTCTTGTGTGTATATTTTCATAGTTAGTAAATATTATATATATATTTGTATACATATATGTATATATATATATTTTTTCATATATATATATTATTATACACTTTATAATTTAAATGTCTCCTTATATATATATACATATTTGTATATATATATATATATATATACATATATATATATATATATATATATATATATATATATATATACTTTATAAATTAAGTATTTTCCTTATACATAGATATATGTACCTTTTTCATGTGTAGGTATATAATTATTTTGTATAACTTTACCATATTAAAATAATAATATTTATTTGGCACTATTACCAAATTGTATTTTTAGTGTATTTAAATTACTGCAACCATTTGGTGTCCAAGCCTAGCATGGGTATTTGGGCCCAAATATGTTTTCACACATTCAAGACCTGTACAAGTCATATTGGACTTGATTCATGGCCTTGGGTCCTGTATTTGAACTTTGGTTCAAATTATATACATGGACAAAATACGCAGATAATTAATTATTGTGTGCAATGCTGTTTTTGATTTTCTAAAAATACTTAAAATACTGCTAAAATTATGGAAAAATAGTATTTAGATACTATGTTAAGTTAGCTAATTTAGTATAATTTTTATAGTATTTAATTTATTGTTTTGCCACTAGTTTGGCATATGAAACCAAAACTTATTTTCTGTATACTTAGGAAAACTGATTTTTATAAAATATTTGTACTGGTTAATAAATTCCATAAAATTTATAATAAATTTCTATGATTAACAAGGATCACTTTGGTACTTTACTTTAAACAAAACTAGGCTTTTTGTCTATCTCCAAAATTGTTAGAACACAATGATCTTTTGATTTATTTATTGATTAATTACGACTTGTAGCTTTTTGTGTTATTTGGAGTTTTAGTCGTGTTGAACCCCATCCCTCACTAGTGTAAAGACCCTAGAAAGTTAGTTAACATAGTGTGTCACCCCACATTGGTCTCCTATGCCAAAGTCATCATTTTGGCTAGGTGTCCAATCACAAGTCGTGTTTCACCAATTAGTGTCCTAGTATTTTAGCTTAGTGTAAAAGCTAAGTTATTGTATTTACTTCTACAGTGACGAGTTACCGGACATCCATAGCATATTTATCGCAGCTTGTTTTATTTTGCTAGAGGCAAGTACTTTCTACGAACTTTACATACTGCTAGAACAATAAACTGCGACTTACCAACCATGTTAAATGCTGATCCTTGGGGTAGCAAGTTAGAACTTTACATGTTGTATTACTTTCAGTCTCTACCATGTTTAGGACAGTATCTCATATCTCTCACATGCTTTATATCGTTCTCGTATCTCCCACATGTTATTACTGTTTTCATATCTCTCACATGTTTAAAATAACGGGTTAAGGGGAAACTGCTAGTAGTATACGTGATCATGACCCCCTTCTCCGTATGTATTTACCGCGCTCGGGGACATTCTATATGTAACCTTGCCGTAGGTTCTGATCTCGCGTTTGTGTATGGATATACACCGATGCCGTTCGTGCACGTATGTACATGCCAGAAAAACTTGATATGTGCCGCTGTACATCCTATTCACCTATTGACCGATTCATGTACATGCTATAGTTTTAAACTTTTAAACTATATGTTGTCATTTCTAAAAAGAACCAATTAAACCATGATATGCCATGATTCCAGTTTATTACCTTCCTGTTCATGCTTTGTATATTTAGTTTGCTAGAAAACAGTACTTGCTCCCGTCCTGACAGGATAACGTTATAGGTATACTTACTGAGGAGGAGTTGCTCTGTGATTCGTATTATGGAGTCACTGCCGAGGACCCGGTTTTGCCATGCGAGGATGTTCCTGCGGGAAGACTCGCCTAGTTTGCGTAGTCACTTGGGATACTTAGTGTAGTCATGTATTATACTACGTATTTTGTAACTGGACATGTATCCAGTTTTACATTTTAGACTTGTACTTTGGACTTATTTCTATATATGAGATGACTTTTGTGTTTGGAGCATTTATGATTCTTCTTCACTTATAGATCTGTTAGCACATTTAGTCTTATCTTGTTATCTCTAGAACAGCTTACTGCACTTTATCTTAAGCGTAGGCTGGACATGGCTCGGCCCGGCCCAACAATTTGGGTAACGGGTCGTGACATGTTTTTTTGGCGGCCCATGCAGGTCCTGACTAAACTGTTTGGTTACGTTATTGTACCAAACATGCCTGCAATTAGGAACTTAAGGTAATTAGACAACATTAGGAAAGACGCTTAGAACACTTAGAGGAATGCTAGGATTGCAACATAGGAAATACATCACATGTTTGCTATTATAATTAGATTTCCTTGCATATGATTGCTTACTTTAAACAAGTCCTTATAAGTCTTTTTATGTGTAATTTAGATGGTGCTTACTCGTTCATCCCAGTATGTTACCCCCGAGAATGGGGCCCTCCATATCCAGTCAGCTGACCAGTTGACTGATACATCTCCACCTACCACATTCCCCCACTCCACAGATCTACAGACCCAGATACCACCTTCCACATCCCAGGCCCGGCAGGACCCGATACCTCCACCACCCCCTATCACTATACCCACTCAGGCTTCCGTCACACTCGACGGGACCCAGCTGCTCACACTGATCCAGGGGTTCCTAACAACCCATCAGGAGCAGACTACCCTACTCCGCCAGAGCATGGAGCGTTCTGAGGGACGTCCCGTGGTCCCACCACATGTAGAGCCACGGCAGAAAGCGGGGACGATCAAGGACTTCATGGGTCTGAATCCCAAGGAGTTCTCAGGGACTGAGGGCATAGTAGTAGCTGATGACTGGCTAGATTCGGTAGAGAGGAAGCTTCTGGGAGTTAGGATGCCGGATGACCTCCAAGTCGAGGCAGCGGGATTTCTGCTGATAGACTTAGCCGGAGTCTGGTTCCGGAATGAGCCATTGTTTACGAGAGGTAGAGCCACTTGGGACCAGTTCAAGACCCAGTTCAAGAAGAAATTCTTCTTGACCACTGCTAGAGTAGCCATGGGGCTACGATTCCAGAACATCCAGCAAGGAAACCGTTCTGTTGACGAGTATGCGGCAGAGTTTAGTCGCCTGAGCCGTTTCGCTCCTAGTCTGGTTGCTGATCCAGAGGAGATGACCCGTAGGTTTTGCCATGGTCTAGTTCCAGACATTGGCATTCTTATAGTGGCAAACGGTACGACTGACTACTACCAGAGCCTAGAGTTGGCCCGGAGTATCGAGGAGCGTCTTCTGTCTAGCAAGAGGCCGGCTTCTGTACATTATGAGGGACCGTCCACGCGTCAGGCTTTCCAGCAGAGAGCACCGACGCCACCCCAGCAGACTTACCGTCCCCCTACATCACATCACCCGACCCAGCCGGTTAGAGCCTCGGGACCTCAGCAGCAGCAGAAGGGGACTACGTGTTCATTCTGTAGAAGGGTAGGCTACGACGCTTTCGTTTGTAGGAAGAGGTTGGGGCAGTGTTTAGCTTGTGGGTCTGCCATCCATCAGATTCGGGATTGCCCAGTAGCCAAGGGACCCCAGGGGAAGACTTATAGCCTAGTCCTTGAGCCGGAGCCGGAACAGGTTTCGGGAGGTTAGTTTTGATCGTAGCCTTAGTCATTTGTTGCATTGCTTGATATGTTAGAATATTGTCGGGTCTTCAATCCTTGTGAATTTCGAGGACGAAATTTTTCAAGGAGGAAAGACTTGTAAGCCCCTATTTTTTTTCAAATTCATTTTTAATTAGTGCTAATTAATTTTAATGTTAATTTTAGCCTTAAATAATTATTAGGAATTTTTAGGAATTTTCTAGAAATTTTAAATGATTTTTAAATACAAAAATGTTGATCTGTAAATTTATAAAATATTTTAAATATCATTTTGCAATTTTTGAAATGATTTTATATCAGTTTGTAAATAGAAAATTGTTTTTAATTAGGGGATGCAAATATTATTTTGCATTTTATATGTGTTAAAGCCTTTATGTAAAATCCTAATTCCTAAGGGCCCTAGTGCAAAACTACCAAACCCCCCCCACACGACAGCTCTCTCTCTCTCTCCTCGGCCTCATCCACACCGCTGCCCCGACTGACCGACGACTCGACGTCGGCTGACCCCCCGCCTTTCCCGGCCATTCCCACCGCCCTAAAAACCTATAAATAAACCCCCTTCCTTCCTAAACCCAAACCCTAGCTCTACACCCCACCACAACCATCGCAGCCCCTCGTCTCCGACCTAAACCCTAGACCTAACCCTAACTCCGGCGACACACCACCACCAGCTCCACAGCCACCTACATCGACCACAACCGCCACCGTTCGACTCGTCCTGTCACGCCGACCGCAGCACCACTGGAGCGCCGTGACGTCGACGTCTCCTCCGCCGTCCACAACCCTCAACACCCCTTCCCCCGGAGTCGGACACACAGGTAACAGTTACGAGACTGTGTCGTGCGTGTCTCGTACACGTGTATGTGGTTCGCCGTGTCCTGGCGAACATTTTGATAGAACTGGACACGCGAGATTAAACTCGTACGTGTCGTGCTAAGCGAGGACACGTGGATACCTGTGTCCTTAACTGTCAGGACACAGGACAGTTGTTTTTATTTTTTTTATTATTTATGAATCTACCCTAAACTAAATAAAATAAACGGAACCTATACTCTAACAAAACTAACGGGCTGACCCCCTGGCCAGCCCGACTCGGCCTAAACCCCCCCCCCCCCCCGCTGTGTTGGCTCGAGTTCGAGCCCCCCTATTCTTTTTATTTCCTTTTTCTTTTCTTTTTCTGTTTTCTTTTTCTTTTTCTTTTTTCTGTTTTATATATATTATATATATGTATATATATATATATATATATATATATATATATTAGTATATATATATGTATATACTGTATTTTGACAGTATTTTATATATATATGTATATATTTTATAGTTAGTAAGTTTCATGTATATATATTTGTATATATATAAATATATGTATTGTTATACATACTACTTTATATATATAAACTGTTTTTATATATATATATATATATTTCACTTAGTATTTTATAAATATATATATATGTATGTATGTATATATATGTATTTATGTACATATATGTATATATGTATATATTTTTCTTGTGTGTATATTTTCATAGTTAGTAAATATTATATATATATATATATATATATATATATATATATATATATATATATATATATATATATATTTGTATACATATATGTATATATATATATATATATTTTCATATATATATATTATTATACACTTTATAATTTAAATGTCTCCTTACATATATATATATACATATTTGTATATATATATATATATATATATATATATATATATATATATACTTTATAAATTAAGTATTTTCCTTATACATAGATATATGTACCTTTTTCATGTGTAGGTATATAATTATTTTGTATAACTTTATCATATTAAAATAATAATATTTATTTGGCACTATTACCAAATTGTATTTTTAGTGTATTTAAATTACTGCAACCATTTGGTGTCCAAGCCTAGCATGGGTATTTGGGCCCAAATGTGTTTTCACACATTCAAGACCTGTACAAGTCATATTGGACTTGATTCATGGCCTTGGGTCCTGTATTTGAACTTTGGTTCAAATTATATACATGGACAAAATACGCAGATAATTAATTATTGTGTGCAATACTGTTTTTGATTTTCTAAAAATACTTAAATACTGCTAAAATTATGGAAAAATAGTATTTAGATACTATGTTAAGTTAGCTAATTTAGTATAATTTTTGTAGTATTTAATTTACTGTTTTGCCACTAGTTTGGCATATGAAACCGAAACTCATTTTCTGTATACTTAGAAAAACTGATTTTTATAAAATATTTGTACTGGTTAATAAATTCCATAAAATTTATAATAAATTTCTATGATTAACAAGGATCACTTTGGTACTTTACTTTAAACAAAACTAGGCTTTTTATCTATCTCTAAAATTGTTAGAACACAATGATCTTTTGATTTATTTATTGATTAATTACGACTTGTAGCTTTTTGTGTTATTTGGAGTTTTAGTCGTGTTGAACCCCATCCCTCACTAGTGTAAAGACCCTAGAAAGTTAGTTAACATAGTGTGTCACCCCACATTGGTCTCCTATGCCAAAGTCATCATTTTGGCTAGGTGTCCAATCACAAGTCGTGTTTCACCAATTAGTGTCCTAGTATTTTAGCTTAGTGTAAAAGCTAAGTTATTGTATTTACTTCTACAGTGACGAGTTACCGGACATCTATAGCACATTTATCGTAGCTTGTTTTATTTTGCTAGAGGTAAGTACTTTCTACGAACTTTACATACTGCTAGAACAATAAACTGCGACTTACCAACCATGTTAAATGCTGATCCTTGGGGTAGCAAGTTAGAACTTTACATGTTGTATTACTTTCAGTCTCTACCATGTTTAGGACAGTATCTCATATCTCTCACATGCTTTATATCGTTCTCGTATCTCCCATATGTTATTACTGTTTTCATATCTCTCACATGTTTAAAATAACGGGTTAAGGGGAAACTGCTAGTAGTGTACGTGATCATGACCCCCTTCTCCGTATGTATTTACCGCGCTCGGGGACATTCTATATGTTACCTTGCCGTAGGTTCTGATCTCGCGTTTGTGTATGGATATACACCGATGCCGTTCGTGCACGTATGTGCATGCCAGAAAAACTTGATATGTGCCGCTGTACATCCTATTCACCTATTGACCGATTCACGTACATGCTATAGTTTTAAACTTTTAAACTATATGTTGTCATTTCTAAAAAGAACCAATTAAACCATGATATGCCATGATTCCAGTTTATTACCTTCCTGTTCATGCTTTGTATATTTAGTTTGCTAGAAAATAGTACTTGCTCCCGTCCTGACAGGATAACGTTATAGGTATACTTACTGAGGAGGAGTTGCTCTGTGATTCGTATTATGGAGTCACTGCCGAGGACCCGGTTTTGCCATGCGAGGATGTTCCTGCGGGGAGACTCGCCTAGTTTGCGTAGTCACTTGGGATACTTAGTGTAGTCATGTATTAGACTACGTATTTTGTAACTAGACATGTATCCAGTTTTATATTTCAGACTTGTACTTTGGACTTATTTCTATATATGAGATGACTTTTGTGTTTGGAGCATTTATGATTCTTCTTCACTTATAGATCTGTTAGCACATTTAGTCTTATCTTGTTATCTCTAGAACAGCTTACTGCGCTTTATCTTAAGCGTAGGCTGGACATGGCTCGGCCCGGCCCAACAATTTGGGTAACGGGTCGTGACAACACAACATCTAAGAGAGAGCGCAGACAAATTGAACAACACATTGAGACATAAAAACTTTACATTTTCTTGATAATAGACATCATTGACAGACTCAATTACAATCGTGTCGTACGGACTTTACAACATGACTCGATTACAAAAGGAGTGCCGATGAGATGTTCTATACATATATTCCTCATTTACAACAAAAGAATTCCAGCCACCTGGATGCGAGGGATGCCGAGACATGTTTCTTGGACTTGCAGAGAGTCTTTGAAAGTTGATGCGACGGGAGTCTTCAACGCGCGGTCGAAGCTTCAAAACATGAACGTCGCCTTGGTCAGTTGGAGCGTTCTTCCTGATTTCTGACACCTGCAAAGAGCGAGGGTCAGTACGATCATATGTACTGGCGAGTGGCTAATTAAACCCAAGTTCTGTATTTGGTTCAAGCGTTTTTATAAAACATGTTAGCAAGCTATATTGTGATCTTTCTAACCATCTTGATTGATTTGCATGTTAACATGTTTTGAGGCAAGCATATGAAATTGTATACACTGAGCAGTTATCATAATCATCATATGTCATGTGCGTTAGTTTAAGCAGTGAAAGGGGTGTGAAGGTTACTGGCAATGTCAAGCCATTACGGACTATAGCTGGGTTAGACGACGACCCTTTCACGGCGGGTAGCGAGCCCTATTCTAAAGTTCTCGAATCACCCATGCCGATTCATTGCTGGCGCTTGCTATACTCGTTCCTCCCGGGCCGAAATGGTTACTTGGCCTAGGCAACCATTCGAAAAAACTATACCTTGTCGACAAGTTATCCAATGACCATTTTTGCAGATCTTGAAATAATTCTATCTCTTTTCTAGAACCTTATCTTTTCTCTTTTTGGTGTGAAACTTACATTTACTAAATAAATTACTCAATTTGATGCAGTCATTTCGAGTTTTCTTTAGCAAGTGTTTCATGAAGAATCGTGCCTCAATTCATTGAGTCTATATTATGGCGACAAACATTGATTTTGTGTTTCATGATTGATTTGAAATAGAGGGTCGAAACGAAGGAGGTCAGCCACTCACCTTAGTCTTTGCTTCAGGAGAGGGACTGGTTGGCTGCACTTAGACGCCGCTTACGCGATCACCTACAATCGCATAAGCAACTGATTAGAACACTGTATTATCCAAGAATTTCGATACGAATGCGAAGTTAGAAAACGTAAGCCATGAAAACCATCGAAAATATTCACGAAAACCAAAGCCAAAGCAATTTGCGGCATGAAAAGTAGAGCAACGGGAGGTCTCTCTCGACTCAACTGTAGAGCCAATCCTCGAGGCATAACCCACTAAATATGGGAATTAATTCCGAAGAATCCTTTCCATAACGAGAAAATGATCTTAATTCAATCGTTTTCGTTCGACCGATTCAACTGATTTTGACCTATTGGTCCCGACTGAATCGGTAGCGACAGTGTTCCTTTTTCGTGCACCCCGTAGACGAAAACGGACACGATGTAGGGACAAGACACTACACCATAACCAACTAATAAAAATTTTCATCCTCGAAACTTAAGAATAGAACCTACCTTTACGAGAACAATAAAAAAAATTTCTTCTTTATCTCTGATTCAAGTTCCCAGGTTGACTCCTCGACCGAATGATTACTCCAGCGCATACGGACGAGAGGGATCACTCGATTCCACATCAGTTTATCTTTACATTCTAAGATTTGGACCGACACTTCAACATATGATAAGTCGGCCTTCAGCTCCAGCTGATCAAAATATACCACTTGGTTTAGGTCGTGCACGTACTTCTGTAATGGAGAGACTATTTGCAAAAACAAAAAGTTGTTATATTACAAACTTTTAAAAAGAGTACAAGAGTATAATTTGAATTCTGGGGAAGTACAACTGTAGGAATCTGATCAGAAGACGATCACTTTATCCCTTGGACTATGTGAACTTGAAGACTAGAGCCTCTGTAGAATGCAGCAGCAATTTTGCAAGAGTTCTTGATCTCTGTGATGCTTTAACAATGATTGGAAACTCTATTTATAGAGTTCTGGAAATAACTGTTTTATTAGTTATTCTGATGTGCGCGAGACTGAATTGTGCCACATTGGGTTGCGCCAACCTTATGTTGTGCCAACTTTCATTCAGTTAATCAATCGTGTACTAACTGTATTTAGATGCGTGGCATCATGTGATTGAGGTGCGCGTGGTCGTGTACAGAATAGTAGACACGTCTTGAGAGATTAGTGGCATGTGCGCCACGTCATCCTGTTTTAAAATGTAAGTTGTCTCAACTTCGTCAGGTTACGCAAGCTTCGGTCAACAAGTCAAACTGCGCCTGATTGGGTTGCGCCTAGGCGCAACTGAGTGCATAGGCACATGGCAGCTTTTGAAAAGAAGTCTGTTCAGATTGTGCCTAGGTGCAACTAAGGAATTTGTTTTTAGATTGCGCCTAGGTGCAACTCATAAGATGTGCAGGACAGTTGTCAATCTAATCTCCTCGAGCGGCACAATTCGAGGGATTCGAAGAGATTTTCTCCATTTACTGTGCTGTCAGTTGTCAGTGCTGTCAGGTAATGATGGCCATTAAATGTCAGACGCCACGTAGACTTTGGCGCAATATGACTGGGCGTAGTCTAGTATATGGCGCAACCTGATCAGCGGCACAATTTAATCTCTGAGCTTCATATCAGTGGCGCAGCTTGATTTTTGAGGCACGACTTAATTGTTGAGTAGTAAATGCATGGCGCAACTTGATTTTTAGGTCCTACAAGACCCCCTTCAAAGTTTTTGAAACTTTAAAGAAGATTTCAAAGTTTTGAAATACTTTGAATAATGAAACTTTTGACTGAGTCAAGTTGCACCAGTCAATACCCAGCCGTCATAATTAAATTTCTTTCTCGAAAACACTCGATCTTCTCTTCATATTCCCGAGTTTTATTGATGATTTTCAGTTTCCCATGAGGAATATGAAGAGTCAGTTTAGTTGTATATATAGGGGCTGGTCCTTATACTTATTTTTTTCACTTCTGTACTTCGATGGCGCCTAAGAAAAAGGAGGTGGAGACCAATGCTGTCATTGAAATCAAGTCCTCTGAAGCGGAACCTGATGTCACGCCTACAACTTTTTTGTTGGAGGCTGACCCGTCACTAAGGGCGGTGAACTTCTTAGACTGTTTTGGTTTAAATCCAACAGTCTTCAATCACTCGAGTGGTGGGCCATCACTTTCCTCTGAAGAGCACGACGATTCGGAGGGATTCCTTAATCTGATACGTCGCTCGGGGATTCGCAACATGCAAGAATTGGACGCTGCCCTTCGTCAGACCAATGAAGACGAGAAAAAGAAATAATGTGAAAGCGTGCCAGCTTTTAATTTCTTTTTATGTGTCTTCTCCTACTTGTCTGTAGGGGTCTACCCCTCTTTATGAAATGAAATTTATAATTTTTGACATTATTTTTGTGTGGCTGTGATTCCAAGTGGCGCATATAGATATGCTCTTTTGACGAATTCAATGTTTACTGTTTCTTTGAGAGACACATGGCAGCCATCATGTGGTTAAGAGCGCCTCTTGTTTAGTTCTTTCCCCAAATAAACTCCTAGAACAACGTATTGTTCACATCTTTAACGTTTTTAAAAGGATAGCCAAAACGAAAGGAAAGAGATATTCATGCTCTCTTATTTTTATTAGAAGATGACTTCTCACAAGGTCCCACTGTCCAGCAAAAATTCAACATCCACAAGTTCACTTGCGCCACTTCAACCTGATGCTATTCTTTTGCATGCCGCACCTTCAGAAGTTGGTAAGTTCCAGCAAAGAACCAATGGTTTTCACACATAAGCGTTTTACTTTGCGCCACTTTTTTGTGAAGATAGGTGTTAATTCGTAGAAATGAAGCGCAGGTTGTAGATGCGCGCTTGAAATTCTGAGAAGAAGCACGTACTGTAATCAGTGTCTGACTTTGATCAGAAGCGTGCACTATTAATATGTGCTTGTTTGATCAACGCACACGGTTGATATGCGCCTATTGATTGGCGCATGCTGTTGATATGTGCCTGTGCTTCTGAGAATAGGTACATATTGCTGATATGTGCCTGTTGATTGGCGTACAATTTTGATATGCACCTGTTAATCAGCACACACTGTTGATATGCGTCTATTGATCGGTGCACATTATTGATATGTGCCTGTTGATTGGCGCACTCTGTTGATACGTGCCTATACTTTTTAAGAATAGACGAACATTGTTGATATGTGCCAGTTGATCGACGCACACTGTTGATATGTGCCTGTTGATCGACGCACAGTTTTGATAGATTTGACTAACTTTTCTTTCTTTGTTAATATTTGCAGAAGTTTGGTTGTCAAGCTTCTCCAAAACTGGTATCGGCGACATAGATGCTATGAAGAGCATTTTTCTGACATCCACATCAGACAGCTCATGTGATTCTGACACTCAAATCAGACAGCTCAGGACTCTCTGTGTTCCAAAAGGGTCTTCCTCAGATGGTAGGAAGAGCCTTTATACATGAGAGTTGGATGGTGGAGAGACAGAATTATGAATCGTATCACAAGGGTGATCTCATTCCTAGTTCCCATGACGGATCATCTTTTCTTCACCAGTTGTATTGACAGTAGCTTATCTTTGGGCTGCTGTACTCTGTAGTTCTCCTTTCGTCTTTCTGAGAGAGAAGACCAGAGTTGATTCCATTGTCTTACTCGCTGATTCAGGATGAGATGACAAGGAACTGGCACCAACAAGAAGATCCAAAGATGTAATAAACCTTCAGTTGTCAATAAGAAGATCCAAAGATGTAATAGACCTTCATTTGTAGTAGATTTTCATCAAGATGTATCGATGTTTTTAAAGAAGAAATAAAAATTGACTTTCTCTTCTTCTTCCTTTTATAATTTGATTTTGATGTGCCGATATGAAAAAATAGAATCCAGAAAAAATGTGGATGTGACAAGTTGCTGATGTAAATCACTACAACAAAAAATCCTTTTAATGACGGCTAAAAAGCGTCATTAATGACGAACCATGACGCTTTTTTTTCCACAACAACCGTTATGAAAACGGGTGTTATAAATGTTTTTTAAAAGCGTCATAAAATAACCGTCATGAATAGTTTCTATAAAAGTGTTATGAATAGTTAATATATAGTGCACAATTCAGAACAATTTTAAAACGTCATGAATAGATAATATGTATAGGCTCAATGCAGCACATTTATAACACTTTATACTATTCAAATTAGCATATTTATAATGCTCTATACTGCACAGTATATATTACATTCCAAAAACTTAACATTATATATCACCATCTTTATTACATTTCTCAAAATAGAGTACATATCAACATCTTCATTACATTGAATATCCAAATACAGAATGTACCCAAAAAATAGGAATAAATCTCTCTTTTGCTAACCAAATTATTAGAAATATTTACTTAAGTATATTCTGACCATGGATCTTCTCTCTGCCATCTCTTGAAGATATCGGGAGTCCCAAAGAGAAGTAGTGTCGCAGCTGAGCGACGACTTGGTGCTGCTGCAGCCGACGCCATCGTGGGAGAGCCTCATCCTCTGATCCCTTACTCTCGCCTGAACCCTCACCAGCGCCTGCATGCACCTCAGCGTCACGTTGTGCCCTTTTTGCAAAAAATCAGAAATGTCACCTTAGCACTTTAGTAATCAACGCTGAAATGTGAGCCTAGCAATCAACCTGGATTTTACCAAGTCAATAAATTAAAGAAATTAACAAGAAATTTATATATTAGAAATCAAAATCGAAAATGCATAATTAAGAAAGCATCACTTATTAGACTGACTGCACTTGGCGCAAATGAAGAATTGCTAAAAATAGAATGATATTAAAATGCCAACCAAATGGAGTTCTCGTGTTCCAAATCATCACCCCACCTATAACCAAATAGTGTCCTTTAAGGTTTGGTTAACAATCGATCAATGATGACAGCATAAAACAATGAGAATAATGAGATCCAAATTTCAGTCAAGAAAAATACAAGCATGTCAATTCCTCAGAAAATTATTTTAGTTAAAAAATTACTACTGTTAAATTTGTAAGAAGTGGGAGCTTTCTCATAGACAGAACTATTGAAACAGATTAGAAAGAACAAGCATTAATGAAGGCAACACAGTTTTAAACTATATACCTTTCGAAGGATTGAAACACGTTCTTCCAGTCTCTCAATCTCAGCTTGATCTGCTTCAACTTTCATGCCTGTTTCCTGTGATTTAACACATGAGAACACATTGCGTTTCATGTATTATAGAAAACTATCATGATTGGATAAACACACTTCTTAATTAATCTTCTCATCAATAATATTGAAACTAATTTGTTGGAAGAATGACTCTTTACAGAACAATAACAGTAATAATAAAACTAAATTTTGGGTAAAAGCAACAATTTTCATTAACGAGCCATGATATAAAAGGCATAATGACTCTTTACAGAACAATAACAGTAATTAATAAATCTAAATTTTGGGTAAAAGCAACAATTTTCATTAACGAGCTATGATATAAAAGGCTTTGTTATTATTGATTTACATTACCACAACCAAAATGTTAAAGTTGACCAAATGCTGGCTTAATGAGCTACCATTTCAAAATATATCAGCAGGAGTGAAGATTCTTACCCACAGACCCACAACGAAACAGCAAGAAGCATGGTACCAACCATCACCCATTCATTCCTTGACACAGGTCCCATTTGTTCCAGCTTTTTTATGGCCAAGGCAGGAGCATCTGGTGTGTCTTTCGTTTCTGGGGGAAAGATCTTATATAGAAGATATGGAGTAACTAGAAGAGCAGTGAAGGCAGGGTACACTTGCAACCTTAAACCAGAATACCCATGGACTTGCAATCTTAACCCCAAGTTCCTCTGCTAATTTAAGGCACAGGAGGTTTTGAGCTGCAGCAGTTAGGAAAAGAGCACTTGAGTTACCAGCTGACTGTCATCCATCAAAAAGAAAATGAAATGTTCATGTCATTAAAACAAAAAGAATAAATAAAGTTATTAATGAAACAAAACAATGAAAAGGAACTTGATTTAGAAATAGATAGATACTATAGTTAAGATAAGAGTCAGTGTCTTTTAGACCTCTTTCAGCCAATAAGAATAGATATTTGATTCATTGCTTCACCAAACAAAGCGAACATGTCAATTTTCTTGTGCCTTGTTGTGCATTACTACGTGTCACAATAGTCACTAGAAAATGGGTGGATAATTCTGCTAACACAGAGGTTGGTTACGATGATTCTTTTTTCGCAGACCTTCCTTTAGTTTGATACAATCGAAACACTTCTTGAATATCAACAATTTGGACATGTAGGAAGCAGATGTGCCAGAAATCTGTGTGGTGTCCTTGTACTGCACGAATTCTACTTGACATGAATCTGACACAAACATGCCACAAACTGTTTTTGTTTTGTTTCCACCTCATGTCAGCCTGTATGTCTAATGTAGTTCGAGATTAAAGAGCTTGTTTGAATCTTATGTTCATAGGTGTAGTGATTTATGTGATGTTAGTTGATTAGTTATGTTGTCTTTATCTATTACCAACAAAAAATGGAAATATAGCAATACTGATGCAGTAAGTACTTAGTACTGTGTGGAGGAATGAAGGGTCAATAATTTGTTGCCAGCTTAGTCTCATCTTAGAAGTTTGCTTACTTTTTCAGTCATATTTTAATTCAAAATTTCAGTTTGCTCAGTGTATCATCTCACATTCTACGTGATGTTCAAACATAAAGAATGAGTGTAGGATATTAGCATTATAGTATAAACATATCAGCCAAATTTAAAAAAACAAAAACAATCTATCTAAAATCTACACTACGAAATGAATTTTCCAACATCTCAGTAAAAATCAAATTTAAGTTCAGAAAGAAACCCCAAAATTGGGGCACGATCTACAAAGAAACTACAAGAAGAATCCCAAATAATATCGACATGATAGAAAAAGTTCAAATTTCCAGTTTGCTCGGCCAGATTATATCACAAGTAATTAAAGAGAACAATTTTTTTAACATTTCAAGCTCAAAAATAGAAAATTGATTACTAGCATTCTCGTAGATGATGGAAACTTATTAGAAAAGAATGTAAATTAACTATTAGTGTCACATTGGACCAGATCAAGAAAGAAACTCCACAATTAGACTTATTGCATCCCGATCTACAAAAAAAAATTAATTTAAAATTAGAAGATAAAAAACCACCAGATCTGACCTTTGGAGGACGCTCTCGGCCTCCTCCTTGCTCATATGAGCTCCAAACATCACTGGACTGATCCCTCCAGGAGGCTACAAACAAAAATAATAATCTTAATAATAAACCAAAAGCAACAGATCGAGCTAGGGTTAGTGCTCACCTTGTGCGACCGCCTCGCCGACGAGTCCGCCGACGATCGGTCGGCCAGCGGCAGAGGGGTCTCCGACCACGTCAGCAGATCGGATGTCGAGGTGTGGGGTTTCCTCACCGGAGTAGCCCTCTCCATTTTTCTTTTCTTTCTCTCTCTCCCTCTCCCTTCTCTAGAGTACTGGAGCCTGGAGCAGTGGGAAATAATAAAAGAGTGCCAAAAATTGAAGTTAAAAAATATTACAAGTTTGCCACCGCTCTAAACTATTAATAACGCTTTGTTTTATAAATGTTATAAAAAGCCCAGAATTAGCCCAAACCGTCATAGAAAAAAGATATTTTTCAACTTAATAACGCTTATGTATCAGCCGTCATTAAAACTCCTTGTCGAGCGTCATTAATAGATCTTTTTGTTGTAGTGAATAATCAGAATTCAGAGGTATGGAGAACGTGGACTCTCGTTATGATAAGTGAACACTCACTTTGATTTTCGAGGAAGAGACAATGAATGAACAGTCATTTCGACTCTCGAGAAAGAGAATAAACAAATGAACAATCGTATCGGTTTTTGAAGAAAAAAAAAATGAACAATCAGTTATAAATGAATGAACAGTTATGAAATGAACGAACAGTTATAAATGAACGAACAGTTGTGCTTCTTTTAAAAAGTCGCATCAGTTCTCGAGGTTGACTATCTAGTTGTTCTGTCTATAAATAGAATAAAATTTTTGTAGATATTGTCCATTTCTTTTCTTTCTGTACAAAATATCTTCCAAGGATTTGCTCACTCCGAAGATTGAAGGAAAGACCGAGACGCCCCTTGCTGAGCCTCCAGTGCCTCCTCAGAAAGAAAGGGGTGAAGGCTCAATTGCTCCTGCACCAGGACATGATTTGATTGCCAACCTAATGGAGCCTGGGAAGACTGCCGAAGAAGAGGCGTTGAGGATGGCTGCTTGTAAATTTTTTGTGAGTTCAGACAATGAGATGTTTGAACTATTGGCAAACTATGTATTTAATCATGAAGGATCAGGGCCTCCTCCCCGTCCTTAATATTATGTAACTCCATTCTGCTTTTGAATAAAATGAACTTTTATTTACATCATGTATCTGAAATAAAGTACATTTTGCTTTTACACATAATATTTCTTGAGAAATTTGCCATTGATAGGCATCATAGCAACTCTGCCATCCATATCTGTTAATTGATAGGCTCCATTTGAGAAAACCTTATTTACCACATATGGACCTTTCCATTTCGCTTCGAACTTGCCTTTGTTCATATGAGTCATAGTCATAGGACGTCTGACTGTAAGAACTAGCTCGCCTTTCTGAAATGTTCGCACTCTGACTTTGCGATTGAAAGCTTTTGAAATCTGGGCTTGATAAAGTTCAATGTGTTGTTGAGCCAACAACCTTTTTTCGTCGAGCGCTTCTAATTTTTGAAGTCGAAGACGATCATTATTCTCTGTAGTAAGTTCATTAGCGATGGCGATTCTCAATGAAGAAATTTAAATTTCCAGTGGTAAGACAGCTTCACATCCATATACTAGCAAAAAAGGTGTGCAACCTGTGGGGTTACGGACAGTAGTGCGATATGCCCATAGGCATTCTCTAAGTTTATCACTCCAATTATGTTTGTTAATAGAGACAAACTTTTTAAGGAGTTTGATAATAGTTTTGTTGAATGCTTCAACTAACCCGTTAGCTGCAGAATTATAGGTTGTAGAAGCAATATTATTGATTCTGTTGTCATCACAGAACCTATTAAAATTCTGGCTGACAAATTGTAGCCCATTATCATGGATTATTCGGCGAGGGACACCAAATCTGTATATCACATGATGTTTGATGAAGTTGATGACACTACTAGTCTTTACTTCAGTCAAAGGTATAGCTTCTGCCCACTTGGAAAAATAATCGGTTATAGCCAAGATGAACCGATGTCCTTTAGATGAAGGAGGATTGATAGGGCCAATTATATCTATGCCCCAAGCTTCGAAGGGCCATGAGGCAGCAGTCGGATGAAGAAATTCCGATGGTTGGTGAATGAAAGCTGCATGAATTTGACATGCACGACATTTTCTTGCATAGTCAATAGCATCTGATACCATAGAGGGCCAGTAGTAGCCCATACGTCGAATACGATCCTGTAGTTTAGGACCAGGCTGGTGTGCTCCACAAACGCCATCATGAGCTTCGCGTAATATCTGTTTTGCTTCATCACCAGCGAGACATCTCAAAAGTAACCCATCAAAAGTTCTTCGATAAAGAGTTTTAGTAGTATGATTATAATAGAATCGAAGCGATCAACGACGAATACTTGTAGCTTCCTTAGGATCTTCTGGCAATATGTAATGTACTACAAAATCAATGAAAGGTGCTCTCCAGTCCTCGCTAATGACATTGACTTCAGTTAGATTGCTGAATTCAATATTGTGGTTATTTTCAACACAAAATAGTTCTCTATTAGAGATAACAACCATTTGTTGTCTTTTGACTGGCACTGCCAATACCGCAGCTAGGTTAGCTAAGGCATCAGCTTCTGTATTGCATGCGCGACGTACATGTTCGATCAAGAACCCTTTGAATGAAGAAGCTATTCTGGTTGCTGCTTCATGGTAAGGTACCAAATCTTGATGTCGAACTTCATATATGCCTCTAACCTGATTAACAATCAGCTTAGAATCACCATATACTTCGAGATATTCAATATCCAATCGTTTGGCTAATTGGAGTCCAATGAGCATGGCATTGTATTCTGCTACATTGTTATAGCATGATTCGTCTAAAGAATAAGCCCTTTGAATAGCTAATCCATCTGGTGAAACGAAAACAATTTCCACTCCAGCAACAAGAGTACCTCTAGGTCCAATTCTAGAAGCTCCATCAAAGAACAACCGCCAAGTAGGAAAATTTTCTGAGATCATATTTGATTCCAATGTTTCGTTTGGAATCTCGTCATATAGTTTAGATGTTTCAGGGACAAGATGAGCTGCTAAAAAGTCAGCAAGTGCTTGACCTTTCACAGACTTTTGAGGAACATAAACCGTATCATATTGCGCTAATAATATGGCCCATGTAGCAAGCCTAGAATTGAGTATAATTGGCTTCTTCATTAAGACTCGAAGAGGATTGACTCGGGATATGACATGAATAGTTTGGCCTATGATGTAATGTCTTGTCTTCTGAACAGCAAACATTAAGGCTAAACATTCCTTCTCCACCGGACTATAACGATGTTCAGCTCCAATCATCGTTCGACTAAGGTAGTAGATGGCTTGTTCATGAACTTTCTTATTTTTCTGAGCTAGCAAAGCTCCCAATAAATGATCCATTGCCCGAACATACATTAAGAAAGGTATTTCTGAGATCTATGGTACAAGAACCGGTGGACTCATTAAATACCGCTTTATGTCGTCAAATGCTCGTTGACACTCTTCTGTCCAAACGAAAGATACACCTTTCTTCATTAATTGAGTAAATGGTCTGTAACGTCCAGATAGATTCGAAATGAACCGTCTGATGTACGCAAGTCGACCTTGGAATCCTCGTAGCTCTTTTAGGTTGCGTGAAGGATGCATCTCTTGAATGGCTTTGATCTTCTCAGGATCAACGTGTATACCCTTAGAGGTAATGACGAAGCCGAGAAATTTGCCACTAGAGACACCTCAGAAAGACTTGGTGGAGTTTATTTTGAGTTGATGCTTGCGCATTAGATTGAAAATAGTTCTTAAATCTTGAATGTGATCTTCCTTTAGACGACTTTTGACAGCAATATCGTCAACATAGCATTCAACAGTCTCTCGCAAATGATCTCGAAAGATAGTACTTGTAGGTCCTAAAAATCAAGTTGCACCCATCAAAAAAGCAAAGAAAATCAAGTTGTGCATCCTTCAAGTGAACTGCGCAGAAAACAGATTGCGCAACAACTCAACTGCGAAAGATGAACTACGCACACATCCAAGCGCTCTAGCTGACGTGGCCGCGTCATCATTATCTGACAGAAAATCAGATCTTCTGACAGCTGACAGCCCGAAGAACGAGGAAACTGTTCGTTTCTCGTGCAGCACAGCGCTCGAGGACAGCTGTACATGCAGCGTAAGCTACCAGCCCAATCGAAGCGTAGTCTGCCAAATTCCCTGCAGTGCAATTTAATCCCAGCGCAGTCTGAAGCCAGCACAGTTCATGTGGCACACTCCATCAAGACAACTAAAAATTTACACGTGGCCTACATGCCATCAATTGCTCACCACGTGGCAACCGTCTGTACACGACCAAGAGTATTTCAATCAAACAATGCCACGCGTCTCATACAGTTGGTCCACGATCGAGTAACTGCCAGCGCAGTTTGCTGCTTGTGCAGTCCAATGTCTGTACAATCCATCCTGCGCAATCCAGAATAACTAAAAATTAGTTATTTCCTGAACTCTATAAATAGAGTTTCAATTCCTTCATTATCAAGCCCGACCCAGATCAGATCAGAGATCATTCAAGTCATCACCAGAGATCAGGAGTTCTTGCCAAAGTGCTGCTGCATTCTTCAGAGGCTACCATCTTCAAAGTTCACATCGTCCAAGGGATAAAGCGATCGTCTTCAGATCGGATTCCTATAGTTGTACTTTCCCAGAATTCTTTTGTAATCTTCTTACAAAGTTTGTGAAATAAAGAACTACTTTTGTTTTTGCAAACAAAATGGCGACTCTGGTGGGGACGACTTTCTCCTCCGACGAGGAAGTGACAACTCAATGTGACGTTGCGTCTATCGGAAAGACGCAGAAGACGCTGGTTGTAAAGGTCAACCAGACGGCCTACGAGGCGATGATCAACTCCGGGACTACTCGTCGCACTGCGACTTCTGCCAAGAGCAAAGTCTGTTCAGTGTAGACTCCAAAGTTATCTGCACAACCCTCTGCGTAGCCTGCTGTCTCTGCTGCGCAGTCTGCTATCTCTGCTCCCAAGACTGCTGCGCAGTTTGCTGCCTTTACTGCCCATGTGCAGTATGCTGCTTCCCTTTCCAGTGCACAAACTACTTCCTATGCTGCTCTGTCAAAGTGCAAGACTCCTCTTTCCCTGGCACAATTGGCTGCAACTCTGCCTGCACAGTCCACCACTCCAGCAACCAGAATGTAACTCAAGCACTCTGAAGTCAAGACTCCTGCTGCGCAATCTGCTGTGACTGTGGCCAGAAGACTTTCTGTCAAAACTCATCATGCGCAACCTGCCAATGCGCCTACTGCCACTTCAACCCCTGCGCAAACTGTGCCAGCGCAGTCTAAGAGGGACAGCCCTTTGGCTAATCTCCCTTCTTCTTACAGCAAGGGGAAAAACTCTGCTCCTCTTCCCAAGTACCCTGTTGCTCCAGCACAATCCACTATGGGTAGTCTGTTGACTATTCCTCCTCCTCCTCAGAACAAAGGAAAAGGCCCGTTGGTCTTCTCTCAAACTTCCTCGTTCCACGACTTGGAAGACAACAGAGGAAAACGCTCTTTAGCCAACCCTTCTTCACAAAACAAAGGAAAAGGCCCTTTGGTCTTTTCTCAGTCTTCCTCAGTTTCTACTGTAGAAGATCCATCTGAACGTGCCTCAGCACCAATCAGTACAAGAACTCTCTCAAACAAGAGTTCTTCCCTCCTTGCCAAAGGAAAGTGTACTGATCAAAGAGGTATTCTGCCTACTCCGGTAGCAGAATTCCAAGATCTCCCAACTCTCAGGATATCCCGCTCAAAACAGAGAAAATTGCTGGTGTCTCAGACAGAAACCCCTGGGGGTGAATTTGCTGATCTAAGAACTTATCTCAATAGACCAACTTTGGCGAAACGCAAACAGCCAATGCCGAAGATCAACCAGCATCAGAGGCAAACTTCCAAGGTGAAGAACCCTGACACCTATGCTAATGAAGTAAGTACTTCCCTGTACACTCATGGGACAACATTTGAAGAACCGGAATCATGTTCCGAATGTTGTCAAAGAACATATTCCTCAGACTTCTTCTCGTCCTGTCATTGTTCCCGATCTCCGAGAACACCTCAAACAAAAATGGGACAACATCTCAACACCTCCAGTTCAACCACTTGGACACCATTGTAATCACAAGGTTGTCATTAAGTGTTGTTGTCAGACAGCAAAATGATCTGTCTTCGATCGTTTGAATTTTGCAACATCTGAACCTATGTCAGAAGATAAAGATGAAGTTTTGTACGCTTCTGTCAACATGACTTCCCGAGACACTGGGGGTAGGAAGTGCTCCAAGCATGGCAAGCCTCGCAAGCCCAGCCAGCGGTATTTATATCTACTCAAAGAATCTTCTGAAGGAGTATTTCGATATACCAGATCTTGAAGCCGAGATACAATCGGTCAAAGGAATCTTCTCTAAGATCCTTCCGGTCATCTCCCTCTTTCTCATTCAGGAGATGATTCTTTCTCTGACTATGATGCATACAACGAAAGTTCTGAACAGACAGTGTCCTCCACTGTACCCAGAGAAGTGACAGCTTATGTTGTCACTAAAGACCCAGATGCCTCCAGTTCAGCTAGTCAAGAACAGCGAATAGCTGCACTAGAAGACAAGTTGAAGACCATGGCTGAAATGGTCGCAAGTATGCATTCTATTATCGTAGCCCAACATACAGTACCACCAACTGTACCTGCTACAAATCTTGAGATCATAGCATCGTCGGTACCTGTTAATGCAGGGCTGGGGGTAGCATCTCCTCAAGTACCTCCTGTACAGATTCAACCTACACCCAGTCAGTCAGGTGCTGGGGGTAGTGCTTACCACGTTGTTCCTCCTCCTAACACTCTGATTCAGTCTGCTCCTTCTACATCATTGGAGGATGCTAATGAAGCTGTCAAACTCCTGCGCACTCAATTCGAGGCTTTCAAAGAGAAGGACAACTTGCAGAGGTTGGGGATCAAACAACCCTACCCAGTTGAATGGAAGGAAGTCCCATTTCCTCCTAAGTACAAGATCCCTACAATTTTGCTGTTTGATGGCAGCACTTCTCCCAGTCAGTTCATTAACCACTTTGAGGTAATGACTGTCCAACTTCAGCCAAATGACGCTCTTCTTACCAGGGTATTCGTCGGCTGTTTACCCGATGTGGCATATAATTGGTACAGAAGCTTGCCCGATGGCTGTATCACTTCTTTCTCAGGTCTAAAACAAATCTTCTTGGAATGATTCTATGAGGGGATCAACGACATGACCATGTCGGCCCTCAATAAAATCAAACAAAGACATAATGAGACCGCTGAGAGTTTCATTGAAAGGTTCCGCCGAGAAGCTTTAAAAATGCCTCCTAGAACTCCGGCCGCTGTGACTATTGATACCTGCAAGGCAAATCTTTTGCCTATCATCAGCATGTGGACGGGGTCAACTCAGTTCCAAGACTGGCCATCCTTCATTGTCAACGCTAAAGCAGCTGAAGTTAGTGCTGACAAATTCAAGCAGTTAGGGGTACACATGTCTAACCCCGACCGGGATGAACATCAGACATCGGGTGGTAGTAATCGCCAAAACAACCGCAAGGAAAAAGAAATTTTGAACATCAACTTGAAGAACAAAGAATCTCTGGCGGTCAATGTAGCTCCACCTACGTCTACTTCTACTCCTTCTGCACCTCCACCAAGGGAACCTCGTCCGAAAGTAGAGTACTCCTTTGACGAGAACGACACCGTAAGCATCTTTGATTGCTTGATCAAAAGCAATAAGCTCCAACTCCCAGACCCGAAGAAGCCTGATGAGGTCGGTAAGACTGATCATCCTAAGTACTGTGTCTATCACAGGTTCATTGGGCATCCCACTCGAGCATTGTAGGAACGAAATCGTAAAGTACAATACTCTAGAGGGGGGGTGAATAGAGTTGGCAGCGGAATAATGCTAATTAAAAAATGTTAGCAGCAAGATCACAGAATAATAATCACAACTAAATAATATAAATGCAGAGATAAGAAAGCAAACGCAAAGACAACGATGTATACTGGTTTCCCTCTGTTGAGGACTAATCCAGTCGGTAGAACTCTTGCTACCAGTTGAATCCACTATTGGCAAAACTATAAATTTTCTTACGAAGTCCTTACAACTTCTACAACGCGAGCTTTGATACGAAGAACTCGTCCAACTTCAATTGTGAAGAGTTGAATCTTCTATCAAGCCTTCTGATTACAATCACTCTGAAACTTCTAGACCGCACCGCACTGGCAAATCGACTAGAGGATTGTAACTGGCTTGGGATCTGAAAATTAAAGCTCGAGAAAAACTCTTTGGAAGACTGAAAGCTTTAAGTAGAGAGAAGATTGAAAGTGAATGAGTGAGTTAAAATGATCGAAATCCTTCTCTATTTATAGGAGTTCCAAAGACAGAATTCTGGCAGAATTCGGGCAGAATTCGGGCAGAACTCGATGAGAAAATCTCGGTCAAATCCGCAACTGCAGGAGGACCAAGTTCCAAGGAATTCAAAAACAAAACGGCCACTAACCGAACTCTGGCCGAGTTCTGTCAGGGTTAGGTTAGGGTTTTAAAATTAGTTTTTGGGGAATTTTGAAAACCTTTTTGAAAACCTTTTTGAAGCTTTTGTAAATACGAATGTTTTTCAAAACTAAGGACATTTTAAAAATATTTTGAAATCTTTTTGGAGTAGCCTATTTGCCAGTACGACTCGGTGTACACAGTATTTCTAGACTCAAATAAAATAAAGATTATATTGCTCAAAGAAATACAGACTCGAACAGGCAAACAACGCTTCGGTCTTGAACTGAGTAGATAGCCATTCTTGAGTATATCCAAGAGTCCGAGATATCCTGACTAGCTCTATATATCGAGACAGAGTTTGATCAATTATTAAAATCAGTTTGACCATATGACCAATGGGCCAACAATCTCCCCTATTTTGATAATTGATAAACTATGAATGATATAACATCTTTTGAGATAAGATATCACAAAAAAATTGTTCAATAACTGTATTATGCTCAAAACAAAATGTTAGATCCTATTTCTCCCCCGTTGTCACTTAGCAAAATAATTACAAAAGAGAA
Source organism: Iris pallida (assembly GCA_029216955.1). Taxonomy (NCBI): domain Eukaryota; kingdom Viridiplantae; phylum Streptophyta; class Magnoliopsida; order Asparagales; family Iridaceae; genus Iris; species Iris pallida. The sequence continues at coordinate 35,112,677 of JANAVB010007399.1, forward strand.
AGCTCCCCCGCAATCAATGCATAAGAAACAAACAGTGAAGAGACCAAAATAATAGCAAAATAATGTCTCATGCAGTGAGAATATACAAGATATAACAGAGAATTATTTCACAGCCAGTTTATAATATAGAAGCAGATAAAGATGCTATAAATAAATAAACTGAAGTGAAAGATAAACTACAAATCCCATAAATATGAAATGATGTGCAAGAGACATCAATAAATATCCAGTACAAGTCTGATAATAAAAAGATAAAAAGACAGAAACTTGGAATGTCGGAGCATTTCCAAGTATACAGTAGATAATATCTAAGTCTCAAAAATCAACTAATATATCACATCTCCTCATCATCATCATCATCATCATGACCGGCATGTCCAGAAGGACCAGCTGCAGAGGTACCAGCTCCAGAAGGGTGAGGAGGAGCGCCAGTGTAAAACTCACCGACATAGTCTCGAGGAGGAGCACGTCAGAACGGCTGGATCTCTAGGAATAGAACCGGCAGAATGTCCAGTCTGAGCAAATCGGAGATCAGCAAGAGAATTTGCTATCGCCTGATAACGAGTGACATCGCGGAACTCACGTTCGTGGGCCATATCCGTCATCGAGACGTGCAAAACAGAAAGATGCTGGTGTATGCCTTCAAAGGTCATGGCATACTGCTGAGTAGATGGAGCAGTAGGAGGAACAGTAGGAGGAGCAGCAGCAGTCATACTACGACGAGATAACTTCAGAAACTTGGGCTCAGGGTCTTGAGTACAAGTTGACAAATCAATATCAAAGCGCTGGAAGAGGCGTGGGAGAATCATCGCATAAGAGAGATTTCTATTTCTTGTACGACAACGTCCCATCATCTGGATAATGGTCTTAGGGGCAGAAAATGGAATCCCCTTAAGAATGTGATACATAGCAGATAATTCAAGAGATGTGACATCATCCTTTGAAGTAGACTTTGGAAGGAGAGTGGAGTAGATGATGCGGTGCAATTCATAATTAAACAAGTTCAAGTTGTTTGCCTTGAACTTTCCAGAGCGAACTCGATCAGGTGTACAGAGTTCAGCTTTGAAACTAGCAAGTGTCGTGCCGTCGGGAAAATCAAATTTAGTGATATCAACAAGCGGTGCACCTTCGTTAGATAGACCAAGGATTTTTGCTAAGAGGACATCATTGAACTCGATATCAAGTCGACCAACACGAGTACTTACGTCAAACGTGTTTAATATGATATTACAGTAGAACAGTCTAATGGCATTAGTTGCTACCGGGAAACAAAGTTTAACAATGTGTTGTAACCCTAATACCTTAAAATATTGGCGGTGTTCTGGAAACACAGTCTATTTGATAGGAGCGCCTGTGCATATGGATCGCATGGAAAAATCTCCATACCACAGAAGGGCTTGATCTAGGGTTTGAAAGTAAAACCCATCGAACGCGCCATCGCTCGATTGAACTGGTGAAAAGAGGGAATCCGTGGGTGGATTCGAAGATTATCCTTTCTCACTAGGATTGGTCGTCTTCTTCCTCTTGAAGGGGTTAAATCCCTTAGGTGCCATTGTACAATAAAAGTAAATATGCACTAAATTGAAAGGAGGAGAGATATGAAGTTATACCTCCCGAGATTCAAGTATGTTGTAGAGAACAACGAACTCCTCACGAATCCAAAATTTGGATGGATTTTACCACGTAGATTGGGAGAAACGAAGTGGTGAAGAACTAGGGTTTGGAGAGCTTTCGCGCGGCTGCTGTTGCTGTGAAGGTGGTTTTAGAAGCAATGAAGAAGAAGAGGCTCTCGGGTTCTGGTTATATAACCAGATACCACTAACCGAACTCGGGCCGAATTCGGTCCGAACTCTGGCCGAATTCTCCTGGGGGTTCTGTTAGTTGGTTTGGGCCATTTTCTTTTTCATTGACTCATTTCAAAAATTTAATTCAAAGATTAGTAATTTCAACCTTCAATTAATATAATTAATATTATTTTATAGATTAAATATCGTTACACAACGACTGTCTCAGATTAGCTGTAGGAGTACTGTCCCAGCTGGCAGAGGTTCACCAGGGAACTCTTAAGTACCGCTTCGCTTCAACCGTAGTTGTGGTGACAGACAGACTCTTTATTGGCTTGTCTCTAACACAGTTTTTGTGTATTGAAAATATAATCATAAAATAAAATTAATTAACATTATTGACGTCCAAAATTCCTAATTCTCGACGTAAATAATTGAAACGATCTTCTGCTAGAGGTTTTGTAAAGATGTCAGCTAATTGATTCTCAGTGTCTATGTATACAAGGTCAATATCTCTATTCTGATGATGATCTCTAAGAAAATGATGTCGGATCTCGATATGCTTAGTACGAGAGTGACATACTGGATTCTTAGTCAAATTAATTGAGCTCGTGTTGTCACAAAAAATGGGAATGTGTGTGTAAAATAAATCATAGTCTTCTAAGGTTTGTTTCATCCACAAAATCTGAGCACAACAACGTCCTGCGGCGATATACTCAGCATCTGTTGCTGATAGGGCTACAGAATTTTGCTTTTTACTAAACCATGAGACTAAAGCCTTGCCTAAGAAATGACATGTGCCGCTGGTACTTTTTCTATTAACTTTGCATCCAGCAAAATCTGCATCCGAGTAACCAATAAGGTCAAAGGACTTGGTTTTGGGATACCATAAGCCAACAGAAGAAGTGCCCTTAAGGTATCGAAAGATACGCTTAACTGCGCACAGATGTGATTCTTTTGGATTAGCTTGAAAACGTGCACACAGGCAAACACTAAACATAGTATCTGGACGACTAGCAGTTAAATAAAGTAAACTATCGATCATACCTCGATACTTACGTGTGTCGACAGGCTTGCCTTGTTCATCAATATCAAGCTTTGTTGAAGTTGCCATCGGAGTGCCAATAGGTTTGACATTGTCCAGATCAAACTTCTTTAGCAAATCTTTTGTGTACTTGGCTTGATTTATGAATGTCCCATTGTCAGTTTGTTTGATTTGCAGTCCGAGAAAGAATTTCAGCTCTCCCATCATGCTCATCTCAAACTCATTCTGTATACACTTAGAAAATTCTTGACAAAGAGATTCATCAGTAGATCCAAATATAATATCATCAACATAGACTTGTATTAAGAGAAGCTTGCCATTAAAAGACTTAATAAAAAGTGTAGTGTCAACCTTGTCCTTTGAAAAACCGTTATCAAGTAGAAAAGAGCTTAGACGATCATACCAAGCACGAGGGGCTTGTTTTAAACCGTATAAAGCTTTCTTCAACTTGAAAACATGATCAGGAAATTTAAAATCTGTGAAACCTGGAGGTTGTGCTACAAAAACTTCTTCTTTTATAAAACCATTTAAAAATGCACTCTTGACATCCATTTGAAATAATTTGAAATTATGAAAACATGCAAATGCACATAACATGCGAATGGATTCTAATCTCGCAACTGGGGCATAAGTCTTATCGTAGTCGATACCTTCTTCCTGATTGTATCCTTGAGCTATGAGTCGAGCCTTATTACGAGTCACTAAACCATTCTCGTTCAGTTTATTTCGGAATACCCAACGGATGCCAATGACCGGATGATCAATAGGCTTGGGAACAAGTTCCCAAACTTGATTCCGTTCAAATTGGTTTAATTCCTCTTGCATAGCATCTATCTAAAAATTATCACTATATGTTTCATGAATAGTTTTGGGTTCTAGCTGTGAAATAAATGCAACACTAGAAATAATATCTCTACTGGATGTACGAGTACTTACACCTTTGGTAATATCACCAATTACCAAATTCTTTGGATGATCAGCCGTAAATTTTAATCTTTTCGGCAGACTCTGAAGGTAGCTGGTTCCTGGATCTTCTCTAGGAGGATCAGCTAGTGCTGAGCTTGGTAGAGAATCAGCTGGTGTTGAGCTTGGTACAGTTAGATCTTCGTCATTGTCATCGATAGTCATTTGATTCAGTTCATCAAAGGTGACGTTGATTGATTCTTCGATGATCATAGTTCGTTTGTTGAAGACTCTGTATCCTTTGCTCTTGGCCGTATAACCTAAAAATATACCTTCATCGGCCTTTTCGTCAAACTTTCCCAAATTATCATTTGTATTAAGAATAAAGCATTTACAACCAAATATTCTAAAATATGAAACTGATGGAATTCTATCAAACCATAACTCAAATGGAGTCTTCTTCGATTTGGGTCGAATTAGAACTCTATCGAGAACAAAACAAGCTGTATTGACAGCTTCAGCCCAGAAATATTTGGGTAGACTAAACTGGTTTAACATTACTCTGGCCATTTCGGATAGAGTTCTGTTCTTACGTTCCACAACTCCATTTTGTTGTGGAGTCCTAGGGCAGGAGAACTCGTGTATAAAATCGTGTGTGTCACAAAATTGCTCAAACTCTGTATTCTTGAATTCGCCACCATGATCGCTTCTAATACGAGTGATCATGTAACCTTTTTTATTCTGTACTTTCTTATAAAAGGCGACAAATTCGGATAATGCATCATTCTTGCGTGTCAAAAAGTATACCCACGTGTATCTAGAGTAATCATCTACAATTACAAAAGCATATAACTTACCTCCGAGGCTAGCAACTCTGCTAGGACCAAATAAGTCCATATGTAGCAATTGTAGAGGTCTAGTAGTACATACTACGTTTACTAACTTGAATGTGGATCTGGTAGCTTTGTTCCTTTCATATTGGCTGCATACCGAATCCTTCTTGAATGTTATGTCCGGTAAACCGCGTACTAGTTTCTTCGTGGATAATCTTGAGATTGTGTCCATATTTGCGTGACCGAGTCTCATATGCCACAGATGACTCTCATCACTTTTAGCCATTAATCATCTACCTGAAATGTTAGTTTCTTCCAACAAATAGAAAACATATATGTTGTCTTCCCTGATACCTTCAAAGATAGTACTACCAGTTGAGCTATCAACTATAGTACATTTGTCTTTGCCAAAGTTGATGCCATAACCATGATCAGCTAAATGACTTATGCTGAGTAGATTATGTTTCAACTCGGTAACCAGACAGACATCTTTAATCACAGGATAGGAAGATTTACCAACATCACCGATACCAACGATATACCTTTTCAAGTTGTTACCGAAGGAGACATAACCTTCCTTCTTCTTCTTCGACAGTGTTGCAAATAATGTAGCGTCATCGGTCATATGCCGTGAACAACCGCTGTCGAGGATCCATTTGCTTTTAGCATATGAAAGGTGTTCCACCTACAAAACAGTTTGCAGATGAAACTTTTGGTACCCATTTCTTATAGGGTCCTGAAATGTTAGCTTTTGGTATCCATGCATAAATATTTAAATCAACAAGCTTTCTGATCCTACATGCAGGAGAAATATTGTAGGAACCCTAGAGGGGGGGTGAATAGGGTCAAGCTAACTAATCAAGCACTTAGCACAAGCTAATTGGCAATTTAAAAATATAAGTGCAAGAGAAGAAGCAAACACAATACCGACACCCGATATATCCTGGTATCCTCCTAAGAGGCAGTCCAGTCCCGGAACTCTCTCCGGCTTTAATCTACTATTTGAGCAAATAGTTACACACGAGTTTGGATCCGAAGAACTCGCCAACTTCTTACACAAGAGCTTTAATCCGAAGGGCTCTCTGACTTCAACCGAGAGTTTGGATACGAAGACTCCCCAACTTTAACCGAGAGTTTGGATACGAAGACTCTCCAACTTCAACCTTTCACAATAGGTTTTGATCTCCTTATACAATAGGATGAAGATCTCACTTTTCAACTCAATAACTCTAACACAATTTGTGGATGGCAAATGAAAGCTTTGTAGAGTTGTTTGTGGATAGGCTTTGGTGGTTTTAGAAATTTTTAGGCTCAAAGCATCATCCTTGAATGAAGGGGTTCAAGGCTATTTATAACCAAAGCTTGAAAAGAAGCCAAAGGCAACTTTTCAGTCATGAACCGGCATACCGTCGGTATGATCCGGTATACCGGCGGTATACCGGTCTGGAATGCAACGGCTAGAAATATAGCCGTTGGATCATTTATTGCTCAGAATTCGACCGTTTGAATTTGAACATTACTGAATCGGTATACCGTCGGTATGGACCGGTATGCCGTCGGTATGCCGGTTTTGTAGAAAGAAACTTTCTGTGAAGAAAAACCGGTATACCGTCGGTATACACCGGTATACCGTCGGTATGCCATTTTTCAGCAGAAAACGATCCTAGGCTTATTTCTACCCTAGCTTTCGATTTTGCCATCCATTTCTTGTGTTTACAATTATTCCTAAGACTCATTACAGACTCCAGATATACTTAGGCAGGTGCAGGCTTCTTCAGAGTCTTGAAATGATGATGGCACGACTTGGCTTCTTCCTTTGATAGGTGCTGGCTTTTTCCTTTGGCGGCAGCTGTCCAAAGATATCCAGTTTGTAAAAACTGAATACCTTTCGGGGGCTTCGCCCCCGAACCCCCGACGAGGGGCGCTGCCCCCTCGACCCCCCCCCGTGCGTGGCTCCAGAGATGTCGTCGGGTGGTTCAGAGAAATCTTGTGGGATCCGTCGTCTTTGGCCCACCATGATTTCTTCATTGCATATGTCCACATTGATCTTGCTTATTGCTTTTCTGCATGTACATGTTAGACGAACAAAGCAATATACATAGTAGCAAGTATGATAAATTAAAGCACATTAGGACTATGCAAAGTTTAAGTATAAGTGCTAAGGTGATGGCATAAATGTTAGTGATATCATAATGATTAAACTTAATTGAATGACCACAATCAAAAACATAGTTTTAATTTTGGCAACCCAATTAAATTTAAGATAGATAAGCTCATATCACTAAGATGTAAACCAATGGGCACATATCACCAAAGATATAAGTATAAGTAGAAATGCTATAGCGATTGTATGAAGATTAGTGATAAAGAAATGCTAAACTTAATATATTAACCATATTCAAAAATATGATACAATCATTGGGCCAACAATCTCCCCCTTTTTGATTATGGCAAATCGGTTAAGTTTAGTATGAACGCAATAGATGCATGTATCACTAATATACAAAAGATATAAGCAATATCACTAAAAGCATACTACTTAGATTACTTATAAAAGCATACTTAAACATACTTCTCCCCCTTTGACATGATCAAAAATACGCTCCCCCGTACTAATAGATAAGAAATCAATCTTAAGTACATAAATCAGAGCATGAGAAAGGCATAGACAATCATGATCAAGATATACTAAAGAAAAACAATGGGAGAATGGTGTAATGACAAGTGTATAAAACTACATACCAAATGTAGAGTACGAAATAGAAAATTGCTTGTCATAACACAATATGGTTGGTAAAACCAAAGGAATTTGAAAAACAAGAAATAAGTAGTTTACCAACTTGAAATCCAAGGAATAAATCCAAAACACAATAGGATATAAAATATTGCTCTAGTTTTGGAAGAGAACTATGAAAAAAAAAGATTTCAAACAAGAGCCATGAGGAATAGATAATTGCAACTAATAGATACCAATTGAGATATGACATTAAATAAACTTGATACCAATAGAAAAGATGTAAACTTGAAACATTGATCAAAGAAACCATTAATAATCATAATTGTCCACAAATAAATAGTGGAACAAAATAAAAGAGTGATCAATGTAAAATATTGCAATTGATATAAAGTAATCTCATTATTTGCAAAATCTATATGCTTATCCAAGTTCATGCATTTGAACTCAATTACCTTATCATGCTATATGAATACCCTTTAGATAAACATGAAGGTAAAAGAGAAAAATACTTGAGAAAGAGCAATTCAGTCGACTTGAATGCTCCCCCTCAAAGTACTACCAAAGGTGATAAAAATCATGAATTTTGGATAAGTCCTCAACAAGGAAAGCCAACTAAATTAAGCATGAAAGAAAAGCCAAACCAATGAAAGCACAATAGTCATCAAGATAAGATATGAAAGTTAATTTTTAAGAAGATGACTTATTTAATCCATATAAAAGAGAGATAAATGATAAAGACAATAGCATATACTCTCATAAACCCTTCACAAATAAAAGTATCATGACCTCATTTACTAAGATATGAAAAAGAAGAAGGTATGGGTCCATGATGAACTAGGTATACGACATAATTAAGGGTATAAATGAATTGAATCAATTAATTTGCTCCCCCTCAAAATATGCGTATCTAGTTCCAAAGCACTTATAGCATAATATAGAAAACTACAAGATCTAGGGGTAAATCAACTATGGATTTCTCCCCCTTGCTCGATGCATATAAGGCTACAATATCATCAAAAGACGAAAAATATCATCTTTAGTCAAGAAGAGATAACCAATTAATAGCCACTAAAGATGAGAAATCAAAAGAATATTCCAATAAAGCATATATAATCAAAAGATGGCATACATTAGTCTATATAGAAGAATCTCATATTTAAATATGATAGATCAATGTATGTAATCCTTTGAGAAAGAGTCATCATGAAAAAGAATAAAGTCAATTAAGAACAATCATGATGATAGACATAATATAGCTCAAAAATAAAATAAAAATGAAACTCAAACATCATGTCCATGATTATCTAATTAAGAAATAATCAACCAATTTATTGCTTTGCATGGACTAGATATGTTTTATCGCATATGTACCCATCAACCGGATAATATCCAAACTTTGCTACTTCTAAATGAAAGACCAATAAAGTTCAAATAGCAAAGGTCATATGTGATAAACCATGAGTAGTCAAAGTAGAGTAATAAATTAACTTGACATTTACAAAATTAGATAGTTTAGGACTACTCAATCATTAGGATCATTCATAAAGGAAACAAATAAATAAATATGATCTAATGAATCTCATCAAAAGAAAATCACAAGTCCAAAAAAAATCTCACACATTAACATGGGAAAGAGTCAATCTCATTTAAATAATTACAAACATAATAAAGAAGAGATGTAAATGATAATACGATAAAAACATGACTCAAAAAGTGAGAGAAATTTAAGAGAGACTTGCTAATGACTAGTTATGGAAGAGGGTAAAAACAAGAAATCACAAACCTCTAAGAGAAAACAAGATTTAATAAAGAATTTGTAAAACTAGTTTTAGAGATTAAGCATATCACAAATCTTGTTTTTGTAAACTAGCATATCATATATAGATTGAAGTATAGGAATATAGCTAGATGTGTGAAAGTGAGCCAAAATTATATAGCTTAATAATATATCACAAATAAGCAAACTATATAATCCAAATAAGATTAATGAGAGAAGCCATTAACAAGATAAAAGTGCTCATTAATTCTTAAGTCACTAACAAAAAAAATACTTGCTTAAGCATAGAGTTCACAATTAAGGGAATACATTTTGAATGATCAAAATGATTTAGAGACTCTTTACTAAGCAAGGATAAGAGCATAAGATGATAAATAAATGAATTAGACTCTTATCAAGTAAAGGACAAAAGAGATGTTCATGAAAACACAATAAAATAAATCTCTTTGCCAAGTATTGAGATTAACCCAAGATAATGAAATGATAGATCAATCTAGAGAATGCAAAATACTATAGCCACATTAAAAGAAGTGTATTCTCTAGAAGTGGAAAAATCTCAACACAAAAGCTCAAACCATAGTAGCTAAATTCATGAGAAACATGATGTAACAATTACAAGTATTCTCATGTGCTACAAAAATATCATTGGGCAACAATAATTCAAAAGGAAGCATAACCCAAGGAATGAGCAAAGAAAGATCATTAAGATCAAGAAAGCTAAATGCTAAGGTTAGTAAAAATTATTTTCAAAAACTTTCATAGTGCACAATAGAAATATATAGATGATATAGATTTGAAAATGTGCACTAAAAATGGAGGTTAATTATAAAAACAAGACAAAACACAAAACCTTGTGATTCTTAAAAGAACTTCCATAAATAGTCAAGTGCAATACATAAACAAACATTTTCTCTCACCATCCCAACTTAAAGATATAAAACAAATAAATATCAAAAGCTAGGAATCATTTATATATATGAAACTATATATATATCACGAATAGGCATACACGAAAAGATCAAAAATCAATTAAGAGCATGTATCCCTAAAGTCAACCAAAAAAGCTAAAAAGACATCATTAAAAGAAAGCTTTAAGGAAGAAGCATATTGATTCAAAAAGAGATACACAAATTTGATCAAAAGAATCAATAGCTAGAGTATGAGTTAAGCACGAGTCTAGAAGTAACAAGTATGAATAAATACTCTTCAAGTTAATATAAAACTTTAGCTTAACTCATATGCCTACATAAAGGTATTTATACAAAAATAGATATCAATATAAGAGATACATGAACTATAAGTAAATGAAAATTTTAATGAATATAGTCATGTATCCTTAATGAATATTGAGAAACTATCACAAATTCAAAAGCATGTATAAATAAACTTTATTAGGCAAAGACATAATTGATTCTCAAGAAGATAATCAAGATAAAGTATGAGAATCAATAATGGATATATTATGTAAGCACAAGATTAAAAAGAAGTATAAGTATATACTTGTCAAGAATAAGAAGCTTGTGCTAAACATATATATATTCACAAATACCAATTTAAAGTAAATGCTACACAATAAATACAAACCGGCAAGAAGTAACTATTTCAAAAAACTTTAAAGACGGAGAGTTAAAATCATATTAACTCAAATCAAAATCAAGCTCCTATGGACTAGAGTGATATGCATGCTTCATAATAAAGAGATTAAGAATAACAAGCATGCATAAAAAAATGTGTCACACTAATAGAGAATGAGTGATAGACTACATAGTGTGAACTAATCATTTAAGCCGAGTAACTAGTCATGCTAGATAAAAAAAATAATGAGAAAATTAACTAAGCATGCTAGTATTATATAGAAGGCAACTGAAGGATATCAATGTGAGCTAGTAGCAAAGCATCAAGAGAAACATGCTAGATTCTACTAATATAAACAATTTAAAGAGAATCGCTTAGCATGTTACCAAAGTGGCTCTAGTGGCCACGCTTGTGTTGGTGCAATTGCTTGGAAGATGTCCTTTGAGCTTTGCAACCACCAACACGCTCCTCGGTGCTATGTCCCGATATAAGAAGCTCTACCTACAATATTAGGCGAAGACTTTGGTATCCAAATAAACTTAGATCCACATTTGTTAGCTTTAGGGACCCATATACTATTTACTCTAGCATTGGTAGAAAAACTCCTACGAATAGGACAAGTTAAGCTCATGTGTCCAATGCGAGAGCAATAGAAGCACCTAATACTAGTGTGTGCACATGTATCAAAATGAGCATGGTTATGAACATGTGACATGCTAGATTGATGAATGTCTCTAGAGTGAGCATGCATGGATTTGGTCTTAAGAATATCATGTTCTAATATCAAATCATCATGCATACAAGTAAGAGAATCAAATTTAACATTTAAAGCATTATTCTCTTTTTCAAATAAAACAATTCTAGAAATAAAATTATCATTTTGTTTCTTTAAAGAGTCAATAGAAGAATCATGCAAATGATTTAACTCATGAGTTTGCCTCTTAAGATCTTCTATTGATGAGGAAAGAGATTTGATTTTTAAGATTAAAGCCTCATTCAAACTCTTTAAAGAAACACAAGATGAGTTTTGAGAATCAAGTCTAGATAATAAAACATTGTTTTCATTTCTCAAAAACTCATTTGCTTCTTCTAAATGAATAACCTTTTCAGAAAATTCTTCATTTGTAGAATGAAGGTTGTCAAGAATCTCTAAGGATTGTTTAGCCATGGCTTTCCACTTAGAGCATTTCTTGCATTTAGAAGAAACATGATTGTCTATGCTACTGGAAGAAAAACCCTCTTTATCGGAGGATGAGGAATAGGTTGCCATAGAAAAAAAATAAGGATCTACTCTAAGGAAGTTAAGCCTAACAATAGAGTCCTTGCTCTGATACCAATTGTAGGAACCCTAGAGGGGGGGTGAATAGGGTCAAGCTAACTAATCAAGCACTTAGCACAAGCTAATTGGCAATTTAAAAATATAAGTGCAAGAGAAGAAGCAAACACAATACCGACATCCGATATATCCTGGTATCCTCCTAAGAGGCAGTCCAGTCCCGGAACTCTCTCCGGCTTTAATCCACTATTTGAGCAAATAGTTACACACGAGTTTGGATCCGAAGAACTCGCCAACTTCTTACACAAGAGCTTTAATCCGAAGGGCTCTCCGACTTCAACCGAGAGTTTGGATACGAAGACTCCCCAACTTCAATCGAGAGTTTGGATACGAAGACTCTCCAACTTCAACCTTTCACAATAGGTTTTGATCTCCTTATACAATAGGATGAAGATCTCACTTTTCAACTCAATAACTCTAACACAATTTGTGGATGGCAAATGAAAGCTTTGTAGAGTTGTTTGTGGATAGGCTTTGGTGGTTTTAGAAATTTTTAGGCTCAAAGCATCATCCTTGAATGAAGGGGTTCAAGGCTATTTATAACCAAAGCTTGAAAAGAAGCCAAAGGCAACTTTTCAGTCACGAACCGGCATACCGTCGGTATGATCCGGCATACCGGCGGTATACCGGTCTGGAATGCAACGGCTAGAAATATAGCCGTTGGGATCATTTATTGCTCAGAATTTGACCGTTTGAATTTGAACATTACTGAATCGGTATACCGTCGGTATGGACCGATATGCCGTCGGTATGCCGGTTTTGTAGACAGAAACTTTCTGTGAACAAAAACCGGTATACCGTCGGTATACACCAGTATACCGTCGGTATGCCGTTTTTCAGCAGAAAACGATCTTAGGCTTATTTCTACCCTAGCTTTCGATTTTGCCATCCATTTCTTGTGTTTACAATTATTCCTAAGACTCATTACAGACTCCAGATATACTTAGGCAGGTGCAGGCTTCTTCAGAGTCTTGAAATGATGATGGCACGGCTTGGCTTCTTCCTTTGATAGGTGCTGGCTTTTTCCCTTGGCGGCAGCTGTCCAAAGATATCCAGTTTGTAAAAACTGAATACCTTTCGGGGGCTTCGCCCCCGAACCCCCGACGAGGGGCGCTGTCCCCTCGACCCTCCCCCGGTGCGTGGCTCCAGAGATGTCGTCGGGTGGTTCAGAGAAATCTTGTGGGATCCGTCGTCTTTGGCCTACCATGATTTCTTTATTGCATATGTCCACATTGATCTTGCTTATTACTTTTCTGCATGTACATGTTAGACGAACAAAGCAATATACATAGTAGCAAGTATGATAAATTAAAGCACATTAGGACTATGCAAAGTTTAAGTATAAGTGCTAAGGTGATGGCATAAATGTTAGTGATATCATAATGATTAAACTTAATTGAATGACCACAATCAAAAACATAGTTTTAATTTTGGCAACCCAATTAAATTTAAGATAGATAAGCTCATATCACTAAGATGTAAACCAATGGGCACATATTACCAAAGATATAAGTATAAGTAGAAATGCTATAGCGATTGTATGAAGATTAGTGATAAAGAAATGCTAAACTTAACATATTAACCATATTCAAAAATATGATACAATCATTGGGCCAACAAATATGACCAGTGTGGCCACAATAATGACATTGTGCATGTTGAGTGTTAAAAGCTGAGTGATGTGCATGGTTGGTAGGTTTAGGTTTTCTAGTGTAGAAGAAAGCATACCTATAATCCTGTTTGGGCTTAACCTTTTGGGGGTAAAGGTTTGATATGGTTAGGTCTGACAGTGTTTGGTTTGGGAATGTTCCGATTATTCGGTAAGTGACACGTGTTAGGGTAGGAAGCAGCAGTCTCAGGCTATTTTTCTAATCTAATTTCCAATCTTTTGGAAGTGTCATACAACTTAGTATAGTCAGAAGTGAGTGCTTCCATTCTGACTTGTGCACATTGAAGACTTTTCTTCTCTTTAAAAAGTTCTTCTTTCAGTTGGTCAATAACCTTGTCTTTCTCTTCAGATGACTTGGTAGTCTCGTGTAATAAGAGCTTAATAGAAGAAAGCTCACCAGACTCACTAATATTATTTCTAACCTCAGCTAGTAGGTCGTTAAGTCTTCCTATTTCACCTTTGTAATCTTTGAGTACCTTCTTAGATGTCTGATATTTGCTACGCAGTTTCCTGTAATCACTTATCAGTTCACTGAAGGCATCTCCTAATTGCTCAAAGGTGAAGTCATCATATGTATCAACTACAGGTTCAGAGAGTACCTGATCGGATGCCATAAAGCATACATTTGCAGCATCTTCTAATTGTTCATCTTCTGAGTCGCTGGTTTCACTTTCATGCCATATGCTGGTGTTGGCATATTTCCGTGATGTTGATCTCTTCAGGTTCCCTTTCTCATACCTGTTGCTCTTCTTGCTTGATGACGAGTTTGTAGGACAATCCTTCTTCATGTGTCCCTTCTTCTTGCAGCCATAGCAGACAGCATCATCTTGATACCAGTTGTTGCTGCTATTATTTTCTTTGGCTTTCTTCTCATATCTCATGAATCTTTTGAACTTTCTTGCTAGGAGTGCTTGATCTTCAGCATCAGATTCACTGCTGTCTGAATCACCTTCAACAGCTTTTCTGTGCTGAGCCTTGAAAGCAATCGTCTTCTCCTTTGGTGCAGGCTCTTCAAAATCTTGTAGCTCCAGTTCATGAGTGAGTAGCTTACCCATGAGTACTTCGGGGGACATAGTTGTGAGGTCGTTCCTTTCAATGATTGCAGTAGCCTTTGGAATCTAGTTCTTGGTAAGTGCTTGCAAGAGTTTGCGAATTTTTTCATGGTTTCTGTAATCTTTGTCTAGGGAGGACAAAGGATTTACAATATCCAAGAATCTTTCGAACATCTGAGTAACTATTTCGTTGGGCTTCATCTTGAACACCTCATACTCTTGAGTAAGTCTGCTGACCTTTGATTCTTTGACTTGAGTCGTGCCTTCATGTGTGACTTCAAGAAGCTTCCACACTTCATTAGCAGTTGTGCAGATAGACACCCTGTTAAATTCAGTTCTGTCTAAAGCACAAAATAAAGCGTTAATAGCACGTGCGTCAAGACTGGCCTTTTTCTTTTCTTCCTCTGTATATCTGTTATGGGGTTTTTCAATTAAAACTCCATCAACATTTATACGATGTGGCTTTTGATAGCCATCAATAACAATAGACCATAAATCAAAGTCAAGTGATTTCAAGAAGAAACTCATCCGTGTTTTCCAATAGGTATAATTCGTACCATCAAACAGTGGAGGTCTGTTTGTGGCCTGGCCTTCACTTGTGAATTTCACAGTTGCCATGTGTTGTGCTGTGATCTATATAACAATTAGTTAAATGAATAAATAATTACAATGTTACCTTGCTTTACCTGTAACACCCGCTCTGATACCAATTGTAGGAACGAAATCGTAAAGCACAATACTCTAGAGGTGGGGTGAATAGAGTTGGCAGCGGAATAATACTAATTAAAAAATGTTAGCAGCAAGATCACAGAATAATAATCACAACTAAATAATATAAAGGCAGAGATAAGAAAGCAAACGCAAAGACAGCAATGTATACTGGTTTTCCTCTGTTGAGGACTAGTCCACTCGGTAGAACTCTTGCTACCAGTTGAATCCACTATTGGCAAAACCGCAAGTTTTCTTACGAAGTCCTTGCAACTTCTACAACGCGAGCTTTGATACAAAGAACTCGTCCAACTTCAATTGTGAAGAGTTGAATCTTCTATCAAGCCTTCTGATTACAATCACTCTGAAACTTCTAGACCGTACTGCAATGGCAAATCGACTAGAGGATTGTAACTGGCTTGGGATCTAAAAATTAAAGCTCGAGAAAAACTCTTTGGAAGACTGAAAGCTTTAAGTAGAGAGAAGATTGAAAGTGAATGAGTGAGTTAAAATGATCGAAATCCTTCTCTATTTATAGGAGTTCCAAAGACAGAATTCTGGCAGAATTCGGGCAGAATTCGGGCAGAACTCGATGAGAAAATCTCGGTCAAATCCGCAACTGCAGGAGGACCAAGTTCCAAGGAATTCAAAAACAAAACGGCCACTAACCGAACTCTGGCCGAGTTCTGTCAGGGTTAGGTTAGGGTTTTAAAATTAGTTTTTGGGGAATTTTGAAAACCATTTTGAAGCTTTTGTAAATACGAATGTTTTTCAAAACTAAGGACATTTTAAAAATATTTTGAAATCTTTTTGGAGTAGCCTATTTGCCAGTACGACTCGGTGTACACAGTATTTCTAGACTCAAATAAAATAAAAATTATATTGCTCAAAGAAATACAGACTCGAACAGGCAAACAACGCTTTGGTCTTGAACAGAGTAGATAGCCATTCTTGAGTATGTCCAAGAGTCCGAGATATCCTGACTAGCTCCATATATCGAGACAGAGTTTGATCAATTATTAAAATCAGTTTGACCATATGACCAATGGGCCAACACATGTTATGTGCTCAAAGGCAAAATTCAGGAGCTAGTCAACGCTGGTGTTGTCACTCTGCAGCAAGACGAGAAGACGGTTACCGCGAACATGGTCTCAGTTCAGTTCGATAACTTCCCTCCACAGATGATACATCACGGTGTCATCCCTATCCCCAAAGCTACTCTTGAGATTGAGAATCTCCCTCCTCCATGAAGTGTCACGACCCGCACCCGCTTTTCGAGATGCGAGTACGTGGCCAAGTCCAGCCTACGCCACAGCATCGGTGGTAGTACGCTGTCTAGGCTCAATATA
The DNA here is from genome assembly GCA_029216955.1 of Iris pallida. Lineage (NCBI taxonomy): Eukaryota > Viridiplantae > Streptophyta > Magnoliopsida > Asparagales > Iridaceae > Iris > Iris pallida. The sequence continues at coordinate 35,129,445 of JANAVB010007399.1, forward strand.
AATCTCAAATACAACAAATATATCTATTTTGCTCATTCACAATAATTATTTTAATTACAATTCCAATAATACATTCAAATTTGCATACAGATACAAACCCGCACATGTGACTATTCTATCTAGAATCTATGGTTGGCCTCCAAGATAGCTCTAACTCCACCCGAAGGAACCCAAAGCAAAAGAGAGCAAGTCATCGAGAATAGTCATCAAAAATCTGTCAACTGAAAAATGATTATCCAGTCAGGATTGGAACAAGATCACCATAACACTACATTACACAATATATTATACAAGCATGAAGGAACGATAAAAGGAATTTAACTGAAGATAAGTATAGGCATGGCATTGTATGACAATGAAAAACCACTAAGACATGATAGTAATATGAAGGTTGACTTGACATACCACAAAGACATAATAACAATAAAAAGGTAGACTTGACGAAAGAAGAACAATAGACAATAGAGTAACAATAATTAAGTCACGTGTACTGTGTGTTTTAGAATACCAACTTTCAGCATGTAGACGGCTTGGGATATCCGTCAGTCATACGTGTGGTGCATGACTGATATTATGCAATCAATGTATAGGGAGTCTGTATTCAATTCGTTGACCACATGCTTACTTATTGTATTCCTCCGCCCGACTCACTCACAATACATGTCTACTACGATAAACATTAGCAATACGATAAACTATAAACAATAGAAAACAATAAGTAAGGCATGAACATGTATGTATATCCAACCGATTCTAACTCTCGTGCACAATAGTAAACATGAACAATGACAACCATGAACCATAAGGGAGTAATAGTGAAAAGACGACACGAAGATACATGCAGTATAAAATAAAGGAAACATAGGTCATAGTGATACTTGCCTTGAGTTGGTTGCAGTTGACGCGCAGTATGATTGTGTTAGCACAAATAGTCGTAGATGCAAAAAATACGCAAGATGATCTCAATTGATGAGACGGACCTCTAAAATAAAAACAAAAAATAAAATGTTTTGGAAAATTGTTGAGAAAAATATATGATGTGTACTTTTTCATCAGTGTTCCGAAACTTCAAACGGATCATGATTTCGATTCCTGGTTCTCCCGGAATCTCGAAAACACCGAAACGTATCAAATTTCGGACGACTGACACTCCACGAATTTTCCAGAAAATTAGATTAAAATTATTTGAAAATAAATTTTATATTCAGAAAATATACCTCGAAACGGTTTTAACAAAAAAAACTGGAGGTCAAACGGAGTCCGGAGTTGGAAGTTATGGCCCTTCGAAGTTGGTAAAACATTTGAAAAGGAAGGCTGAATTTATGACGAATTTGGGGTAATTATGACGAAAAAAAGAGAAATTTTGGAAAAGAAGGTATGAGAGATGATTTTATTTTATAGGTTGAATATATATAGATAATAGAAAGCAATTAGTGAATTAGGATATGATTAGAACTCAATCAATAAAGATATAATTAGGATTACCAACTAATTTGGATAGGAATATGATGAGTTCAAATAAGAAATAATCTATCTAATACTAGATATGATTCAAATAGGATTAGAATTTCTAACGGACAAGTCTCTCCATAAATTTAAATCAAATAAATTATTTAAATCCAAATCATATGAATTCAAATCCAAATCTAAATCCAAATCAAATTCAACATAATAACTTTAAGATAAATTTAATGTTTATCAAAGCAATTTAAATCATATAATAGATAAATCGTTAAATCAAATAATATTTCAAATCTAGATTAGATAATTCTTAATGCCACAATTAGTCACCATAAGTATTTTAAATAATATTTGATGTTATCAAATAAGGTAAAATATATTTTATAAATCTAAATCTTATTCAAAATAAATTACTAAATCTTTTTATTACTCCAAAAATAATCATGATTTTCAAACTATTTTCGAAACCGATATTTTTTTTTTTGAAAAACCAAACATAATAATAAATAACTTTATAATTTCAATAATAAAATTTCAAGAACAAATATTTATTAAAACTAAATAGTACTTTCAAACCGTAAATTACAAACTATATTTTGCAATACAGAAAAAATAGTAAATATCTTTTACAAAGTTTTAAAAATAAATTACTTTCAAACACAATAAAATAAAATATATAAAAAAATTGAGAAACAGGGGTTACAAATCTATCCACCTTACAAAAATTTCGTCCTCGAAATTTAAGGATGACAGGAAAAATAGGCTTGGTTGGTCAGGTGAAAAGATAGAAAAATTTAAAAAGGAATAATGATCAATGAGATAAAAATAATATTTTTTTAATAAGAAGATTGATCAAGAAAGATGGAAGAATGTAGTCAATGGCTATAGTTCGAAGGAGTATTACCTACATGACATCTAAGTTATCACTCATCAAATAAATTCGTATCCTCAAGAATATTTAAAAAAAATTCCTCAAATTCAATCATATTTTAAAAAAAAATCACTAACTCAATTTAATACCGTGATCTAGCAATTATGAATATCATCTTATCAAATTCACAACCCTTAATCCAACTTGATAAATATCTTCAAAATCTATCTTCATAAAACTTTAAATTCCTCAATTTTATTTTAAATTCAAAATTCAACATTTTTATAATCTCCTCAAAAATTTAACTTCCATAAAATTTCAAATCATACATCAATTTTATTGATCAAATCAAAATTATTTCATTTTAAAATTAAATATTCGACCTTATTAATAATTCATCGATCATGTAGAAATTTAAACCTCATAATACCAAAAGCTAAAAATTTCATCTTCAACAGTAACCAAAATATTCAATTTATCAATCGAGAATGCTATCCATCTTTGATTAGAGTCATTTAACAAATCACAATTTCAACTTCATCAAATATGGCATCTCAAAATTCAACGAATATCACCACCTTAATCATGTAGCCTATGTAACAACCTTAACTACCCATACAATCAATTCAAAATAATTCTATGGGTTACCCACGGTGTACCTAGTCCTAGGCCTAGTCATTTTTAAAAAAAATCAAATCAAACTAATTGTGAATGGGCATCCTAATTGCAGGCTTGCAGTAGTACGACTAATATAGGTACTACCACAAGTTCGCATAATTTTGCGAAAATAGACCTGCATGGGCCACCATAAAAACTTGTCACGACCCGTACCCGCTTTTCGAGATGCGAGTACGTGGCCAAGTCCAGCCTACGCCGCAGCATCGGTGGTAGTACGCTGTCTAGGCTCAATATAAATCTCAAATACAACAAATATATCTATTTTGCTCATTCACAATAATTATTTTAATTACAATTCCAATAATACATTCAAATTTGCATACAGATACAAACCCGCACATGTGACTATTCTATCTAGAATCTATGGTTGGCCTCCAAGATAGCTCTAACTCCACCCGAAGGAACCCAAAGCAAAAGAGAGCAAGTCATCGAAAATAGTTATCAAAAATCTGTCAACTAAAAAATGATTATCCAGTCAGGATTGGAACAAGATCACCATAACACTACATTACACAATATATTATACAAGCATGAAGGAACGATAAAAGGAATTTAACTGAAGATAAGTATAGGCATGGCATTGTATGACAATGAAAAACCACTAAGACATGATAGTAATATGAAGGTTGACTTGACATACCACAAAGACATGATAACAATAAAAAGGTAGACTTGACGAAAGAAGAACAATAGACAATAGAGTAACAATAATTAAGTCACGTGTACTGTGTGTTTTAGAATACCAACTTTCAGCATGTAGACGGCTTGGGATATCCGTCAGTCATACGTGTGGTGCATGACTGATATTATGCAATCAATGTATAGGGAGTCTGTATTCAATTCGTTGACCACATGCTTACTTGTTGTATTCCCCCGCCCGACTCACTCACAATACATGTCTACTACGATAAACATTAGCAATACGATAAACTATAAACAATAGAAAACAATAAGTAAGGCATGAACATGTATATATATCCAACCGATTCTAACTCTCGTGCACAATAGTAAACATGAACAATGACAACCATGAACCATAAGGGAGTAATAGTGAAAAGACGACACGAAGATACATGCAGTATAAAATAAAGGAAACATAGGTCATAGTGATACTTGTCTTGAGTTGGTTGCAGTTGACGCGCAGTATGATTGTGTTAGCACAAATAGTCATAGATGCAAAAAATACGCAAGATGATCTCAATTGATGAGACGGACCTCTAAAATAAAAACAAAAAATAAAATGTTTTGGAAAATTGTTGAGAAAAATATATGATGTGTACTTTTTCATCAGTGTTCCGAAACTTCAAACGGATCATGATTTCGATTCCTGGTTCTCCCGGAATCTCGAAAATACTGAAACGTATCAAATTTCGGACAACTGACACTCCACGAATTTTCCAGAAAATTAGATTAAAATTATTTGAAAATAAATTTTATATTCAAAAAATATACCTCGAAACGGTTTCAACAAAAAAAACTGGAGGTCAAACGGAGTCCGGAGTTGGAAGTTATGGCCCTTCGAAGTTGGTAAAACATTTGAAAAGGAAGGCTGAATTTATGACGAATTTGGGGTAATTATGACGAAAAAGAGAGAAATTTTGGAAAAGAAGGTATGAGAGATGATTTTATTTTATAGGTTGAATATATATAGATAATGGAAAGCAATTAGTGAATTAGGATATGATTAGAACTCAATCAATAAAGATATAATTAGGATTACCAACTAATTTGGATAGGAATATGATTAGTTCAAATAAGAAATAATCTATCTAATACTAGATATGATTCAAATAGGATTAGAATTTCTAACGGACAAGTCTCTCCATAAATTTAAATCAAATAAATTATTTAAATCCAAATCATATGAATTCAAATCCAAATCTAAATCCAAATCAAATTCAACATAATAACTTTAAGATAAATTTAATGTTTATCAAAGCAATTTAAATCATATAATAGATAAATCGTTAAATCAAATAATATTTCAAATCTAGATTAGATAATTCTTAATGCCACAATTAGTCACCATAAGTATTTTAAATAATATTTGATGTTATCAAATAAGGTAAAATATATTTTATAAATCTAAATCTTATTCAAAATAAATTACTAAATCTTTTTATTACTCCAAAAATAATCATGATTTTCAAACTATTTTCGAAGCCGATATTTTTTTTTTGAAAAACCAAACATAATAATAAATAACTTTATAATTTCAATAATAAAATTTCAAGAACAAATATTTATTAAAACTAAATAGTACTTTCAAACCGTAAATTATAAACTATATTTTGCAATACAGAAAAAATAGTAAATATCTTTTACAAAGTTTCAAAAATAAATTACTTTCAAACACAATAAAATAAAATATATAAAAAAATTGAGAAACAGGGGTTACACGAAGTGAAGGTCTCGTCCCCCCTTGTCTCTTGACAACGACGAGATTATGTGGATTCACCCTGATCTTGCTTCAGAGTTTGAAGTTTCCTCTTCCTCCAAGAAGAAAGAACGCTCCAAGGGCAAAACAAAGATCTGCAATATAGTGTCTTTCGACCCCATAATTGAAGAGAAAATCCTGCTGGGTACCAGGTCAGGGAAAGCCTATCTACGGAAACTCCCCGAGACTCAAGAAAATCCTGCTTCTTCTTCCGAGTCTGCTCCAGTGCAACCGACCTCTACTGAGGACATTCCTGCCGCATCCTCACCGGTTGTAGAACCCACTCATTCCAAGCCGACGGCAGCCGACAAAGACAAACAGCAAGTTCGCTTCGACAAACCTTTGAAGAAGTCATCTCCTTCTGGACTTGAAAAGCCTTATAACTTTGATATCTTAGCTCAACTAGCCAACACACCGGCCAGGCTGTCAATTTTTGAGCTCTTGTATCTCTCCAAAGAGACTCGAGAAACTCTGAGTGAAGCTCTAATGCAGGCAGAAACCTGTCTAGCCCTTCTGAAGAAGCCAAAGGCAGAGCCAGTCTCTTGTCTCCATTGTCATAGTGTGTTGGAGTTAATTCCAAACATTACCTTCACACAGGATGACATGCTGATGGAAGACAATATGCATGACCGTCCTCTATACTATACAGGATATGTCGACTCGATGAAAGTCGATCGTATTCTGATAGATCCAGGGTCTGCCCTCAGCATTATGTCGAAGACAATGTTAGATGCACTAAAGATCCCAGTGCATAGTCTTTCCAGTACAATCACCACCATCCTGGGGTTCAACCAAGGAAGAAGTGAACCTCTGGGCAAGATTCGCTTAAAACTCCAAATAGGCAATCTTCGCACAAAGGTGACCTTCTACATCATAGACAACCATGGTTGTTCTTACAATGCTCTGTTGGGGAGACCATTCCTGTATGAACATAACATTGTTCCTTCGACTCTCCATCAATGTTTCAAATATGTCGATGACAATAGAGAGGTTCAAAAGGAGGTTGCTGATCTCTATCCTTTCAAAGGTATCGAAGCATACTGTAACGATGCTCGCATGTATAAGGATGAGTTCATGAAGGTAGTACTGTCTCTGGACACTGAAGAAGAACAAGAAGCAGTGCCTAATGACACCCTCATCATACCTGTCAAAGGGCGTGTTTCTCGTCCTCAATCCTCCAAACCACTGGCTATTCACTTGCCAGTTTAGAAGCAACCAACTGATGCTGGTCAGGATCAAAGGAAGCTCACCTCTTCTGAGCCACTTGTTATTGACTTACGTCGTAACAAGGAAAAAAGACAGCTCACCTCTTCTGAGCCACTTGTTATTGATTTATCTCATAACAAGAAAAAAAGGGAGCTCACCTCCTCTGAGCCGCTTGTTATCGACCTCCGTCGTTACAAGTCCAATCTTCCTCCACGTTCTTCTTCTTCCTCTCTTGTAATCAATCTGACCAAGCCTGCTAAGGCTAAAGGTCCTGCTGTAAATACAGATGTACAAATCAATAAAAAAGCATCTCCTTTCCAGTATACTGATATTATTTATCATGCTAAGTGCTATTTGGATATGTTAGATAGCTTTCAGTCATTTACAATGGAAGTTGTATAGTTTCTTCAAACAGAAGTCTTATTCGAACATCCAGATGATTCATACTTTGTTGTCCCTTCTCGAAAGAGAGGCGAGAGTCCGATACTTTTTAGTAAAGGACCAGAACAAAAATTCAGCTATACGGATGATAGCAAAAGTAACGATACGGGGCATCTTCAACTTCGTCGTTATAGTCAACAATCAAAAGACATCATTCGAAAGATGGGTTATGACTTCAAGAATGGCCTCAACTATGGCAAGGGTAGAAGAACTCCTATCCGTACGACTATTCCGAAAGGAAAGTCAGAGATGTACTATAGCAGGACCAAAAGAGGTCTCGGATATGCTTCGCCTCCTATCTTATCCCTAGCAGTCTTCGAATCTGATAGTGAGGAGTGCTCTAACTCTTCTGATTCCAGATCATAGGATTCGGACACCAGCATTGGTCAGGTTCATCGGCTGATTGTATCTTCTAACATGGTCTCTGTCGAACTTCCAAAAGGATATGATGAAGACATTGAAGAAAATCCTGAAACAGATCCCTGGGCTCAACGAATGGATACCCAATGGGAACTCCGATTCGAACAACGAGAACCTCCTACCGAAGATCAATTGGTTCAAATTGATGTAGGAGAAAGCGGGTCACCTCGCCCAATATTCATCAGCAAGAATCTTCCAAAGGCAGATAAGCAAGAATTAATTCTTCTTATTCGAGAATACATTGATGTCTTTATCTGGAGCTATAAAGATATGCCAGTTCTAGATCCTAAAGTTGCTACTCACAAATTGAATATCCTACCAAATGTAAAACCGATCAAACAGCAACAACGGCGCTTCAAGCCAGAAATGATAGACGCAATCGACGATGAAGTCAAGAAGCTAATTGCTTGTGGCTTTATCCGAGAAGAACAACATCCAGATTGGGTAACCAATGTCGTCCCAGTTTTGAAGAAAACTAGTAAAGTTCGAGTTTGTATCGACTTTCGGGATCTTAATGAAGCATGTCCAAAAGACGAGTTTCCTTTTCCTATCACGGACGTCATGATTGACAACACCTGTGGGTTCGAATGAATATCTTTCATGGATGGATTCTTCGAATACAATCAGATTCGGATGAATCCTGAAGATGAAAAACATACTTCTTTCTGCACGCCTCGCGGAGTCTACTGCTATACTGTGATGCCATTTGGTCTCAAGAACGCTGGTGCAACTTACCAGCGAGCCATGAGTACCATCTTTCGAGATCATCTGCGCAAGACTGTCGAATGCTACGTCGACGATATTGCTGTCAAAAGTCGTCTAAAGGAAGATCATATCCAAGACTTGAGAACTATCTTCAATCTAATACGCCAATATCAACTCAAAATGAATCCCACCAAGTCATTCTTGGGTGTCTCTAGTGGCAAATTTTTTGGCTTCGTCATTACCTCTAAGGGTATACACGTGGATCCCGAGAAGATCAAAGCCATTCAAGAGATGCGTCCTCCACGCAACCTAAAAGAGCTACGAGGATTCCAAGGTCGACTTGCGTACATCAGGAGATTTATTTTGAATCTGTCTGGACGTTGCAGACCATTTACTCAACTAATGAAGAAGGGTGTATCTTTCATTTGGACCGAAGAATGTCAACGAGCATTTGACGACATAAAGCGATATCTCATGAACCCCCCAGTCTTGGTGCCACCGATCTCAGGCATACCATTCTTAATGTATGTCCGTGCTATGTATCATTCATTGGGTGCTTTACTTGCCCAAAAGAATAAAGAATGTCACGAACAGGCCATCTATTATCTCAGTCATACTATGATTGGTGCCGAACACCGTTATAGTCCGGTCGAAAAAGAATGCCTAGCTCTTATGTTTGTTGTTCAAAAGACGAGGCATTACATCATTGGCCAAACTATTCATGTCATATTCCGAGTTAATCCTCTTCGGGTATTGATGAAGAAGCCTAGCACACTCAATTCTCGGCTGGCTACATGGGCCATTCTGCTAGCCCAATATGACATGGTATATGTTCCTCAAAAGTCTGTCAAAGGTCAAGCACTGGCGGATTTTTTAGCAGCTCATCATGTTCCAGAGACATCCAAACTTTATGATGAAATTTCGGACGAGACATTAGAATCAAATATGATCTCCGAAGAATTTCCTACTTGGCGTCTATTCTTTGACGGTGCATCCAGGATTAGACCTAATGGTGCCATTGTTACAGGAGTTGGAGTTGTCCTTGTTTCTCCAGACGGGTCAGCTATTCAAAGAGCCTACTCCTTAGATTAACCTTGTTCCAACAACGTAGCAGAGTACAATGCTCTTCTCATTGGCCTTCAGTTAGCTAAACAACTAGACGTCGAATATCTTGAAGTCTATGGCGACTCTAAGTTGGTTGTTAACCAGGTTAGAGGAACCTATGAAGTTCGCCATCAAGATCTAATGCCTTACTATGAAGCGGCAATCAATATGGCTACATCATTCAAAGCCTTCTTCATCGAATATGTCCGTCGAGCTTGCAATACTGAAGCAGATGCTTTAGCTAATCTTGCAGCAGTCTTAGCCATCCCTATCAAAAGACAACAGGTGGTGGTTGTCTCTAATCGGAAATTGTTCTGCATCGAAAACAATCGTAATATTGAGTTCAGTAATTTTGCTGAAGCCAATGTTATCAGTGAAGATTGGAGAACTCCTTTCATCGACTTCATAGTTCATGACATACTTTCTGAAGATCCCAAGGAAGCTACGAGCATTCGTAGACGATCTCTACGGTTCTACTACAATCAAACCACCAAAACTCTTTATCGGCGGACTTATGACGGCCTACTTTTGCGATGTCTTGCTGGTGATGAAGCAAAACAAGTATTGCGTGAAGCTCAAGACGGTGTCTGTGGAGCACATCAACCTGGCCCTAAGCTACAGGATCGTATCCGACGCATGGGTTACTACTGGCCCTCTATGGTATCTGATGCCATCGAATATGCAAGAAAATGTCGAGCTTGTCAAATCCACGCAGATTTTATTCATCAACCATCGGAATTTCTTCATCCGACTGCCACTTCCTGGCCTTTTGAAGCTTGGGGCATGGACATTATAGGTCCCATCAATCCTCCTTCTTCTAGAGGACATCGGTTCATACTGGCAATAACCGACTACTTCTCCAAATGGGCCGAAGCTATACCCTTGGCTGAAGTCAAAACCAGCAGTGTTATCAACTTCGTCAAACACCATATCATCTATAGATTTGGTGTACCTCGAAGGATCATTCATGACAATGGACCTCAGTTTATCAGTCAAAAGTTCACAAGGTTCTGTGATGATCACCGGATTGACAATGTCGCTTCGACAGCTTACAATCCTGCTGCTAATGGCTTGGCTGAAGCTTTCAACAAAACTATCATCAAGCTCCTCAAAAAGTTTGTGTCTACTAACAAACGAAATTGGAGTAAAAAGCTTGGAGAATGTCTTTGGGCCTATCGTACTACGGTCCGCAACCCTACAGGCTGTATACCCTTCTCTTTAGTGTACGGCTGTGAAGCAGTTCTACCCTTGGAACTTCAAATTCTATCCTTAAGGATTGCCATCGCCAATGAGCTCACTACAGAGAACAACGACCTTCTTCGACTCCAAGAATTGGAAGCACTCAACGAGAAACGGCTATTGGCTCAACAGCATATTGAGCTATACCAAGCCCGCATCTCAAAGACTTTCAATCGCAAAGTTAAAGTCAGAGTTTTTCAGAAAGGAAAGCTCATTCTAATAGTCAGACGTCCTATGACTATGACTCATATGAGCAAAGGCAAGTTCGACGCGAAGTGGGAAGGTCCATACATTGTGAGCAAAGTCTTTTCAAATGGAGCCTATCAACTTTCTGAGCTAGATGGTCGAGTTGCAATGATGTCCATCAATGGCAAGTTCCTCAAAAAGTATTATGTATAAATGTAAAAGACATTGCTTGTAATCATCAGACAAGTTCATAAATAAAATTTGATTTTATTTCATCATGAATGATAGTACATAATATCAAGGAAGGTCATTATCATCCTTCTCAAAATTGGGACGAGGTCCACTACCATCTTTCTCAAAAACATAATCGACAAAAGAGCTGAGAACAACCTTGCTCGAACCTACCAGGAACTTGCAAGCAACCATCCTCATGGCCTCTTCTTCTTCTGTCTTCCCTGGCTCAAGAAGGAAGTCCAAGATGTCCTTTGGCGGCTTGGGTGCAGACGAACCTTCGCCTGCCTCTGTCTGCTTTGGCTGGGCCGGCTCGACTGGACGTTCTTCAGTAATCGCTTCAACCTTCGAGGCAATCTCAGCCTTCTTGGATGCATCTCCAGACGACATCTTTATGTTGAAAAGTGAAAGTGATCATTCCATCTGATTGTTTGTTCTATTTATAGACAGAGATTCATGAGACAATGAAGCGACACATTCATCTGACGGTTCATCCGTTCATCAGCCATCCGACGGCTCGCCCGTTTATTATATTTATCCGACGATTCGCCCGTTCATTACATTCATCCGACGGTTTACCCGTTCATTCCATACATCTGACGGCTCGCCCGTTCATCATATTTATCCGACGGTTCGCCCGTTCATTATATTTATCCAACGGTTTACCCGTTCAATTCATCTGATGGCTTGCCCGTTCATCATATTTATCCGACGGTTCGCCCGTTCATTACGTTCATCCAACGGTTCGCCCGTTCATCCATTCATCCGACGGTTCGCCCGTTCATTATATTCGCTTGACGGTTCGCCCGTTCATTTCATTTATCTGACGGTTCATCCGTTCATTACATTCATTTGACGGTCCATCCGTTCATCCTGACGATTCATTTCGTTCACACCTTTTGACGAATCACTCATTTCGTTCATATCAGCAACTCGTCATCTTTGATTAAGTTGTCTACTGAAATAATAATATTTAATAAATTATATTCTACCATGTCCACAATACCTCTGAGTAGATATAATGAATATAATTATTTTCTAAAATCAAGAAATATATCATGTCTTGCACCTCTGAATATATTTTCTATCGCTATTATTTATATCTGAATAAGATATGCAATAAATAATAGAGCCACAAAGAAAATGTCTTTTTATTGATCAAAATTAAAAGATATTACAAAATTACATGTCACAAAATTGAAGATACAAAAAGTCTTTCTCATTCTGCTGGCGGGGTCATCAAGCTAGTCATCTGCTGCTTCAAAGATTGCAGTCGCTCCTCACGAGAGTCCATCACTCGCCTCTTAGCTTCCTCTATTCCAGACTTATCGTCGAAAGTCGGCATGGTTACTAGTCTGCGAGAGATTTTAGCCTGATGAGTTGTGATATACTCATCTCTTTCCTGGGTCAGAGCGTCCAGTTGTTGAACTGCAGCCTGATGTTGTGTGACCTAATCTTCCAGAGCAAGCTGAACAAGTTTCAACTCTTCTTAAAGACGGGCAGATTCTGCTTACAGCTCAACAACTTTCCTCTCCTTCTCCTCAGCAACAGATGCTATTGTTTCCACTTGGGAATTATACTCAGCAGACTTAGTAGAGAAAGTGTCCAAGAGAACCTGGAGATCAACCTTCGTAACTGCAACTTCTTGTGACATCCTCTCAAACTCGGCATGTACCAAAGGCTCTATCTCCCTTCGATTCAGATCTTTGTAGATCTTAACCGACTCCTCTAGCTCATCCAGGATGTGCTCAAGGTAAGCAGCTTGCGCTTCATCACCTTGATTCCGGATGGCAGCTATCAGATAGGAGGTTGGACCCCTAACAGTTATGAAACCAATATCTTCTTTCCCCATTATCCTCTCTACTAAGGGTCCTAGGGAATTGAAGAAAAGGTTGGTAAAGGAACCGATTATGAATCTGTTAGTGGTGATAGCACCAGGAGTAGCAGCTACTCCCATAGACATCGAAGCAGCAGCAGGCGCCTGTGCAGATGGACGTTCAGCTTCTTGTATGTGGGTGGAGGTCTCTCTAGATAATGGAGCCATGGTAGAGCTAGTCGCCCCTCCCAGGTGTTCCTCTACAAAATCAAATAAACACCATCAGCTGGCTGTCATTAGCAACTATCAAGAAGGATCAAAAGTAAGAGTGACCTTACCATTGCTAGGTACAGGGACAAGTTTGTCCTCTGCTGACACGAGTTCCAACCTAGCAGAAGTAGCCTCAGACATTACTGCCTGGCTACTACCCGCCTCAGAGCCACCCGAAAAATGTCGGCTACCACTAGCTATCACCGTTATTGGTACTATATCAGTGCATATGGGAGGAACTAGGGAAGATTCAAGTTCTGCATGGATAAAAATGTAGATGTTAGCTATTTAATCTATGAAAAGAAGGTTGATAATGTCATGTATTACCTTTGGGATCAGCAGTAGTAGTTTTCTGAGGTGCTACTTCTTCACCTGTATTCTTTTCTGGAGACACATGCACCTCAATATCCTCTTCAGGATTCAGCGTGTCATCAACAGCTTCCGAGGATACATGGACATTAGCGTCCTCTTCAGGATTCAGCGTGTCATCAACAGCTTCTGTTGATATATCTTCATTACTCACACTGTCTTTTGGTGCTTCTTCGCTGTCAGTTGCGGCGGCCGGATCAATATCATCCTGGAAGCCGAAGTCGCAGTCGTTCAGAGCATCGATCATTAATCGATCCTCTTCATCACGAAGTGTTCTCGGTGTAGCCGGAAGCTGGGTAGTCTCCACTGTAAGTGTAGAAGATCGCACCTCTTCATCTTCTTTCTCTACGGCTTCCTCCATGGTCTCTACAGCCTTATCCCTCCTCTCTGGGCTGAAAGCTTCAGGTTCAGGGGCGGGTGTAGGAGATGACATTGTAACTCCGGTAATAGCACTAGCCACGACCGATGACATAGGTCGAGGAGTGACTACCTTCTTTCTTCTGAAGACCATTTTCTTTCTGTGTAGAGGTCTCTCTGGACTCTCTACATCTATAACATTTATCGGTCTTTGGATAGAGGTCGGAGTCGCCGCCTCTTCTCTTTGAGTTGAATCGGCCTGCTGCCGAGATTGTGATCGGGTCGTGACCCTTTCTGATGATTCCAAGACGAGCTTCTTCTTCGCAACTGGAGAAGAAGGTTCATCTATCCTCCTCTTCCTCTTCTTGGCTGGAGATCTGACAACTTTCAAGGAAATACGCAATGGCTCGTTGACTTCTTCCGGGAAGTTGGCTTCCCTTGAAGCTTCCAACAGGGCATCAACTGGCTCATGCTCCTCGTCATTTCCCGGAGCCGACATAATAGTTGCTCCCTTCTTCAATCGCGTTGCTGTCGTAAAGCTATCTACGAGGCTGAAGTTCTCGGCAAAGGTATTCGCTGATGTGTAGAAGATTGAATATGTGTACAGCATCCGCGGGCCATGGTCGCTCTTCGTCGGCATCGAGAACATTGTTCTTGTGTCTCGAGCATTATAATAAGCCCAAGCCCGGGCTCCATCAATCAGATAGCCTTTTCCTTGTAGGCACATGATTGCGTTACCTACATGAAATTGGTCATAGCCGAATTGACGGGCAAAGCGGCTGGGCAGATATGGTTCCAAATAACATTCATCTTCAAATCTATAGACCAGGTGTGACGGCCTGATTGTCCTCAACCAATCAAAGACTGCACGACCCAAAGGCTGTCTCCCAAGATCAACCAGATTTGTAGACATATGTTCATAGCCAGTTGGAGGGGGAACGCAGTAGAAATTCCACCCCTTCCCGAGATTCAGAGCACGTCTACAATCTCCTAGACTGGTGTATATCCATTTACTCTTGGAGAATCTCTGCAAGAAGCTTCCGCTGACCGCCCCCATATCGGGGTTCATCAATGAAGGATAGTGCAAAAGCAACCATATGAACAAATAAGTGTAGGGAAGCTCCAGCCGAGGAAAGTTCTCTTTCTCGCCTTTCCCCTTGAGCATCGAATCTACAAACAGGCGGAGGCCAGCGTTCACTCGGCAGGTCATTGCCGACAAAAGATCTATCCGATAGCCAAAGACTAAACGGACGACAGCAAAAAGCACGCCTCGATGGAAGCGATCGACGGCGCTCGCTCCAGGGACGACGAATCGTCGGAGCCAGTAGGTGAGGAAACCCGCCAACTGGGCTTCCTTTGACATGGGCCTATAGCCCATCCTCATGAAACTTTCAATATTATCTCCTGTCTTGAAAGGAGGGTATTGGAGATCATCATCAATCATAATATCCATCTCTTTATTTTCCTCCATCAACCCAATCACCTCACTGCTGCTGAGTGGCTTGAAGAAGTTGGGTTTATAATTGTCATGTTCCTTGGTTTTCTTCTCTATAATGTGGTTAAGGAACAGATAGGGTAACCACTTCGTCGAGTAACAGGTGCCTGATGAACCGCTCTTGTAATATAAGGAACAGATTTTGTAGTGGCACAAGAGCTCCTCGAAGACGGCCACCATATCAGCGTTCTCCCGACGAAGTTTGTCCAACTCGTCATTGGTGGGAACACATTCCTCATAAGGGATATTCCCCATTGGAAGACTCGAGATGTACTTCATCTCGTGAAGAGCCAGTCTAATCTCTCCACAGGGCATCATAAAAGTCCCTATCCTAAAGTTGTACCTCTCCGCCAATACGAGAAACAGATGAGGGTTGGGGTGGAATCCGTATACGGTAGAGTATACCGCCTGGTACAGCTCAATCTCCTTGAGCTTCTCTTCGAACTGAGCCAATATCCAATTGGCTATGCAGTTCCATCTTTTGTTATCTGGATTCACCAGACCTGTCAATCGGATGTCCTGATCCGGATATCTCCCCTCAACCTTCGCAAATTCATTCGCAAAGATTGGTGTTCTAACTGACAGCAGCAGGGAGGAGTTCTCTGGTGGGATGCACCCAGGTTTCAATCCTCTGAGCAAGGAGCTGTGACGTTCTGAAGAGCTATAGAACATATCCTTGTTGTTCGGCCCTTTTTTCACACAAATGTTCCCCGTTCTGGCTTGCTGGAGAGGAGTTATATCCCAATCCATCCTCCTGGGATAACTCGCATGAGCATAGCGAGATAGGGGATGGCACCTGAAAATTTTTGGTAACAATATCATTTTTTCGCCTCTCTGAAAGAGTCTTTGTTCAACTCGAGGCCTTGGCTGAGAACTCTTATCAAGAGCCTCACCAAACAAAAACAGAGGCTTCTTATGAGTAATGGCGTCAGCAGTTTGTAAAGGCTGCCCGTTCATCAGACTCAACAATGTCTCATTGTCCTGTGCTGTTAGAATGGCCTGTCGAGAAGATGGCAGGGCATACTGAGGAAATGTTACATGGGACAGATCCTCCTTAAACTCTGGCTCAGCCAAAGTCCCAGCAAAGACTTCATAATTTGGGTCTTTCCTGATGTTAACTGCATCAAACAAAGACAGAATTCAGTACATGTAAAATCAAAGATTTTGTTCAAAAGATCAGCAAATTGCGCAAGCATCAGATTGCGCTATGTGTATAGCATCAGATTGTGCTAATGCAGTCTACATGTTCAAAAATATCCAGTTGTGCCAATACATCTACTTGCGCAAGTCATCAGATTGTGCTGAGCAACTTGCGCAAAGCATCAGTTTGCGCTGGACAGACTTGCGCAAATCGGTAGATTGCGCTGAACATTTGCCAGCGCTTTCCACCGATTGCGCAAGAAAATAGTTTTCATAAAAATGAAAACTATTGTGTTCGTGCAACCAAAACCCTAAACAGGGCGGCACAATTCCATCAAATCTCTAAAAAAAGATTCGACAATGTCAAAGAACCCTAAAAAGGGTATTTTTGATCGGAGTTTATCATCTACCTTGAAGAGCAGGGTGACCGACTTCGTGACGAGAAATCCGGGGCACAGCCCGAGTCGAAGACTCAGCGGAGGCTTTACCCTTTTCGGCGGCTGAACGTTTGGGGGCCATTGATGTCGACGAAGGAGAAGGAGAAGAGTCGAAGATGGCACATGAGCTTTTTCTCTCTCGAACAAATAGAAACAAGTAAAGAATGACAGAAAAAAGAATGAGAACTATTTATAGTTTTTCAAAAATAACAGTCAACTCAGATTGCGCCGAGAAATTAGGAGCTGATTCCTCCAAACGTGCAGTCAAGGCATCACTTGCGCAACTTGATTTTAAAGTCGAAATTCAAAGTATTTCGAAACTTTGAATATTTTCAAATTTTGAAAACTTTGAAGGGGGTCTTGTAGGTACTAAAAATCAAGTTGCACCCATCAAAAAAGTAAAGAAAATCAAGTTGTGCATCCTTCAAGTGAACTGCGCAGAAAACAGATTGCACAACAACTCAACTGCGCAAGCTGAACTGCGCACATATCCAAGAGCGCTAGCTGACGTGGCCGCGTCATCATTATCTGACAGAAAATCAGATCTTCTGACAGCTGACAGCCCGAAGAACGAGGAAACTGTTCGTTTTTCGTGCAGCACAGCGCTCGAGGACAGCTGTACATGCAGCACAAGCTACCAGTCCAATCGAAGCGCAGTCTGCCAAATTCCCTGCAGCGCAATTCAATCCCAGCGCAGTCTGAAGCCATCGCAGTTTATGTGGTGCACTCCATCAAGACAACTGACAATTTACACGTGGCCTACATGCCATCAATTGCTCACCACGTGGCAACCGTCTGTACACGACCAAGCGTATTTCAATCAAACAATGCCATGCATCTCATACAGTTGGTCCACGATCGAGTAACTGCCAGCACAGTTCGCTGCTTGCGCAGTCCAATATCTGTGCAATCCAGAATAACTAAAAATTAGTTATTTCCAGAACTCTATAAATAGAGTTTCAATTCCTTCATTATCAAGCCCGACCCAGATCAGATCAGAGATCATTCAAGTCATCACCAGAGATCAGGAGTTCTTGCCAAAGTGCTGCTGCATTCTTCAGAGGCTACCGTCTTCAAAGTTCACATCGTCCAAGGGATAAAGCGACCATCTTCAGATCGGATTCCTATAGTTATACTTTCCCAGAATTCTATTGTAATCTTCTTACAAAGTTTGTGAAATAAAGAACTACTTTTGTTTTTGCAAACAGTACTAATAGCTCGCTGGTAAGTTGTACCTACATTCTTAAGACCAAATAGCATGACTGTATAATAGTACACTCTACGAGAAGTACGAAACGAAGTATATTTTTCATCTTCAGGGTTCATCCGGATTTAATTATATCCAGAAAACCCATCCATGAAAGAAATTCGTTCGAATCCACATGTGTTGTGGATCATGACATCAGTAATTGGGAGAGAAAATTCGTCTTTAGAGCAAGCATCATTGAGATCCCAAAAGTCAATACAAACTCGAACCTTTCCGATCTTCTTCAAAACTGGTACAACGTTGGCTACCCAGTCAGGATGTTGTTCTTCTCTGATAAAACTGCAAGCTATAAGCTTTTTGACTTCATCATCAATTGCATCCATCATTTCAGGTTTGAATCGTCATTGCTGTTGTTTGACTGGCTTAGCATTTGGCAAGATATTAAGTTTGTGAGTTGCAACTTGAGGATCTAATCCCGGCATATCTTCATAACTCCAAGCGAAGACATCTATATATTCACGAATAAGGTGAATTAATTCTTTTTTATCATTCTCAGAGAGATTTTTGCTAATAAAGATTGGTCGTGGTACTCCCTCTTCTCCAATATCGATTTAGACTAGTTGATCCTCAGTAGGTTGTTCTCGTTGTTCAAAACAAAGTTCCCACTGATTGTCTATCCTTTGTGTCCAAGGGTCCACTTCAGGAGCTTCTTCAATGTCATCTTCATCATCTTCCGAGAATTCGGCAGATACCATGTTAGAAGATACTATCACTCTATGAACATGACCAATGCTGGTATCAGAATCCCATGAGATGGAATCAGAAGAGTTAGATCGTTCCTCTTCATCAGATTCAGAAGGTTCTGGAGTCGAAAGTGGTGAAGTATAGCCTAAACCCCGCTTCGATTTACTATGATATTGTTGTGATTTTCCTTTTGGAATAGAGATACGAAGGGAAGTTCGCCTTCCTTTGCCTCTATTAAGACCTGTTCCGAAATCGTACCCCATTTTACGGATGATTGCTTTGGATTGTGGACTATAGCGACGTAATTGTAGTCTTCCTGTATCATCTCTATTATCATTATAGAGCATGACTTTTTGTTCCTCTCTTTTGTTGAAGAATATATGCCTTTCATCTTTCTTTCGAGACGGTACTAAGAAGTACGACTCTTGTATTGAATCCATTAATACCACATTTTACAAAGATGATACGACTCCTATTGTAAGTGGTTTAAAGCTATATAGCATATCCAAATAATATTGAGTATAGTAAAAGACATCAATATACTGCAAAGGAGATGTTTTATTAATTTTTACACTATTATTTACAACATGAACTTTAGCCTTAGCAGGCTTAGTCAGATTGATGACAAGAGGGGGAGAAGAAGAACGAGAAGGAGGAGGGGGCTTTTTACGACGAAGGTCAATTACAAGCGACTCAGAAGAGGTGAGCTCCCTTTGTTCCTGACTATTACCAAGAAGCTGCTTCTCATGGGAAGGAAGATAGATAGTCAATGGTTTGGACGACTGAGGACAAGATGTACGTCCTTTGACAGGAATCACCAGAGTATCATTTGGTATACATTTCTGTTCTTCATCTGTGTCCATTGCCAGTACTACCTTCATGAATTCTTCCTTATACATGCGAGAATCGTTGCAGTATGCTTCAACTCCTTTGAAAGGATTCAGATCTGCAACCTCTTTTTGGACTTCTCCATTACCAACCACATATTTAAAACATTGGTGGAGAGTAGAAGGTACAATATTGTGTTCATGGAGGAATGGTCTTCCTAACAAAGCATTATATGAGCCATGATTATAAAATACATAGAAAGTCACCTTTGTACGAAGGTTGCCAATTTGAAGTTTTAGGCGTATCTTTCCAAAGGTTCACTTCTTCCTTGATTGAACCCCAAAATAGTAGTGATGGTTGTAGACAGGTTATGCACTGGAATCTTCAAAGCATCCAGCAAAGACTTCGGCATGATACTAAGAGCAGACCCTGGATCAATCAGAATACGATCGACTTTCATGGTGTCCACATACCCCGTGAAATAGAGATGACGATCATGACGATTGTCTTCTAACAACATGTCATCTTGTGTAAAAGTAAAATTGGGCATTAAGTCAAACACACTATGGCAATGTGCACAGCTGACTGGCTCCTTTTCAGGCTTTTTGAGAAGAGTAAGACAAGCATCAGCCTGCTTCAAAGCTTCACTTAACATCTCTCGAGTTTCTTTTGAGAGACGTAAGAGTTCAAAGATTGACAATCTTGCTGGAGTATTGGCTAATTGAGCCAATATATCAAAATTATATGGCTTTTCGAGTCCACAAGATGAGAACTTCTTCAGTACTTTGTCAAAATGAACAGGTTGTCTTCCTTTGTCTGCTGATGTCGGTTTAGGAGGAGTTGGTTCAACCACCGGCAGAGATGTAGATGGTATATTCTCAGCAGGAGAAGATGATGTAGGAGGAACATCAGGAGATGAGGCAGAATTCTCTTGAGTTTCGGGGTATTCCCGAAGGTAGGGTTTTCCAGATCTAGTGCCAATTAGAATTTCTTCTTCTGCTACTGGTTCAAAAGATACCATGTTACAGTTCTTGGATTTAGTTTTGGAGTGCTTCTTTTGCTTAGAAGAGGAAGACGTTTCGAAATCTGCTACCAGATCTTGGTGAATCCACATAATCTCTCCTCTGTCGGTTGATAGTGGAATAAGACCTTCATTTTGAGGAGGTGGGAGATTCACGATCTCGAGAGTAGTCTTTGGAATGGGGACAACACCATCTTGTACAAGTTGTGGTGAAAAGTCACCAAACTGTACAGAGATAACATTAGCTGTCACAGTCTTCTCATCCTGCTGCAGAGTAATTGCCCCAGAGTTGACCAACTCCTAGATTTTGCCTTTAAGCACGTAGCATGCTCTGGTTGGATGCCCTATAAATCTGTGATAAACACAATATTTAGGGTGATCAGTTTTACCCACTTTTTCTGGCCGTTTTGCCTCCGGCAATTGAAGCTTATTGCTTTTGATCAAGCAATCGAAGATGCTCAAAGTATCATCTTTATCGAAAGAATATTCTTCTTTTGGACGAGGTGTTTTCTCTGGTGGTGCTGATGGAGTAGGTGTTGTCTGAGCAACATTAACAGCCAATGACTCCTTGTCCTTGAGATTGATGGACAACGTTTCTTTACCCTTACATTTATTCTGGCGATTATTACCCCCGGGTGTAGAATGTTCATCTTGGTTAGGATGGGTCATTTGAACTCCTAACTGTTTGAACTTTTTAGCAGTAACCTCTGCCGCCTTGGCATTCATAATGAAAGAAGGCAAATCCTGGAATTATGTAGATCCTATCCACATACTGATAATAGGCAACAAGTTTGATTTGCAGGTGTTTATTGTTACAGCAGATGGAGTTCCTAAAGCCATTTTAAGTGCCTCTCGGCGGAATCTTTCAATGAAACTCTCCGTGGATTCATTGTCTCTTTTTTTGATCTTAATGAGGGCAGACATTGTCATATCGTTGACTCCCTCGTAGAACCGTTTCAAAAACATCTGCTTGAAACTAGCAAAAGAAGTTATGCAACCATCTGGCAAACTACAATACCAGTCGTATGCTGCGCCGGCTAAATAACCGACGAATACTCTGGTAAGGAGAGCATCATTTGGCTGTAATTGGTCAGTCATTACTTCAAAGTGATTGATGTACTAACTTGGAGAGGTGCTGCCATCAAACAGCATAATGGTTGAAAGCTTGTATTTAGGAGGGAATCGAACCTTCTTCCATTCTGTAGGGTACGATTGCTTTATGCCAAGTCTTTGTAGGCCATCCTTCTGCTTGAAGGCCTCAAACTGAGTGCGTAAGAGTTTCACAGCCTTATTAGTATCTCCTGATGTTTGGGAATTGGTAGGCTGGTTAGAATTATTGGGAGGAGGAACAGCGTGGTAACTACCACCCCCAGCACCAGACTGACTGGGATCAACTTGAATTGGTACAGAAGCAACCTGAGGAGGTGGTACCCCCAGACTGACATTGACAGGTACAGAAGAAGCTATAAGCTCTGGATTTGTAGCAGGGTTTATAACCGGTGGCACTGTATATTGAGCCACGATTATAGTGTGCATACTTGCGACCATTTCAGCCATGGTCTTTAGCTTGTCTTCTAGTGCAACAATTCGTTGTTCTTGACTAGCCGGACTAGAAGTGTCTTGATCTTCTGTAATGGCATATGCCGTCACTTCTCTAGCTGCTATTGACGAGATAGTTTGTTCAGAACTTTTACTATCTGTATCAAACTCAGATAAAGAGTCCTCTCCTAGATGAGTGATGGGGAGATCTTCTTGATTAAAGACACCTTGGTTCAAATTTCAATTTCTTGACCGGGTGTATTGAAAGACCCCTTCACTGGATGCATGAATCCGATCTAAGTACTGCTGACTGGGATTACGGGACGCATTACGTCTTGGACGTTTCCCACCCCCAGTGCCTTGGGAAGTCATGTTGACAGAAGCATATAATGGCTCATCTTCATCTTCTGTTACAGGTTCAGGAGTTGAAACATAGTTTAAACGATCGAAGACAGATCGTCTAGCTGATTGGCAACAACATTTGATGACCACTTCATGAAGGCAGTGGCGATCTGAAGAGTGATTTGGAGGTAAAGGAGATATCCCTGTAATCTTCCGTCTTTGTGTAATACGTTCCCGAAGATCAGTTACCACTACAGGACGAGAAGAAGTTGGAGGAACATATTCCTTAATGATGTTAGGAACATGCCTCATATTCTTCAAATGTTTAGTTCCCTGAGTGTACAAAGAGGTACTTAACTCATTAGCATAAGTAATTGGGTCCTTCTTTTCAAAATTTGGTTTCTGGTACATAGTGGCCTTTGGCATAGAATTCTTGCGTTTCACCGAAGTTGATATTGATGGATGCCTATTAAAATAAGCACGTAAATCAGAGAATTCTGCTCCGGGTGTCTCTGTTTGAGATACCATCAACTTTTCTTGCTTGGATCTTGAAATTTACAAGGTTGGAAGATCTTGACAAGTCCCCATAGGGGTTGGCAAGACACCTCTTTGATCAGTATTCCTTCCCATAGCAGAGATCTGAAGACCTCTGTTTAAAGGAGTGGAATCTGACATATCATCCTTTGAGTCATAAAATAGGGAATTTTAGAAAAGACCAAAGGGTGCTTTCCTTTATTTTGTAGAGGGTTAGCTAAGAAGCGTTTCCCTCTGTTTTGTTGTGGGACCACTTTAGGCACAGGTTGCGCCAGTTGAAGAAATGTTAAAGGACCCTTTCCTTTGTTCTGTCTAGTTTTGGCACTAGAATATTGTTTCTCTAAGTTCAGAACTGGAGAATTGGAAGAGGGAATAGCCAAAAGACTAGTTCCTTTGGGTTATGCCAGAGCAGCAGACTGCGCCTGAACAACTGATTGCTTGGGTTGTGTCACAGTGCTATGGGCTACTGGTTGCACCCTAGCAATAT
Source organism: Iris pallida (assembly GCA_029216955.1). NCBI lineage: Eukaryota > Viridiplantae > Streptophyta > Magnoliopsida > Asparagales > Iridaceae > Iris > Iris pallida. The sequence goes on from JANAVB010007399.1 coordinate 35,153,010, forward strand.
AGGCTACGGGTTACGACTTGGCAGCAACATGGGTAGACTGCCCCTTAGCAACAGCTTGAACAGATTGTGTCTTGGCAGCAAAGAGAGTAGTGGAATGCACACGGGCAGTAGGAGGAGTAAATTGCGTGCAGGCAGCAGTGAGAGTGGACTGTGCGCAGGTAGTAGAAACAGACTGCGCCGGAGCCACAGAGGCAGATTGTGCCTTGGCAACAGAAGCAGATTGCGCCAAGGCAATAGCAACCGTAGAGGACTTAGGAGTCCACACAGTTTTGTTCTTGGTTATAGCCACCGTGCGCTTGTTGCTCTTCTTGTTGATCATATCTTCATAGGCTGTCTGGTTGACTTGAACAACCAAAGTCTTCTACGTATTGCCGATCGACATAGCGTCATATTGAGTTGTCACCTTCTCATCGGAGGAGAAAGTCATCTCCAGCAGAGTCGCTATTTTGTTTGCAAAAACAAAAAATTGTTCTATTACAAACTTTTGAAAAGAGTACAAGAGTACAATTTGAATTCTGGAAAAGTACAACTGTAGGAATCTGATCAGAAGACGATCACTTTATCCCTAGGACTATGTGAACTTGAAGACTAGAGCCTCTGTAGAATGCAGCAGCAATTTTACAAGAGTTCTTGATCTCTGTGATGCTTTAACAATGATTGAAAACTCTATTTATAGAGTTCTGGAAATAACTGTTTTATCAGTTATTCTGATGTGCGCGAGACTGGATTGCGCCACATTGGGTTGCGCCAACCTTATGTTGTGCCAACTTTCATTCAGTTAATCAATCGTGTTCTAACTGTATTTAGACGCGTGGCATCATGTGATTGAGATGCGCGTGGTCGTGTACAGAATAGTAGACACATCTTGAGAGATTAGTGGCATGTGCGCCACGTCATCTTGTTTTAGAATGTAAGTTGTCTCAACTTTATCAGGTTACGCGAGCTTTGGTCAACAAGTCAAACTGTGCCTGATTGGGTTGCGCCTAGGCGCAACTGAGTGCATAGGCACATGGCAGCTTTTGAAAAGAAGTCTGTTCAGATTGCGTCTAGGCGCAACTAAGAAATTTTTTTTAGATTGCTCCTAAGCGCAACTCATAAGATGTGCAGGATAGCTGTCAATCCAATCCCCTCGAGCGGCACAATTCGAGGGATTCGAAGAGATTTTCTCCGTTTACTGTGCTGTCAGTTGTTAGTGCTGTTAGGTAATGATGGCCATTAAATGTCAGATACCACGTAGACTTTGGCACAATATGACTGGGTGCAGTCTAGTATATGGCGCAACCTGATCAGCGGCACAATTTAATCTCTGAGCTTCATATCAGTGGCGCAGCTTGATTTTTGAGGCACAACTTAATTGTTAAGTAGTAAATGCATGGCACAACTTGATTTTTAGGCCCTACAGAGACGTGGAAGACATTATGCACACCCGCTAGCGCTGACGGCAGGGCAATCTGATAGGTCACTGGGACAACTCGCTTGAGTATTTCGAACGGCCCAACAAATCTCGACCTCAACTTTCCTTTTGCACCAAACCGGGTAACTCCACGCATAGACAACACTTTAAAAAATACGTGATCGCCTTCTAGAAACTCGAGGGGTCGATGATGAACATTTGCGTAACTTTTCTGTCGACTCTATGCTGTCTTTAATCTTTCCCGAATGTGCTTGACCTTCTCCACGGTCTGTTCCACCAGCTCCGGGCCAAGAATCTGCCGTTCCCCGACTTCATCCTCGCAAATGGGTGATCTGCACTTCTGGCCGTACAAGGCTTCGTACGACGCCATTTGGATGCTGGACTGATAGCTATTATTGTATACAAATTTGACCAACGGTAGATGAACATCCCAACTCGACTTGAAGTCAATTGCGTAGAGCCGTAACATGTCTTCGAGAATCTGATTCACATGCTCCGTTTGGCCGTCGGTTTGGGGATGGTAAGCTGAGCTGAACTGCAACTTGGTATCTAGAGCTGACTGAAGGCTACTCCAAAAGCGCGATAGAAATCGTACATTCCAATCAGAGACGATAGATATAGGGACTACGTACAACCGTACTATCTCATTAAGATAAATCTGAGCCAGGTAATCAACGTTCCAAGTAACTTTAATGGTAATGAATTGCGTTGACTTGGTTAGTCGATCAACGATGACAAAGATGGCATCATTTTCCCGTGGCATTTTTGGCGGGCCAACAATAAAGTCCATAGTGATATGATCCCATTTCCATTCTAGAATGGCAAGGTTCTGCATCTCCCTGCCCGGTCTCTGATGCTCAGCTTTTACCTGCTGACAGGCCATGTATTGCAACACGAAGAGCACCATATCTCTCTTCATTTTGTGGCACCGAAAGGTCGTACGGAGGTCCTTGTACATCTTTGTGCTGCCAGGATTCAAGGTATATTTCGTATAGTACGCCTCTGTCAATATCTCCTTTTCTAAGTTCTGAATCATCCGGAACGCATAACCTACCCTTCAATTGAAGCACGCCGGTTTCGTCTACTACAAAGTCGGTCGCACTAGCCAATAAAATTTGCTCTCGCACTTTCTTCAGGTATGAATCATCCTTCTGAGCGGTCTTGATCTTTTCCGGCAAGCTCGGCTCCAACTGCACATTTCTGAATCGAACCCGAAGGTCGGTGCCCATCTCTTCTAAGTCGCGTAGCAATCTGCGGTCGATGGATAGCGAGACAATATACTTCCGACTCAGAGCATCTGGCATAATATTTCCCTTGTTCGGCGTATAGTCGATAGTCAAGTCGTAATCTTTGATCAGTTCAAGCTAGCGCCTTTACCGCAAGTTCAACTCCTTCTGCGTAAATAGATACTTGAGGCTCTTATGATCCGTATAGATCGTGCACGCCATGCCATAAAGATAGTGACGCCACAATTTCAACACGAACACAATCGCCGCTAACTCCGGGTCATGGGTGGGATAGTTCTTCTCGTGCAGCTTTAGCTGTCGGGAAGCAAAAGATATCACCTTGTTCCGTTGTATCAGCACACACCCCAAACCCTGGCCGGACGCATCGTTGAAGATCTGGAATCCCTCAGACCCTTCTGGAAGTGCGAGTATCGGGACCGAGATGAGCCGTTGCTTTAACTCCTGGAAGGAATTTCACAGTCGTCTGACTATTCAAAAGCGACTCCTTTCTGGGTTAGGCGAGTCAGAGGCGATGTAATCTTTGTGAAATACTTCATGAAGCGTCGGTAGTATTCTGTTAAACTAAGGAAGCTTCGAATCTCGCCGACTAACGCTGGCCATTTCCAATCGACAACGGCTTCACCTTTCTTTGGGTCGACTGTAATGCCTTCGGATGAAATGATGTGTCCTAGGAATGCGACGCTGCTCAGCCAAAATTTACAGTTGCTCCGCTTTGCTTACAACTAATTTTCCTGAAGGGTATGAAGCACGGTCCGTAGATGCTCAGCAAATTGCCGCTTGTCCTTCGAGTAGACGAGTATATCGTCGATGAAGACCACTACGAACTTATCGAAGGAGGGTCGAAACACCCGATTCATTAAATCCATGAAAGCAGCTGGGGTGTTCGTTAGGCCGAACGATATTACCAAAAATTTGTAATGGCCATATCGAGTGCGGAAGGCCGACTTCGACTGATCATCCGGCTTAATCTTGAGTTGATGGTAACTCGAACGAAGATCAATTTTATAAAACATCGAGGCGCCCTATAACTGATTGAACATGTCGTCTATGCGGGATAATGGATTTTGTTCCGGACGGTGGCCTTGTTCACCTCTCGGTAATCGATACAAAGACGCATTGAGCCATCCTTTTTTTGATAAATAATACGGGCGCTCCCCATGGCGAGACGCTAGGCCGTATGAATCCTTTATCGAGCAACTCTTGCAACTGTACTTTGAGTTCTGTAAGCTCTGTAGGGGCCATTCTGTACGGAGCTTTAGAGATCGGTCGAGTATCGGAGAATGTGTCAATGGTGAACTCTATCTCTCAATCAGGTGGCATGCCAGGTAGCTCGTCCGAAAACACGTCTGGGAATTCAAACACAACGTCGGCCTGACCTGTATTTGCACCATCATGTCTCATGTCTCGAACCTACACTAAATAGCCTTCACACCCGGAATGCAGCATCCTTCGAGCCGATATTGTCGAGATCACCATATGGGTCGGCGATGCCTCACCATACGAATAGTAGAATTTAGGCACTGCAGGTATACGAAAGGTGACCGTCTTTTTGACACAGTCAATGGTTGTATTGCACGGACCGAGCCAATCCATTCCCAGAATGATATCGTAGTCCTTAATGTCTAGGACTATATCGTATCGAGACCTACCTTTTGACCATCTATACAGATGACTCTGTCTCCGCAAGATATGTTTGCAAGAAGTGACATGCCCGACGGTATGTTGACGCTAAGATTAAGGCCTAACAACGTTACAAGGAATTTGTGTTCGACGATAAAATTTTCCGATATAAAGCTATGCATAGCACCTGAATCAAACAGTACACGAGTAGGTTTGTTATTGAAATACAGTATACCTATCACGACTGTGTCAGATGCGAATGCTTCGTCCCGGGTCATGGCGTAGATGCAGCCCTGGGCATTGGGGCGACGGTCTTGTCCATTTTGTGGTGCAGTCTGTGGAGCCCGAGGTACTTTGCGTCGGTTTTGTTGGTATTGTGGGGGGCGTTGGTTCGACCCATCTCCATGGAAGTTGCATGCGACGTGCCATACTCGACCGCACCCGAAGCATGCTCCAATTTTCATTAAGCATTCGTTAGCCACGTGTCCCACCTTGTGGCAATGATTGCAAACTACTCGGATCCTTCCCTGGTTGCCGCCTACGTTGTCATGGTTTGGATGCTTATGCACATTGTTGCCTCCTGCATTACTATGACATTTGTTATTAAAGTGAACAAAGCCAGTAGTGCATGGCAGGAGGATACTGAGGCTCCAGGCGGAGGGCGTGGTTGAGTGAATCATCCATAGTCTCATATTCAGGTACCGAAACATGGGCAACGATAGAGGAATGTAGGCCTACTTCGAATCGTCAAGCATGACTTGCAGTTGTAGGTAGGTACACTACAGCAAATTTGGCCACTTTGTCGTATTCTGTCGTGTACTGTCGTACCGTCATATTTTCTTGCTTCAACTACATGAATTCGTTTTCTTTTTCCTATCGTACGGCTGCAGAAAGATATTTAATCTTGAACGCTTTTCTAAATGTAGCACACGAGATTGCCGCCTTCTTGTCTTTACATCGAATTGCCCTCTTCTGTACGGTCCACCAATCGTGCACGTTCAATCGAAGTAGGAGTTGAGCACACGCGACTTTCTTTGATTCTTCGACACCCAGAAGTTCGTATTTGTCTTCTAGCTCCTCCAACCAGTCGATCGCCAAGGAGGGATGTTCTGTACCGTTGAAGGAAGTACGGCAACTTTTTGTGAATTTTGATACGTCGAAGTTAGAACTTCTCGGTGCCGCAGGTAAGAGAACGGGTAACTCCGGTTTAGCTTCATTGGATCGAACCGCTGGCTCGATCACGGCAGGCATCATCGTTGAATTGTTATTGGCCACGACCGACTGGACTATTTGTTAAAGTGTATTCAGCTGCTGCTGCTGTAACTTGAATTGAGCCTCGAATCATTATCAAACTGGATCTGGCGAGCCTCCGTTTGCTGTCGATGGAGCTCATTTTAGCGTTGGCTGGCCTTGGCTTGCCATTGCTACATTTTGAGCATTTGCAGCATTCGTTGCATCGGGTCGTCGGAAGGTCCGGCTATGGTAGGCATCCTCCCCGTTTGTTGACGGAATGCTCGGGCCCGAAACTACTCGAGCCGCTTGAAGCACTCGTCTCGTCCTCTGTCCGAGGTCCCGCAACTGCAGGAAAAAGAAAGACAACTCTCGTTAGTTTCAGAAAATGTCCTAGGTTTAGCGTATGGAACAACTCATCTCATCTCATCGACACCAGGTCAATGGTTCGAGACTAGAGACTCGAGGCTAGAGGCTAAGGACGTAAAGCCGTTCTCTGATACCATTATGTCACGTCCCAATTTTGAAGAATCAATAGTCATCCCCCGGGCGTGATGCCGTGCGAACCTAGGTTGCGATCGCACAAGGCATAGTCATAAGGTAATCTGAAACACAACATCTAAGAGAGAGCGCAGATAAATTGAACAACACATTAAGACAGAGAAACTTTGCATTTTATTGGTAATAGACATCATTTACAGACTCAATTACAATCGTGCTATGCAGACTTTACAACATGACTCGATTACAAAAGGAGTGCCGATGAGATAGCCGTTCCATACATATATCCCTTATTTACAACAAAAGTATTCCAGCCATCTGGATGCGAGAGATGCCGAAACATGTTTCTTGGACTTGCAGAGAGTCTTCAAAACTTGATGCGATGGGAGTCTTCGACGTGCGGTTGAAGCTTCAAAACACGAATGTCGTCTTGGTCAGTTGGCGCGTTCTTCCTGATTCCTGGCACCTGAAAAGAGCGAGGGTCAGTACGATCACATGTACTGGCGAGTGGCTAATTAAACCCAAGTTCTGCATTAGTTCAAGAGGTTTTATAAAACATGTTAGCTAGCTATTTTGTGAACTTTCTAACCATCCTGATTGATTTGCATGTTAACATATTTTGAGACAAGCATATGAAATTGTATACATTGAGAAGTTATCATAATCATCCCGTGTCACATGCATTAGTTCAAGCAGTAAAAGGGGTGTGAAGGTCATTGGCAATGTCAAGCCATCATGGACTATAGCTAGGTTAGACGACGACTCTTTCGCGGCAGGTAGCAAGCTCTATGCGAAAGTTTTCGAATCACCTGTGCCGATTCATTGCTGGCACTTGCTATACTCGTTCCTCCTAGGCCGAATCTGTTCCTTGGCCTAGGCAACCGTTCGACGAAACTACACCTTGTCGACAAGTTGTCCAATGACCGTTTTTGTAGATCTAATTCTATCTCTTTTCTAGAGTATTATATTTTTCCTTTTCGGTGTGAAATTTACATTTACTGAGTAAATTACTCAATTTGATGCAGTCATTTCAAGTTTTCTTTAGCAAGTGTTTCGTAAAGAATCGTGTCTCAATTCATTGATTCTACACTATGACGACAAGCATTGATTTTGTGTTTCATGATTGATTTGAAACAGAGGGTCGAGACAAAGGAGGTCAGCCACTCACCTTAGTCTTTGCTTTAGGCGAGGGACTGGTTGGCTGCGCTTAGACGTCGCCTACGCGATCACCTGTAATCGCATAAGCAACTGATTAGAATACTGTATTATTCAAGGAATTCGATACGAATGCGAAGCTCGAAAATGCAAGCCATAAAAACCATCAAAAATATTCATAAAAATGCATTCACGAAAACCAAAGCCAAAGCAATTTGCGGCATAAAAAGAAGAGCAACGGGACGTCTCTCCCGACTCAGCCGCAGAGCCAATCCTCGAGGCATAACCCGCTGAATATGGGACTTGATTCCGAAGAAACCTTTCCATAACGAAAAAATGATTTTAATTCAATCGTTTTCGTTCGACCGATTCAACCGATTCCGATCTATCGGTCCCGACTGAATCGATAGCGACAGTGTTCCTTTCTCGCGCATCCCATGGACGAAAACGGGACACGATATAGAGACAGGGCACTATACTATGTCCCACCGAAACGTGGATCCGAACATCTCTGATGACCTGGACATCGTCGAATTCCCCTGGAGCCACGCCCACTCGTGGCGATCGACGTGGTCCTTCCTCTTCCTAATCAGTCATCGAACTTCATCCATGGCCGTAAATTCTAGGCCGACCGGATCTCGTATCTCTGAGCGGCGCATCCGCGCTCGCGCCTGCATTCTAAAATCGTAACAGTTGTGGGATGTCATAGAGGTAGAGAAGGCCCTGTTGGCCGACGTGGAGGTGGAGGTCGAGATCAAGCTCCGGCTCCCCACCACCGTCTCGAGCTCGAGGAGGTCTTCGACCCCTCCCTCGCTCCGGCTCCCCACTACCGTCCTTGAGCCCCACCTCTCCAACAAGATGTTAGCGCCGCCCGAAGCTGCCAGACGTTGCACCTCCACCTTGGAGTGTTACCAGATGTTTAGCGCCGCCCGTCGCAGCACCTTCTACGCGAGACTTTCCACGAAGAGAGGAAGCGAGTGTTGCCGCCCGCCATAATGCCCATCCACGCGAATCTCTCCCCAAAAAAAGAGTCCGTCCCCAAAATAATAGGAGAGACAAACAGAAACCCACTGAGAGAGAGAGAGAAAAAGAGTTTAATTAGGAAAACAAGTTTTTGGTGCTTTCCAAAACGGTTTAAACATCTCATTCCCTATTTTTTTTTTCCTGAATCCACTCTTTGGATGTGGGAAGCCAAACGTTATTTTTGACTATTTTTTAGTTTAAACTCGAAACAGTAGGAAAAAAGAAAATCCAAACAGACCCTAAACCTCTTTGGGGCCTATCTCCAATTTTTTTCCTAAGACATGATTTACAAAAACACAAATATTTCTTGGAGGTCTTGAAACTTGCGCCATGAAAGCGCTACTTTGGAGGTCTTGAACTCTGCGCCTTCAAAATGTCACTTTGTGCCCTTCATCCACGTCCAAAGGAAAATTTCCAAGAAATGGGTAATAAGAAAACAAATATTTATTGGAGGTCTTGAGCCATGCTATCTTGGAAAATATCCCACCATGTCAACTACATAGGCTAACACTTCCCATATGTGCCAAAAAAAGTCTTATATTGAAATACACACCCGGGGTTGTCACATGGATGTTGTACCATTCTAGAGACATAAGTTCAAAAAAAATCCAACACTAATGGTTCCAAGGATTATGCATTTTGTATCTAGACACTATACCTAATTTTGACCTTCATAAGTGAAGAAAAATGTCCAAAATAGGCTACTGACCATTTTTGACTTTGACCATATATTTGATTGGATTTTCATATATATATATATATATATATATATATATATATATATATATATATATATATATATATATATATATGGTAATCCTACATAAGTTTGGATTTTCATACATGGATTTTTAATATATGGTAAGCTTACATAAGATTGGATTTACATATATGGATTTTTAATATATGGTAAGCCTACATAAGATTGAATTTTCATACATTGACACATGACATGCTATATATAGGGGTCTAAAGGTTCTTCTTGAGATATCTCATTGTGCTTGATGAAAGTTGTTAAATAAGTTTAACACAAGAGAGCTAAAATTGTTGAATAACTTCAACACAAAAGTTTGAGAGAGTTTTGTCTTGGTATCTCATTTTGCTCAATGAGAGTTGTTGAATAAGTTCAACGCATGAGAGCTAAAGTTGTTGAATAGGTTCGACACAAAAAAATTGAGAGAGTTTTGTCTTCTTACTTATCTTTGTGGTTGAGAGTTCTTGAGAGCAAAAAGATAAATAGTGAGAGTTATTGTAATTCTTTTTCTTCTTTATGTGTTTTCTGATTTTTTTGGTTTATTTCCGTTGTGCCCCAACAATAAGATATAAAAAATTCGTGTGAGATTTAGATTAAAACTATTCATCATAAGTTTTTTTTTTTTTTTTTTGAGCACTTTTCAAAAAGTGGAAGCACAGGGGACAGAGTCATGTAGATACCAGAAAGAAAAAGAAGGGTGAAGGTCCCTAATGTAGCTGAGCCAAGTATTATCCCTAGATACCAGGGAAAAAAGGAACATGGGGTTGTGTCAGCAAAGCAAGAAGGGATTGTGCTCTCAGCATATGCCAAGAAGATGCTGAAACAAATCAACTTTCTCATGATGTCCATAATGCATTGCGCTTACACTCAAATTCACTGACTATGTACCTGCCTGCTCCATAGTCATTCCTTCCTCTTATGGCTGTGATGACCATCAATCCTTCCTGCCACTACTTCCAACTATAACTACCAAGACCATCTCTTCCATTCTCCCTCCTAAACTAGCATACCACATAATGTGGCGGGGCGTGCGCAGGCCACGGCCACCCCCTGGTTCATGGCTCAATCCTTTCGTTTCGTCGCGCAATTTGAATACTTGATGCCTATCGAACATGGCATGTACGTCTTCGCACGACTGTTAGCGATGAGCCTGGTAGCGGTCAGCCTCCTCTCCAGCAGGGCAACCTCAATCCTTTGGCATGCATTTAGCAACTTTCTGCTCTAAATTTACTGTAGATTGTAATGCTCGGGAAGTTCTTGAAGGGGTTATTTATCTTCTCCTCCTGTTGAATCACTATAAATAACTTATAGTTACTGCTTCCATTTGGTCCTCTTTTGAGTTACACTTGCAGCGAGTCTTCAAATTCTAAATAACTATCAGAACTAGTCCAGAAGTTCTTGAGTTCTGGAGAAATTCAGGAAACTATGTTGAAAATGGTTCTGCAAACGTAAATTACTGAATCTGAAAATTGCTGAGAAACCCAATTTCGGGGTGGACTTTTATGAAATGTCCACCCGCTGGATGAGTTTTATGAAATACCCAAAATTAAGTATTTTCACGTTAAATATTCCAAGATTCCCTTTTAGATGCCACCCGTTGGAAATTGCTATTTTTATAATACCGAAACTACCCCTCCGCGCGAATTGGTCATCTATATGTATTTGAATTCAAAAAACTCAGATCTGGATTACGATTTTCGTCTTCTTCTTCTTCACGGGAAATCTGAATTCCATTGCTCTTATCTTCAGCAGAGATCGCAAAGATCGTTCGTAGTTCGGTGTGTTTTTCTTCAGTCGAACTCAGATCATCGCTCGTCATCATCATCACCATCATCTTCATCTTCATCGTGGAGACATTTAAAGTTTTCCGACGATTAGATCAATTGTGGAGAGAAGATCTTTCTTCTTCTTTTCCATAAGGATTATCATCGTTTTGAAAGAAGAACGAAACTCTTTATTTCTGATAAAATTTTTCTAAAAAAAATATTCTCCGTCATTTTAGTACGGAGAATAGCTATTCTCCGTAGTTTTAACACGGAGAATGGTCATTCTCTGTCTTTTTTAATATGGAGAATGACCATTCTCCTCCATGTTAACACGAAATTGGTCATTCTCCGTGTCGAAAAAGACGGAGAATGACCATTCTCCGTTGTAAAAAATGACGGAGAATGTCCATTCTCCTGCGTTTTAACACTTGAATGACCATTCTCCGTGCTAAATTATATGGAGAATGGTCATTCTCCGTTTTATTTAACACGGAGAATGCCATTCTTCGTTTTATTTAACACGGAGAATGGTCATTCTTGACCATTTTCCGTGCTAAATTACACGGAGAATGACATTCTCCGTGCTAAATTACACGGAGAATGGCATTCTCCGTTTAAATTAAGACGGAGAATGGCCATTCTCCGTCTAAATTATGACGAAGAATGGTCATTCTCCGTGTAATTTAGCACGGAGAATGACCATTCTCCGTGTAAATTAAGACGGAGAATGTCATTCTCCGTGTTACTAACACGGAGAATGGTCATTCTCCGTGTAAATTAAGACGGAGAATGCCATTCTCCGTGTTACTAACACGGAGAATGACCACCTTCATGCGAAATTAACATTTTTTGTGTTCTAACACGGAGAATGGCCATTCTCCTGCATTTTATGGTTAGCTGAAACTTTGGAGGGCCATAACTTTTGACTGGGAGGTCGAAACGAGGTCCCGTTTGTCGCAAAATGAGCGTATCGTCGAGGAAACTGAAAGTAACCGCTTCTCCGTTAGACGGTCTTCCGAAATTTTAGAATCGCAAAAAAATGATGTTTGGATCTCCGTTTTAGCACTTTTGCCGTTTGTCTCTGTCTCTCCGAAATTTTTCGACGAGTTTTTGAAGATTTTTGAGGAGAAAACCTAGATTCGAAAGTGAGCAGCGTATGGAAGAAGATGAAGTATCGAAACATTTTTTTAAGAGCAGTTTCGTGGGTGTTTTCAATAAATTAAAAGGAAGGACAAAAGGGTCATTTGGAACCCGCTTTGGATAAATTTCTCTAATTCTGGACACGCGATGAAAGTTTTTTTAGCGGTGGATTTTACATAAAACTTTTTTAGTTTTTGGACATTCCATAAATTCTCCCAAAAATTATTCCAACTTTCAAATATATTTAGGACGCAACTTGTGTGATTTTTGTGGCCTATGTGATTGCTATCTACATATGAACAAAAATTTGACGAGTCAAGGTTAAATGCTTCAAATTTTCGGATATTTTAATTTTTTAAACGTATATTGAAGATTTAAGTAAAAATGAACCACAATTTCCATTACTGTCAAATTGAAGCTAGCTTATAACTTATGGGTGACAGTAACCACATACTCCAAACATTGATAGTATGTAGCTTATCTGCTCTTTATTTCGCAACTTTGGATTGAGCTGTTGGAATTTTTGCACAAACACGTACATTTATCACATTTGTGTTACATTAAAGATTGGACACGGCAACTGAAGTTACTCAAGGAAGAATAAGGATGGCATGGTATGGAAACGGTGTTAGTCTAATGATGTTGATGTCTGTTAATATTTGATTTAGTAGTTCAAGTACTTTTTAGTCTCTAATTAGTATTCTGCTAATGTAAAACTACTTTGAGTAGTAATATAATATAATCTGGCTGGGAATCCTTGTAAGTTAAAGAAGGCGGCGAACGAGACAACCAGATATGTCGCTGTTAGAAGAGAACGGATCAGCTGTCGGTGCCAAAAGGGTACTTGGCAGTGTACGTTGGGAAGGATGATGAGACAACCAAATATTGTTGGAGACGAACTCAGAAATACCGTTCTCCAAACCGGAAGGATTTGTTGAGGATCGAAGAAAAGCACAACCCATACATAATTTCAAAAAAAAAAAAAAAAATCCAGCCAGCACAATACAAACACACTTGATTTTTACATAGATATTATTGAAAAATATTCCTAAAGCATGTAAAGAGGAATTCACAGAAACTAGAATAAAGAACAGGGTAATGGGATTCGAGGCACGTTACGTTACAGAAGAATGTTGTCCTTAGAATAGATTTTTGTCCCCCATAAACAGTACACCAGATTGCTGGTAATCTATCTCTAACATACAACAAATACTAGTGAACTGCAACTCCGTACACCCGATGACGAATCCTTGAGCGATCACAGCTTTGTCCGAGAGAGGAGATTGGCGGAGGTCGATGGAGGTAGAAATTTTGAGAATTTTGATTCTGGCCGTTTTTCTTCTCTTCTGTGCGAATGATTTGTTTTTTTTCGAGAAGAGATGGTAAAACAGATAAACTATTTTAAAACATATCATCTGGATCGTGTCCAGGATTTGCATTCTCCACTAATCAGTAACGGGATTGCGAGAGACTCGTGGCAACGGGAGGCCAGTAACCGCATTTAATCAAATGGAAAAAATAAAAAAATAAAACATAGAAAATTACCTTTTTACCATGATCTGACCTGCTATGCGCAAGGGTGCAAAGTGCTAAGTGCACAACTTACAAACTCACATTAAATCATGCACCCACAAAAACCATTTATCCAATTAAATTGGTTTAGCATTTAACCAAAGAAGAGTGCTCTCTCCTATCAAATGTGGGACTAAAAATTGTCTCCTTATTGAATCACCGCCAATAATCTCCCACATAATTCAATAAGGGGGAACAAAACAATTAAAGAGATATAAAGCAATAGAATTGTAGGAACGAAAATAAGATGTGGGCAATCACACGGTATATCAGAAGAAGGTGTCTTCTGGACTTAAACCCCCCTTAGTGTTACGGTTCATCTATACAAATCCAAAATGGCATAGGTCTTGAACTTAGGACCTTACTTGTAGATACTCAATATATACACACATTGTGTGGACATTTTGATGGTATCATCAATTGCGCATTTTTCGGCCATGTGCTAGTCTCGATTTTTTGAGAGCTCTAGAGAACAGTCCAAGTTCCCATATAAAAGCGGCCTCACTTTCACTCTTAAAGAGATGAATCTTCAGGGTATTATGTAACTTATATATCCTGCTTTGCATTAATCCACATATTCATTAAGATTTTATAATCATCCTCTTATTCGTTGTAGATCAACACTATATAGTAGAGGAATGGACCATTACAATTAAAATCATGTAGTGTTTTCAGTCACTCATCAATTTTATTGTTACCCATTGAACACTTTTTTGTTGCTTCCAATCGAAGGTTGGGTTACCTTTGAGGTGATTCAATCTATGGGATTCAGCCCCATTTCTTTGTCGTCTCTAACACTAGTCTTCTTGAGAGACCTTTAGTTAGAAGATAGGCCAGATTATTCTTGATCTAACGAAATTACGAGAAATTCTAAAGGCACTTTATATTTTACTTAGGACAACCAATTACTTCAGGACATCCCAGGTTTTTGCAATTTTTACACAGGATAGTCCTAAATTTACTTTGGGTAATCCTAAATTTACTTTGGGCTTCCCAACCCCCCAAAACCTTCCCAAAATCCTTCATTCTAAATTTCTATTTCCTCTCTTCAAATTCTCAAACCCCTTTCTCGCCAACTCCTCCAATTCCAAGTAATGCCTAAAATAGTTGGATAAAATTGTTTTAGAAGTTATTTAGGGTCGATATACGAACTTTCGAACCCTAAAGTTAAATTTAGGGTTTCAAAAAATCGAACATAGCCAACAGTCGAGCTTCAAACCAATAGGACTGTAGGCAAATATAGGACTATAAAAATGGTTTGCAGTCCTACAGTCCTGGATTATATATGGAATATAGAATTTTATACGGTCCTATATATAAGTAAGACTTTGTAATTTATTTATAGTCCTAAAGGATTGTGAGCCAAAATATATGTTGGCAGTGAGTTCCAATTAGGATTGTCAACTAGCTGACATATTATAATTCATGACAATCAAGTTTGTTGACAATCCTAAATGATTAGGGGCTTTAATATACTTATAGTGAATTTCAATTGTCATAATCTCTTATAGGACTATCAATTTGTTGACATTTTTACATTATTGTAGGACTATCAACTTTGTTGACAGTCCTAAAGCAAAATTTTAGGCTACCCTTAAGCAAAAAAAAGAGTATATGGGATCGAATTAAGTTGCTAATTCTATCCATCTTTAGTTTCAATTAGGACTGCCAACTTTGTTGACAGTCCTAAAGCAAAAAATTTGGGTTGTCCTCAAGAAAAAAAAATTGACTGGCAAACTTGTAAATAAATAGAAAAAATTGGGTTGTCCTAAGCAATTTTTGAAGTGTTTATGGAATTTCTCGAAATTAATTGGAATTATCCCACTGGACAAAAATTGCTTCACCTGATTGTAACTCAGACGACGTATATGTTTGGATTTTTTTTATAACTAGGCCTTTGAGCCTTTACTATTACAGCTTGGCTGTCACATTGTACATATAACAGGGACTAGTTTGCTCCACAGAGGAACATCTGTTACCAGATTCCTAAGCCAGGCTCCTTCCTCATTAGTAATGTCAATACCTATGAACTCTGTATCTATAGTAGATCTAGAAGTACATGTCTGCCTGGTAGAGTTTCAAGCGACATCAACTCCTCCCAATATGAAAACATATCAATTTGTGGCTTTGGTCTCATCTGTATTAGATATCTAGTTTGTATTAGATACTATAGTGCCCCATTCCAGATAGGTGTCGGACTATGTAATATGCTTGCGGCGAATCAGACTCGGTCGAGAACTTAGATGGCTAGTCCGACTCAGTCGCTGTGCTTGGTACACGATAATGCTTTGTGGCATCAAATAAATCGATTTGGACGAATATTACGAGAATCGATCCAACTAATGGAACGACTTTTGTTGGAATAAGTCCTAGATGCAATAGACTGCGTCTCGGCGAATGAGCTCTATATAAGAGTTGTCACGTCCCGCTCTCGGAGGAGCGATCGTCCTCACTAAGGCGTGATGCCGCACGAGCCTAGGTTGCGCTCGTGCAAGGCCAAGTCCAAAAATGGCCGATTTAAGCTAAGCTACAGAGTTGCACAGAGTGTCCCCATTTACAGTAGAAAGTAAATGAACACAATTTAAAACAAACTCAATAGTCTTTATTGATATTCAAGAAGTAGTACAAGCGACGTTATGCCGAGATTACCATTCCCTCAGTCTCTCTCTCTCAAAACATAAAAGGCGTGCCAAGTGGCTTACAAGATAGAATAATTTATGCCGATGTTCTGATACATTATGTCCTGTGTATGGTACTTCAGTTTCTTTGCAACGCTCCATGGCTCCAGAGTTAGCTCCGTGTCTTAGTATGTTCGAGGGAAGTCTCCGCACCCGACGTGGTTCTTCCGCACCCTTCAAGCAAACTATATGGTTATCAGTACATTGTTATGCACTGGTGGGGAGGCTAGCTCGCCCACTCGCTATCATTACCAAACACGTTCATTTTACTTTTTTGCACCATCAACCATTTGATTGTCTTACTAATCTTGCCTTAGGATCAGTTTCATGGCATATAGTTTAAAGTCTATCTCGTGTTATCGATGTCAAGTATCGTATAGGAAATACATGCACAATTTATCATACTTACCGTACGATCTTCCTTGTCCAAGTAAACCAAGTTAGCCAAAAGTTCATATGTAATGACTTAAAGTAATATTGCATAGGTATTCAAGTGTGTCAAGAGCATGTTCCTGCCTCAGGTGGTAGCGTGTCGTAGGCGTGTTTCTAACTCAATTATATGAAGTACTCTAGTTCATTTGTTGTGTTATATTCAAGCCTGTTCAGAAGGCGCTTTGTTTAGTTTCACAGTTGTTCAGCTTACTCAAGTTGTCAGGATGTGTTGTACTCAACTGTTGTTTAGATATGTTTCATTCAGTAACATAGCATGTTAAGCTAGTCAGATTTACTTGTTTCAATGCAAGGTCTCGCACGCGGATAGCCGCAATCGAGCCAACTTAATCTATATACATCGGTTACTGGCACCACAAGCCATTTGGACATATTTCTCTTTGTATTCGCATCTATCAAGCGTGATGGCTGGTACACCTTGATAGTCTACGCAATACCCGGCCTTACATCTCTTGGGTGATCGAGCCCGCACCCAAGCAGTCCGTAAGCCATGATTTCACCTAGGCCGGCCACGATGTCGTTGATCGTTGCCTTGGAATCCTTATTTGATTCTTCTTCCCGTATACGAGTGGGTTGTCCGCGACCATTTCGTATTTGTAACTCCATAAACCAAATTTTGGAGATTTTAAAGAATTTTTCCTAAAATCCTAATTGGAAGGATAATATTTTTCCTTATATGAGATTAAGTTTCTCTATATGGAATTATTTTTATTATTATTAATAACTAATTTTGCTTCAAGGAATATTTAAGATTATTATTTTTCATGATTATTGTATACCATCAGTTAGTTATCAGTAATTTAGATTAACTCTACTTTATTTCTGTTATTATCATTAATTAATTCATAGTCATTGTATCATTTAAATCTAAGATCAAGAGATTCTGTTTTACTGGGTCAAATGATTAAATTAATTATGGTTATTAAATTTAATGGTATTTATTAAATAACTTAGGTTTATTATGTTAATTATGTAAATTAAGTTACTCCTGATGTTACATTTAGATTATGGATTATTAATTATTTATTTATCGACTGGTTCCTTGTTATGATTTACTAATGGGAAAGAGTTACTGTGTCTATGGATTAACTATGGTTAGTTATGAACTAATCCTGTAAATTAGTTGGTTGTAACTAATTAGTTAGAAATCTGTTACATACTTTAACTATTGCTTTATCTAGTGTTCGACATGCACTATGTTCATCTCTTGATCGAGCCACGCCCGTGGTCTCGATAGGTTAACTTAGCATACAACGGTACATTTTACTTAGGCATGAAGGAGTAGCAAAGAATGGTCAAAGTCCCGCCACCTTAGCCGATACGTCTTGTCGTTTTGCAGAGCCGATACGCCTTGTCATTTCGTCGAGCCGATGCGGCTCGATTTCATAACTTTGTTGCACGGCTAACTCTTCTGACTTAGCCATTCGAGCACTTCGTGCTTTGTTGAATTATCTAACTGATTCGGCCTACCGTGCTCATGCATCAGTCCATGGCAAGGCGACGATTTAGTTTTACGGACACCATTGCAAATAAGACAAAATGTCGACCTCTTATATTTCAACGTAAACGTATAGCCTGCACACAAAACCAACTAAAATCAATACTTGTCCGAATCGGACTAATGCCTTGCGTCGATTCGATTTCTTAGAATCTTCGAACCGACTCAATGGTTTCTCTCGGGCCAACTTAACACTTGCATCGATCTTACTCGATGCGTTCCTCGGGTCCACGTAACTCTTTGCATCGATCCGACTCGATACATTTCTTGGGCAACATACTCTTGTATCGATTTGCATCAATACTTAATCGGGTCAACGCAACTCTTCGAGTCAACGACTCAGCATAATGTACCGTACGGAGCGGGACATTACATCAAGTTACAAGAGTTATCAAGATTTCTGATGTACTTGAGTACTTAGGATACAAGAAGTGCAATACATGACAGTGTGCTGGAAATGTGCCCTACTCGATGGCAGGCTAAAAGTCCACATGTGTGGCCGGGATAACAAGATCGCCTGTAACTGAAAAATCTCTCTATATGAGCTACTTGATCAATATAGTCATTTAACCTAGTCAGATTCATTATGAATCCTTGACCGTGGCAACCAGGAATTCATGTTCTAGACATGATACAAGACAAGACAGGTAGCTTGTACAGTCACAATCAGAAAAATTAATCATGGAATCAAGACAAGAGTTACACTAGCAAGACATGAATAGTTGTCACAACAGCAATCAAGGTTATACATGTCATGTTAGGTTTACTTGTCATATCAAGAATACTTGTCAGGAATGCGCCTCGACGGACCACTATCAAGATTATCAAGACGGGATCATATTTTAATATTCATGTTCAAGTTACTAGTTCAAGATTATCAAGTCGGGTCGTCGCAATTTAGGCCAAGTACAGAAAATATGCAAAGAAGATTGAGAACACCCATGGGTGATTGAAACTATCAGTCGCATATGAACTCCAATTAAAGTGAGAGGAAAGATTCTTGAAGTCCAGACAAAGATCTACAACTTTTATGTTTTGAGTTTTACAAGATTTTAGCTACAAAACAGCTTAAACAGGCAAAAATAGTTATTTAGAGATTAGCCGTGCGGCACTGTTCATCGTTCCGACAGCACCAAAGGTGTGGGGAACCCATGAACACAAGAATGGCCATAACCTCCTCAAAATAAGTTGAAATCACGCGATTCAAAAGCCAAAATTGGGTAGAATTAAATTTTCGACAACATGGATCCATTAGTTTTTGAAAATAATAAGTTTTTAGAGATCAAAACCAAGAAAAACAAGAAAAACTTAAAACCTAGATCCACAAAAATTTATCCATCAAAACCAAAAATCTCAAGTTCTAAAGATGCTTAGAATCATGTAGGAAAGAATATAGAACAAATAAAAATGGAGATCTTTTATGTTCTCCATGGAGAAAATTATACTTGCCTTAGGTTGGTGGGAGGAGTAATGGAGAAGGAGAGGAGAGGAGTTAATGAAATTAATGAAAGGATAGAGAATGAGCTGGTATATATACCAAGCCAATGCCATATTAAACCAACCCAAACCAAACCAAGTCAAGCCACATACCATGAAGAACCAAGGTGAACCAAACTAAGACTAAGCAAGACAAGTCTAAATACGGGTCACCTGACAAATGTCAGAAATCCGTATACGTATATCGAAAATACATATAGCGAAAAACGGGAGTGACGTAGATAAAAAAAAATTAAGGATATTACCATGCGCTCATTATAGAAATCTATTTCATAAGTTCTGGCAGGTCATGTAGATCAAGTAGGATTTCTGGTTCTTTGAAAGAAAAGTTTTAGGCAAATCAGACAGTAGGTCATCCTGTGTTGTCATCTTTTAAAATTTTGACCATCAAACTTCTTCGGTTTGGAAGAGTCATGAATATTAGTAGATAATTCATCTATTGTGATATTTATCATGTAATAGAAATTACGAAAATTGAAGGTAAAATTCTATTCAAAGAATATTGGAAAATGTTCCTAAATCATGCAAAAAAGAATTTGTAGAAACTAGAATAAAGAACGGAATAATGAGATTTGAGGCACGTTACAGAAGAACGATGTCCTTAGAATTAATATATTCTCCACCCCCCCCCCCTCCCCCACGAATAGGTCAACAGGTTCATGGCAATTTATCTCCGAGATACAACGAATCATTATGATCCACGAGATTGTGCACCCGCTGGCAAATCCTTTGAGCGATCACTGCCTTGCACTGGAAATAAGATAGACAAAGATGGATAGAGGTGGAGTTTTTGAGGCCTCTAGTTCTGGTCGTTTTTCTCTTCTGTGCGAAGGATTTATTTTGTTTCGAAAAGAGAGTAAACAGATAAAATGTTTTAAAACAGGTCATCTAGATCATGTCTAGGATTTGCATTCTCCACTAATCATGTAACGAGATTGCGAGAGACTCGTGGCAACGGCAGACCAGTAGCCGCATCTCCAATAGAAAAATAAAAAGAAGAGAAAATTATCTTTTTACCCCTAGTCTGATTTACGGTACGCAAGCGAACAAAGTGCTAACTGCAAGACTAATAAACGTATATTAAATTGTGCACCTGCTCGCTCGCGGATTGGATGGGCTTGAGCCTATCTTCTATGTAAACACAATCCGCAGCCGGCATGGCTCTACCAGACAATGCGTAGTGTGTGTGTGTGTGTGTGTGTGTGTGTGTGTGTGTGTGTGTGTGTGGGCTTGAGCCCATCTTCTATGTACACACAATCCGCAGCCGGCATGGCTCTACCAGGCAATGCGTAGTGTGTGTGTGTTTTTTTTTTCTTTTTTTGGATGGGCTTGAGCCCATCTTCTATGTACACACAATCCGCAGGTACACACAATCTGCAGCCGGCATGGCTCTACCAGGCAATGCGTAGTGTGCTCTAGCCTAGTGGTTAAGAGAGATGCATGCGGCCCGAGTGGTCAGCAGTTTGAATTCCAGTGGGAGCGATTCTAGAAACAATTTATCTGAAAAAAAAAAAAAAAAAAAAATATATATATATATATATATATATATATATATATATATATATATATATATGGAAGCGGATCAAAAACCCCCTAAAAACTCCCCTCACTCTAATCCTTAATTTAATGTTAATATTAATGTTAATATTAATGTTAATGTTAATGTTAATATTAATGTTAATATTAACATTAAATACTAAAATTAACATTAAACTTAACATTAAAATTAATATTAACATTAACATTAACAATAATATTAACATTAACATTAATATAAAAAAATATTAAAAAAAATTAATATTAACATTAACATTAATATTAACATTAATATTAACATTAAGATTAACATTAATATTTGTTGGAGTGGGTGGGGTTCCCAACCTATGTGGAGAAGATCCCGGAGTGCGACGAGCGCCGTCCGATGTCGGAGAAGCTCGGGAGTAGTTGTTACTGCTGCTGCTGCCCCAAAGGGGGTTCTGGACCAAGTCTGCTGAGTTCGGGCCGAACTCGTTCCCAGGCCGAGTTCTGGCCGAACTCGGTCTGGCCGTTCCAGGGGTTGGCCATCCAGTGCTGGTTGCTCCACACAGAGTTCTGGCCGAACTCTGTGTGTCGGGGGGCTGAAGCGGATTTCAGGATGAGTTTTCATCATTGGATCTAATCCAACGGTCCAGGTTGGTTGCGGGATTAGGGAGATATATTGAGTTTTCTCAACCCTAATTCATTATCGTATAATCGCATTGGACAACACAAGTTTGAGAGAGAAGGAGGCAAGAGTGCCATTACAACTTCGGAGAAGAAGACGGAGGATTGAAGGTCGTTTTCGAAGGAGATCGTGTTCGGGTAATCTCTACTCGTCGTTCTCGCTCTTCGTAGCCTTGTAATCATTGTTCTTATCTCTGAGTGTTGTGGGGATCCGATTTGGATCGGGAGGAGTTTGTAGAGGGTGTAATTCTTCTATTCCATTAGTGGAGGCTTCTCAGGGTTGGACTCCGATCGTCCCGTGGTTTTTTCCCGCAAGGGTTTCCACGTCAAAAATTCTCTGTGTCTGCGTGATTGTTTTTGTGTGGCTATTTTTGGGTTCGTGCGTTGTATTGCTCGATCCTCTTGCAGGTACTCTCCGGTTTGGGGAAAGGTTTCCGCGCTTCTTTCCCAACAGAGTGGTATCAGAGCTTTGGGTTCAAAGGGTGTCAGGAGTTGACAGAGGAACCAGAGAGGAGAGATGGACGCGAAGCCGGTGCGCATGGTGAACCTTAATGGCACAAACTATCATTATTGGCGGAGCAAGATGAAGAATTTGCTATTTGTCAAAAAGCTGCATCTACCTGTGTTTGCAACCGAGAGGCCCAGTGATAAATCCGAGGAGGACTGGAAGTTCGAGCACATACAGGTGTGTGGGTACATACGGCAGTTTGTTGATGAGAACGTGTACAATCACGTTGCCAATATTGAGCACGCGAAGACGTTGTGGGATAAGCTGGAATCCTTGTATACGAAGAAGACCGGGGTAAACAAGTTGTTCCTGATCCGAACGATGATGGGTCTGCGGTACAAGGATGGGGCGTCTATTTCGGATCACTTGAGTGAGTTCCAGGGCGTGGTTGACCAGCTATCTTCTATGGGAGTCAAGTTCGACGACGAAGTTCAGGGACTGTGGCTGCTGTGTACCTTGCCAGACTCGTGGGAGACCGTACGAGTATCTATGATCGCTTCTGCTCCAGAGGGCGTGGTCAGTCTGGAGTTTGCCAAGAGTGGGGTGTTGAATGAAGAGATGCGGAGACGTTCTCAGGGCACTTCATCCACATCCCACCATTCAGAGGCACTTGTTTCAGAGAGCCGCGGAAGGGGCAAAAGCAGGGGTCCAGGTGGTGGCAGAGACAAGAGCAGGGGGAAGTCCAAGGGTCGTTACGAGGACTCAGAGTGTTACCATTGCGGTAAGAAGGGCCATATCAAGCGGAATTGTTTCGCTTGGAAGAAGGAGAAGAAGGGCGACAAGGGGAAGCAAGAAGAGAACACTACAGCGGCGGCCTCGGTGCATGGAGGCGATGTGATCGTCGTAGGTGATGAGGTCATTACTAACCTCGCCTGCGATGACAATTCTTGGCTGGTGGACTCAGGGGCTTCAGCACATGTATCTCACAATAGGGCACTGTTTGCCACTTACACGACAGGAGACTGTGGCGTGTTGAAGATGGGCAACGAAGATGTGTCGAAGGCGGTTGCCGTTGGAGATGTGCATTTGAGAACGAAGACGGGTGCGGTTCTTGTTCTCAAGGATGTTCGTCATGTCCCTGATATCCGTTTCAACCTGGTGTCGGTTGGAAGGTTGGATGACGAGGGATTCTTCAGTCTCTTCGGGAATAGTCAGTGGAAGCTTTCCAGAGGTTCGATGGTGATTGCCAGAGGAAGCAAGAAGTCCGGTCTCTACTATATGGAGAGGAGTGCAGAGGGGGCACAGGAGGTGAACGCAGTCATTGACGCGTCTACCGAATTGTGGCACAGGCGGCTCGGCCATATCAGCGAGAAGGGGATGAGCTACTTGGTGAACAGGAAAGTGATTCCGGGGCTCAAGTCTACAAAGTTGGAGAAATACACGCACTGTTTGGCTGGGAAGCAAAGTAGGGTGTCTTTCCAGAGTCACCCAAGTTCGAGGAAGCCGGCGTTGCTCGAGTTGATTCACTCGGATGTCTGCGGTCCTATGAAGGTAAAATCTCTTGGTGGTGCTTCTTACTTTGTGACTTTTATTGATGACTGTTCCAGGAAGGTTTGGGTCTATGCCTTAAAGACCAAGGATCAGGTGCTGCCTACTTTCAAGGAGTTTCAGGCCTCCGTTGAAAGGGAGACGGACAAGAAGTTGTTGTGTGTTCGGTCCGACAATGGCGGCGAATACATCGGTCCCTTTGATGCGTATTGCAGAGAGCAAGAGATACGACACCAGAAGACTCCGCCAAAGACACCTCAGCTCAATGGTGTAGCGGAGCGCATGAACAGGACACTGATGGAGAGGGTGCGGTGTTTGCTGTCAGAAGCAAACTTGCCGGACAGTTATTGGGGTGAGGCTCTTCTCACAGCTGCTTATATTATTAATTTGTCTCCTAGTGCTCCTTTACAGGGTGATGTGCCTGACAAAGTATGGTACGGCAAGGAGCCGTCATACAGTCACCTGCGGGCGTTTGGTTGTAAGGCCTTCGTGCATGTACCGAAGGACGAGAGGACCAAACTTGAGCCGAAGACGAGGCGATGCGTCTTTGTCGGCTACGGTCGGGATGAGTTTGGCTATAGACTCTACGACCCAGTGGAAGGAAAGCTCTACAGAAGCAGGGACGTGGTGTTCGTCGAGGATCAGACCATGACCAACACTCAGGATTCCGAGACACCTTCTGAGGCTGAGGAATTGCCTGAGTTAGAGTCATTTCGCTTCGAGCAGTTTCCAGAGGACATCGCAGAGGATCCAGTTATGGGGGAGCCGGTACATGGAGTTGCTCCCAACCTTGATCATCAGCCTGCTGATGGTGGTCAGGGTGTCCCTCAGGAGGATGAGCATGCCGGGGAGGCAGTTCCTGAAGGGGAGGAGGCTGTCGGTATACAGCCAGCACCAGTGGCTCCACTGAGAAGGAGTAACAGGGATCGTCAACCATCTACGAGATACTCGCCGGATGAGTATGTGCTATTGACTGACGGGGGAGAGCCCGAAAGTTTCGCAGAGGCTATGGAAGACAAACACAGGCAGAAGTGGATGGTAGCTATACAGGAGGAGATGAGTTCCTTGCACACCAATTCTACTTATGATCTGGTGCGGTTGCCAAAGGGCAAGAAGGCTTTGAAAAATCGATGGGTGTTCAGAGTGAAGCAGACGGATGATGCTACTCGCCCTTGATACAAAGCGAGGCTGGTAGTCAAGGGCTACGGTCAGCGGAAAGGCGTGGATTATGATGAAATCTTTTCGCCTGTCGTCAAGCATTCGTCTATTCGGGTGGTGCTAGCATTAGCAGCCAGTTTCGACTTGGAGGTCGAGCAGATGGACGTGAAGACGGCGTTCCTCCACGGTGATCTTGAGGAGGAGTTGTACATGGAGCAGCTGGAGGGATTCTGTGAGAAGGGCAAGTCACATTTGGTCTGCCGGTTGAGGAAGAGCTTGTATGGTCTGAAGCAGGCTCCGAGGCAGTGGTACAGAAAGTTCGAGTCGTTTATGGGGGAGCATGGTTATGCACGGACGACGTCGGACCATTGTGCATTTGTGAGGTACTTTGCCGATGATGATTTTATCATCTTATTGCTCTATGTTGATGATATACTATTAGTGGGTCGGAATGCCACTAGGATAGCGGAGTTGAAGCGCCAACTGGGCGCGGCCTTCTCTATGAAGGATTTGGGCGCAGCGAAGACTATTCTTGGGATGGAGATCAGCCGAGAGAGAGAGTCCAAGCTGCTACACTTGTCCCAAAAGAAGTACATTCACCGGGTACTTCAGCGTTTCGGGATGGACGGGTCGAAGAAAGTGAGTTCCCCCCTCGCGGCTCACTTTAAGTTCACTGAGGAGCAGTGTCCATCTACCGAGGACGAAAAGGAAGATATAGAGCGGGTTCCATATGCCTCAGCTGTGGGAAGCCTTATGTATGCCATGGTGTGTACGAGGCCAGATATTGCTCATGCAGTTGGTACGGTTAGCAGGTATCTTTCGAATCCTGGAAGGGTACACTGGAGTACGGTCAAGTGGATTCTACGATATCTTCAGGGCACTGCTGGTTGAAGACTTTCCTTTGGTGGTGACGAGCCGAAGCTGGTTGGGTATACCGACGCTGATATGGCTGGAGATGTAGACACGAGGCGATCGACTTCAGGCTACGTGATGATGTTTGCGGGAGGAGCGGTGTCGTGGCAGTCGCGATTGCAGAAGTGTGTTGCCTTGTCGACGACGGAGGCGGAATACATTACGGCGACGGAGGCTTGAAAGGAGCTGTTGTGGATGAAGAAGCTGTTGCAGGAAATGGGACTGAAGCAAGAGCAGTATACTTTGCTTTGCGACAGTCAGAGTGCTATCCATCTTGTGAAGAATCAGACGTTTCATAGCCGGTCCAAGCACATCGAGACTCGGTATCATTGGATACGCGATGTGGTTGAGAAGAAGGACGCGGAGCTTGAGAAGGTGCATACAGATGACAACGGAGCTGATATGTTCACAAAGATTCTACCAAGGGGGAAGTTTGAGTACTGCAGGCAGATCGTCAGGATGACGACATCCTCCCCATAGTTGTGAAGGGGGAGATTTGTTGGAGTGGGTGGGGTTCCCAACCTATGTGGAGAAGATCCCGGAGTGCGACGAGCGCCGTCCGATGTCGGAGAAGCTCGGGAGTAGTTGTTACTGCTGCTGCTGCCCCAAAGGGGGTTCTGGACCAAGTCTGCCGAGTTCGGGCCGAACTCGGTCCCAGGCCGAGTTCTGGCCGAACTCGGTCTGGCCGTTCCAGGGGTTGGCCATCCAGTGCTGGTTGCTCCACACAGAGTTCTGGCCGAACTCTGTGTGTCGGGGGGCTGAAGCGGATTTCAGGATGAGTTTTCATCATTGGATCTAATCCAACGGTCCAGGTTGGTTGCGGGATTAGGGAGATATATTGAGTTTTCTCAACCCTAATTCATTATCGTATAATCGCATTGGACAACACAAGTTTGAGAGAGAAGGAGGCAAGAGTGCCATTACAACTTCGGAGAAGAAGACGGAGGATTGAAGGTCGTTTTCGAAGGAGATCGTGTTCGGGTAATCTCTACTCGTCGTTCTCGCTCTTCGTAGCCTTGTAATCATTGTTCTTATCTCTGAGTGTTGTGGGGATCCGATTTGGATCGGGAGGAGTTTGTAGAGGGTGTAATTCTTCTATTCCATTAGTGGAGGCTTCTCAGGGTTGGACTCCGATCGTCCCGTGGTTTTTTCCCGCAAGGGTTTCCACGTCAAAAATTCTCTGTGTCTGCGTGATTGTTTTTGTGTGGCTATTTTTGGGTTCGTGCGTTGTATTGCTCGGTCCTCTCGCAGGTACTCTCCGGTTTGGGGAAAGGTTTCCGCGCTTCTTTCCCAACAATATTAACATTAATATTACGAATTATTAGGGCTGGGCATACGGGTCCACGATCCGCGGTTCCGACCCGTCCCGAATCGTATATTGTCCAAACAAGTCGGTTCCAAAAATTTTATTTTCAAACGGGGCGGGGCGGGGCGGGTTGTGTAAAATAAATGGGTCGGGGCGGGTCGTGTTTCCAAATGAAACGGGGCCCCGGCCCAGCCCGTTTGTTTTGAAATTTTTTTTCTTATTTTCATTTTCATTGACTTACTATTAATGCTTAAAAGTTCTTATTTGTCTTGTTGAAATATGGATTGCCTCTTCTTCATATTTTTTTTTGTGTTGTTTGGTGCGGTTGCTTGAATGTAAGGATGGCTTTTCTTCTTCTTTTATGTTGTTTGATTGTGTTGCAAGTTGCAACAACTTGGATTGCCTCATGTTTCTTACAACAAGAAAAATAATGTATATTGCAGTAGTTAGGAACACAAAATAAAGGCTCTATAACATGTTTGCTTGTGAGGATGCTCGGTAAGGAAAGTCCCCCAACTAATTTTGTTATGCTCTCTATCAAGTTATTGCTCGGTGATAACTTAAACTCATCTATTTTGTACTGCAGAACTACTAAATTTTGGACCCGTTTGGACCCGCGGGTTCTTCCGGATTGGATCCGTTTTAAACGGGCCGGGTCCAATCCGGTTCCAAAAAAAATTTAGGCCCGGCCCGCCCCGCCCCGTCAAGAAACGGGTCCGGTCCGGGTCTACAAAGTTTGGGCCCGGTCCGACCCGTGCCCACCCCTACGAATTATAGTGAGGGAGATTTTTAGAGGATTTTCTAAGGGGGACTTTTGATCCGCTCCCTATATATATATATATATATATATATATATATATATATATATATAGCAATGACCTCTAGCCTAGTGGTTAAGAGAGATGCATGCGGCCCGAGTGGTCAGGAGTTTGAATTCCAGTGGGAGCGATTCTAGAAACAATTTATCTGGTTCCAGTATATATATATATATATATATATATATATATATATATATATATATATATATATATATATATATATATATATATATATATTCTCATATCAATTGTATATTATGTCCTTGAATAGCCTTGCATCTCCAACCTATTGTGAGTTTGGAAAAAAAATTGTTGCCACGTAGGAATGACAGGCATTTTTTTCAAAAGTACTTCTCCAATGCAAATATGAAATAAATTGTGAAAGTTGACATGGCAAGGAGAATGTGAAGTTGGTTGTCTAGATCTAGACAATGCACTTCACAATGACTTTATGTTCACATCATCAATTATATATATATATATATATATATATATATATATATATATATATATAAAGTGAAAAAGTTGTCTTGGAAGTTAAAAAAAAAAAAGTAATTTTATTGTCTTCTCAAACTTTTGCATTAGAGAACACATTTTTATCTCATTGTCTTGTGTGAATGTCATCTTGCCATATAGGAAAGACATTGTCTTGTGCCTCATGCCACATAGGATCATAGGATTCACAACACAAAACAAGACAATAGGGTTGGAGATGCTCTTAGTGGCTGCCATGTCATTCATTATGTTAATCTTCTATGTTGTTTATTAGCGAAAGCTGATTGCTTGTTTGTTCATCTCCAGTATACATATGTAGCACATATCGGTTCAAATGGCCTATTTGCTCGTGGAGGAGAAGGCTAGCGACAAGTAGTCGTTGTTAGAAGAGGAGAACGATGTTGTGGTGGAGGACGACGAGACCACCAAGTCGTTATCCCGACCAGCTATCTTGGCCTCCCGGCTTTGATGGAGAGCATAGACCGACTCTCAAGGAATTGGCGGAGACGGAACAATAATGAGACTAATAAACTATGGTGTGAAGAAATTGAGGGGGGACAAAGCATTGTGAATTATTTTCACGCAGATCAATTGTTGTTCAAACTTGACAATGTGCAAAGTATTACAAGTTAGCCTGGTAGCGACCAATGATTGTTATGGTTTATCATCTTACTACCTTTACATGATCGATAAGATTTCAATCTTAAAATGCATTTTAAGAATTGTCTGTTTATGCAATTCTCTTCTTTGTGTGCATTCTAATTTCTCTTCAACAACTATTCATATGCTTCTTTATTGTAACTGCAACAACACCACCAAATGTTGTCAATTTAATGGTCGAGGGCACAAGGCCTTTGGTAGGGAACTGGGAGATTCTGGGTTCGTAACTAGGAGCAGTAAAGTAAACGGCTGCTATTCTGCTACGAATGGCTTTCAGAGGGACTGCCTCAATAAAAATCAAATTGTATACATCAGCTAACAAACCTTAGCAGTAAATGGCTCTTATTCTCAAAATTAATTGAAGCAGCAACAAACAACTCTATATTGTATACAAGAGATGGCAAATAAAAAATAATTGTACGATTCTCTCAATAAAATCCAGTGGAAAAAATATTTCATGTACATGCCATTTGAGCATTCCCAAACCACAAAAGCAGCAGCAGAAGAGAAAAACTGACCAAATGGTCCAACCAATATATAATTGAATCATCTTCCTCGGAAAAACAAAAGTATTAAGAAGATTAAAAAGGAACCACATACTCAAAATTTGGCACTAAAACAAGATCAAAATTCCACCAAAGCAGCATACTCGATATTCACATATATCTGTATACACTCAAAAGCACTAACAAAACACCATTTGAAATTCCGCCATACTGTAAGCTTCACGTATGATGGTTTTCATCTTTGTAGCGCATCAAAGGCCGTTCGCAATTTCTTTGGCAACAAAAACACCCCCACAACCAAAATCGCTTGGGGGGTGGTGGGGTGGGGGATGGGGGAGGTGGAGGCGGGGCTGGGGGCTGGGGGTGGGGGGGAGGAGTTGGTGGTGGAGGTGGTTTTTCATTCTTGTACATCACAATATCCGATCTTGTATATACATCTCAAGGGAAAAGCACCAAAAAAGTCGGCTCTTCTGATATAAGAAACAAACAGATTACTCCTAACAGCTTCCATGGTTTTCCTGCAAGCAAGACTTGGAGATAGGAACTGGCTTGTGTAGCAATGACGTCCCCTCGAAGATGATCGGGCGAGCTCCCTTAGTATATTTGTATAACTGAAATAAGACAACTTATCTATAAAATTACTAATCTGTGGTGATTCAACATGTCACATGACTTCCCACAGCTATTAAAATGGACATTCACCTGGTCTAACGATATTCTACTGAAACCAAATTTCTTTGTCCATATAGATTCTGCTTCCTCGGCCGAAGGGAGAACAAAGTGCTTAACCTTCAAGGCTTCCAGCACTCTCTCTATGCATGAAAACAGAGATTGGAAGTAACCCTACAAAAGCAACATGCATAAACCAAATCACAAACAAATTCCGCAGAAACTTAATGAAGGAGCAAGAACATAGATGTAATAGACGATACAACTACAAGAGATTCATAGGGTTAATAACCATGTAGCCATTTCATCTTAAAATAGAGTGTGACCCCACAAGCTAAAAAGGTGGGTATTTTTATATATTCTATCTCAATTCTTTATCACAATTTATACCACATCCAAAATCATTGTTTTCCTAAACCCTTTAACATTCTAAATTTATTTCAGGAAAGTACATCATGAAGTACGGCTTTAAACTTCCCAGTTATCTCATTTCCAAAAAAGACACGGAAAATCTCTAAGGAACCTGGTCCTCCTTAGTCAACAACAGAGCTTTATCCAAATGTTCGGGGTCAGCTCCGGTCCATAAAACACATCCTTAAATATAAAACAAGCATACTTCATTAAAAGAAAAAGTGTGGCACATGCATCCATTGGTGGACAGTAGCAAGTAGCAACTCAGATTTCAGAGTCCAACAACATTTTTCCAACCATTTCGACAGTCCCCTAGCATCCGTTTTTAACAAGGTTACTTTCCCTATCACTTCATTCCCTACCGTATAATTTTGCCATAGCAACTCCTATGTGTTGATAAAATAGGCGTTTCACACATTTTCACCCTAGAAATACTTATTTCTACATCATCTGCATCCTGTTTTGAGAACAACATTTTTCTAACTGTTTCGACAGTCCCCTAGCACCTGTTTTTATCAAGGTTACTTTCCCTATCACTTAATTCCCTACCATATAATTTTGCCGTAGCAACACCTATGTGACGATAAAATAGGCGCTTCACACATTTCCACCATAGAGTGATTTATATTTACATCTCCACCAGAGTGACTTATATCTACATCATTTGCATTACCTGGCAATCTAATCCACATAGATAAAGCTCACAATCACATTATGCACTTCTCATGCACTAACATAATATTTTCCTTGAAGGAAGTGTTGTGGCTTGTCATAAATAGCAAGAAACTACATCAATATGTTCGTGGTGCTGCAGTTTCCACTTCTAAACTTACCACAGTAGTAACACGGACTAAACTTAGATCCACTGTAATATCATCTGCATGTATGATAAAAAAATGTATGCCTGTAAAGCTTCTTTTAGTAATCATGATATGCATTGTGAAAAGTTTGCAGCTCTAGTGTATCGGAGCTATTGAAAGTGGCAGCACAAGGAACACTTTTGACAACAGCACTAATGAACCAAAACAATTCCATTATTGCAGTCTGAAGTAAAGAAAACAGGTGTATAAGTTACCCCAACTTGCTTCACAAGTATCATTTCTGAAGACTAGAACTTGTATGGAATCTACCAAACTGCTTAGGCTAAGTTTGGGATTGTTTATCCAAGGCTGCTTCTGCTTATCTTTATTGGAAAGCGGACCAAAGCTGTTTGGTAACAACAGCTTATCAGAAAACTTTTGATAAGTTCAAATTTGGGCTGCTTCTGATAGAAGCCTCCCACCTGTTGTCAAAAGCAGCTTTTGCTGTCGGGTTTTCCAAAAGTAGAAGCAATCCCAAACCAAGCCTTAGTGCATTATAAAGCCCAGGCTAGTCAATTATAGTACAATCTCCTTCAAACTATTGCATGCTTACTGCACCTTGCATTTGAGTTACTCCTGAGTTGGAATTTATGGCTAACATTGCTATTAACCACCAGGTTATAACTATAACCTAGAATCTTCATTTCTCAGCCTCTGCACATAAGCATCGCAGAAGAGGATGATAGAAGCATGCTCACCTGTCCTTGGCTTTCCCTACTTGTGGCTACTAACGGAAGCTCTGCAATGTCAGATCCTAGAACACGCAGAATCCCAGCTGACACCACAGAGGAGCTGCAATTGTAAAATGAGATTCAAACCACATCATATAAGGTTGATCACCACAGCAAAACTAAAATGAAAGGCAGATGTGCAAAACTTACTTCACAGTTAAAATTGCACAATACATCCCTCCAAAATCTTGATCTCTAACACTCCTTCTATAAATAAAGACCATAAAAATATTAAGGTAAAGGCAAAAAGCAGGGACATGATTATTTGGAACACAACTACTTGCACCAACCATAAAAAGAAACAGCAAACTTCTGTACATATCAAAGTAGAGATATTTCCTCACCCATAAACCATGGAGGGGATAAGGTCCCGACCTGTAGCAGCATCAATTATAGGGTCAAATGACTCCTGAAACATCAATATACAAAGATAAGCATGAATACAGATACCAACAAAAGAAGAATAGGTACCAAAAAGATGCACTTAAATACATAAGGGCTATGTCTTACGTCGCAGTACAACTATTGATATTGGACAGAAAACAAGTAAAAATGACAAAATATTTATTAAAAACTGATGATGTATATTAAGCTATGATTCTATCATATATAGAGTCAACAACACTAGGTTTCAACCTAGCTTAAGTAGGTTATCAACGTCAAGTAAACATCTTTCCCACTGAGCAGACACGTTCACAATCAACCAATAACATTAACGTGGAAACTTTGGAATCTCAATTTTTTAAAATTAGTAAGGAAGGCCAAGTATATAAAATGTAGCTTCAACAAAAGACCAAAAGGAAATGAGGAAATACTGGATAGTCCAGATTGTTAACCAAGATATACCTAACCAATACAATATCCAAATATCTGCAAATAAGCTACAATATATTATAGATAAAAATGCATTATTATATTAGGTTAATAAAGATATTGTATTTTTGTTACACTTGCAACAAATTCGACTTGATACTAGCATTTGTATTAGCCAGATAGAAGAGGCAGAGGTATTATCCAGAACAGGTTTAAAAAGAGAGTGATTTGGATAAACAACTCAAAAAAATGCACATGTTCATGACACCACAAAAGCTGCCTAACGCACCAAATGAGGAAGAGAAAGCACAGCACAGCCTCCCTCAATGAGGCCCTCCATCAGGTCACATTGAGATGAAAGCCAAATTTGAGAGCTCCAAAAGTTCCACATATGGCATCGTCAGCCTCTATGTCTATACTAACCAAACAAGAAAACTAACCAGGACTTTACCCAGAACCAAGAGAGTTAAAACATAAATTGCTTTTGTTCAAACAAACCAACACTCTAGACTCCCATGTCTAGACTCCAACCTAAAAATGGTTGAACATGGAATCGTCGTGATCTTGTCAAACATAATTGAAAGATTATTGAGAAAGGGATACTTTCTAGAACTTTTTGGGCCATATGATTTAACTTTAGAACTTTTGGGGCCCAAACTATGATCCTAAAAATGCAAATATATAGAAATTTGTAGGATTAATGTACACAGATACGTTATCATGTGTAAACAATTGCACCATGTTGTATCCACATCCTAATTTCTCTAAAAAGTCTGAATTTCGAATCTGTATCATTTTACGTATCCGGATCCTTGTCCATGTCAATGCATCCTGATCATGAATGAAGAATGAATAAGAAAGATTTCAGAAATACACAACATTCTTCTGGTGGACAAGCAGCCAGGTGCCTAGTCAAAAAAAAAGGGATAGAGGAAAGAATAAATAAAAGAAAAAAGAAAAAATGTCATGTTTTTGCCAAAGCTGCACTTACTATTGTCGGGTGCAGATACTCGAGGAAGGCAGGGAGAACAAAGAGAGAGGGGGAAGATAGGTGGAGGGTAAGGTGGTGTTTTATATGGTAAAAGCTACCCAACCTGACTTGGTTAAGAATCAGAGGTTGGATTAGGGTTCAAAAATTACCCATCCCCCTTGGTCTTCCCACTCAACCCCCCTCTACGACAGAAGCACCATATGCAAGTTAATAGGAATGACAACTATGGTGAAAGAGAACAGGGGTCAAGGTTAGGTCATCCTCTCTTAAAGACAGAAGCTCCAGGTACCAGATTTGGCTACCTCGACCATAGTTGTATCACCAGATGGCCACCTTCACCTGTGCAGCCTCTTAAAAACATCATGAAGTAGTAAACTATTTAAGAAAAAAGAGATGTCTGATTATAAACACTAAAGAGTAACATAAGAGCAATTTGGCCAGCTATTTCTACCTAAATTTATGAAATATAAGTGAAACCATATTTTGAACATGTTCACATGAAACTCTTTAAACAAATAGCAAACCCAAACTATTTCCACTTTAATCATCATTCTTTGAAACACGAGCCTATGTTGCACAGACACGGCAAGACGACACAATTCGGACACACTACCTTCAAAAAGTAGGGCACTGCGGTTAAAGGTTAACATATATATATATATATATATATATATATATATATATATATATATATATATATATATAATCAGTTTATATACAGTTTATATATAATCAAAATATATATATATATATATATATATATATATATATATATATATATATATATAATCAGTTTATATACATACTTGGCTTTCTCCCTCGCCTTTGCTAGTAAAGGAAATGGGAGGGAGAAGTGAGGGTGAATTGAGAGGAAGAAAACCATATGTTGACCCCTCTTTTCAACTTAAATTGTGGATCAGGTATAGGTTTGGCTTAAGCTAAAAGAGGGGTATTAAGCAAGGTTCAAATTATCGGTCGATATTGATATTAAAACCGGTATGTATCAGTGAATACCAATATGACATGGATCAGCCGTATCTTATTAGTTTTGTCATCTCCCAATCCGATGGCCCCTACTGTTACCGACCGATACAGGTCGATAACAAAATTATGGCTTCTTTTTTTGTTCAATTTACGTAATAAACAGTGCAACACAAATATGCAAATATCAACATGCTATTGTTTGAATACATTATAACCATAACCATTTGGCGCAATTGTATGTCTATAAATTGAAAACATCCATTCATCTTAATATTATTTCATTCATAACTATCTATTGCGAAAGTACTTCGTCTCAACTAAAAGTAAAAATAAACATTAATATATATTGTGTGAGAAATTCAGCAACGTTGAACAATATTTTATTCAAAACTAATGGGAAACAATAGATGATACATAACATTATGCCACTGTATCAAACAATTTTTCTAGGTTAAATAAATAAGAAATTTTGGGGCTTTTTGAAACCAAAAACTCAGAAACTCCGATCCGTAACCGTTAAATCCCACTGATACTGATACTCGTGAAGGCTGAAAGTGGTTCTGATGTTGATACTGGGAACATTTGTCCTAAGCATACCTGAATCTGCAACTTTAAGTTGAAAAGAGGGACCAGCTTAGGATTTTCTTCCTCTTAATTCACCCTCCTCACTTCTACTCCCCATCTCCTTCACCAGCAGCAGCAGCGGCGACTAGAGGAGACCACGGTAACGACAAGCGAAGACGAGCTTCAACAAATCCAAGTGCAATTTTATTCTTTTATCAATGTATCTGAAGTGTCCCAATGTCCCGACGAATCAAATGCGGAATTCACTGGGACACGTCCAGGTTCGTATCTGATACAAATCTAACCACGTCACAAACGAGTCCATGACAGATTTTAGAACAACACGGATCCGCCACCTTTTTCTTGTCCGGGCTTCCGAGAAACAAGCCATTCAAATCCCATGCCCTCAGGCAGAAAGCCATACAAAACACCAACTTCAAAAGGTTCAGTATCATCATATCAAACTCAATATTTCCCTTTCCTTGAAAACATGTTACTATTAACAAATGTTTCAAATTTTTGTCAACAAAATCTCCAGTTAATGATGTAAATAGTTTGACGTAACTCGTGCCATTCCTGAGTACACTACCAAAATGACCCAACAAAACCCTGTCTATGCATGTTACATTACCCCAAAGGTGAATCTTTGAACTTCAATTCCAAATGTCCCAAAAGCTAGCTAGGTTAAGTGCTAGCAATAACGAACACACAGCATGATACTTACTTTCAAATAGAAATATGAAGGAAATAAATTGAGTAAAATGAGAAAGGACTTTCGGCTTGGTTGGATTGTACTTCCCATCCCCCTCCTAACTTACTCGTGCTACTCAATTGAAAATTATATAATATTTAATTTTTAGAAATATCGGAAACCAAACAGAGTGGGTACAAATTTTGTCTGCTTGTTAATAATTTTTGTTTTGTTACAGTTTAGAATCGTTAATCAATTTTACAACAAGGGTATAAAAGTCAGAAAAAAATGCATACCTACTTTTTACATGGGGGCTGTTAGGTTGTTGAAAAGTGGTGAAGGAAAGTGGGATCAGTCTTTTTGTCGTTAGAAAGTGAAACTTGTTTGGTTGGGTAATGAAAGTGACTAGGGCTGCAAATAAACAGAGCAAATCGTGAGCTCGACCCGGCTCAACAA
This sequence comes from Iris pallida, assembly GCA_029216955.1. NCBI lineage: Eukaryota > Viridiplantae > Streptophyta > Magnoliopsida > Asparagales > Iridaceae > Iris > Iris pallida. The sequence goes on from JANAVB010007399.1 coordinate 35,189,778, forward strand.
AACCTCGACTCGGGTTACTTAATGAGCTGAGCTTGAACAAAAAAATTGAGCTTGGTTCCCCTACGAACCAAACCTGAACATAGGAAACACTCAAAAGCTCGTAAACAAGCTCAACTCGTTAATCAATTTTACAACATGGGTATAAAAGTCAGAAAAAAAAATACATACCTACTTTTTACATGGGGGCTGTTTGGTTGTTGAAAAGTGGTGAAGGGAAGTGGGATCAGTCTTTTTGTCGTTAGAAAGTGAAAACTTGTTTGGTTGGGTAATGAAAGTGACTAGGGCTGCAAATAAACAGAGCAACTCGTGAGCTCGACTCGGCTCAACAAAACCTCGACTCGGGTTACTTAATGATCTGAGCTTGAACAAAATTTTGAGCTTGGTTCCCCTACGAACCAAACCTGAACATAGGAAACACTCAAAAGCTCGTAAACAAGCTCAACTCGTTAATCTCGAAGAGTATTCAGCTCAACTCGACTCAATTTAGTGCAGCTCGAGTCAATTACTAGTAATTACTAATACTAATAATTAGTATTAATAAAATCAGTATATTCAATTATAATTATCATAATTTCAAATATCAGTTTCCAAACCAAATTCTCTTCTTTGGATAGGAAAGTAGAAAGTGGAGGGGGACAAGAAAGTGGAGTTCAATGATTACTCCTCTTTCCATCTCCACTTTCCTCTTCAACCAAACAAAGAAGGTCGAATTCCATCCCTACTTTCTCTGAAAAAAACTTTCTACTTCCCGTGAACCAAACAGCCCCTAAATGCCATTCAAATTACTAGCAGTTACCCAACAGCTTTCCGGACTGCTTTTTCTATAAAAAAGGAAAGAAAGGAAACAGCACCTAGCTAAGATAAGAAATCACAAACCTAGCCTTATGGGGACAGATTTTGAAAGCACGAGGAAGAATGCTTTCAAAAGTTAGTTCAGGATCTGCTTTCTAAAAAAGCAGCAGCAATACCAAGGCTAACATGCAACTAAATAACATGAACTTCTGCCGTAAAATCATGTCATTTCTCAATATACTACCATAATGGCCCAACAAGTCTTTTTAGTTTTTATACAAGTTACATTACCAAAGGTGGTGAATCTTTTTGAACTTCAATTTCAAATGTACCGTTAAAGCATGAGATAATCTCAGCCAAGAAAACACAGTGATGATTTGTCTTCTAATTTACATATACCAAATGCTAGCTAGGTTAAGTGATAGAAATAACGACCACAGCGCACAATTCTTTCTCCCACGGGGAAGGTTGTATTTTAAGCCAGTAGTAAGCAAGCCTATGAGCCTTGGAGGAGTAGGGAATACTTGCTTTCAAATAGAAATATAAAGGAAGTAAATTTGGCATATAACCAAAAACTGTCATAAAGTATTTCCCACTTACATGGAAAATAGAGACTGCTTCAGAGAGCAATAGTTTAGTGTCATCAGAAGAAGTTTTGCCACTGAGAAGCCTCCATCTTACTTCGGTAGCATCCTTGCTTACACCTTTTCCCTTGAGCTTCTTCCTTATAATATCTTTATGAGTGCTTTGAAGCGGCTCCGATCCACGAAGTAGCAACTTGCTTAAAGCAGCATGTATTTCAGTGCAATCAGCACAACAGAACCACTCGCCTTCAGGCAGTTCCTGTAATAGAAGCAGATGAGACGAAATGCATTAATACACCACAGGCTCAGGAGTAAAAGACTGGCCTGCAAGCCTCCTGTCCTGTGATAGTTTCAAACAGAGACCTACTCTAAATTTCAACATTACAGGACATTTGACACCAATAGCCAAGGAAAGTCAAAGAAACATGAAGATAATTTAAAAGGAAGATGCGCATCCACAATTGTTGGAAATATAGATGTGGTTACCTTTAAGTCGCACATCTCATGATCCTTCAAACAACCAACATGATATTCCTTCTCACACTACAAAATTCCATTCAATGAAAAACCAGAAACAGGAAAAAGTAAACAAAAGTAAATATTACTTCAAAAGAAAAGAACTGTTACAAGGGATAACTAGATAACAATGAACATACTTGGTCGCATATCAGAACAGTGCGCCCATCAAATCCCGATTTACTAAAATCATGGCATCTGTAATAAAACACAAAAATAGAGTCAATAATTGTAAATCTTGAGATTCATAATGCAGTAGGCATGAAACTATGAAAGATGGAGAAGAGAAGAGATGGTGGCCCATGGAGAGAAATGATACTTGGGAACATCCAGCATACTGTCAATAGGAGAGTTTCTTCTGATATATAATCACTTAAGATTATAATTTATAAATATGAAAGTCTAATAAGTCGAGAATACAAAAATGGAAAGTCGAACTTTTGACTCGAGTATAATAGATGGAATATTTGACTAAATATAACAGACCCAAATAACCTAGTATCCTAAAATTGACCCAAAACATTCTACATTTTTCTATACTCCCCCTCAAGTTGAACATATTGGAAACATGTATCTTGCAATACAAAATAAAAAAGGGAGTTGTGATTGGCGTTGTCGACGATGAGGAGAACGATTGAGGGAACTATTTGTAAAAAATAACTAATGGATGACAGTTGTGATGCGAGACCAGCAATATGTACAAGAAGAGAGGTGGCCATCATGGTGGCAAGACATGCACCCAGCTTGACAATGAGAGAGAGAGAGAGAGAGAGAGAGACAAACATGTTGGAAGCGAGAGGGATGACCATCTTTGCAGCAAAGGAGGCGGTCACCATCAAGCAAGAGGCAAGCAACATGGAGGTAGGAGAGACGGCATAAGCCGAATTTGGAGGTGACTGGTACAACATGCGAACTAGGCCGAAATTAAAAGAGAGAGTAGCCAACGCTACAATTGAATTGGAAGAGTCATAGGTGGACGGCATTACGTGTTGTTTTCGTACAGAAAAGAAGTATTATTATTTAAAGAAAAAACTTTAATTAAACTTGTAAAACAACCAAAAAGATCGATTACAACGAATACAGGAAATTCTAAGTACAAGTTTTTGAGATTCTGGAGAGTGTAGCGGTGGAGATTGAATCAGTGCGTGATTTCTTCACTCCGTTGACGATTCGACTTTGAGTGCAAGGACATTGAGAAGTCTTCTTCGTATATATAAACTTCTGAAAGTTTACGTGAGAGCAACTTCGGTATTCTTCAATTGGAGCATCTACTAGAGGTACTATGGACGTAGTAGACCCAAAAGGAGTACCTTGGAATTTACGTAGAGGAAAATGAAGTGTGCAAGGTGATAGCCACCAAGTATTGAGGAATGAGTTGGACAGAGTGTAAGCATGTAGATTCTTGTTTTGCCCCTGAATACACACAAATCGAGACTATTTATAGCGGAAGTCTCAAAAAATGGTTATTTGTTGAGTTCATGCGGGAGGCACTGTCCCATAGGAAAAGACTACTCGCAAGACGTAGTCCTACGAGTGAAGGCTTCATGCAGAGTTGGTTAGCAAATGTTCACGCGGGACTAAAGAAGAGGTTGTCACGTGGTTCCATGTTCATGCGGTCTGCAAGGAGATGTTGCCGCATGGTGGCAGTTATGCGAGGATTGAGGTACGTTCTTGCGTTGTCAAATGTACGTTCTGCCACATGGCTTCATGTTTGTGGTTGCACATACCACGATCTCTGACAGTTGTCGAAGAACCGTCTCGATCTGCACAATATTCTTCACGTTCTATGTGCACTATCTTTATGAATTTTTGAACACTGACAGTCATACGACCTCGCAGGAAGGGTGCTCGCAGGAAACAGAAATCATAGGAAGCAAGCTTCGTAGGAAACAAGTCGCAAGAAGCTAGACTCGTTGGAAGAGTACTTCGCATGAAGACAAACTCGCCGGAAACACAGTTCACCATGCATAGCACGTGGCTTCTTATGGACGTGATCGCATGTTTTACGACATATATGATTTGACAACAATCTCTGACAATCTGCTTCTAATTCTGTGAGATTTTCTGTCAGTTGTCACCTCGTATTCTGCACAAGCAGTGCAATTAATGTGATTAGACAGCTTCATGGAGAGCGAGCCTCCGCTGGAGGGGTGCCCTTGCAAGGAAGTCTCCCTTGCTGGAGGGGTGTTCCAGCGAGACTGTTTTCTAGTGTTCCTTTGCTTGAACACTTGGCTCGCACGAGGAACGTTCCTGTGGGATACCTTCTCGTGGAAGAATATTCCCACGAGGATCTTTATGCTCGATTTAGTAGAAGATTGTTTTTCCTTCTATTCAACGAAACCCCCATAGGGAGGGTGCTTCGCATCATTCTTTGAACGCTTCGCGCCAGATGTCAGACAATATCTCATGAGAGACTTGAAGATCATGGACTCAGAACTTTGTCACTTTTTGAGCGCCAACACATGCGTCTTGGGCCTAAGTTTGAGGTAGCTAACGCTACATACGACCTGAGCCGAAGTTAGAGGTGGTCGATGTTGCATGAGTTCTGGGCCGAAGTTGGAGGTGGCCAGAGCTAAATGCAACGTGCGTCGAAGTTGCATGTGTCCTTTCCAGAGTTGGAGGTGGCTGGCTAGGCTGAAGTTAGAGATTGCCTATGTTGCACGTGACTTTACCGGTGTTTGAGGTGGTCGGTGCTGGTGGTAATTGGGCAGGAGCTGCGATGTGACTCTTACTTGCCGCATGAGTCATGAGGTGGTTGGCGCTAGATACAGCTTGGGTTAGAGTTGGAGGTGGTCGACACTGCATGCAGCCTAAACCAGAGTTCTAGGTGGCAGATAGTGGAGGTGGAATGGGTAGGAGTAGGAAATCGGTACTGGAGTTGCAAGAACGGCCTCTTTTACTTCAATTTTATCAAGCTAATTTCTTTTTTTTCTTGCATCTCTTCCTAAATGATCTTTTTCATCCTCTACGTGTTGCCTGCTCGCCATATAAGATTAAGAATGATAACAAGGATACCATCTGAGAAAAAACAAGCTAAGTGGATACTGCTTCGACCTCTCTTCACTGACATCATATTGAGATTCAGAGAGTAGTAGGCATGAGGGATGCAGGAAGAGAAGAGATGGTTGCTAACCCTAATTTGGTGGTGAAATAATACTTGGGAAATAACCAACTTAGTCGAACATTTGGTGTAGGAAGATGACTAGATGCATCGATGCCTCACTCAGATGCGGAATTGAAAGAACTTAAACAGGAGAGTTTCTTATTATAACAAAACAAGAATACAAACATGTAAAGATGGACGTTGGACTCAATCTATGTACTAAGACTAAATCTATAAATATGAAAAGATGGACTTTGGACTCAATCTATAAATATGGACTAAGACTAAATCTAATAAACCAAATAACGTCAAAACCTCAAATCTATCATGCACAAATTCGGACACAAATATGGATAAGGACATGATACGGATATGGAATAAAAATATTTTCAGATGGGTACAGTAAGTAGCCATCTATGTTGCACGAAAACAGAAACAGGTATGCGTGCGGACGCTACACGGATACGGACATAATTTTCCTGTCTACATGCAGCATATCCTGAAATAAGCTAAAAGATAGTCTCTCTCTCTCCTAAAGTGCAAACTACAGTAGTTTACACTACAGTAGCAGATACAACAACATGAGAAATGAAAAAGGCTTGAGTGCAAGTTAGCTAGGCTTGTTCTGCATTGCAAAGGGCACAAAGTTTCATAAAGTTTATGTGAAAGATAGTATTGTAACCTGCATAAAACACAAGCGCCAAAATCAGTTGATGTTGTGACAATGCGGATGCATCTCTTAATAATCTGCTCTATAGGATCAACTCCAGCAACCCTCCCAGCAGCAATTGCGTTGTCATTGTATCTCACAGATTTCTCCTTTTGATGTATATCATAGCAATATCTACAGCTCCAATCCCCCCTAGGGATGCTTGGCAACCCAACACATTCTGAAAAAGAAAAAAGAAAACAACATTCAGTCATTGAGGAAGAAAGGATAAAAGAAACTAAACCAATATAAATATAAAACTATTCCCATATATCGATAGAGATTTTATGCAGATAAACGTCACTACATTTCCCTGATGCTTAAACCATCTCTATCCTGTGGCATTCAGAAAATGTCAAAGTGAGAGCAGTCCCAGAATCAGCAAAAACAATCACCAACTGCATCATATTTGGTTCAGCAGGCCAGCAACTGCATGAAGATTGCCCTTAGTAGCAATATAGTAGCATACAGGAGCTCTGTAAACTGTAAAGGTTTTTCGTAAAAGAGGAAACTGCTCCCACAGTCAAGAAGAAACTGTTAGCACAGAATTGATCCTCAGAGGCCAGTCGAAAGTACAGAATCTGTAACCAGACAGGACAGGCTGCACGCAAACAAAGTCGAACAGAGAGAAGACTGTCTGGATGGGGTTTTGGTTTGAAATAAGTTCAGGCAGGCTTGAAGAGAGCTTGGGTCAGGTCTGAGTCGAAGCTAAGTTGGGTTCTTTGCCAGTTGATAAAAATTATCAAAGTTCAATTTTCTCGAGTCCGGTTGTGTGCATGCATGTGGGATATTCATTCCTGATTGACATTTGAGAAGAAGAAAAGGGGGATAGAGTTCGGAAAGAGTCATTTAATACTTCTGCTCGTTGATCCTCATGTCAATCTTCATTGGAGTCGCATTAGTATGCTCTAGCATAACTCAAATAAGCAATAGAAAAGATTATCTACACCTACTCAGTATTAAGGGTCTGCTTGGATTGAGGGGAAAAAAAATAAGTAGAGTTAAGTGGGGTTAAATGAGGGGGAGTTAAGGGAGGGGGAGTAGAGTCAATACATAAAACCTTGTTTGGATTGGAGGGAGAGTTAAGTGGGGGGTGTTTAATAACTCTTGCTTGGATTGGAGGTTTTCAATGAGAGGATAATTAATAAAAATATGATAGTTACCAAAATAACCTTATGACATATGTCGTAAAATTAAATTTGATTGAAATTTTAATTAGAACTTGTCAAAATATCTTCACAAATTAGGAAGCTACGGATTAACATGTTGAGAACAAAAAAAATGGAAAAAAAATCATAATATTTTATAAAACAAATAAGGGGTATTTATGACTTTTTAAACAAAACCCCTCAATCACCCTCGTTAACCCTCGGATTTGGGGGGTTAAAAAAAATGGACAAAAGAGGGTGAAATAAACCGTCACTTAACCCTCTATAACCCTCCCTCCTAAGCCTCTACCCTCAAACCAAGCATGATTTTATTTTCCCCTCACTTAACTCTTTTAACCCTCAATCCAAGCAGACCCTAAGAGAGAATGTTACCATCAATAATATCTATATTACTATGTATTTTATTCACATGTACATAGACAATAAACTAGAAAACCTATTCAGTGACTACATTGCAAAATCAAATATTTGCTCTCAAATTACATAGTATGACTAGTTCATAAATCAAATTCAAAAATTAGTTACAGCGAATAGAGTTGTTGAGAGTTTGCTCTTAACTCTTAAGAAGCCTCGGAAAGTCCAAGGCTGTACACAAGTGTTCTATTACATGCAAAAATTCAAATACTTGGAAGACCTTAATGAAGACTCAAGTGCCCCAAGTTTGCAAGCAACACTAGCATACAAATTTCAACGACATAATCTAGCTTTAAAGCCAACGTCACCACAAACATCAATGATGCTTTGGGGCACAATATGGTCATTCCTGTTGGCAATTAGTTCTTCCGAAATGTAAACCGATAAATAAACCTTCCACGTTCCACCACATACGGTGGTCAAAGAGTCCAACTCATGATAAAAAATAATGCAAATAGGACTTCAGATATAATGTAATTGTATGCAAATAAACATACGAGATATTCATATAACGGACTCTAATGTTTCACTGTTGCAAAAAATTATCAGGTTGTTCACTGTCCAAACTTTCTGTATTTACATCTGAAAATTAATTTCAAGTAATATATGCTCAAAGTGACTACATGGCGCATATCAACGAAGATAATCATGACCATGAAAGCATAAAGGTTCAAGCTTCTACAACTAATTCCGCTGAAAAGCTCTTGCCTGACCAAAATGAGATATCAAATAGGCCCATATCATTGTGGAATGTTCCAATAGGCCTTATGAAAACATCATTATCAACCAAAAACAGTGTTATAAAAGAAAGGGATTAAGCAACGAGTAATCAGTAAAGTAATATGGCTCTTCATCCGATAAACCGAGTGCCAATTAATCAAAAAATCCCAAGTGTCGCAAAATTATGATTAATTGGTCAAGTAATCCAATTAACTGGTAGCCATCCATGGATCAGGGGCATAATCAAAACTGCTTAACATACCATGAACCACAAACAAACCAATTAAGGGTAAAACCAACCATACATTTAATTGCAAATAGTCTTCATCTCATTAAATATGTTTGCGCAATATTTGAAATATTGAACCTTGCTGTTGACAAGGCTAGTTTGCTAGTTTATATATATAGTTTTGATTCTTGACATGGTTCCAAACTGAGAAATGAACTAGGTGATAAAACTAGAAGATTAAGTATTTAAATGGTCACATTTCAAGCACATACATCTGCTTCAAGATGCCATGCTAAAAAAAACAACTTTTAAACAGCATGTCCAAAACATATTTAGTCCAATGAAATACCAATATAGTTGACAAGTAAAGATATTAACCTTTGTGGAAAGCCCTAGGACAGTGATCGCAGCAGAGAAGGTCTCCACCATCTGCACAGATGCTACATAGGTCATCATTTTCACTGGATGACATTTTTCTGCCTGCTGATAGGGAAACAGACAACTCATGTAGTGACACTCCATTGGAAGTATATATATTATTGTACCTAGAAATAACAATTCATATGGATTAGATGAGCAGGGATTTCAAATGAAAGTCATAAAAAAAAGGCTGTAAAGTATTCAATAATTAACCCACGGTTTGCGCCGTGCAGCTTGACCAGCATGAGCTTCAAATTGGGAAGGACTGACCTGCACATTATATTAAAATGTTAGTACCAATGACAAATCATGCATCCGCGGAAATTGCAGAGTAATCTTGTTACCACACTGTTGCAGCAACGACAATATATTCCAGAATCTTTTATATAACCCTCACGCAACCTCTGCCAATACAAGATAACAAATTGATTAGGCAGAAAAAGAATAATAGATAGTGCAAATTAAAACAAGGATCATTGTACTCAATTTAACTGTTCAACCTTTCCACGGATATAGTATCCTACTTCGGTTCCTTCAGGTAAAATATCATCCATAAAGACCAACTTATGAAGTCCCAAATCCCTAGTAAAAAGGATCAAAAAACAAAAATTAGTAACAAGCATAAAATAATTGAGCAGATAACTGCAGACTATAGAGTGCATTAAACATAACAATCGAGAATACCAACTTTCTAGTTATCTTTCCCTGTACAATCTTCTTTTGTGAGGATGTAATCTTAGATGATACATCTGAAGCACAGCCTGACAATAGTTTACCTGATAACCTGAAGTGACCATTTATAAGAAGGTGAGGAAAGAAAATATACAATTAAAAGTGGAGTAAAAACTTGAAGGAAAAGCGGTTGAAATATCAGTAGGCCATAACTACTTCGATTGGCAGAATGCTTTTTTGACAAGATTTCTGATCTATTTTTGTTTCTGCATGCATATCAATATTTCTATCACATTCATTCTTAATAAATTCGGTAGCTCCAGTGATTAACAAGTTGTTAGTAATTTACTGTATCCGACTTATATGTGCTTTAACCTTTCTACTGTTTGTTGTCCATGTCTTGAATACTAAGATAAACATTATATATTCATTAACCATTTCCAGTTAGAGAAATTTAGTATCTAAGGAGATTTGTGTGTATAGTACTAGTCTATCCTTTCATTTCCAATTTTCTGATTGCATTTGCATCACTTAATATCAGTCCTATAACCATTGCACCATACCATTGTATTTGTATCCATGCATCATAATGTGTGAATTCACATAACATTCTCTGTTGCGTCTTCCAAAATTGTGATATCGTCGTGTAATATCGTGTTACAGTACTTCAATTTACGCAGCAGCGAGGTAAAATTAGGTGACAGCACAACAGCCAATGGTTGAAGATGATCAAACTCATTGCAGGGTCAACCAGTAACTATTGCAAACAAAATCAGTGAGCTGCTAATGAAACTAACAAATAAAGGAACTGTTTTAGAGCAAAGTCCTCTAGTTCACTCGAGGCTTCTCTCCTCGAATATAATGGTTGGGTATAGACATATGTCAATATCACAATAGCATATCCACAAAACATAGGATTAATTCAACTCTATAAAAGCAGTTGGCTCTTTCCATGCTTCTAAAAGAAAGAGAGTCACTCCCAATCAAACAAGATTTCTCAGCTAATAAGGGAACAGGTCGCATCTGGAGCAAACTTGGCCCACAATCTTATGATAGATTATAATGTCTGTGAAGTGTGAACTGACTTCCAGAAATTAGTTTCTTTGTTTTGTATGTAGATTTGTAGATCAATGCAAGGGCTTAATCTTGGTTCAAATGACTAGAAATTGGGGCTTATACAATAATATTTAAAACTGCCTCAAGTATCCATGCTCGCCTCCGCAGACCAATTTGAGCATAACTACCACATATTGATAAGAATCGCTCATGCATAACAATTCAGTCACCAAAAGACATGAACTAATACAGACTCACTATGTTAGACACAAGGTTTGCAATATCAGCCGATACCAATATGCATCAAGCGTATCATATCGTGTTCGATACCGACATCGCAATGCTCTTTGCGATCCAGTCAACAAATAAAAAGTCACAAGCGAGAAATATGGAGGAAACGGTATTGACACAATGATTTGGCGTGTTCCACATGCTACAACATGATGAGAAGATTCCTTATTGGCACAATATAACCATTCAATTTGTCAAAGTTGTATATTTATATATTCCCAACATCTAGCAATGTTAATATAATTCATTGAAAGCTAACAAAAGCAACAAATAATACATTGAATTATGCCTAAATATATGAATGTTTTTTATAATAAAATCAATTTTAATTGGACTTGTTGAAACGAAGAACTCCAAAAATTTAATACAAACCCACTGAAAGTGCAGAAACCATCTATACCGATACTCACAAGGGCCCAAAACTGATGTGGTACTAGAAACATTGGTTAGACCTTAATGGAGCCCGTAAAAACATAACAAAAAGGAATATTATCATAAGGGAACGTACTGGGGGAAAAAGTTGCTTAACAGGTAAAATACCTTCTTCTACATTTTAGAAAAAAAAAGACAAAAAAACACATAGTAATTTAAAATTTAAGATGCATGTATATAATATAATATATAGAAGTTCTTGCTATGTCCAACCATACCACTTGGTCAACCACCACCCTATGTTGTGAAAAAAGCGCTTCAGCGATGCTTAAGCGAGATTTAGAATTAGGGCGCCTCGCTTAATGAATTTTCGTCCCAGAAAAGCGATCAGCGCTTAAGCGCGCTTAGGCGTCACTTAGTAGCGCCTCGCCTCGCTTTAGGCGCCTCTCTTAACAATTTTTGATTTTTTATTTTTATTTTTTTTAGTAAATTGAACCGAACCTTTTGTTATTTACATAGTTGGATAGTTGGAGGAATTTTAGAGAGAACTTTTATGTTTGATGGTATTTTGATGACTATGTAGTATGTATGCATTGTGTGGCTTGTTGTTTGCATTTTGATTCTAGTATTTATATTGTTACTTTGCTTGATTGATAATTGGTATTATTATTCATGCATAATATTAGTAGGATTGTATAAAAAAAAATATTAAAATTTATGTGTATATACTATATAAATTATTTTACGTGTAGGAGCAAAAAAAAGTGAGACGCTAAGTGTCGCTTAAGCGCAATTAAGCGAGCCGACAGCCTCGTCTCCTCGCATCGCCTCACGCTTAATACAACATAGCCACCACCACCACCACCCCTCCTTTCCCCAACCACCAACAAACCCTCCCCTGCCGTAAACCAGCCCTTTAACACCCTCCTAACCTTGCATATTCACTTGTGACACCCCGTATATCCCTAGGTAAACCCACTATCATTATCTTTAAACTCATGGTTATTAAAAATTTAAGATCCATATATAATATATTGAGAGGAGGTGGAAGAGTTATTTTCACAAGCTTAACGAGAGAGCAACCTAGAGAAACTTAGTTTAGATTCAGAGTTAGGTCAGGATAATTCATATTGCTATTGTAGTAAAATTAGGATTTCTGAAGGATGCATTAAAGAAGATGAAAACTTGAAAAGCGATGAGACCTAATGATATTCCTATTAAGGTTTGGAAATGTTTAGGAAAAAAATGATTGATGAGCTTACTGATTTATTCAATAAAATTCTAAGGGCTAAGAAAGTGACGGATGAATGAAGAAAAATATTATAGTACCCTTATAAGAACAATGAAGATAACAAAGTCGTAATAACATCGAGGAATCAAAACTTATGAATCATACCATGAATTATGGGAGAGACTAATTGAGAAAAGATTAAGAAAATAGACTAGAATTTTCAAAAATTAGTATGGAAGACATTACTTATTAAGAAGATTAACGAAGAGAATTAGAGAGAACAAGAGAGAATTAAATATGGTTATTATTGGCTTAGATAAAGCTTAAGATCCGAGTTCCTAAGGAGATAATGTAGTTGGCTTTGAAGAAGAAACAAGTTCTTAGTAGTTACATTAAGACTATAGGATATGTATAATAGAGTTAAGATGACCGTGCGAACTATCGGAAGAGATAATAATCCGTTCCCTATCATCATTGGCTTACATCGAGGACCAACGTTGAGTCCTTATCATTTTGCGATAATTACGGATAAAATTACTAGGTATATCGAGGACGAGGCTCCATGGTATTCGATGTTTACTAATGATATTGGTTGATGAGAATAGAGAAGGGTAACATGCTAAAATAGAAGTATGAAGAGATCCTTTGGAATATAAGAAATTCAGGATTAGTAGAACGAAAAGAAAGTATGTGAGATGTAATTTCAATCCAAACTAAAAGAGAAATGAGGGGCAATCCATATATATGAACAAGAGATAACTAATAGTGATAGGTTTCAGTAGTTAAGATCAAACATTTATCATTATGGCAAGATTGAGAAGGATGTCACACATAGAACTAAAATATGATGATTGAAATGTAGTGCTTTTGGAATACTTTATGATAGTAAGATGCCTCTGAAGTTGAAAGAAAAATTCTACAAGATTGTTATAAGATCAGTCATGCTTTATGGATCAGAGTCATGGACAATTAAGAAACAACATGACCAAAAAATTAGTGTAGCCAAATGAGAATACTAAGATGGATGAGTGGCAGTATATTAAAAATAGAATAAAAATGAGTGTATCTGCAAAAAGTTAGAGGTAGCGCCAATCCTCGACACAAGATGAGAAAAAATCGACTTAGATGATTTGGACATGTACAATGTGAACCAATAGATACACCCGTAAGGAGGAGAAATAATATAGTAGTTAAATGGAATCGTTGGGACTACGGGTAGGCATAGACATACATGGTTTGAAGTATTAAAGAATGATGTAAATTTTGTTAGCGTTATAGAATACATGATCCTTACGAGAGTTGAACAGAAGAACAGGATTCAAATAGCCGCCCCCAGAATACAGGGATAAACCAATAAAGGCTTTGTTGTTGTATATAATATATCAAAATCCTTACTCCCTCCAACCACACAACTTGGTCAGCAACCTCCCCCTCCCCCTCCCCCCCCCCCCCCCCCTCCGTGTTCTAAATGGTAATCGAGGCGGCCGCATAGGCGCTAGACGGCAGCTCTCCGCACCGCTTTGGCCATTGGCGGTGGAGTAGACGGTCAGCAGAGGTAGGCGGAGATAAGACAACTAGGTGGACACCTAGGCGGAGCAATACTTAACTAGATGTTTTGTTTTGGCAAAACAGTTTTGCAAGCATTATGGACCTATGGTTCACTTTTACAAAACTGAAACTTCATATATTTTTGTTCAACTTAGTTATGCATAAAACACGTTTAAAATATACATATTATGCAAAAAAAACAATGATAAAATAGTAAAAATGTCCAAAATATATCAAGTGTCTAGGCGGTAGACGGACCCCTCTTCGTGGCACACCCGCCTACCGCCATTTAGAACCTTGCCCCCTCCTCTTTTTATCTCTTTGCCAACCACCACCAACCCTAATTGATCCCCTTTAATACCCTCCTCATAAACCTTGTATAAGTTCACTTTTGTGACAGCCCCTCACTCATACCCCTCTCCCCAGCCATGCTTATAGACCTCTCTCCCCTTAGCCAAAATACCCATGGTTAAAAAAATTAAAATTTTGTAATATACATATGACGTCAATCTCTACTCCAACATCACATCAACTAATCCCCTAGATCACCAACAACCCCATCCTAAGCGATCCTATCCCTTCAACTATTTAACACCATCTTGATAAACCTTATATTGATCCACTCCACACCGCTCTCTTATATCCTCCACCAGCCTCTGCCTACCGTCTTGTCAATGGTATCAGGTGGAGGCAAGGCTATTCGCTACCGCCAGTGATCGGCTACCCCACCTAAGGATGAGTTGTATGTAGTTAAAAACCAAAAATCGAAGCTACTCGAACAGATTAGACTATTCGGTCTAGCTTCCAAGGGTTTTTTATTTGTAAAATTGCAGTTTGCGGCTCTGTCAAGACGGTTCAGTTCGAACCACACAATATTACTACAGCACCTCCTATATACCTATCTAAGCCTAACCCAACTTCAACTATAAATCTACCATATCCACAAGATCCCATCCACTCTCCACTCTCCACTCTCCTCACTTGTGAGTCTTCCTTTATTAGTATGGATATTATTAGTATATTTTGAGTCATGACTTTTACTATTTTTCTTTTCTTTGTGAATGCTACATCTTTCTGCAGTTAAGACCAAATTAATTGAATTGTTAATATTGTTCGGTCAAATACAGTTTTGAGATTAATGTAGAGCGTGGTTGGGTTTGGTGCTATGTTGTTTCCAGTTAAGTACGGTTTTAGAAAACTAAGGTTCGGCTAAACCGAATAGACCGAATGCACACACGGAAATGCACCTGCATCAATATGAGGTTGAGTGGGGGAAGAGCGAAGGGAAAGGAAGACCGTATTTATCATGCACCTAATCTCTATCTAATTTCATGAATTTGCATTTGACTATTTAATTTGCCTCCTAGATTGTTTCAATAGTCCTTTTTCTCCGGCGGTCCGAGAAACTATATGCGATGTAATATGGCAAAAATTGACAATGGCTCAACCTGCTTATGAATGATTTTTTGGCATATACACTTTATCTCAAGTTCTGGGTCAAAACAATCTAGTGACACAAATTGTTGTTTCAAGGAAGGGAGATGGTTTCCATCTCTCTCGAGCAGAATCCATGTGAGGTGAGTCGATCAAATGGCTAATACAAAGTCTAGGTCCACGAGTTCATGAACGAATTATGTTCCAGAGTAACTAGCAGAGATTTAACGAGAAAGGATTTGGTTCGTATTTAGGACATCTACCCATAAGTTTCAGCAACTCAATCATGTATGATGGAATCATCAAAATTTTGATCATTCAATAACTTTTTTCTGAAACGCTAATGTAGAGCTCCCAACAAAAGCAAGAGCAGGTTAAGATCTATGTTCTCAATAGCTTATGGTACACTATACCAACTTACTAAGTTACTATACAATACCATAGACAATCATTTCTTTATGTATCTGTTGATCTGATTCAAGACATATGGGCTGATAGAAAATATCGATTTTTATACTCGAGACGTGTAATGTATACTGAAGAATCTAGATTCTGGAGCTAGATAACATACGATATGAGAAAATTATATTAAATCGTGAAAGATTTGGCGCTAGATATCGTTCAACATGTACACATACGGCAAATCGATACACAACACATACGGCAAGTAGATTAAGAGGTATTCAGTTATCCACTATTGGTCATGATCCTGGTCATACTCTCTTGTATGTTCCTTATTACAAAAAAAAAAAAGATGATTCTCACCCGAAGTAGTAAATTGATCTCGTATCATCATTTACTGTGACTGATTTTTGGCTAGAAACCTCCTAACTGCTTCTATAACTATATCATGAGAAACAGTCTTAATATATAATCCCAAAAATGATGATTATAGCTTTTGTTCAATAAAATTTTGTGTAATAGATGGCAATAAATGTGGGTTGACAACTTTGTCGTGAGCTGATGAACGTCTACTCATGTTGACAATAATATAATTATTAATTAAACTCAAAAATGAGGGCATACTTGGCGTTACTAGGAGTTCTTTGGGGTTGGGTTGGAGTTGTTTGCAGTTGCTGCTTTGATAGTAGGCATGAATCACACAATAACCCAAGCTTCCCAGTGCGTGGAGTACGAAAAGATTCTGCACGACTTTACATAAATAAGTACATAGGCAGGAAAGGTGCTCAAAAGCAACACCAGCTCGGATGATAGAAACCATCTCTCACCTTTGCAATTCTGACAGACAGAGGGTTTTCTTTGGGGCAGCGGACCAATTGCATTCTGGATTGCAGCCTCCAACATTTCCAAGGGCGCACTTCTGCATTCAGTCAATATGTTGCGCAGACTCTTACCATTTTCCAAGTATATATAATCTGAAGGATGTTTTTTGGTGCTATGGGCATGAAGCTCGAAGTTATAAGCTGAAACAACCTACATCGACAAAGTCTCAAGCAATTACTCGGTGAAATCTTACTGAATACAAAACTAAATGGATAGAGTCGAAGGGAGAACAAGCGAAAGGATCAACATTTTACTCACATTTGAACCTTTGCACAAATTACAGGAGCATAATATGCCATTTCCATTAACCACACCATCAAGACCAACATGCTATAAGACAACGCCATAACCACACGGTCAAAAACCTATATTACATTTCAGATCCATAATACTATTGAAGGCAATGCTAATTTTACAACCGGAAATGAGGGTCACAAGCTTTTACCTTCCCAACAGTGAATCTGTACTTGACAGGCAACCCTTCTAGCAGGCCAGTGTTGAGAAGCTCCCTCACATTGTTCGGGAACTTGTGCAGTGCAATCTTCTTCGACATCTTCAGCTCCATCTTTTTACTCGGTGTCGAGCCGCCCGAATTCCCCTCATCTCCACTGACCCCAGCCTTGGTCGTCCCAGAGTTCTCCTTCTCCTCTGCCACAGGGTCTTCGCTTGTTGGGGTCTTCATCAGGGACCTCGTGAACCTTCTTGCAGACTTCTCCGGCAAGCCAGATTCGCTCCTTACGATTAGACTGTTCTCTTTCAGAACCTTCATTGCCAACCTCTTGAACTTTATAGAGGGCTTTGCCGTCGCACCAATTTCTACCTTTGCTTCCTGTTGGTACTCGACAATGGTAGGATTTTCAACTGATGTCCCTGTAGTACCATCAGTTCCCAATGGTGTATTATCGGAGACTCCAGAAACAACCTCGGATGCTGAGCTTGTTGTGTTCTTAGGGGCAGCCTCGTTGTCTGGTGGATCAGATTCGGCCTTGCGTTCGCCAGCCTCAATCTCCATCCCGGTTGGGGTTCCCACAACAGATTCTGCTTTCATTCCATCCTCCTTTTGTTCAACCTCCATCAGGGCTTTTTCCGCTCCCTCTGGGGGCACGTTCTCCACCGGACAATCATCCTCTTTGGGTTCACCATCCGTCGGGGTTTCGGCAGCAGACTTCAAATCCGATCTCATTTCAGACAATTGGTGTGCATCGTCAACATCAACTGGAATGCCTTCGGCACGCTCCTCTTTCAATCCATCCTTGTCATCGACTTGTCCCGGCGGGACACTCGACTTCGTACTCCCTCCGGTTTCCGACTCGGACCGATCAGCCGGAGAGATCTTCCCCTCCGCCACTGCACAATCCGACTCCACAATCGGCGCCCCGGGAGCAGGAACATCCGGTCCCGGCGCCGGTGCCGCGTCTCCGATCCCATCGGCTCTCTTGATCCGCTTGGGATTGTGAGAAGGGGAGGGCAACCCCCCGGAGCGGGTGCGGGAGCGGGCGAGGGAGATCTCGGCCTGGGACCTGATGGCGAAGGCGAACTCCCGCTTAAGGCCACTCCGGACGCCGGAGCGGAGGACGAAGGCCTCCGGCTCCGACGAGGGGCTCCCGTTGGCCATTCCTCTCGGCTCGGATCCAATCATAGAAGAAGAAGAAAAAGAAGAAGGAGCGTGGATAGGAAATTAGGGTTAGGATTTCATCAGGATTGGGGGCGGGAGAATAAATTAGGGTTAGGGTTTGGATGTTGTGGTTACTTGGAGGAGAAGAATGGGGGAGAGATGAGAGAGAGAGAGGGGGAAAAGGACAAGAATGGCAAGGAAAGGCTGTAATTATAGTATTATAATATATTTATATATATATTTTTTTGTATTATTATTATGTTTTTAAATCCTTTGTATTATTTATTGAATTATTATGCGGAGGGCAAAGGAAGTTGGGAGGAGTCGGGGAATTGGAGGGAGGAGAGTCCAGGACCTTCGCATATCGGATCCGGCTGGCTAGTACGGGCTCTTTTTTCCAAAAATAAAAAAATCGAGTCATTAATATAACCTATACTTCATTTAGTTTCAAATTTAAAGTCCTTAATACTATCCCTCTATACTAATACTAATACTAATATATATAATTCAAATAGTATAAATATTACTAATCTTTTAATATAACATTTTTTACCTAAAAAATATATTTATTTACAAATAAATATTTATTCATTTATGGTGATTGAATGAGCATATGATTAATTTTTTAACCATATGAATGAGATTAAATCAAATATAATCTAATTTTTCATATTTTAAATTAAATCTAATTTAATCTACAATTTAATTGAATTTAATATATAAGTTAAATTTGATTCAAAATAATGGTGATTAAAGAGTGTTTGAATTTGTTTGAAATATAAATTTGTACTAATATATAATTCAAACACTACCAAAATAAATTATATTAGTGACGATATTCAAATGTTACCAAAATAAGTCATATTAGTGACGATATTAGCGTCTCCTATAATAAAAGTCGTTGAAGATGACGTAATTAGCAACGTCGTTCAAATTAATCGCTAATACCGACATTTGAAAACGTTTTAGTTCCTACGTCGCTAATTTAGTGGCGCACTATTGCGCACAAGTCACTAATGTCAGCAACTTAACGTTTATTCTGAGTCGCTACACGTCGGTAATATTTATGTATATCACACCAGTAGTTCGAGTAACCCTAATTCTCTTTCATTTCCTCTCTTTTTTCGGCTCCCACCTTCCCCCCTCCCGATCGAGTTTTTTGCCCCTACCATTGCACTCCGGCTACCTCTCCAACGACCTGATCATGTCATCCACGGCTACCTCTATGGTCAGCCAACCCCCTCTTCTTAGTCCCGCGACTACCTCATCCAGTCAGTCAACCCTCTCCTCGGCCAAGTAAACTATATCCATAATCTTTTCAACACAGATACAAGACACAAAACACGGACACATAACATAGGACACATGATGGGTCATCTTTCCATCAGACTCGGTATTGGTGGTGATCAATTGGGATTTGACATGAATTTGTGCTCAATTGCAGTAAAATGAAAAAAAAATAAAAGGAAAAGAATATAGGGTTTTATTTGAATTGCAATTGCCCCTATTGATACTACTATACTACACGTTGGTTTGCTTAATGCTTGTTAAAGCTTAATGCAGTTCCCTACATATTGTTCATGCTCACTACTAGTTGTTACTTGCTTCAAAAAAAAACCCTACTAGTTGTTACTAAACTGATCTTATGTCTTCTACTAGCCATGCTCACTGCTACTGAACTGGACATATGCACGAATCACTAGCAACTGTTCAACGTTAACACACTGAACTATTTTAGGCTCATGTCACAATATTGCACCAATTTTTTGGCGAAGATGAAAATATCTATTTGAGAAAATAATGTATTTGGATGTTTGTAATGCCTGTAGTTCGTATTACGTATCTTGGAATATGTGTACGTATTTTCTCTTGTATTGCATATCTCTTGGCTTGGCTCGATTTATTTTGGGTTGGTTCGGCTAGGCTTGGGTTGCTTGGTTCATCATGAACCAAGGGGAGAACCCCTACCTACCACCCCCATCATCCTTTATTAACCCATTCCTTCATTCTCTCTCTTCATTACTCTTCTTCTTCTCCAGATTTACTTCTACACTTACCAGGAAGAGAGAGAGCTTAGGCAAGTGCAAACTTGCTTCATGATGGATCTCAAGTTTTATTGTTTCATTCTCTTCCTTACTTGATTCTAAGATACTTTAGAACTTGGCATTTTCCATTTTTATGGTTATATTTTTGTAGATCTAAGTTTTAAGTTCCTTCTTATTTAGTTTTCTTGGTTTTGATCTCTAAAAAACTTGGTATTTCCAAAAACTAATGGTTTTATGTTGTAGAGAATTCAATTTCCTTCAGTTTTGGCTTTTGTTTCGCTTGATTTCGACTCCGGATGAGTAAGTTATGGCTATTACAAGTTTTCGGAACTTTCATAGCTGAACTTGCTGTTTGGGGACGATGAACCCCATGCGCCGGGAACCTCATGCGCCCGGGAGGCCATGCGCCGGGAGACCATGCGCCGTGAAGTCCCGGCAACGCATCCCTTAACTCCGAGCATGTCATGCGCATAGGTTCCCTATGCACATGTACTGAAGACGCAACGTGAGTTTTTCATGCGCCGATTCGTGCAGGAATCCCATGCGCCGATTGCGCAGGAATCCCATGCGCCGATTTGTGCAGGAATCCCATGCGCTGATTTGCGCAGGAATCCCATGCGCCGATTTGTGCAGGAATCCCATGCGCCGATTTGTGCAGGAATCCCATGCGCCGATTCGTGCAGGAATCCCATGCGCCGATTTGTGCAGGAATCCCATGCGCCGATTTGTGCAGGAATTCCATGCGCCGATTCGTGCAGGAATCCCATGCGTCGATTTGTGCAGGAATTCCATGCGCCGATTTACGCAGGAATCCCATGTGCCGATTGTGCAAGAATCACATGCGTCAGAATTGCTCTATTTCGCTGTTTTTGCCTGTTTAAGTTATTTTGTAGCCAGAATCTTGAAAAACTCAAAACATGAAAGTTGTAGATCTTTTCCTTGGCTTCAAGAATATGTCACTAGTTATTTTATGCAAGTTTCTCTCATTTATGATAAGGTAAGAATAGAACACGATAGTGGCCCGCCGTGGCGCACTCTTAACAAGTAAACTGACATGATATATCTCAACAAGCTGTTACGACAGCTAGCCTGACATGACAAGTATGAATGACCTGGACACCGTGGGCGATTGTGTTTGCACAAATAAACCAGTACTGTCTTGCATCATGTCTAGGATAAGGATCCCTGAGTACCACGGTCAGGGATACCTACTGCAATTGACTAAGGCTAATAAACTAGAATAATTCAATAGTCATGAAGAGATTTTCCAGCTACAGGCAATCCCGTTATCTGGGCGCACTAACGGACTTGTATCTTACCGACGAGTATGGCACATTTCCAGCACACAATCAAGTGGTACACCCTTCATAAACGGTCATTCGACCCGGATAACCTGGATGGTCTGCAGGGCTTGTGGCTGTTGGGATAATCTCGTTGCATCTTGCTAGTAACTAGGCATGTGATAACCCTAGTTAGTTAAAGTATCAAGCCGTACTCCTTGCTTGGTCGTGATTGATAGAATGAAGTTTATTCCAGCTTAGTCTTATCCTGATCCTGTGCAAGATTGTGACAGGACATGATTATTGATGCTTGCCTTAACAATAACGATCGGGGGTCCAGTTCTGTTCGGGCGAAGGGTTACAACCCCGGTCCTTGTTTGGTTTAAGGGTTGTAACCTGGCTCCCGGAGCAGTTCTGTGTCCTCTCTTCGTTTATTGTCTTATTGCAACCCCTGTCATGCTCGTCATGTTTTACCTTACTCCAATATCATGATTATTTATACCGGCCTTAACAATAAAGATCAGGGGCCCAGTTCTGTTTAGGCGAAGGGTTACAACCCCGGTCCTTGTTTGGTTTAAGGGTTGTAACCTGGCTCCCGGAGCAGTTCTGTGCCCTCTTTTCGTTTATTGTCTTCATTGTACCAATGGTATTTGAGACGGGTTTCTATTCAGGTGAAGGGCTGCAACCCCGATCCTTGTTTGGTTTAAGGGTTGCAGTCTGGCTACTTGAATGGTTTCTCCGTGCTCAATATATTATTGTTATCTCAGTTATTATCAGTATCTTTTAATTACCTTTACTATTTATTTGTGATATGCTGGTTTTAGTTCCTAAGTGAAGCCTCCTTTGTAGCACTTGCTCTTTCTGGGGTCTGATCCAGCTGGTTTTGTATGGCCAGATATCGGAGCAGCACCAGAGGATCTACCTGTCGTCCAGCCAGATGGTGACCACCAGGCATAACCCTGGCAATGAGTGGGTTTCTTTTGTTCTCCCACTTTATTGTAAAATTATTCTTTTGAGGCGTTTAGCCGGCGAGCACGTGTTAGCTCGTATTGCACCTTTACTTACTGTCTGCCTACGGGCTGTAACATGATTGACAGATCCTAGGGTTGATCATGTATGACTGAACTCTTACTAGTCTTGATATTTTTTACGACTAGCTTCATGATCATCCAATATGTAATGTATGGGACGCCTTGCTATTATTTATTGGTGCTCTGACATCTTGTAACTATTATTGCTTGCTTGAGATTGAGACAATAGGCTTGTTCATGACCATAGGAGACTGTTGGCTTGTAGTTAAACCCTCATGTATCTAGACAGCCGTGACCGCATAGCGAGGTGGGTTGCACTTCAATATACGTAGCTGGCTATGCACGCCCCCGCTCTCCAGTATTCTGGTTCTGGGGCGTGACAATGTTGTATCTATATATATACCCAAAAATTTGTATTAAAAAAAATTGTTGGATAACTTGTGAGACTCGTCTCACTGTATTAGTATTTATATACGGATACGTATTTTTGTACTGTATTTCATATTTTTTTGGTTTTCGAAATATTTTAAAAAAAATCAACTTATAGATTTTCTCCTTAATCGACATACCGCCAGTATACCAGTGTATACCGACGGCATACATGTCACTCCCGTTTTTCGTTATACATATTTTCGATATACGTGTACAGAATTCTGACATTTCTTAGGTGACCCTTGTTTTGACTTATCTTTCTTAGTCTTGCCTTGGTTTAATCTTGACTTGGTTTAATTTGGTTTGGTTCAAACTGGCATGGCTTAGTTTGGGTTGGGTTGAGATGAGAGAGTTTTATATAAAAACCAAGTTCTCTCTCTCTCCTCCATGAACTTCATTTATTTCCTCATCTTCTTCTTCATTTCCTCCTCCCCCAACCATAGGGAAGTACATCTTGCCAAATCTTGAACATATTATTTTTGCCATTTTGTTTGTTCTATTCTCTTTCTTGCTTGATTCCTCTTTAGAACTTGGAGTTTTCGGTTTGATGGTTATATTTTTGTAAATCTAAGTTTGTAAATTTTTTATTTTTCTTGGTTTTGATCTCTTAAACTTTGTTATTTTCGAAATCTAACGGTTTCTTGTTGTAGGAAATTTCATTCTACCCAATTTTAGCTTTTGAACCACTTGATTTTGATTTATTTTGAGTTAGTTGTGCAATTTTTCGTGTTCATGGGTTCCCCACACCTTTTGGTATTGTCGGGACGATGAACAGTGTCGCGCGCAACATTTTTGCCCGCGTACCGTGCTTGCGTGCACCTTGCGCCATGGGCATTTTTGCCCGCGCGTACAGCACATCTTGCACATCGTGCGCCCGTGCACCGTGCTTGCACGCACCTTGCACCGTAGGCATTTTTGCCCGCGCGCACAGCGTACCTCGAGCCGCACGATCGCGCAATTTTTTGACTCACGTCCGTGCGCCGTGCTTGCGTGCACCTTGTGCCGTGGGCATTTTTGCCCGCGTACGCAGCGCATCTCGCACGTCACGCGCTCACACAATTTTCTGCCGCGCGTCCTTGCGCCGTGCTTGCGCGCACCTTGCGTCGTAGGAATTTTTGCCTGCGCGCGCAGCGCATCTCGCGTGTTGCGCGCCCGTACGATTTTCTGTCGTGCGTCCGCGCACCGTGCTTGCGTGCAGCTTGCCTCGTGGGCATTTTTGCCCGCGCGCGCATCGCATCTCGTACGCCACGCGCCCGCACGATTTTCTGTCGCGTGTCGTGCTTGCCCGCACCTTGCGCCGTGGGCGTTTTTGCCCGCGTGCAGCGCATCTCACGCGCCGCACGCCCGTACAATTTTTCTATCGTGCGCTCGCGCGCCGTGCTTACGTGCACCTTGCGTCGTGGGCATTTTTGCCCGTACGCCCATGCGCAATTTGCCTTGAATGGTTGTTTTTGCTTGTTTAAGCTGTTTTGTGGCTAGAATCTTGAAAAACTAAAAACATAAAAGTTGTAGATCTTTGTCTTGGAAAATCTTCTTATTTTACTTTAATTGGAGTTCATATGCAACTGATAATTTCGATTATAGTTTTTGATCTTCTTGGCATGTTTTCTGTACTTGGCCTAACTTGCGACGATCGGACTTGATAACTTGTTAATATTGAACTTAACTTGAACATGATAACATGATCTCATCTTGATAATCTAGATAGTGGCCCGTCGTGGCACATCCATGTTACATGTCTTCTTTGCTTAGTAGTTAGTGGTCCGTCGTGGCGCACTCTTGTTAGATCCCTTCTTTGCTTACTAGATAGTGATCCATCGTGGTGCACTCTTGTACATGTCTTTCTTTTCTTACATGATAGTGGCATGTCATGGTGCACTCCCTATTTTCTCTATAGTGGCCCATCCAGGCGCACTCCCGACAAGTACTCTTGACATGACAAGTAAACCCGATATGACATGTGAAACCCATGTTTGTATTTATTAATAAAAAGTGTTATCATTAATATTTCTAAAATTATTATTATTATTAATATTATTATTATTAAATTTTTTGGGTGAAAATGATTTCGAAAATAACTTACAACATGGACTTTTGATTTTCGGATCCAGACCCAGACCCGAGTCCGAACCCAGACCTAGGCCGGAGCCCAATTCTTTCCTATTTCTTAATTCTGATTTCTTTGGACTTGGTTAAGTATTATTAAAAAGAAAAGAAAATAATATTATTTTCGGGCTGGTCCCGTAGGACCAGCAACTGCTCTCCACACACGATTTAGTAATCACCCTGTCATATTCTTCCTCTCTCCCTTAGTTTTCTCCTCACCACACACGTTCACCGCACACTCCTCCACCACTCTGTATTTACTCCCCTCTCTTTCCCACTCCTCACTCACGAACGGAGGTTAAACTCTCTTTCACTCTCTTTTTCCTCTCAACTACTTCTCACAAAGCTCCACCTACTCTCTATTCTCTCTGGAAGAGAGTACTATCCCAAACCTTTTTCCCCCGACCATCCTCCGTCAAGCCCCCGCGCCCCACCGCGGATCCCCGACCGTCGATCAGCACCTCCGGCGACCGCGCTGCCCCTCGCGCGCCACCCTAGCCCCTTCGTGCCAGCGCCCTCCCGCGAGCGCGTGTCCCCGCGCGACCCCCTGTCTCGCCGGCGCCCCGCCGACAGCGCACTCCGGCGCGCCCCTCGACGCCACCGGCGTCAGCGCTCCCCCGCGGGTCCGCCCGACCAGCGCGCCCTTTCGACGTCTCCTCCGGCGACCACCTTCGCGGCCGAGCTCCCTGTCCCACGTCCCGTGCGGCCACACCCCTCTGACAGCGTCTCTGGTCAGTTCTCCTTGGGACAGCACCCTGTCGTGCCCTGATTTCTGATTTCTCGGTTTTCCTCGACGTCGACGTTGGTTCCAGCGCTGATTTCGGGAACGTCGCTGATTCTGGATTATTCTTTCTTTCTAATTATCAACTGAGAGCTCTAGCCGAGCAATTCGAGGTATAATCCCATGTTCCGCTATTTTATTATTATTTGTCGATGATGAAATGGTCCCCGGTTCCCTTTGGGAATTCGGTATTAGCGACG
This sequence comes from Iris pallida, assembly GCA_029216955.1. Classification (NCBI taxonomy): domain Eukaryota; kingdom Viridiplantae; phylum Streptophyta; class Magnoliopsida; order Asparagales; family Iridaceae; genus Iris; species Iris pallida. Next base: position 35,215,812 of record JANAVB010007399.1, read on the forward strand.
TCGTAATTTTTCGGGACTTTCGGAAAGGTCCCGTGGATTATTTTGGATTCCCGGAATATTTCGGGAATGGTTTTTGGTGTGTTTTAGTTTTCCAGAATTTTCCGGGAACGTTCTGCGATTTGTAGAATTGGAATCGGACTTCCGAAATTATTTCGGGTCGTCCCGATTATGCTGTGGATTGGTTGTGGATATTTTATATATATAAAATGCGGGTTTTTTCCCTGGTTTGGGACTTGCAGGAATTATCGGCGCCATTTTCCCAGTTTTTGGGTTGACCAAAAACAGAGGAGATGCTGCCCAATTTTTCCGTAAATCCTGAATTATTTTCAAAATAAATTTTAAAATGATTTTCGGATTTTATTTGATATTTGATTTCTGGGTGACGACCGTATCGGTCAGTGGACCCGGCTAAGTGCAAACGATACCGGCCCCGCCCGGACGTTGAGGCAATTAGCCAAACTGAGGATTGGACCATATCTGAGACTCTACTATTTACCTTTATTTTTATATTTAATTTCTGTTTAATTTTATTTCTATTTTCAGTTTAGGACTAACGGCAGTTTATCTTATTTCAATTTATGTAAATAAATTGTAATGGGCATAAGCCCAGCTGGCTGGTCTGTGACTGTAATAGCTTAGTTTTCTTGTCTTTTCTGGTTTTGCGAGTTTCTATTATTTTAACGATTAAAATGATTAAAAAGTATTTTTCGTATAAAATTAATTATTATTTTCTCACCTAAATTGACGAGTTTGTTAATAATTAAAAATCACGTGTTTTCTCACTAAAATAAGAAAAATTAGCTTTATATTTATATTTATAAAAATTACCAAGTTTTTCTAATAATCCGGCATCGACGATGATTTTCCGAATTCAAAAGTTAAAGTGATATTTTTCCTCGTTTTTAATCAACGCACTTAATTACCGTGTTTTTCTGTGTTGGTTAATTAAATAACTAAAATTTGACTATGACGCAAATAGAGATTACAACTAGCGTAGCTAAGGCTGGTAAACCTAATCTCTGAGTTTATCTCTCGAATGTAGGAATTCGAGGACAACTTTAACTCCCCGTCTCGAAGTCTTCTACCCCTCCAGTCATTTCCATTGAGGCAAGTATAGTTTATGTTAGTTTACAGTTATTTATTTAATCGCTTTAATGCAATTTTAAACCACGATGCAAACACGAAACTCTCTCAGAGAGTACTGTACTGTAACTACTGGGGATTGGGGAATAGCGTAATGATTATGACCACTACTGTAACAAAACCCATTCTCCCTCCTGTAACAAATCCAAGCCGGTCATATGTCATTACCTGTTCAAATCACTGTTTTATACTGTAACAAACTGTTCCTATTTTAAAACTGTTTAGAACTGCATGATTCTATTACTTATTTAACTGTTTAAAAATTAGCATGAATTATACTTTGCTCCCTCCTGACTGGAGATATATTTTTAGGGGATGTTGAGGATGCTGAGCTGTGTTACAACAGCTATTATGATCCTGTGTTGTACCCAGTTGTACTGCCAGAGTCCCCGCAGGAGAACGATGGGACTGAGGCCGATGACCCAGCTGCTAGATAGATTTCCTTTCTGCATTGTTCATTTGTTTCAAAATTCTCTATTTCCTTTCAGAACAATTTTCATTTGTATTTAAATTTCAGTTTAAATAAAGTTTATTTCCGAAGTTGAGTTGTGACAAATAGTTGTGTTGTTGTATGGTTATCTGCTACTGAACAGCTTACTGCCGTCGTCTCAACAACGGTGCAGGCTAGGCATGATCCAACTAGACCCAGATTATTGGGATCGGGTCGTGACATGTTTTAAGTGGTGGCCCATGCAGGTCGTACAACAACTTAGGAAAACATACCTAGAAACAATTAGAACACTAGAACATTGACTTGTCACGACATAGGATCGAATTATATAAATAAATATTTTTGTTTGATTATAGACTGGTAGGATACCTTGCTTATGTATGTACCCTAAACCTTCCAGATCATGGCCAAAGGAAAGACTATCCAGTCCGGCCCTGCTGACGATGAGGTGTCGTCAACCGATCACACCCCTTCTCAAGCACGCCGGGACCCACTTTCCTTGCAGCTGACAGACCGTCCCCATGCTGCACCAGCTCCCCGGCCCGTTTACGCTTCCACAGCGCAAGCGGCAGAACCGGCACATTCCCGGGCTGAGCCGCAGACCCCTGCGGTAGTGCCCGCACCAGCTGCTCCATCAGTGCCCGTGGATCCCACTGACCTAGTGGGTATGCTACGAGGAGTGCTTGAAGCACAAAGAGCTCAAGCAGAAGCCCATAGAGAGCAGACTGCTGCCCAAGCTGAAGTCCATCGCGAGCAGACCGCGATTATGAGAGAAGGCATGGAGAATGCCCACAACGTGGCTATGGCTGCCCTCGAGAGAGGAGGAACCACTTCATCAGGGCCACGACCTGCCAAGGTAAGCATGATTCAGGAGTTAATTATATTTCTTTAAAGGCTATTTTTTTTTATTAGAGGCGTATTATTGTATGAAGGTTGGAGACATAGAAAGCTTTAAGAAGCAAGACCCTCGACCCTTCAAAGGAACCGAGGGTATCATCTACGCCGATGAATGGCTAGACCATATGGAGCGTCTTCTTAGCGTCGCTCGACTCCCGGAGGACCTCAAGGCTGAAGCTGTAGGACTCCAACTACAGGATGTGGCGAGCATCTGGTATCGGAATAAACCCCGACTCCAGGAAAAGCAGCTCGACTGGGACACCTTCAAGAAGCTGTTCCGCAGGAAGTTTTTCCCGACATCGAAGATGCGGAAAATGGAGAGGCAATTCCAGAACTTGAAGCAGGGTAACATGACGGTCAGCGAGTATGCGGCAGAGTTCGATCGACTAAGCCACTTTGCCCAGAACCTGGTAGCTGACCCCAAGGATCGTGCTGAGCGATTCAGGTATGGCTTACGAGAAGAGATTCGCACCCCTGTGATCGCAGGTGGCGCTAAGACCTATGAGAGGATCCTGATCCGAGCTCAGGACGTAGAGAAGAGCCAGCCTTCTCGATCCAAGAGGGAGTACCCTGGAACTAGCAACTTACAGGGTAGTCAGAAGAGGCCCAACAACAACAACAACAGGCCCTCGTACCACCAGCAGCATCATCATCAGGCGAGGACCAATGACCGGGCACACCAGAAGCAGATCCCTATCTGCGACTATTGCAAGAGGCCAGGGCACCAGTCGAACATCTGCAGGAAGAGGCTAGGTCACTGCCTAGTCTGTGGGTCTGCCACCCACCAAGTAAAGGACTGCCCCATGTCAGGCCACCGGCCAAGAACCAACCAGCAGAGAGCTCCCCTACCTACTCAGCAACAACAGTTTGGACAGCACCAGCAGAAGACTGGGCGAGCTTTTGCCCTAGCAGCTGATGAGCAGGAGCCATAGCAAGAACCCACCGTAGATGTCATCACAGGTTCCATTTATGTGTTTTCACATCCTGCTCTAGCATTATTTGATTCGGGTGCATCACATAGTTTCATATCATCCAAGTTTATATCTGCACACCACATAGATTCGGGACTTAGCAAAGTGATTAGTAGGGTTATGACCGGTGGTGGACCTATACCCATCACTGAGGTTTGTAATTGTCCCATAACCATCTCTGGCCATCAGTTCTCAACACCTTTACTAGTGATGCCCCTGCCCAACTATGATGTAGTCCTAGGGATGGACTGGTTAAGTGAACAGCATGCGCTGATTGATTGTCACCGAGGTTGTGTAATCTTCAGCCCACCAGGAGAACCGGAGTTTAAAATCTCTCGGGCTCCGGAAGATATGAAGAGTATTTCCTACTCCTCTATCACCGAAGAACCCGGGCCTCCTCACCCTATCATTGCGGAATTTATGGATGTCTTTCCAGATAGTCTTCCAGGATTGCCGCCGGATCGAGGTATGGAATTCACTATCGATCTTGTACCCGGCTCTTTCCTTATTTCTCGGGGATGCTACAGAGTCAACCCCAAGGAGGCTAAGGAGATGAAGGATCAGATCGACGAGCTGAAGTCGCAAGGATTTATCAGAGACAGAGCTTCACCCTGGGGAGCACCAGTGTTGTTCGTGCCCAAGAAGGATGGAACCGTGCGGATGTGCATTGACTACCGGGCGCTGAACAACATCACTATCAAGAACAAGTACCCCCTGCCCCGGATCGATGACCTGTTTGATCAACTGAGCGGAGCCAAGGTATTTTCAAAGATAGATCTCAGATCAGGCTACCATCAAATCAAGGTCAGGAAGGAGGATATTCCCAAGACGGCGTTCAACACCAAGTATGGACAATTTGAATTCTTGGTTATGCCGTTTGGACTGACAAATGCTCCTGCGGTATTCATGAACCTTATGAACAAGGTTTTTCATGAATATCTGGATCAGTTTGTTGTTGTCTTTATCGATGACATACTGATCTACTCGAAGACGGAGGAAGAGCATGAAGAGCACTTGAGAAAAGTACTGAGTACCTTGAGAAAGGAGAAGCTCTATGGTAAGCTATCCAAATGCGAATTCTTTTTAGACAAAGTGGAATTTTTGGGCCATGTTGTCACAGAAAAAGGAATTTCGGTGGATCCAAAGAAGATAGCTGCTATTGAGAAGTGGACTGCACCAAGCTCGGTTGCAGAGATCAGGAGCTTTTTGGGACTAGCTGGCTACTACCGGAAGTTCGTAAAGGATTTCTCCAGGATTGCGGAGCCAATGACGAAGCTTACCAGGAAGAACGAGGAGTTCATATGGTCTGGAGCGTGCCAGTCAGCTTTTGAGGAACTGAAGAAGAGGCTCACAACTGCGCCGATACTTGAGCTACCCGCAGGTACTGGCGGTTTCTCAATCTATAGTGATGCTTTCGGAAAAGGACTGGGCTGCGTTCTTCAACAACACGGGAAAGTGATTGCCTATGCATCTAGACAATTGCGGACTCATGAGAAGAACTACCCCACACATGACTTGGAGCATGCAGCGGTAATTTTTGCTTTGAAGCTATGGAAGCACTACCTGTATGGAGAGAGAGAGAGTGGAAATATTTACGGACCATAAAAGTCTGAAATATGTTTTCACTCAGAAGGAGCTGAACATGAGACAAAGACGATGGCTAGAGCTAATGAATGATTTTGATATCAACCTGCAGTACCATCCGGGTAAGGCTAATATTGTTGCAGATGCACTTAGTCGATACCCAATGGCGATGTTCTTGACCAAGGAGCGCCATTTGCTGGAGGACATGGAGAAGCTTGGATTGGAAATTGTACTGCCCGAGGAAGAGATGAAGAAACTTGGAAGAGAAGCCATCGTACCAGGAGCTGAATCATCATTGATACAGTTGTAAGTGCGTTCGAGTCATATGGACAAGATCAAGGAGACGCAATTCCAAGACGAGACGCTTTGCAAACTCAGAGACCAAGTGCTGCCAGGAACACTTGAAGGATTTTCAATCGCCAGCGACGGAGCATTGAAGAATGGTACGAGGCTTTGCGTACCAACTGGCGAACTGAGGAACGAGCTGATGCAAGAAGCGCTCCAGTCGCAGTATTCCATACACCCTGGAGCCAACAAGATGTACCGGGATATGCAGACTATAGTATGGTGGTACGGAATGAAGAAGGACGTATCCAGGTATGTGGCTAGATGTTTAATTTGTCAGCAAGTTAAAGCCAGCAGGCAGAGACCAGCAGGATTATTGCAGCCGCTTGACATTCCAGAGTGGAAATGGGAGCACATAACGATGGATTTTGTATCTGGACTGCCTCGATCCCAAGGAGGGAAGGATGCCATCTGGGTTATAGTGGACCGACTGACGAAGTCAGCTCACTTTATCCCCTTCAAGGTTGGTTTATCCACCGAGAAGTTGGCAGCACTGTACATGCGGCACATCTACCGGATTCATGGAGTTTCGGTAAGTATTGTATCTGACAGGGATACCAGATTTACATCTCATTTTTGGAAGAGTTTGTATGACAGCTTGGGGACCCAACTGAAGTTCAGTACCGCCTACCACCCTCAGACTGACGGGCAATCGGAGAGAACAATCCAGATGCTAGAAGATATGCTGAGATCCAGCGTCCTGGAATTTGGAGGGTCTTGGGAAGACCATTTGCACTTGGTAGAGTTCTCTTACAACAACAACAACTACCAAGCTAGCATCGGGATAACACCGTTCGAGGCACTCTATGGACGTCGTTGCCGCACCCCTCTTGTCTGGGACGACGTCGAAGAATGAGTGTTGCTTGGACCTGAGATGGTGACCGAAGCAGCAGAGAAGGTAAGAATGATCAGAGACAAGCTCCGGATAGCCCAAGACAGACAGAAGCATTGGGCCGATTGCAGCAGACGGCCTTTGGAGTTTGAAGCAGGCGACAGTGTATTTGTGAAGATCTCGCCTACCAGAGGAACAATCCATTTCGACAGAGCAGAAAAGTTGAGCCCCAGGTATATTGGTCCATTTGAAGTACTTAACATGATTGGAGAAGTGGCTTATCGGGTGGCTCTACCCCCAAGCCTCGAAGGCGTCCACAACGTCTTCCATGTCTCACAGCTGAAACGCTACATCCCGGACCCGAGCCATATCTTGGACCACTCAGAACTGGAGATTGGACCCAGCCTCACAGTGCCGAAGAAACCAGTAGCAATTTTGGACCGAGGCGAGAAGAGAACCAAGAACACCGTGACGCCAATAGTCAGAGTGATGTGGCGTCACAACTCACCAGGCGAGTCGACCTGGGAGCGAGAAGACCAGATGCGGGAGCAGTACCCGTACCTGTTTGAGATTTGAGGTAATCCCTAACCATACTTTAATTTCGAGGACGAAATTTTCTAAGGAGGGAAGATTGTGAAACCCATGTTTGTATTTATTAATAAAAAGTGTTATCATTAATATTTCTAAAATTATTATTATTATTAATATTATTATTATTAATTTTTTTGGGTGAAAATGATTTCGAAAATAACTTACAACATGGACTTTTGATTTTCGGACCCAGACCCGAGTCCGAACCCAGACCTAGGCCTGAGCCCAATTCTTTCATATTTCTTAATTCTGATTTCTTTGGACTTGGTTAAGTATTATTAAAAAGAAAAGAAAATAGTATTATTTTCGGGATGGTCCCGTAGGACCAGCAACTGCTCTCCACACACGATTTAGTAATCACCCTGTCCTATTCTTCCTCTCTCCCTTAGTTTTCTCCTCACCACACACGTTCACCGCACATTCCTCCACCACTCTGTATTTACTCCCCTCTCTTTCCCACTCCTCACTCACGAACAGAGGTTAAACTCTCTCTCACTCTCTTTTTCCTCTCAACTACTTCTCACAAAGCTCCACCTACTCTCTATTCTCTCTGGAAGAGAGTACTCTCCCAAACCCTTTTCCCCCGACCATCCTCCGCCAAGCCCCCGCGCCCCACCGCGGATCCCCGACCGCCGATCAGCACCTCTGGCGACCGCGCTGCCCCTCGTGCGCCGCCCTAGCCCCTTCGCGCCAGTGCCCTCCCGCGAGCGCGTGTCCCCGCGCGACCCCCTGTCTCGCCGGCGCCCCGCCGACAGCGCACTCCGGCGCGCCCCTCGACGCCACCCGCGTCAGCGCTCCCCCGCGGGTCCGCCCGACCAGGGCACCCTTTCGGCGTCTCCTCCGGCGACCACCTTCGCGACCGAGCTCCCTGGCCCACACCCCGTGCGGCCACACCCCTCTGACAGCGTCTCTGGTCAGTTCTCCTTGGGACAGCACCCCGTCGTGCCCTAATTTATGATTTCTCGGTTTTCCTCGACGTCGACGTTGGTTCCAGCGCTAATTTCGGGAACGTTGTTGATTCTGGATTATTCTTTCTTTCTAATTATCAACTGAGAGCTCTAGCCGAGCAATCCGAGGTATAATCTCCTGTCTCGCTATTTTATTATTATTTGTCGATGATGAAATGGTCCCCGATTCCCTTTGGGAATTCGGTATTAGCGACGTCGTAATTTTATGGGACTTTCGGAAAGGTCCCGTGGATTATTTTGGATTCTCGGAATATTTCGGGAATGGTTTTTGGTGTGTTTTAGTTTTCCGAAATTTTTCGGAAACGTTCTGCGATTTGTAGAATTGGAATCGGACTTCCAAAATTATTTCGGGTCGTCCCGATTATGTTGTGGATATTTTATATATATAAAATGCAGGTTTTTTCCCTGGTTTGGGACTTGGAGGAATTATCGGCGCCATTTTTCCAGTTTTTGGGTTGACCAAAAACAGAGGAGATGCTGCCTGATTTTTCCGTAAATCCTGAATTATTTTCAAAATGAATTTTAAAATGATTTTCGAATTTTATTTGATATTTGATTTCTGGGTGATGACCGTATCGGTCAGTGGACCCGGCTAAGTGCAAACGATACCGGCCCCGCCCGGACGTTGAGGCAATTAGCCAAACTGAGGATTGGACCATATCTGAGACTCTACTATTTACCTTTATTTTTATATTTAATTTCTGTTTAATTTTATTTCTATTTTCAGTTTAGGACTAACGGCAGTTTATCTTATTTCAATTTATGTAAATAAATTGTAATGGGCATAAGCCCAGCTGGCTGGTCTGTGACTGTAATAGCTTAGTTTTTTTGTCTTTTCTGGTTTTGCGAGTTTCTATTATTTTAACGATTAAAATGATTAAAAAGTATTTTTCGTATAAAATTAATTATTATTTTCTCACCTAAATTGACGAGTTTGTTAATAATTAAAAATCACGTGTTTTCTCACTAAAATAAGAAAAATTAGCTTTATATTTATATTTATAAAAATTACCAAGTTTTCCTAATAATCCGGCATCGACGATGATTTCCCGAATTCAAAAGTTAAAGTATATTTTCCCTCGTTTTTAATCAACGCACTTAATAACCGTATTTTTCTGTGTTGGTTAATTAAATAACTAAAATTTGACTAGGACGCAAATAGAGATTACAACTAGCGTAGCTAAGGCTGGTAAACCTAATCTCTGAGTTTATCTCTCGAATGTAGGAATTCGAGGACAACTTTAACTCCCCGTCTCGAAATCTTCTACCCCTCCAGTCATTTCCATTGAGGCAAGTATAGTTTATGTTAGTTTACAGTTATTTATTTAATCGCTTTAATGCAATTTTAAACCACGATGCAAACACGAAACTCTCTCCGAGAGTACTGTACTATAACTACTGGGGACTGGGGATGTCACGACCCGCTCCCGAATAACCGGATACGAGTCGGACACGCCCAGCCTTTGTTGTTAGATACAACAAAGTAAGCTGTACCAATCTAGGGAACTAACCAGATAATATGAACATCAAATGAAATCACAGCATCTATATAAATGTGTCCCAACCAGAGTAAAGTACAATATCTGAAATTATTATATTTCAACTAATAAAAGTGTCTGCTAGTCTCAATACATGGAAAGATAATGGAAAACTAATGAAGCACTAGGCTTCTGCAGCCTCTAGGTCAGAAGCAGCTCCAGCTGGCTCAGTAGGGAAAGCAATATCCTGTCCATAGTAGGTGTCACACAAAGCCTCCATCTCACCTGCAACATATCCTATTCAGGAGCGGAGCAAGTACAATTCTAGGTAATGAACAAGACATCATAATATAGAAGTACAAGGGAATATGGAAAGTACAGGAAGAACAGGTAAATAAGTACATGAAAGAAACAGTGTAAAGTACATGAAAGAACATGAATGTAAGAACATGAAAGAACATGATATGTAAGCACCTGAAAGAACATGATATCATGGAATCACAGGAAATAAGTACAAGGTAATCTCCTGAACATGTGTGTACTACATTTGAAATATAACTAAATATGTGACCGGCTAGGGTAAGCACATGAAAGCACATGAAAGTACATGAATGGTGACTTAGGACCCGCGTGCACGATGCGGGGTCTAAGCTAAAACACACCTGAGTTGTTACTTGGGATTGGTCACATAGATAGTATATTTCCCCACCCCAGATACAAGTAAGAACAAGAGAACATGAGCACCATAAAGTACATGACGTATTGCAATTGTGTCACTCAAGGAAGCACAAGATATATAATGTAAAGTACAAAACCGTAGAGTGTACTTGCCTGGCTCCAGGAAAGTACAAGTATCCAAGGAAACTGGATGATCTCATGTAATTAATGATGAGTACAAATTGGTTAATAAACTAGTTCTAACTTGGTATCATGCAATTTAATATTCCTACTACAAGCTATGATATTGGTTTAAACCCAATATCACTACTCAATATTACTTCCTATATTTCACTTAACTACTTGTTGAACTAAACACCTAGAGTTCTAGCCATGAATCAAGTTAGAGTCTACATTAGTTAGTTTAGGAAAAACCAGCTTCTAACATACATTGCTATAGAGTTAAATCTATAATCTAAATAGAAATCTAGTTTGCAAATCTATACTTACATATTGGTACAACCCATAAGTTAACTCCACTACATATTTCCTATAGACAGTTTACTAAAAATAGTTGATAAAATTCTGAAATTCAATCCTGGATTACCCTCCTGAGTTTTTTTCACAGGAATTACTTCCTATAATTACTCAGGAAAGCTACCTGGAAATACACAGGAACTCTTGGTTTAATACTCCTGGTTACACAGGAGTTACACCAATTGGCTCAGGCTATATTGAGACACTCAGGTATAATTCCTGAGATCCTGCAGATTTCTGAGAATGAAAATCTCAGACTCTGAGTTCCAGTAAGACTCTCAAGTCTCACATGACATTAAGTCTCAAAAGCTGAAACAAGTCCTCTCAGCTCATGCAAGAACCTGAGTACTACTGAGATTCAGGCATCCCTATTACCAGGACATTTCATAGACCAACCCGGTTTTTTGTGAGATCCCTATTAGGAAAACATTAATCTAACTTACCTATAGTGCTAATCTGGACTGAACCCTGAGATGTATCTCAGGTTCCTCCAATGAAACCAACTGAATTGGTTCTCAAATAACATTGGTATGCATCCCTAGAAAATGCTGCAGGTCCAGTTATACAACCTTGTGTAAATCCTTTGAATGAAAGGGAAATGGACCATTCTCCTCAGGATTTACTCAACATAGGGTGAATCTCCACTGGTACCCTCTCCCCAAACTGACATTTATTGTGAACTTGTAAGAACAGGTTTACTTACCCTATATTCCAAAAGACTTGTTCACAGCAGCATCTAATTCCTTATGGGTTCAGTTCATAATTGAAACTGATACTCAAGTCTCAATCCTGACACTCAATCAGTTTGAATATGACTTATCATCAGTCCTTGATAGGATTTCCTGAGATCAGTCTTGTTCAAACTGATATTGAATATCAACCACATCAGTCCTCCTCTCGACTATGAGTGTCACTTGATTCAGTTAGAAGGAACCAACAACCATTCCTGCATTTTCCACATTCAGGATAATTGATCTTCTCTTGAACCAAGCTTCCCACTAAGGATCCTATCAGTTACTGAATTCAGGAATAGAACTCAAACAAGACTGCTAAAATTTAGGAAAACCAGGTAACCCTCCCTCAATCTAGAATATAACCATATTTCGAAATACAACAGATATGTCCCCAAACTTCAGTTCAGGAATAGAGACTAGGCCCCAGGATTACAACTTGGTATCCATTCTCTAGAGAACTAAGTCTACAGTTTACTACATTGCACAGGAAACTGATCAGGTTATCCCTGAATTGTCTGTGTAAACTCTAATTAATATTCCAAGATCTCAATGACCACTTATGCTGAAACTCATATAAGAGCCTATCCCCAATCTGAACTTAAGGTTCAACTGAGATTGGCCACAACAGTCTTAAATTAATTAGAGATCAAGGACTTAATAGCCACATGATCTAACACAAAGATCTAATTTCCACACCTGGTATCACTATTCAATATCAAGCATCCAACTCATCCTTACTATGCTAAAACGAGCTTGTCTCATAGACATGTTTAAATAAACTTCAGATTAAAGAAATTTACCTGCTAGATTCTCCAATGACTCAACTCTGCACAGAGGAAGAATGTCCTGCCACACTGGTGCTAGATCCACTTGTATTCTTGAGCTTAATAGAGGAATGATCAAACGATCAACATATTAATTCAACATTTCTAAATCCTGGTCCAACCAGGAGTTCAAGGACAGAAAAAATAATTCAGGACTGCTCTAGAATATATTAACATTACAATGTAGAAACTCACCTCTCCTAATTGATCGATTTGATCAGATTAATTCTTGAAAAAGGCTTGGATGCTATCATCTGTTTCTAAATGAAACAAACATTCGAGTTCAGGAAAAGAATTATCAATCGAGAAAATCGAGATCAATTTCTATTAACTCACAGATCACAGAAGAATTCTAGATCTGGCTAGCTCCACCGGATCAAGGATCAACCAAGTAAAGTCCTAATGGCAAGAATATGAAATAAGTTGACAAGGATTCTAGATCAAGTCCTATAATCCATAGTTTCTAAATCAAATTAATAACCTACCTCCTGGAGCTAGAGTGAGCTATGAAGAAGGAACGATTGATTTGTTGAAGATGAACTTGTTGTTTGAAGAGCTACTCCGATCACCATGTACTGCTACACGAGACCCTCCTTGCTGTGATTCCTCCTCCCTCCATGGCCAATCCTTCAATTCACAGTACAGAACTTTGAAGGGAAAATGGTGAAGGAATGATTCTAGATCTGGAATGGAATGGGGATTAAATAGGATCCTAGAATTTACAGGCTAATACTCCTCTGCAATTTGGCACCAAAACTCAAGGACAGGCTGGATAGAGGTGGTGGGGTTGCAAACGGTTAGGGAGAATTTTGAATTGGAAGGAATTTGGAAAGAGGCCTGGTTGTTGAGCCATGTGCCTCTGAGCTCAGGGAGAAGAGCTCCTCAACCGTTTGATTCTTTTTTTTTTTAAACTAAAGGCAACTTGTATAGTTCTAAGAATGGATAAGTAATAAATTGCCTGGACTGAGAATGAAATAGGCTGAGAATGAAAAAGCCCATACTTAAAAGTAGAGTTATTCATTACAGAGTGTGGTTTTGATATTGGATTCATGGGCTTTAAATAAAAGTCCAAAATTATTGTAAAGTAAAACCCAATAAGTTGGGCTAAAAAAAAGAAAGAAGAAAAAAAATGTACAGTAATACTAATTTAGAAAAGACTTCAGGAAAATTATTTATTAGAAATAATAAAATTTCCGGGAAGTAGAGTTACAGGGGAATAGCGTAATGATTATGACCACTACTATAACAAAACCCATTCTCCCTCCTGTAACAAACCGAAGCCGGTCATATGTCATTACCTATTCAAATCAATCTTTTATACTGTAACAAACTGTTCATGTTTTAAAACTGTTTAGAACTGCATGATTCTATTACTTATTTAACTGTTTAAAAATTAGCATGAATTGTACTTTGCTCCCTCCTGACTTGAGATATATTTTTAGGGGATGTTGAGGATGCTGAGCTGTGTTACAACAGCTATTATGATCCTGTGTTGTACCCAGTTGTACTGCCAGAGTCCCCGCAGGAGAACGATGGGACTGAGGCCGATGACCCACCTGCTAGATAGATTTCCTTTCTGCATTGTTCATTTGTTTCAAAATTCTGTATTTCCTTTCAGAATAATTTTTATTTGTATTTAAATTTTAGTTTAAATAAAGTTTATTTCCGAAGTTGAGTTGTGACAAATAGTTGTGTTATTGTATAGTTACCTGCTACTGAACAGCTTACTGCCGCCGTCTCAACAACGGTACAGGCTGGGCATGATCCGACTAGATCCAGATTATTGGGATCGGGTCGTGACATGACATGTGAAATCTTGATTGCTGTTACGACATCCAATCCTAATTTTTAAGTATAACTCTTGTCTGGATACCGTGGTTGATTTTCCTTATTGTGATTGCACAAGCTACATGTCTCGTCTTGCATTATGTCTAGGACATGGATTCCTTATTACCACGGTCAGGGATTCATAATGAATCTGGCTAGGTTAAGCGACTAGATTGATAAAGTAGTTCATATAGAAAGATTTTCCAGTTACAGCGATCACGTTATCCCGGCCACACCAGTGGACTTGTAGCCTGCCGTCGAGTAGGACACATTTTTAGCACACTGTCATGTGTTGTACTTCTCCAATTCATAAGTACTAAAGTTACCTAATAATTTTTTTAATTCTTGAAATCTCTTGTAACCTCGCCTGGATAACCTGGATCTGCAGGGCTTGTGACTGTGGGAATATCTCATTGCATCTTGTTAGTAATTAGGATTATGATAATCCTAGTTAGCTAATGTATCAAGCCGTACTCATTGCTTGGCCGTGATTGATGGATGGAGTCCAGTTCAGTCTAGTTTTGTCTAGGCAGTGTCCGTATATGTTTATTTCAGTACATTATTGTTTATGCTTTACCTTTGTCGATAAATGATTAGAAACTAAGTTCTGTTCAGGAGAAGGGTTATAACTCCGGTCCTTATTTGGTTTACGAGTTGTAACTTGGGTTCCGGAATACTTCCTAAGTCATCTTATCATTTGTCGTTCTATATAGTTCTCACATGCTCTTATGCCCTAGTTATCTAACATGCCTATACGTCACAGTTGCCCTACATGTTTACATAGCCCGGTTACCTTACATGCTCGTATGTCCCAGCTGTCTCCCATGCTCACATGTCAAGTTATCTTACATGCTCACATGTTCAGATATCTCACATGCTCGCATGTCAGCCTTATGTATGCACATGCTTCCATTTACTTTAGATGTCCATACTTTACATTATGTCACACGTTAATTACTTTATGCTCCATGTTGCTTTACTTATTGTCTTTCTATTATCGGGATAAGTGCATAGGTAGTGCACGAGTCTCGATCAATATTTACTTATTTATGTCTCTATTTGTTGCTATGTTAGCTATTAGTGGATTTAGTTCATAAGTTTGGCTTCCTTTGTGGTACTTGCTATTGGAGGTCTGATCCTACTGGTTTTGTTTGGCCATATCTGATAGAGGAGCCCGAAGGATCTTCCGTACCATCTACTCGACGGTGACTACCCGAAACACCAGAGTACCTTAGTAGATTTTCCTATATCATTCTCCCACTAGTTATGTACATTATTCTTTTGTGGCGTTTAGCCTCCGAGCACATGTTTAGCTTGTGTTTTTGGATCTTGACATTTAGCCTACGGGCCTAAACATGATTTGCATATTCTAGACTATAGCTAGAGCTCATCATGTATGACTATTACTCTTGCTAGTTCTTTATTTTATATTACTAGCTTCATGATCATCCATGTATATATAGTTTGGGACACTTTACTTTTTTGTGTCTTATGATCATAGCTATACATGATCCCAATGCCGAGTCACCATGCGCTCATGACCTGGCTATTTCACAAGCCCACATGTTCAGTTTATTTTACTCTCAAGCTTCTATTTGCTTAACATGTCTACATTTTATATTATGTCACATGTTAATTACCTTACGTCACATGATGCTTTACTTAATTATCTTTTCCATTCTCGGGATAAGTGCATTGGTAGTGCACGAGTCTTGGTCCACATCTACTTATTTGTATCTTTAACTATTGATATATTAGTTATTGCTAGTTTTAGTTCATAAGTTTGGCTTCCTTTGTAGTACTTGCTATTTGGGGTCTGACCCTACTGGTTTTGTTTGGCCAGATCTGATAGAGGAGCCCGAAGGATCTTTCGAACCATCTACTCGACGGTGACTATCCGGAGTACCAGAGTACCTGAGTGGATTTCTTGTTTCATTCTTCCACTTAAAATGTACATTATTTTTTTGCGGCTTTTAGCCGCCGAACACGTATTTAGCTCGTGTTTTTGGATCTTGACATTTATCCTACGGGCCAAAACATGATGTGCATATTCTAGACTATAGCTAGAGCTTATCATGTATCACTATTACTCTGGCTAGTTCTCTCTTTTGTATTACTAACTTCATGTTCATCCATGTATAAATGGTTTAGGATGCTTTACTATTGTATGTCTGATGATCATACTTCTTGTACTTTGTACAAATAATTGTCTGTGATTGAGATACCTAGGATTGCTTGACCTAGGATCGACTGCTGGCTTGTAGAAGTAACCCCCACGTCTTGACAGCTTATACGTGATTTCAGAGTACTGGCGTACTTTGGTATCACGTAGCTGGCCTTGTCCGTCCCTACCTACCAGTATTCTGGTTTTGGGACGTGACACAGGTTTTAGTGGTAGACCATACAGGTCTGATTTATCAGGTATGTGGGGGTTACTGATTTAGTTATCTCAATCACAATTATCCTTTATTGATATCTTTCGTATTATTCTCTATCTCTGATCCTTTGACCTGATATCTGCCTTGATCGTTGATGTCTTTTGTTCCCTCGATTTGATCCTTGTGTCCTTTAACTTTCATGGACACTGTTCCTAATCCTTCTGATTACCTTATTTGGGTTCTACCGATGACAGGTCAGCAATCTTCTGTTAGGCCAGTTATGGAGGATCAGTCTCAACATTCAGGTGCAGAGTCGATAGTTGACTCGAGGGCAGAGATGTCAGTCCATCCCGATTATCCAGCTATGCCTGTACAGTCAGCAATCCGAGCGGAGGTAGTTCCAGATCCGCCTGATATACCTGCACTCATAGGGATTATCAAGAAAATGGTGGAGTCATAGCAACAACGAGATCTCGTTCTCCAGCAGAGTATCCAGATGTTGATAGACCAAAGTGAGCAAAGAATACCCGAGGAATTTCAAGCCGAGGACTTGCATCCAGAGAAAGTACAAAAAAGAACCATACAGTACCAGTCATCCAGCCAGTCAGCATATCGAGCTCGACCTACCATGGAGGCAGTACGAAAGCAAGAGCATATAGCCAGAAGGACCGAATCTAGAACTGAGGGACATAAGAGGTACCATTCACCCGTATCAGGCTTTTCACCCCAACGTCCATCACCAGTACCAGCAGACCAACGTCCATACCAGCACCAGGAGTTACCAACCGTATGTTCCTTCTGTGGAAGGGAAGGGCACACTCGTCTTACTTGTCGAAGGGATAACTTTATATGCTTATCATGTGGTTCACCTGACCACATGATAGAAATTTGTCCTCGGAGGAGTCAAGCTGAATCGTCATCCTTCCATCCTTTCAACCAGCAGGCACCAGCGTCGGTTCAGCAGCAGCAAGTGAGAGACAGAGAAACCAGCGGCAATATCAGGCAGAACAAGTAGGATGCACCTATTGTGGGAAGTTAGGGCATTCTAGATCAGTTTGTTGGACGACCAATAGACGATGCTTCCGCTATGGAGCAGAGGACCATTTAGTTAGTACTTGCCCCTCTCTGACATCTCGAAGACGACCAGCTATACCAGATGTACCACCTCAGTCCTTTCAGTAGCCTCAGTCATCACCTCCAACAATGGATGAGCAGTTGGGGCCAATACTAGATGTTCAACCATTGGCACAATACCCACCGTCATCACGAGCTCAGAGGGTCAGGCAGCTCAGAGCGCGATTGAATGCGCAATACTGGGAGCAGCTCTAGTATCAGCATGAAGATAATACCTTAGGAGTCTCATGTACCATCTTCATGGTCTTCTTTCAGTTATGATCTTTGGATCTGTCTTTCAGTAGTGGGCCAGGTAGTGGCAGTATATCTTGGGTTCCTGTCGGCAACCTTGTATTCTATCTATTATGGAGTAGAATGGTCTGCTTGACTTATTCGATGAATGAATGCGAGTTTCTCGTCCCACTCTTCTGTCTTCGTATCTTGAGATACATGATATCTATCACATGTCTCGACTACGAAAATACGTCCTAGGTAGAGTCATGTCTTAGACTAAGTCATTGGTACCGACTTACCTTGAGACTTGACCCCTATCTATTTTTGGAGTCAGCGTAGGCCAGCGAGGACGTTGGTCCCTACTCTACTGACTCAGGAGACATATCTATTCATATGCCTCCAGCCCTTCTTGATAGTGGTTGTATTATTGCTTACGTATTTATTTATATTAATATTGCCTTCATTTACTGATATGCCATGTCTTGTTTGATTTAGATAGTTGTATTTTCTTGAGCTTTTGTTTTGGTTATCATGCTCGACTAGCTTTAGGAAATTTCGAGGACATAATTTTTCTAAGGATGGGAGAGTTGGGAGACTCGTCTCACTGTATCAGTATTTATATACGGATACGTATTTTGTACTGTTGTATTTTCTTGATTTTCGGAATGCTTTAAAATTTTCTCAACTTGTAGATTTTCTCCTTGACCGGCATACCGCCAGTATACCAGTGCATACCGACGGCATACCTGTCACTCCCATTTTCCATTATACATATTTTTAATATACGTGTACGGGATTCTGACATTGTCAGGTGACCCGTGTTTTGATTTGTCTTTCTTAGCCTTGACTTGGTTTAATCTTGTACTTGGTTTATTTTGGTTTGGTTCAACTTGGCATGAGTTGGTTTGGGTTGGGTTGAGATGAGAAGGATTTTGTATAAAAACCAACTTCTCTCTCTCTCTTTCTCTCTCTCTCTCTCTCTCTCTCCTCCATTCATTTCATTTACACCTTCTTCTCCATTTGCTCCTCCTCCAATACCTAGACAAGTACATCTTGCCAAATCTTAAACATTGTTATTTTTGTTTGTTCTATTATCTTCCTTTCATGATTCTAAGCCTTCTTAGAACTTGGTGTTTTTGGTTTTGATGGTTACATTTTTTATAGATCTAAGTTTTAAGATTTTTTTGTTTTTCTTGGTTTTGATCTCTTAAAGTTTGATATTTTCGAAAACTATTGGTTCCATGTTGTAGGAAAATTTATTCTACCCAATTAGACCCTTGAAAGTCCTGATTTCGACTTATTTTGAGAGATTTATGGCCTTTCTAGTCCATGCGTTCTCATGAACATTTAGAGGCTGGTTGGAAAAGATGAGCAATGCATGCTCATGCATGCTGGCACATGTTGTCATGGCGCATGCTGTAGATGGTACCTTTTGGCCCATGGCTATCATGGCGCATGCTGTCCCTGGCACATGTGTCCAGACGCATGTTGTGGATGGTGCCTTTTGGCCCATGGCGCATGTTGTCCTGGTGCATGCTGTCCCTGGCACATGTTGTCCAGATGCATGTTGTGGATGGTGCCTTTTGGCCCATGGCGCATGTTTTCCTTGCATATGTTGTCCCTTGTACATGCTATCCAGGCGCATGTTGTGGATGGTGCCATTTGGCCCATGAGGCATGCTGTCCTTGCATATGTTGTCCCTTCCACATGCTGTCCAGACGCAGTTGTGGATGGTGCCTTTTGGCCCATGGCGCATGTTGTCCTAGCGTATGCTGTCCCTGGCACATGCTGTCCAGGCGCATGTTATAGATGGTGCCGTTTGGCCCATGGTGCATGCTGTCCTTTCACATGATGTCCCTTGCACATGCTGTCCAGGCGCATGTTGTGGATGGTGCCTTTTGGCCCATGACGCATGTTGTCCTTGTACATGCTGTCCCTTGCACATGTTTTCCTGGCGCATGTTGTGGATGGTGCCTTTTAGCCCATGGCACATGTTATCCCTGGCGCATGATGTCCCTTACACATGCTGTCCAGGCGCATGTTGTCCCTGGCACCCCTTTTGACCCCCTTGCGCCATTTTTTGCCATGATAATTCTTGTTACACTTGTCCATGCTTGTCCCTTTGGTCCTTAGTGTAAAGTTGTAGATCTTTGTCTTGGCTTCAAGAATTTTCTTGTTTCACTTTAATTGGAGTTCATATGCGATTGATAATTTCAATCATAGTTTTGATCTTTTGGTATATTTTCTGTACTTGACGTTTTTGAGGTTTCCTTCGATTATAATAAATTCTTATCATGATTAGATGATTTTGTACAGTTAGAGAATAATTGTACCCTCTTATATTCTTAACACTAGCACAGATTCAATTATTGTTTTATGTCAAGTAGTACTTTTTATTTATTTCTTCTCACGTGCCATGATACGTCTTTTATCAAATTCTTTCTACATGCGATCCTTATTTCCATGTTTGCTTATTCTTAGATAGTGGCCCGTCGGGGTGCATCATGATTTATGTCTCTTCTTTGCTTAATCTAGATAGTGGCCCGTCGTGGTGCACTCATGCTACACGTCTCTTCTCTGCTTATACTAGATAGTGACCCGTTGTGGTGCACTCGTGTTACATGTCTTTCCTTGCTTACATGATAGTGACCCGTCGTGGTGCACGCTTGAACTTGCCTTTCCTTGCTTACATGATAGTGGCCCGTAGAGGTGCACTCTTGACAAGTATTCTTTACATGATAAGTAAACCTAACATGACATGCTTAATCAAGATGCTGTTGCGACGGCTATTCTCCTTGCTAATGTAACTCTTTTGAATACCGTGGTTGAATGTATTGTGTATGAGTGAACAAGCTACATGTCTCGTCTGCATCATGTCTAGGACATGAATTCCTGGTTACCACGGTTAGAAATTCATACTGAATCTGACTAGGCTAATGACTAGATTGATCAAGTAGTTCATATAGAGAGATTTTTCAGTTACAAGTGATCCCGTTATCTGGGCGTCTCAAGTGGACTTGTAGTCTGCCGACGAGTATGGCGCATTTCCAGTACATTGCCATGTGTTGCACCCCTAAGTCACCTAATAACTCTCTTAGGGTACATTTGTCTCCTGAGCGATGTACCCACTATTATATGTACATGGGATACATTTGTCTCCTGGGCGATGTATCCACTATAAATCCTTGTAACTTGCGTCTGGATAACCTGGATAGCTGCAGGGCTTGTGACTGTGGGAATATCTCGTTGCATCTTGTTAGTAACTAGGCTTGTGATAACCCTAGTTAGTTAAAGTAGCAAGCCGTACTCATTGCTTGGCCGTGAATGATGGATGGAGTCAGTCCAGTCCAGTCTAGTTTTATCTAAGCAGTGTCCGTGTGTTTATTTCAGTACATTATTGTTTACGCCTTACTTTTGTCGATAAATGATCAGAGGCTGAGTTCTGTTCAAGAGAAGGATTACAATTCCGGTCCTTGTTTGGTTTACAAATCGTAACTCGACTTCCAGAATAGCTCCCAAGTCATCTTATCATTTGTCGTCCTATTCAGTACTCACACATTCTATATGATCCATATGTTGTACAATAATTAGAGACTAAGTTCTGTTCAGGAGAAGGGTTACAACCCCGGTCATCGTTTGGTTTACGGGTTGTAACTCGACTTTCGGAATAGTTCCTAAGACATCCTATAATTTTCGTTCTATATAGTTCCCACATGCTCTCATGCTCTAGTTATCCCACATGCTCACATGTTTAGTTATCTTACAAGCTATACATGATCCCTATGCCGAATCACCATGCGCTCATAACCCGGCTATTTCACAAGCTCACATGTTCAGTTTATTTTACTCTCAAGCTTCCGTTTACTTAACATGTCTATATTTTACATTATGTCACATGTTAATTACCTTATGTCACATGATGCTTTACTTAATTATCTTTTCCATTCTTGGGATAAGTGCATTGGTAGTATACGAGTCTCGATCCACATCTACTTATTTGTATCTCTAACCGTTGATATATTAGTTATTGATGGTTTTAGTTCATAAGTTTGGCTTCCTTTGTGGTACTTCCTATTTGGGGTCTGACCCCACTGGTTTTGTTTGGCCAGATCTGATAGAGGAGTCCGAAGGATCTTTCGTACCATCTACTCGACGGTGACTATCCGGAGCACCAGAGTACCTGAGTGGGTTTCTTGTTTCATTCTCCCACTTGAAATGTATATTATTCTTTTGCGGCTTTTAGCCTCCGAACATGTGTTTAGCTCGTGTTTTTGGATCTTGACATTTAGCCTACGGGCCAAAACATGATGTGCGTATTCTAGACTATAGCTAAAGCTTATCATGTATGACTATTACTCTAGCTAGTTCTCTCTTTTGTATTACTAGCTTCATGATCATCCATATATAAATGGTTTGGCATGCTTTACTATTGTATGTCTGATGATCATACTTCTTGTACTTTGTATAATTGCTTGTGATTGAGATACCTAGGATTGCTTGACTTAGGATCGACTGTTGGCTTGTAGAAGTAACCCTCATGTCTTGACAGCTTATACGTGATTTCAGAGTACTGGCGTACTTTGGTATCACGTGGCTGGCCTTGTTCCTCCCCACCTACCAGTATTCTGGTTCTGGGGCGTGACAAACCGTGCGCACCTTCTTGACTCAACTTCATGTCATGCTTATACTATCTTTGATTCAACCGACATCATGCATGCGGATTGCCGCTTATCACACCAGCTTATCTATATGAAAGGTCACTAGCAATGTCAAGCTATCTTTGACTTATAGCTGGGTTAGACGGTGATCCTTTTGCATGCATACAAAAGTTTTCGAATCATCCACGCTGATTCATTGTTGGCGCTGTTATAACTCACTTCTTTCGGGTCGACATGATCCCGGTGCCACGACGATCAGTAAAGAAGACTACACCTTGTGCACAAGTTGTCCATGACCACGCACCTACGGCGACTTCTAGACTCGACATAAATGTAAGGCCTACAGATGATACAACTTTCTTTCTCTTCCATAAACTTCTTTATCCATGTCCATGCTATCCATTCTTCATGAGAGACTCCCAAGCCACAGGACCGGTCTCGACGACAAATGGTCGCATGTACTTTACATTCTTTGAAACACAGGGAATGGCTATTGCATAGCCTTCCAGATAGACATGAACAAACGTGTTCCTTTGTGTCCCATAGATCGTGGCATACTTATCCTTGAATCAACCGTGGCTCATGCCTTAGACTAACTTGTGTTCTATGCGACACTATCGCTGTAACTCCTCTTCCCAATTTTTTTAATTTTTTTATTATTTATTTGATTTAATTGATGATTTTTATATTTGTTTTTATAAATAATTAATTAGTTAATTATTACGGTAGTTGACTTTAGTCATGGTTAGGAATTGGAGTATAAGGCGACTAGGAATCGTGGCATGGATAGTGCAGTGGCGTATCTTGACTAGTGTATTAGCCATGCTAAGGGAGACCTGTCCATAAGTGTGTCCTAATTAGGAAAACCAGGCCAAGTTGTGACATGACCATTATAAATAGTTTAATTATTTATTATTAATATTATTTGATGTTTAAGTGACCCGGTTGTACCAAATTGGCCCAGACTGGACCCAAACCAAGCCCAAGCCCAGGTAATCATGTAGTGCATCCCAAGACGTCCCTGTAGACATACATTGGGTAGTATTATTTTAATTTATTAACCTAGTAGACGATTTTCACAAAATGTGGTTATATATATTATGAGTTCTTAATATTAAATAATTATTTATTGATAATATAGTAAATAATTTTTAACAAGTATGTTGGATTTTGTGATTTATCTAGATTATATATACATGTATATATATAGAAGTATATTTATAGTATATGAAAATTAGTCTTATATATATAATAATATAATTTGTTTTATTTGTATAAATTTTAGTATATAAAACTAAGAATTCTATAATGTAAATTTTGATTCTACTTAGAATATTTTATTGCTTGTATTTGTATCTATGGTATATGTGTATATATCATTATATATATATATATATATATATATATATATATATATATATATATATATATATATATATATATATATATATATATATATATATATATTTAAAAATATATATATATATATATATATATATATATATATATATATACTTAAATTACATTTTTAGTATAAAGGTATAAATTATTAGATATATATATATATATATATATATATATATATATATATATATATATATATATATATATATATATATGTACATATGTATATATAAAGAGACAATAAAAGCTCAGCCTAGCCCAGCTCAGCCCAGTCGGGCCATTAGGCACACAGGCCCACACCTAAAAGCCCCAAACAGCAGGGAAACCCACCCCCTTTTAATTCCCAAATCGAGAGAGTATATAGAGAGATCGAGAGAGAGAAACGTGAAAAAATAACCTAAAAATCCTAAGCAAAACCTGCTGCCACACCACCCCCTCCCCATGGGCGGCCACCCTGACCCCACGTGCCGCCGGGGGACAGCCGCTGCCGGCTGAAAATGTAATGCATGTTGTTCGTATTACGTATCTAGGTATACGTGTACGTATTTTGACTCATATTGCATGTCTTCTTGCTTGGTTTATTGGGTATTTTCATTACTTGGCCATGGTTCATCTTAGTTCGGTGTGGCTTGTATTGGTTCGGCTTGGTTCGGTTGTAAACCAACCCCCTACCTACCACCACCACTACCATTTATTAGCCCATTCCTCTTTCTCTCTCTTCATTACTCTTCTTCTTCCCCTCTATTAACTCTTCCACCTACCAGGGAGAGAGAGAGCTTAGGCAAGTGAAGCTTGCTTCATGGAAGAACTCAGTTTTTATTGTTCCATTCTCTTCCTCACGAGATTTTAGCACACTTTAATACTTGGCATTTTCAATTTCCATGGTTCAATTTATGTAGATCTAAGTTTATTTCATTTTTGGATTTTTTGGATTTTAATCTATTTAACATTGTTATTATCAAGTTCTGATGGTTCCATGTTGTAGAGAATCTCGTTCTGCCCCATTTTGACCTATAGAAGTTCGGATTTGGACTCTGGATGAAGGTTTTATGAAGTTTGGAAGCCATGGCTTGCATGGTTCTTCTTCTCGGAAAGTTGGAGGAGAAGAACAGTTCCTTAGCCGCATGAACTTAGCCGCATAACCTTATGCGGCAAGTTCCATTCCTGGCCGCATAGATTTTTGGACCGCATGTACCCTTGATTAAATCATCGCCGCATGGGCTCCTAGCTGAGCCGCATGCGCCCCCATCCTTTTCTGGCCGCATGGAACTTGATCTTGCCAGCCGCATATGCCCCTATTCACTTCCAGCCGCATATGGACCCACTTCCCGCCAGCCGTATATGCCCCACTCCCCGCCAGCCGCATATGCTCCGCTCCTCCACCAGTCGCATGAGGCCGAGTCATTCCCGAGCCGCATAGGCCTTCTCCCCTAGCCGCATGGGACTCAGTCCATTCCCAGCTGCATAAGGGTTCATCCCCGCCAGCCGCATGAGACCATTTACTTCCAGCCTCATAGGCCTCCATTTTCTTCAGCCGCATGGCGTTACTCCTTGCCAGCCGCATATGCTCATCACCCTTACCGCATGAACTGTTCTCTTCTCAGCCGCATGAATCGATAACTAGGGCTGCAAACGAGCCAAGCCGAGCCAAGCTTTTGTAAGCTTGAGCTTGGCTTGACTAGAATTAACCGATCTCGAGCTCGAACTCAAGCTTGATAATTTTTTTATTTTAGAGCTTGAGCTTGGCTCGAGCTTGTTTATATTAAGCTTGAGCTTGGCTTGGTTTGAGCTCGAGCTTGGTTTGATAAGCAAGCTTGATAAGCAAGCTTGATTCAAGCTTCATAAACAAGCTCGATAAGCTCAAAATCAAGCTCGTTAAGCTAAATTTCAAGCTTGTTCAACTTTATTTCAAGCTTAATGAGCTCGATTTCAAGCTAGTTAGGCTTGAATTCAAGTACATGTAATATTAACAATTTTATATAAAAAAATTAATTTAAAAAGTTTCTTCATATTAATTATTAAGAACATATAAATATATAATAGACACAACCATATTATTATAAAAATATATAAAATTAGAATTCAACAACAAACGAGCTCCTAAACGAGCTTCTAAACGAGCCAGCTCACAAGCTCATAAACGAACCAGTTTGCGAGCTCAAACGAGCCGAGTACTTCTAAGCTTGAGCTTGGCTCGTTTGTTAAACGAACTCAAAAATGAAGCTTGAGCTCAGCTTGTTTACTAAACGAACCGAGCTCAAACGAGCTTTTATCGAGCCGAGCTTCGAGCAACTCGCGAACGGCTTGGCTCATTTGCAGCCCTATCGATAACCCTCAGCCGCATGCGCCCTGCTCCCTGTGCCGCACGACTCCCCTACTGTCTCTGCACCCTTTTTTGTCATTTAGAGCTATATATATATTTTTGTACCTCGTTAATTTAAATGTGCTCCCTGACACGACAGTGACCCGTAGTGGTGCACTCTTGACAAGTAATATGACATGATAGTGGCCCAATGTGGCACACTCTTGACAAGAAAACCTGACATGATATACCTTGATATGCTGTTGCGACGGCTAACATGACATGACAGGACAAGTATAAATAACCTGGACACCGTGGACGAATGTGCTCGTACAATTAAACCAGTCTTGTCTTGCATCATGCTTAGGATGGGACCCCTGAGTACCACGGTCAAGGGTACCTACTGAAATGGACTAAGGCTAATAACTAGAATAATACAGTAGTCATGAAGCGATTTTCCAGCTACAGGCAATCCTGTTACCTGGGTGCGCTTGGGATCTGTAGCCTGCCGTCGAGTAGGGCACATTTCCAGGACACTGTCATGTGTTGCACCCTCCAAGTCACTTAAGGGTACATGCGTTTCCTGGATGATGTACCCACATGAATTCAACCCCTAATATTCGACCTGGGTAACCTGGATGGTCTGTAGGGCTTGTGGCTGTAGAATAATCTCGTTGCATCTTGTTAGTAACTAGGCCTGTGATAACCCTAGTTAGTTAAAGTATCCAGCCATACTTATTGTTTGGCCGTGATTGTTGGATGGGGAATAACCAGTCTAGTCTTGTCTTGATCCCTGTACAAGATTGTTACGACCTGAATTCTTATATTATCTTGTCGATAAATGGTGAGAAACCAAGTTCCGTTTAGATGAAGGGTTACAACCCCGGTCCTTGTTTGGTTTATGGGTTGTAACCTGGTTATCTGAGTAGTTCCATGGTTATCTCGTCGTATATCATCCTGATAATTCCATATTTCCAGTTTTTACTACTTATTACATTCTGTGTTGATTGCTGGTTTTAGTTCCTAAGTGAAGCTTCCTTTGTGGCACTTGCTCTTTCTGGGATCTGACCCAGCTGGTTTTGTATGGCCAGATACCGGAGCAGCTCCAGAGGATCTACCGACTTTCCAGCCCGATGGTGACCATCAGGCGTAACCAGGGCAACGAGTGGGTTATTTTTGGCTTTCCTACTTTATTGTAAAAATATTCTTTTGAGACGTTTAGCCGACGAGCACTTGTTTAGCTCGATTGCACATTTACTTACTGTCTGCCTACGGGCTGTAACATGATTGGCAGATCCTAGGGTTGATCATGTATGACTATCTCTTGCTAGTCCTGATATTTTGTGTCACGACCCACACCCTAGAGTACGGGCACGAGACGTGGGTACGTCCAGCCTACGCCGCAGTGTCGGCGGTAGAACGCTGTCCTAGGTCACAACATCTAACAATATAATGCTAAGCAGTTTATACTCCCCGAATGGGGGTGACATAGCAGAAAGTAAACTCAATCACAACTAAGGAAGAAGAAGCACGATATGATATAGAACTGAAAGAAAATACAGATGATCAGAAGAGTCTAAGTGTCTAAGATAACATCTCAGCAAACATCCAGAAATACAAGTCTCAACTACTGAATAGGAAAGAATATATACAATCTAGGTCTCAAAGACAGAAATAAAGCCTAACTAAACTAGTCTAGGCAGTAGGGGTAATGTCATCAGCTAGAGCTGGGTCCTCCTGAGAGTCCAGCTCACAAGTGTCATCTAGGGCTGTCCCGTAGAAGGTGTCAATACCAGCCTCATCCTCGTCCTCTGTAAACATTCAACGGTGCCCAATCAGGACGGAGCGAGCACAATACATCTCAACAGTTCATAGCAGGTTAGAAAATATAATCATGCAGTAAAGTAAGATACAGGAAACTGAAAGGAAGTACAGAATGTAAACAGAGAGAGAACTGTAATAGAAATATCTACTATAAGTAGAGAACTAACAGTGGCTAGGGAGTCGGAGTACAATATAAACATGTGAATGACATAGGAGATTCTGATACTACACTACGAAAAAGATTCTGATGCTACACTACTTGGATATTATTCACATGTCTACTTCTACTCTCCCGTACCCCCAATCAATACACAAGGATCCAGCCAGGTTATGTTATGATTCCATGCAATGGCCCACAAGGGGTGATACATGGTAGGCCCATAAATGGGTAATTCTGGGAATGCCCATAAATGGGAGATTCAAGGAGACTCTGTGATCATGAGAGTACATGTCACAAGTGATTAATGAACCATGAAGCATAATGATACACCATGTAAGTGAAACGCACAGAACATGTAGTATTCGATGCTCCCTGAGGGGATAACATCTCAAGAAGGGATCCATATAGTAATAATCCGTGTGACCAACGTGACAGTATCAAGTAAAGTAATTTAAAGCAGAAAAATAATTCTAAACAGGATATGAAATGTTCAGAGAATGTACTCTCCTGGTATCTGAGTGTCCGGATGAAATGTACTGTCCGATGAGAGGTGTCTGGCTCCTAATCAGAACAGCACAAGTCACAACAAGTCTACAATGATAACAAGATGCAATTCAATGCATTCTAAATGAATCTAGGTCAATCTAGGCCAAAGTCAACTCTTGGTCAACTCTGTTCAACCCTAGAAGTCAAACTAGGTCAACTATGGTCAAACTAGGTCTAACAAGCCTAAATTAGGTCAATCTAGCCTATACTAGTCTATCAAGACTACCCAAGGCTATACAACCCTATACTAGCACCACAACTCAAAACCAGGACACAACAAGTCATCACACACATAGGGTAAACATATACATATATATAGATACATACACATTACATAGATATATATACATTACATCACACTACCTAGTATACTATACATATATATATACATTACATATAGGTTATAGTACATATACATTAGGAAATCATCACATATATATATATATATATATATAGGCTACCTACATTATATATATATTAACTATATATATACATTACATATATAGTGAGATAGAAGGATAGAGAGGTAGAAGGGAGTGTATGTATGTGTGTGGAAGCAATGTGAGGATGAAAACTGTTTTAGAAATATGTGTGTGTGTGTGTAGGATGTGTGTGTATACATGAGAGGCAATGTGTGTGTGCTGTATATTGAAAGGGAATTTGGAAAACAGGGTGTGTCAAGAGGAGGAACCTGTGTGTGTTATACAGTGAAGGGAAAATCATAAAACAGTATGGGTTGACAGGAATATAGGTAAAGTGTGCCACTGGAATATGTGTGCTGTTGTGTGTGGGTGACTGTTATGGTGTGAGAAAATTTGAGGAAACCTGGAATTTAATGTGTGTGTGTGTTAGAGTGTTCTCAGGTGGCGGTGTGAAGAGTGTACAGTTCAGTAAACAGGGAAATGAAAGGAAGGGAAGCTAATTCATATATCAGTTCAGTCCCATGATTTTCGAAATTCCAATTTGAATCCAATTCAAAACCAAAACATCCCACAATTGGCATACATGTAGATTACATATAGGTGAAATATATTAGGGATCTAAACAGTGATTTAATAACATTTAAATGGGTTAATTAATCAACCAAAATTCGATTTAAAAATCTGGAAAATGCTGAAATATTGTGTATCAGTCCAAAATAGGGTAAATGGGAATTAGCCTTCGCAATCAAGTTAATATCATGGTTTATTGGTTGGTAAATGTAAACACACTTGTGCACGTGTCTTAGGGTCCAATTCGTGTCCACCACACACGACACAGACGTGTCCACATATAATCAAACAATTCTCAGACACAAACAACACACAGTGAATAGCACGAGTTCCCACGTGTCGTGTACACGACATGACACGAGTTAGGGATCGTGCTCGTGCAAGAGGGTGCGCCTAGGGTAGACCTAGGGCTGTGTCACCCTGACTTGCACCCACGTGTCCCCGTGTCCTACTGAATAGCTTGTATCCAAACCTATTAAAACCCGACTAAACCATCAGTCAAGACCAGTGCAGAGTCTCGTGCGTGTCCGACACGACACGAGACGACTCGAGGCTTGGGGGCCCTTGTGTCAGTCATTGCCCCTTAGCCCACGCCAAGTGGCATAACCTGAGTCGCCGTGTCCAACGAGTACGACCCCTCGAATAGCAGGACAGTACGTACGGCTGGAACGCGTGTGTTCGTGTCCAGATCCCAACACGACACTAATTTAAGCTCAGACCACTGGAAAACATCAACCCACATCTAGATCTAATTTCCTATTCAAAAACCAAATCGAAATGCCCATTGGGGCATTTCATCAAACACTTAGGTAGTCTAATGGATACGTGCCCGATACGGACACGAAATGGGTCTATCTTGACACGAAACCAAATCCTATAGTTAGGGGACACCTAGGGCTAGGTCTCCATGCAAAGAAATCCAGAATTCAATGGAGTTTAGGGTGATTTACCTAGTGGTGTCAAAACCCAAAGAAAGCTCTCAATTAGGGGGGTTCTCCTTGCTAGCTAATCCTTCCAAATTGTCCACAAACTGAGATTTCCCAACACAAATAGCAAGTATAGGTGAATTAGAATCTAATGCAATTGGTTTAGATTTAAAAGGAATTAAAATGGATTTTCTATGAATTAATGAAGTTGGAAAAATACCTCTTCTTTAAATTTATGATCTTTCCTAAAAGAGGCTAGCCCTAAATGGAGGAGAGTATAAATAGGGGGGTTCCCAATGTGGCCGGCCATAGTGGGTTAGGGTTAGGGTTAGTGATGGGCTATGGGCTTCTATGGGCTTAAGTTGAAAATCAATGGTTTCAAAACCATAAGTCATGGCTTATGACTAAAAGCCTTCTTTATTCTAACTTGAGTCTAAAAGACTAAAACATGGGTTAACTCTAGTTAGACTAGGGTTACTTAACCTAACCAAGGTAGTCACAACTAGGGTTAGCTTTTAGACTAGTCTACCAAAGTCAATGCTAGTCAAAGTCAACCTAGTCAACCATCATCCAAAATAATTCCTAAAAAATTCCATAAATTCAAATAAACAATATAAAAATCAAATAAAACCAAAAATGACAAAAATACCCTCAAACTAGAAATATGGTAGTGACATTTTGTAATGACTAGCTTCATGATCAGCTGAATATGTAATGTTTTGGATGCCTTACTATTGTATATTTGGTGATCATACATCTTGTAACTATTAATACTTGCTTGTGATTAAGATACTAGGCTTGTTATTGACCTTAAGAGACTGTTGGCTTGTAGTTAAACCCTCATGTATCTAGACAGCCGTGACCGTATAGCGAGGTGGGTTGCACTTCAATATACGTAGCTGGCTATGTCTGCCCCCGCTCTCCAGTATTCTGGTTCTGGAGCGTGACATGGTTTAAATGGTGGCCCATGCAGGTCTTAAAAATCAAGATATATGAGGGTTTACCGAATAGATATCTCAATAAGTGCCCGCCCTTGATCTCTGCTCGTATCTTCTAAATCTCTGGATTCTTGACCTGATTACATGCTTGTATCGTTGATCTGTCCTGGTCCTTCCTTATTATTCCCTATGTCATCTTCTTCAGCGGTATTATTACTGGACCTGCCGATCAGCGAGGCGGAGCACCTCCCACAGACCAGCAGCAACCTAGAGATCAAGCTCAGCATTCTGGAGTAGCCTTCAGAATCTTGCCTACTGGAGGAGAGCCACCAGTCCAGCCAGTTCAGCCTACAGAGCCGGATGATAGCACTTTGGTGGGTCTTATCAGGACCTTGATAGCTTTCCAGGATCGTCAAAGAGATGTCTTGCACCAGGCAGTGACCGATGCTCTGACCAGAGGAGGCCATCAGGGTAACAGCGCGGCCAACAGCTTCAAGCGCTTGAAACCTCCCATCTTCGATGGTAGCGAAGGTGCTATTGTCGCAGATGCTTGGCTTCAGGACACAGAGGTGATTCTAGAAGCAACCAGGACTCCAGAGAATGAGAAGGTGGCCGTGGTGCGCCTGCAGTTATTGGATCTTGCCCGCAGCTGGTGGGCGGCACAGGCCGTTGGATTAGTGGCCCCTATTTCTTGGGCAATATTCAGAGAGAGATTCCAGACCAAGTATTTTGATGTTGTAGCTCGGTACGATCTACAGACGAGGTTCACCAATCTGAAGCAGATGAGCAGGATGGTCGACGGATATGTGGCCGAGTTTTCCAGACTCAGTCGGTTTGCTCCCGCCTTGGTGGCGACCGAGTTCGATAGAGCCCAGCGGTTCCAGCAGGGGCTCCATCTCTAGATCTTATTGGCAGTGGAGCAGTTTGAGCATCAGACCTTTGATGCGGTCTTGAGAACAGCCAGGAGGCATGAGTATACCTCCAGAGTATCGTGGATAGGGCCGGAGGTCGGAAGAGGTTTCACCGCCAGATGAATCAGTCTTCAGCACCAGCTCCGGCAGTTAGGGCCTAGACCATTGGAGCTCCGAGGCGGGTGGCCTCAGTAACGTCGGTTCAGCATTCAGTCCCGGCACAGTAGAAGCAGAAGCACTCTTCCGCAGTGGGATGTTCACACTGCGGAAAGCCAGGACATATGGTAGCAGAATATCGCAGGGCGCAGGGATTGTGCCTGGCTTGTGGAGCAGCAGATTATAAGGTTGGATCCTGCCCGAATAGGGGTAGTTCGTCATCGTCCAACCTTTCTAGTCCTTCGATGAGAAGACCAGCACCAGTCCAGCAGCAGCAGTATCAGCCTTAGAGGCCCTTGCTGCCTCAATCCCAGGCATTCCAGCAACAACACCCCCAGCAGTATGCACAAGCCCAAGCCCTGAGTCAGAACAGGCAGCGAGGATTTCAGCAGAGGGGACCAGCACTCCGAGGACATGGTTAGGCTATGGTGATGACCGTGAAGAACAGATGGCAACTCTAGAGGGGGGTGAATAGAGTTATAGCAATAATAACCAATTAAAAATTCAACTCTTTCACGATCTAAAAATAATCAGAGTAAATACGGAAAATAAATAAGGAGCAAGAGAGCATACGCAAACACAGCCGATTTTAACCTGGTTTTCCTCGTGAAGGACTAGTCCAGGCCTGAGAACTCTAGCTCAGGATTAAATCCACTATTTGTGAAATAGTAGTTACACCCCGTGCCTTTACTTCAGAAGAGCACGTCAACTTCTTTACAATGGATCGCAGTGGCGATGCTTGGAATTTTCCAATCGACTTCTTGAACTCTTGCACAAGACTCCTAACTGAGAGATGCTGAGCACTCGAGACTTAGGAAACTTGTGGCTAGTAGATGAGAAGGGTATGGCTTATATTGAGCTTAAGAGAGAAGAGAAGAGAAGATTGGATGATTGAAAATGAGAGAATTCTTGGCCTATTTATAGGTTTTTAACATGCAGAATTCGGCCAGAATTCTGGTAGGAATTTTCAAAAAATTGGCCATTGGACAACTAGCAACCAGCCAACCCTAAAAATTAGGGTGCTGATTTTTAGGGGACAGAGTTCGGCCCGAACTCTGTTTCCAGAGCACAGAACTGGTCCAAGGGTGGAATGGGCTAAGTTTGGATGTGAAGCTTTATGGGCTTTAGATAGGTTGTGGGTTGAGTCTCAAGAGCCCAGCATAACTCAGCTTACAATCATTCTAGACTCAATAAAATATAAAAGTACAGACGCAAAAATGACTGGTATTTGCACAACTGAGCTGTCGTCTGAGCTGTCGTCTGGCTTGAGCAGAATAAAGTCATCGTGTGTCTTATTGAATTATCACAAGTATTATTTAGTCAATGTTATCAATATTTGGTTGACTGTGACTTTGTGTCAACAATCTTCCCCATATTGATAATTGACAAAATAATAGTTGTATATTCAATATCCATACCTGGACACATGTAACGACATAGCTCTCCCATAATAAGTGCCGAGCTTAAGAGTAGCTCCCCCATAAACAATGATGTTAATCTCTGTTGTCCTGTTAATAGTATTCTTCCAAAAGCACATATAAACCAAACAAACAGAAACAGAATATACACATAACTCCCCCTTTTGGCATTTAGCAATATGAGATAAATAATAACAGACAAAACACACGTAAAGGAGAAGAAACTGCATATAAAATAAGATAATGACCAAGAGTCATAGAAACTGATAATAGATCTACTAATGTCTCAAAAGCATAGTGCATAATAAGTCTACTACAAACCAAGTACATAAAAGTAACTAAAGCAGAAAGCAGAAAATATAATCTAAGATCTCCAGTAGCAGCCTCAAGTAGCAGTCCAAAACCATCAACGAGCACGAGAGGGCCCGACGTCGTCCGATGGATCAGTAAAGGAGCGACGTGGGTCCACAAAAGCCGAATCCGGATCCATGTAGCGACGAACCCAAGGGTCATCAATACGAAAGCCCTCACGATCGGGATCTCGCTCTATAGGAGTGGGCATGGTAGGATGGCGAGACATGGAATACCGGATGTCATGCTGTTTGCCATTAAAATTGTTTGATTGAAAACTTTAACACAAACAGAACAGTGTTACAATATAGGACTTAGATGTTGTCCTAGGAGTACACTTTTGTTTAATCTGGGTCCTTAGTGCCAATGGAGCGAGTGGTAATGCATTGACTCCGTTGACGGGCTGACGACGGTTATCGGTTCTCTGAAGGTGTAGATTGCTCTGGGTGCTGGAGCTTGCCGAGAAGAGGAAGACGTTGAGTGTCTGTCTCTGTCTCTCTGGTGATTCTCTGTATGTTCGTTGTGGATTCTGTGCGTTGTCCCCCTTTTTTGAGGAGGAAATGATCCCTCTATTTATAACTGGGCAGGTTGGCTGCTCATGCGCGCATATGTAGGATACACCGGTACGTGGGGACGCCACGTGGAGATTGCTGATGGAGGCGCATGGATGACGCGCCCTACTCAAGGGGTTGAATTCTTCATACTGCTGTTGTGAGCCGGCACGTAGCAGAGGAGAAGATTTTTTTGTTGCTGAAATCTTGGATGAGTTGAGTCAAAGGACACGTGTCATCGACCCATGGCTCAAAGATCTCGGATTTGGTGGGGGAAGTGATCTGGTGAGCTGTGCCTTGGATTGGACGTAGGAGGAGGCTGCGGTTCATAACCTTTAGGAGTTACAAACCGTTCGGGGCGCATGGCTTTTGAGGCGCATACAGGCGACTTTCCTTCTGTTTTTTGGGATCAGAGAGCAGTCTGAAGTGCATGGCTTTTGAGGCGCATGCAGATTTGGGCGCATGGCTGCAGAGGCGCATGCGGGTGATTGGGTGGCCACGTGGCAGTAGCCATCGGGGTAAAGTCATGATGATGCTGGCGTTGCCGACGCTTCGTTTTCTGTAAAAGCTGTCAACCGTTAAGACTTAGGGAGGCGTACGGCCAACTCTGTCAGTTCAGCATTTAATGTTGGTGACATTCGATGGACAGCTGAGTGGGCGCGTTGGTTGACGTTCCACTAGGCGTATGGGGACGTATGGGGGCGCATCCTCTGTGATGCGCTCGGTACAGGGCGCATCTGTGGGAGGCGCTTGGTGTTTGAAGGGGTGTGATGCGCTATCCAGCCGGCACATCCGACATATCTTTAATGATGCGGCTGTTTCGCTTCTCGAGTGCTTTTAAATAGCCGTTTGGCTGAAGTCGAGGCGTCCGGTTCATCCATTTAATGTGAGTTCATTGCACGGAATTCGGAGAGCCATCCACTTGGCGCGTGGGTTTGATCTGCCCGGCCTATAAATAGTGGCATGGAGGGAAGGTTTGCTTCTCGTTCCCTCATGTACTTTCGACATAAACTTGGGTATTCGGGTGCATTCTGTTGACGAAGTGTTCCCGAGGGTGAAGATGAGACACCATGTCGTGTTGATGCACTTGAAGGTGACTGTTACATCCAAAAGACAGAGTCGAGGGCTTCTGAGGCAGGCGGAAGGTGCCTGTTGCATCCAAAGACGGGGATGCTCGGGCCTCGTCTCCGTTGTTCTGAAAGGGCCGTAGATCGGAATGGCGGTGCTAGGCTCTTTCTTCCTTCAAAGTGGGTGTCGCCCACTCTGGTTGTGTTGAAAGCTGCTCCTTTAGCCGTATTTCGATTACGGTCTTTCTTGGTCTTTGGAGGCTCTTTTGAAGCCTCCCCTGGCCACAGACTTGCGGTGCTCTTCTCTTCCTTGGTTCCAGCTAGAGGGTTAAATGCTTTGTTTAATCGAAGCACTTATCAGGTGAGCCTGGCTGGAAGAGCGGCACATAACTGGGCTGCTGAAGGGATGCACATAACTGAGTTGGATGCACATAACTGAGCTGCTGAAGAGATGGTGGGATGCGCCTGGTTGGAGGTGCATGGTATCTGCTGCGCCTAACTGGCGGCACATGGTGACTGCTACGCCTATCTGGAGGCACATGGTGGCCGCTGGCTGTAGACTTAGGATCTTTCCTTTGTAGAAATTCTCCTTTGTACAACCTTTTCTAGACATGTAATAGACTTTTGTATATAAATAAAAAGTCCTTCTTCAAATGTCTATACTTATTGACTTTGTTGTGAAGTGTTCTGTCCGAGTTCTGGCGCATGTAGTGTCTGGCGCATGGGCTTTCTGGTTGTGAAATTCCATGCTTCTACAAGACTCCCTTCAAAGTTTTCAAAACTTTTGAATAAGTTTTGGAATACTTTGAATAAGAAGCATGGCGATCAGGAAGCATGGTTGTTCGGCGCATGCTGTTCGGGCGCATGCTCCTCTCAGTTAATGCATATGATGATGCCTTGGTAATCGAAAAGATTAATGATGATCTTTTGGTTGTATTTGCTGTTATCTCTTCACAGAACCCGAGGCGACGGCTGAGATCACTCGTCATCGGTTCACGCGTGCGACCACGGCCTATAAATAGGTGAGAGATAGAGAGAGAGAGTTCTTCTGCTATGTGCCATTGCCTCCTTTAGAGTTCTTCTTCAAAACCCTAACTTCTTCCTCTCTGAGAGAATGGCTCCCAAGACTCCTCGCGGCGGTGCCGGCAAAGGAAAGGGGAAAGAGAAGGAGCCTGTAGAGGCTGTCGTGAGTGACATTCCTCGCCCGCCTGTCGAAGTTCGGCCGGCGGTAGTCGGTGAACTTTATTGTCTTCTATCGTTCTTATTTGCCAACGTGAGATTCCAGCATCCCCGGATTATGTCAGACGGGAAGCTGAGGATGCAGCAGCTTCCGAGAAGATGAAGGCCACAGCGTCGGCCTTGGACGTCGAGGGTCCAACGGAACTGCAAAAACCTGTTGCGAGGGTAACAGGTATGGTTAGAATAGAGGAGATGGTTGATTCCCCTCCTTGTCTTGATGAAGGGGGGTCGGCTGCAGCGTTGTCGAGTCCTACCCCAGCCCCAATAGTTGAGGTGGCTACCGATCAGGAGGTAGCGACAGATGCTGCCCTTGTGGAGGGATTTGGTGACGAGACCAGTCTGCCGATCACGACCGCTGAGGCGGGTTAAGAGACAAGTGATGATCTTCCCATTCTGCCAGGGGAGGTATTGGCTGTTGATAGAACGTTGCGGGCTGAAGAAGTGGCCGTTGACGTCAGTGGTTCCTCCGATCTTGAGAAGGGTAAGGGTGCGGAACCCTTTGTTATTCCTTCTATTTGGGGAACTATCTCGACGCCTGTGCCGGCTTCCTCTGTTGCTTCGGCTCCTCGGGCTAGCAGTCTGGCCCCTGTCGATGAAGAGCCTATTGATGCCAAGGTTCAAGCCTCGCAGGTTGAGGTTGGCGGATCTTCTTTCGGTCCGCTAACTGTAGTAGCTCCTCCAACTCCTGCTATGACGCCGTAGGTACTGGCGGACGCAGACGAATATGTGAAATTCCTCGTCGAGGGGGTGTACAAAATGCTGCAGAGGGGTGTATCTGTGGTGATGGATGCCAACGGAAGCTTTGCGACGGCAAGAACTCTGGCAATGCCCTGTATCGAGCTGATCCGCGTTCACCAAGGCCACGACCATATGGCCGAAATTCTGGAGGCTTCGGTGATCGAACTGGATGAGCGGCTTGCGGAACTTCAGCGCATCCAACGAAATAACCTCTCCGTCCTGATAGATACGGAGAAAGGGCAGTTGATTGCCGAGATCGAGTCTTCCTACCAGGCCACTGTGGGCATTTGGGAGCGCGAGGTGGCTGAGACTGAGGTTGCGGTAGAGCAGTTTTCTCAGTCCATGAAGAAGACGATGGAAACGCGAGCTGCGTTGGATGCTAACATCGCAGAGATCAACACCCAGATACGCCGCCTTGAGGACCAACGGGCCCGGCTCCAGTTAGATGCCGAACGTGTCCGGGCTGAACACGTAGCATTCAAGAAGGAGGAAGCAACTTTTACTCAGCGGACTCTTGCCTTGGCTCGGCAGCGACAACAGCTTGATGAGAAGCATGAGAGCGAAACTTCCGCTGAGGCTGTTGAATTGATGCGTCAAGAAGCTGAGCGTCGAGTCCTGGCGACTGTGGAGACCCGTACAGCCAACTTAAGACGTCGAGTCAGAGAGCTCTCAGCCCACCCTGGAGAGGTTCAGGGACTGTAGCTTCTCCCTTTTTTATGTTCTTTTGCAACCCTTGCTGGGGGATAGTGTAGTTCTGTACTCTTTTTTTTTTTGAAAATAAAGAAGTACACAACCTTTTTTTGTGATGTGTTCAATTTTGTTATTATGAACTTGATGATTTGTGTGGACCTATTATCTTTTGCGTACCTTGGTTTTTAGGTACAGATAATAAGTTTGGAGGAACCAACATGTTTGCTCAGAGGTAATGTGGACATGGCAATCATTGGGTTCAAAAATGATAGAATCTTCCTACTCAGAGGTATTATGGATGTGGTAGGAATGATCCTGGGGGATATGCTGAACAACTCAGAGGTGATGTGGACGTGGAAGTTCTGCGATCAATGTACGACAACGCAGGGGTTGTTTGTACGAGATGTTTACTCAGAGGTAATGTGGACGTGGTAAACATGAAGGGTAGCGTCGGCTTACGTAGCGTAAGATTCCGCTTTGTAGGGTGTAGAGGAACAACTCAGAGATGATGTGGACGTGGTTGTCTTTCTACTGAAGGATGCTACGGAACAGCTGGGTTCCAGAAGTGTATGAGCCAGGAGATGCTTCTCATCGAGTGCCTCCAGTTCTCGCAGATAATGACGTTGATTGTCTTCTTCTGTGAGTTTGTTTGTTATTGCTATGCGGAGTGAGGGTATCTGGATCTCGAGAGGCAGTACCGCTTCGCTTCCGTAGACCAGGGAGAATGGTGTGTTGCCTGTTGGGGTCCGTATCGTTGTACGGTAGGCCCAAAGGCATTCGCCAAGCTTTTTGTCCCAGTCGCGTTTGTTGGATGACACGACCTTTTTGAGCAGCCTAACGATAGTTTTGTTGAACGCTTCTGCTAACCCGTTTGCAGCCGGATTGTAGGCGGTGGATGCCATATTTTGAATGCGATTCTTGTCACAGAACCTGCAAAAAATGTGGCTGATAAACTGAGGACCATTGTCATGAATGATCCGCCGGGGTACTCCGAAACGGTAAATAACATGGTGTTTGATAAAGCTGACCACCCTGGAGCTCTTTACTTCCGCCAGTGGGACAGCTTCTGCCCATTTGGAGAAGTAATCGGTGATGGCCAGGATGAAGCGGTGTCCTCTTGATAAAGGAGGGATGATTGGTCCCACAATGTCCATGTCCCAGGCTTCAAAGGGCCAGGAGGCGACTGTAGGATGTAGTGGTTCAGACGGTGTATGTATGAAGTCTGCATGAAGTTGGCATGCATGACACTTCTTAGCATATTCAACAGCGTTGGCGGCCATGGTTGGCCAGTAGTAGCCCATACGTCGCAGTCGATCCTGCAACTTAGGACCGGGTTGATGAGCTCTGCAAGTTCTGTCATGAGCTTCTCGAAGAGCTTCGGCTGCTTCTTCGTTGGACAGGCATTGAAGGAGGAGCCCATCAAAGGAGCGTCGGTACAGCATTTTGGTAGCTGTATCGTAGTAGAATCGAAGAGAGCGTCTCCTGACTGAGACGGCTTCCTTCAGGTCCTCTGGAAGGATTCCGTAGACAACGAAGTCGATGAACGGGAACCTCCAGTCTCGGACATTAACACCAGTGTTCGTCGGCATGGCGTGAGCCACTCGCAAGCATAGGTTGTTTCTAGGACAAACCAAGTCTCGGCCAGTTACCGTGACATAGTGTTGAGTCCCAAAGGGCGCTGCCAATGAGGCTGCGAGGCCAGCCAGAGCGTTAGCCTCCAAGTTTTGCAGACGAGGTACGTGTTCGATGAAGAACCCGGTGAAGGTTGAAATGATGTTCAATGCAACTTCATGGTTAGGGATCAGATCTTCATGGCGAACCTCGTACTGCCCCCGAATCTGGTTCACGATGAGTTTTGAGTCACCGTAGGCTTCCAGATGGTCCACCTCCAGCTGTTGTGCGAGCTGGAGTCCCATGATGAGTGCGTTGTACTCGGCAACATTGTTGGAGCACGGATTCGAAAGGGAGTAAGCACGCTGGATGACTAGCTGATCGGGAGAGACTAAGACTACCCCCACTCCTGCGATGTTTTGGCCTTTGGGGCCTGTTCTTGAAGCGCCATCGAAAAACATCCGCCAAACGGAGCTTCCTTCGGTGACGTTGGATTCTTGGACCTCATCCGGGATGTCTTTGTAGAGTCTTGAGGACTCCGGGATGGGGTGTACAGCTAAGAAGTCGGCCAGAGCTTAACCCTTAACAGCCATCTCTGGAACGAACACCATGTTGTATGGCGTTAGCAAGATCGCCCATGTGGCTAGCCGGGAGTTCAGTGATCCTGGCTTCGTCATGAGGACTCTGAGTAGATTGACTCGGGAGATGACATGAATTGTCTGGCCCGAGACATAGTGGCGAGTCTTCTGGATGGCAAACACCAAAGCCAAGCACTCCTTTTCAACGGGGTTGTACCGGTGTTCGGCCCCGATGAGCGTTCGACTGAGGTAGTAGATTGCTTGCTCATAGCCTGTATCGCTGTTTTGAGCCAGCAGAGCGCCAAGGGAATGATCCATGGCACGGACGTAGAGGAGAAATGGTTTGCCAACGACAGGTGCCACCAGGACTGGTGGGCTCGCCAAGTAGGCTTTGATGTCGTTGAAAGCCTTTTGGCACTCCTCTGTCCAGACATAAGAGACTCCCTTCTTCATGAGCTGAGTAAAGGGTTGACATTTACCGGAGAGGTTTGCTATGAACCTTCGGATGTATGCCAGACGTCCCTGTAAGCCCCGAAGTTCTCGAAGATTCTTCGGAGGGTCCATGTTGAGGATGGCTTTGGTCTTCTCGGGATCAACATGAATGCCTTTCGCCGTGATGACAAATCCCAAGAATTTGCTGCTAGAAACCCCCAGGAAGGATTTAGCGGGGTTCATTTTGAGTTGATGTGCCCGCATGAGATCGAAGACTGTCTTCAGATCATGTAGGTGATCTCCTTTGAGGCGGCTCTTGACTGCGATGTCATCAACATAGCATTCGACTGTCTTGCGAAGATGTTGACGGAAGATGGTGCTCATAGCTCGTTGGTATGTTGCACCGGCATTCTTCAAGCCGAAAGGCATCACTGTGTAGCAGAAAACACCCTTCGGAGTCCTGAATGACGTGTATTTTGCATCATTAGGGAACATCTTGATTTGATTGTAGCCTGAATACCCGTCTATGAAGGACATGCGTTCAAAGCCACATGTGTTGTCGATCATCACATCGGTGATTGGAAGCGAGAATTCGTCCTTCGGGCAAGCAGAGTTGAGGTCCCTGAAGTCGATACAGACTCGTATCTTTCCATTCTTTTTGGTGATAGGTACGACGTTGGCTACCCAATCTGGGTGCTGTTCCTCACGGATGAAGCCGCTGGTCAAGAGTTTGTCCACCTCCTGATCGATGGCATTCATGATGTCCGGACGGAAACATCGCTGTTGTTATTTAATAGGTTTGGCATCAGGTAAGATGTTCAACCTATGCATTGCGATCTGTGGATCGAGTCCCGGCATATCTTCGTAGCTCCATGCAAAGACGTCGATATACTCTTTAGCCAGCTGGATTAGAGACTCTCGGTCTTCTCCTTCTAGGCTTTTGCTGATGAAGATGGGTTTGGAAGAAGATCCGTCCCCAAGGTCGATCTGCTCGACTTCGTCTTCGGTGGGAGGTTCACGTAACTCAAAACGAGACTCCCATTGTTCTCCTAGGCGTTGAGCCCAGGGTTCTTCTTCGAAGGGTTCCGGTGCTTGGTCTTCGCCTTCACCTTTTTGAGGTTGTGCTGACGTCATGTTAGCTGACAGCACCTTCCTGAAGATTG
The DNA here is from genome assembly GCA_029216955.1 of Iris pallida. Lineage (NCBI taxonomy): Eukaryota > Viridiplantae > Streptophyta > Magnoliopsida > Asparagales > Iridaceae > Iris > Iris pallida. The sequence continues at coordinate 35,258,031 of JANAVB010007399.1, forward strand.
ATCCGATACTGGTATCGGAATCCCAAGTCGATGCTTCGGACGAGTGGGAATGTTCTACGTCTTCTGCGTCTGAACTCTCTGGAGTTGCTGGCGGCGTGACATAGCCTACCCCCCGTCGAGTCCGATTGTAGTAGTCCTGCGACTTTTTCTTAGGTGTCAGAAGCCGGAGAGGGAGACGTCGACCCTTGCCGTAGTTTAGGCCTTTATTGCTTTTTAGGTCGTAGCCCATCTTTTGGATGACGTGCTTTGCCGTATCCGTGTACCGATAGACTTGTACTCTGCCGGTATCAGGTTCTGGCTCGAGTGGCGGGAGGTCTTGATGACGCTCGACTTTGCCCAAAATGATGGATCCTTCGTCTCGGCTTCGTGGAGGGGCTATGAAACAGACTCCTTGAGACGGGACTACTCGATTTACATGATGGACGGTCGTTATTTGTGTTTACAACGACCGTAGAGCGTTATCTAATGTATACATGGCATTCCAGTGCGGAAGACAAGAATAATTAAAAGACACTCTATTATTGATAAAATACGAGATCTTATCCCGTGGGATTACATTGTCTAAGGAGGGTGCATCTACATCAGCAGAGATATATTCGCCAAGCTCCTCATCTGTAAGCACTGGGGTCGGATCAGGAGAATCCACCACAGCTTTAACTTTGGGGTCTGAGAGGGTTATGTGAGCCCTCTCTGGCATCTTGGATGACTGCGGGGGCTTGCCCTTAAGACGCACCTTCAGAGGTGCCTCAACTGCGCCTCCTGTGAGTGGTGCTTTCCCCTGTAATTTTGCCACCAGGGGAGCCGATGTTTGAGGCGGCTTTCCCTTGAGGCGTATCTTCAGGGGAGCCTCAGGAGTCGGTGCTTTCCCTGATAGTTTGATGCTCATTGGAGGCACCTTCTGGGGTGGTTTGCCCTTCAGTCGGATCTTCAAAGGGGCGTCTGGAGTCATCTCAGGCTCCGTGTCCGGCTCAGTTGCCGTCTCTGCCTCATCATCAGCATCGTTGGCTTCCTTCTCGTCAAGTGGCTTGTACAAGTCAGAATCGGTGAAGTAGGCTTCAATCCCTTTGAAAGGATCGATGTCTGCGAACTCCGTCCGGATGACGCCGTTGGTGGATACATATTTCATGCATTGGTGGAGCGTGGAAGGCACCACCATGTACTCATGTAGCCATGGTCGGCCGAGCAGGATGTTGTAGTTGACCTCGGCATCCACCACATAACAAGTCACCTCCGTTTTGAGGTTGCCGATGTGACACTTCAGTCGGATCTTGCCCAGTGGCTCGCTTTTGTTAGCGTTGAAGCCACTGATGGTTGTGTTGGAGGGCGCCAGCCGGTACATTAGGATCCCCAGTTTTGATAGCAGCGCCTTCGGGATGATGCTGAGAGAAGACCCCGGATCGATCTGAATCCGGCTCACCTTGACTGAACCGATGTACCCTGTGTAATACAGCGGTCGGTTATGTCGGTGGTGCTTGAGCAGCATGTCTTGTTGGGTGAAAGTTATGTTTGGGATAACTTCATCCGCACAATGACAGTGCGCACAAGTAGTTGGGAGGTCTTCAGGCTACTTGACCTGACTGAGAAAGGATTCAGCGTCCTTCAGAGCTTCGTAGAGAGCTTCTCGGGAGTCTTTGGAAAGACGCAGGAGCTCAAACAAAGACAGGCGTACAGGAGTACTGGCCAGTTGTGCCAGTATGACAAAGTTGTGGGGCTTGGCTAGCCCCGAAGCATTCTCCTTCCGTAGAGGTCTGTCGAAACAAGCCTCCACCTGCTTCTGCTTATTGGCTGCTGAGGGTTTAGACGGGCCCTCCTCAGGGATGGTGCCAGGAGGCACCACCTCGGCGGCAGCTTCGCCTGGCTGGGCGTTCTGTTGTGCACGCGTCTGTACTGGAAGTGCCTCTTCCGTTGAAGAAGAGACCGTGCGGCAAGACTTGATCTTCCTGCCTTTTGATTTGGAGGTAGAGCGTACCTCCGGTTGAGTCACCTCGGAGACGAGGTCGGGGTGAACCCAGAGGATCTCTCCTCGAGATGTGGTGAGTGGGATGAGTCCACTCGTATTGTCACGGGTAGGTGGCAAGTTCACCACCTCCATTGTCGCCTTAGGGATGGGGACGACGCCATCTTGTGTGGTGGTCGGCGGCAAGGTGCCGAACTGAAGTGACACCATATTGGCTGACACCGTCTTCTCTTCATAGTCGACGGAGATTACATCGGCATTGATCATGCGCTGGATGTAATTTTTGAGGACGTAGCAGTTCTTGGTCGGGTGTCCGACAAACCGATGGTAGTGACAGTACCTCGGGTTGTCCATTTTCCCGACTTCATCGGGCCGCTTTGGGTCCTGGAGCTTGATCTTGTCACCCTGCTTCAGTATTTCAAAGAGTTGTAGGGTGTCTTCGTCATTGAATGAATACACCTTCTTGGGTCTCGGTGCCAGTGGAGGCTTCTGAGTAGGCGCAGATGCGCCTTTCGAGGCATTAACAGTCAATGCCTGTTTCCCCTTTGCTTCTCGTCCGGAGTTGTTGGCTACAGACCTTTTCTCTTTATCATCAAAGGCGGGGAAGCTGACATCCAGAAGACGTGCATTGGCCGCCTTCTTTTCTGCGGCTTCAGCTTCGATGATCAGGGAGCTCCAGTCGGTAGGGGGAGTAGAGTTGAGCCAGAGCTTCACTGCAGGCAGCATGTTTATGCTGCAAGAGGAGAGGAGCGCATGTTCTGGCATGCCTGGAGGTAGCCTGAAGCAGGCCTGTCGGAAGCGTTCGATGAACACCCGAACCGTTTCTTTCTCCTTCTGGCGTATCTCTATGAGAGATGCCATCGTCATGTCCTTCTCGCTGTCATAGAAGCGATCGAGGAAGAGGCGCATCAAGTCGTCGAAGGACGATATAGAATTGTCGGGGAGGCTGCAGTACCAGTCATACGCCATCCCTTTTAGAGCCCCAACAAAGATGCTGGTGAGGAGCGCGTCCTCCTTTGGAAGATGCCCCGTCTGTGACTGGAAATATGTCAGGTACCGACGCGGAGAGTCCTTCCCGTCGTACGGCGTGAGTGTTTGTGGTTTATATTTTGGAGGATAAACCACCTTGTTCCACTCGAGGGGATAAGGCTGGGGAATGCCCATTTTCTGGCGCTCCTCTTGCCTGTTTTTGGACTCGAAGCGCTCCCGCAAGTCCTTGATCATTTCGACCACATCCTACGTGGAGCTAGGAGTCGGGGAAGGTGGTACTATCTGGAGTGGAGCGTTTGAGGGCTCCGACGTCCGGGGTGCTTCTGTGTCTGAGGGTGCCCGTTGAAGGGGTACACTCGACTCCCTATTGGCTCTTGGGTCGGGACCGGTTGAAGGTGTTCTGGTCAAGGTCGACCGTATATCAAATACTGCTTGAGTCAGTGCTTGCATAGAGGCAGAGAGGGTTTTGAGTCCTCCCTCTAATGAGTCTAGGCGCTGGACAATATCCTGCGGCGGCGCATCAGACTCGGAATTGCCCCCAGTCATGTATACTGTCATGACACGGCCGGGAGTGGATGGATTGGTTGAGGCTTCGCTCTCGGTCTCACTTTCATGTGGGGGAGTCACCTCTCCTGGTGTTCCACCTTGGCCACCCCCAGCCACATTCTGGAGGTCATTCTCGACGGGCGCATCTGCAAGGGCCTGATTGGCCTCAGCTCCGTCTTGAAGGGCCTCTTTGTCTCTACCCCCAGCCGTGTCCTGGGGGACATCCTCGTTTTGAGGGGCTTCTGGGAGGCTGACTTTGCCTTGAGGACGAAGATCCGCCGCAGCTGTGCTTTGGACATCTTCGTCTTCGGAAGGAGGCTCAACAAGGGTCTGACTACCCCCAGCTTCCTCCAAGAACTTCTTCCTCGACCGAGTGTCTTCGAACACTCCAGAGGTCGAGACAACTGCCTTGGTTTTCCTTGGCTGGCTTTTGGATGAAGACGAGGAATTGCCAGTCGTCTTTCGGACTGACGAGGAGTTGGAGATCACGTTGCATGAAGCAACCCTTGGCTCCTCTTCTGTTGACACCTTCATCCCAAGGCGATGTCGGAGGGGTGTCGATGATTGCAGCCGCTGGAAGACTGACTGCCTTGGTGGTACTGCTGCCTTGCAACAGCAGTTGATGGTGACCACCGCACAAGTATGCCCCGTGAGAGGCGCATCGTGCCTGTTGGTCGACTCTCCTGACCGGCGCTTGTGAGTGATCACGTTACGCAGGTCGTTGGAGGAGAGTGCTACCTTCACACCCCCTTCAGGCGCATGGCAAGGCCAAACGCCGGGGTGGTCAGGTGAGTGCCGCACCCCCTGATCTAATACCAAGCAGGCATCACGATCAGTAGTGGGGGAACCACAACATTTGAAGTGACTTGAACGGACCTCAAACGTACAACCAGAGGAGGCGCGGGAGTTCAAGACCACTGAATCTGCCTCACTTGACTTGGTTGTGCACGCAGTAGATGCGCCCAAGTGAGATGAGGACTTTGAAGGTCGACTCATTTTTGGTGCAGAGGCACCTGATTCGACCTTGTACAGCTTGCCATCGGCAGCGCGCATGATTGTGAGCGCGTGCCTCTGGCCTGCTGCTGGCATAGCACGTTTGTGGCGCATGGCCCGTGCCGCCTTGGATTTCTTTGTACTAGCCCGCTGGGGTGCATAGTACTCAGCATCCAAATTCTCCTCGCCATTACAGCGAGTGAGTCGGTCAAAGACAGAGACTTTTTGTGGCGCATCAGAGGTGATGCGCGGTGCATTGGCTGCGCCCCTGCTCCGTCGACGCATCTTCCTCGCCTGAGAGGGAGATGGCTGGGGAACGTGGTCAGCCGCACGCTTCCCCGAGAGATGTGCTGCATCAGCGGGCGCATCTTGGTTGCTGAGAACGTCAGCAGGAAGGGAGGGCTGGATTGGCGCATTCCCTTCAGTGGTGGTGCCCGAGGCGTCGACCTTGTGCACCCAGACACGACGGGTCTTCTTCGGCTTTGGCAGCCGCTTCGAAGAACTCGCACTTCCTTCAGAAATGAACTCCTTCTACGCCTGTTGATTGAGGCGCACGACCAGCGTCTTGTGGGAGGAGCCCACTTTCACGTCGTCGGCCTGTGACACGACTTTCTCGGAAGAGGAGAAAGAGGTCCCCAGCAGAGTCGCCAGCTTGTTTGCCATTAAAATTGTTTGATTAAAAACTTTAACACAAACAGAACAGTGTTACAATATAGAAATTAGATGTAGTCCTAGGAGTACACTTTTGTGTAATCTGGGTCCTTAGTGCCAATGGAGCGAGTGGTAATGCGTTGACTCCGTTGACGGGATGACGACGGTTATCGGTTCTCTGAAGGTGTAGATTGCTCTGGGTGCTGGAGCTTGCCGAGAGGAGGAAGACGTTGAGTGTCTGTCTCTGTCTCTCTGGCGATTCTTTGTATGTTCATTGTGGATTCTGTGCGTTGTACCCCTTCTTTGAGAAGGAAATGATCCCTCTATTTATAAGTGGGCAGGTTGGCTGCTCATGCGCGTATATGTAGGATGCGCCGGTACGTGGGGACGCCACGTGGAGATTGCTGATGGAGGCGCATGGATGACGCGCCCTACTCGAGGGGTTGAATTCTTCATACTGCTGTTGTGAGCCGGCACGTAGCAGAGGAGAAGATTTTTCTGTTGCTGAAATCTTGGATGAGTTGAGTCAAAGGAAACGTGTCATCGACCCATGGCTCGGAGATCTCGTATTTGGTGGGGGAAGTGATCTGGTGAGCTACGCCTTGGATTGGACGCAGGAGGAGGCTGCGGTTCATAACCTTTAGGAGTTACAAACCGTTCGGGGCGCATGGCTTTTGAGGCGCATGCAGGCGACTTTCCTTCTGTCTTTTGGGATCAGAGAGCAGTCTGAAGCGCATGGCTTTTGAGGCGCATGCAGATTTGGGCGCATGGCTGCAGAGGCGCATGCGGGTGATTGGGTGGCCACGTGGCAGTAGCCGTCGGGGTAAAGTCATGATGATGCTGACGTTGCCGACGTTTCGTTTTTTGCAAAAGCTGTCAACCGTTCAGACTTGGGGAGGCGTGCTGCCAACTCTGTCAGTTCAGCATTTAATGTTGGTGACATTCGATGGACAGCTAAGTGGGCGCGTTGGTTGACGTTCCACTAGGCGTATGGGGACGTATGGGGGCACATCCTCTGTGATGCGCTCGGTACAGGGCGCATCTGTGGGAGGCGCTTGGTGTTTGAAGGGGTGTGATGCGCTGTCCAGCCGGCGCATCCGATACGTCTTTAATGATGCGGCTGTTTCGCTTCTCGAGTGCTTTTAAATAGCCGTTTGGCTGATGTCGAGGCGTCCGGTTCATCCATTTAATGTGAGTTCATTGCACGAAATTCGGAGAGCCATCCACTTGGCGCGTGGGTTTGATCTGCCCGGCCTATAAATAGTGGCATGGAGGGAAGGTTTGCTTCTCGTTCCCTCACGTACTTTCGACATAAACTTGGGTATTCGGGTGCATTCTATTGACAAAGTGTTCCCGAGGGTGAAGATGAGACGCCATGTCGTCGTTGATGCACTTGAAGGTGACTGTTACATCCAAAAGACGGAGTCGAGGGCTTCTGAGGCAGGCGGAAGGTGCCTGTTGCATCCAAAGATGGGGATGCTTGGGCCTCGTCTCCGTTGTTCTGGAAGGGCCGTAGATCGGAATGGCGGTGCTAGGCACTTTCTTCCTTCAAAGTGGGTGTCGCCCACTCTGGTTGTGTTGAAAGCTGCTCCTTTAGCCGTATTTCGATTACGGTCTTTCTTGGTCTTTGGAGGCTCTTTCGAAGCCTCCCCTGGCCACAGACTTGCGGTGCTCTTCTCTTCCTTGGTTCCAGCCAGAGGGTTAAATGCTTTATTTAATCGAAGCACTTATCAGATGAGCCTGGCTGGAAGAGCGGCACATAACTGGACTGCTGAAGGGATGCACATAACTGAGCTGGATGCACATAACTGAGCTGATGAAGAGATGGTGGGATGCGCCTGGTTGGAGGCGCATGGTATCTGCTGCGCCTAACTGGCGGCGCATGGTGACTGCTACGCCTATCTGGAGGCGCATGGTGGCCGCTGGCTGTAGACTTAGGATCTTTCCTTTGTAGAAATTCTCTTTTGTACAACCTTTTCTAGACATGTAATAGACTTTTGTATATAAATAAAAAGTCCTTCTTCAAATGTCTATACTTATTGACTTTGCTGTGAAGTATTCTGTCCGAGTTCTGGCGCATGTAGTGTCTGGCGCATGGGCTTTCTGGTTGTGAAATTCCATGCTTCTACACATACAGCGAGTTGCTGATAGCACTCATCTGCAATGTGGTCCGATAATCCAGCTACGTCCAACGATCGTCCTCCAAAGCAAAACGATCTCGGAGCATGGTCTGAATAGACTCGAGAGTGGCAGGAGGAGGAGGAGGATCCTGTCCGAGAGGAGGGGCATCCGGCTCATCCTCAGAATGCTCAGACACGACCGGGGAGCCGACGGCCGCATGAAGCCTCCTTGCCTTGGAGAGAAAGGCAGGGGCAGGCAAGAATGGACACTCATCAAGCGGTACATGGAACGCACAAAAGATCATAGGAAGATATAAAGCATAAACCAAGGATCTTGGCTTCTTCCTATAGTTGATCATTCAATCCATTATTGTGCGTGGAAGATTGAAGGGAACATGGAAGTGGAGATGGTATAAGGCTGATATTTCAAAATAAGTAACTTCATCGGTAGAGCCCGCTTTGGGTAGAATAGTGTTGAAAATGATCCGATGAAGCTCATAGAAGTAAGGATTGAGGTACTTTGCCAAGAGCTTACGAGGACGTGTGTTAAGGCTACACAGGTCGTCCTTGAAGCTCTCTAGAGAAATCCATTCGGGAAAGATAAAGGATCTAGCTTCAACAAGCTTCTCCCAAGAATTAGGCTCACTAAGGTCAAGATATTCAGCTAATTCAAAGTCATCAAATGAGATATCAATACCTGCAACACGTGAATAGATACGAGTATCATCATGAGTCAAATTGCAATAAAACATTTGTATTGCACTACGATAAATGACCGAATTAGAAGTAACAAGTTCGTCAAGGCAAAGGTCATTAAAGAGTGCATCATATTGAGAGAAAATTGTGAAGTTTATGGGATGTCCCGCAAACACCGGACGTGTCCGAAAATCACTAAACCATTCATTGGATGCGTCTAGTGAAATAAAAATTCGGTCGTCGAAAGTGTTTGGATCACGTGGACGTGAAGGATTGAACAACGGATGGGTTGGTTGTTCAATTGCCGGTGCAATGGGTGGTACAACGGGCGGCTCAACGGAAGGAGGAGCATTCGACGAGGACGCGCCCTCGGTCCGAAGTCTCTTCCCACGGTTAAGCAATCGTGGAGCCATAACACAATAGATAGATAATAAAGAAATTTGAGATGTAGAAAAGAAAGGAGTTATACCTTAAGATATTGAAAGATTATGAAAGAGAATTGAAAGTTGAGCCTCCTCCTTGAGTTTGGGGAAGAATGGACCACAAGAGAGGAGAAACTACGGTTAGGATTTTGAGAGTTTTGAGTAGGAGAAGTAGAAAAGGTGGTAAGAAGGGAGAAGAGGGAAGAGAACCCGAAATAAAGGGGAAGGTTTCTCTTGGTCGGGTCAATTTATGGCCATTGGATCAACAATAGGATCAACGGCTGAGCCTGTTCCCGGTTCTAGGACAGGCAGGCCGAATTCGGCCCAAACTCTGTTAGGGGCAGAGTTCGGCCCGAATTTCGGTTCCTGGGGACAGAACTGAAATCAGGCTGAGTTGAGTAAAAAATTGGTTAAGTGAAGATAAAAACCAATATACTACAAGAGTTTAAGTACAAAGAAGGAACCAATAAGTAAATAGATGAGTAGTGAGTTCAAAGCAGTAGTATGAAGTTTGAAAATTTAGTATTTCAGCAAGTGATAAATAAAAATGAACCGTATAATAAACAAGGAATTATATCATAATTCAATATTTTGAAGCTGCCATGGGTTAGCTGCAGGGGCCGGATCCCAGCTAGCGGTAGTCCTGAGGACTAGTGCACCGTGTCGCTTAGGCTTTTACACCTTGTTGTCAGAAGGACCATTTCGGCTTGTACCCATAGCAAGTTCATCATAAGAGAATCACAATATATTCGATATTTACGCAGGTTTATTTTTTAATTTATAACAGCTTCATCTAAAATTCCAAGTTCACGACAAAGAAAATTGAAGCGCTCTTCGGATAATGGTTTGGTGAAGAAGTCTGCTAACTGATGATCAGTGTCAATAAATTCTAAGTTAATCGTGCCATTTTGCTGATGATCACGTAAAAAGTGGTGTCGTATCTCAATGTGCTTCGTGCGTGAGTGACAAATGGGGTTCTTAGTAAGATTTATTGTACTAGTGTTGTCACAAAAGATTGGAATATGCATGCAAGATGAATTATAGTCTTCAAGGGTTTGCTTCATCCACAGAATTTGTGTACAATAACGCCCAGCTGCTATGTATTCAGCTTCTGTTGTGGATAGTGCGACAGAATTCTGCTTCTTGCTAAACCAAGAGACTAAAGCCTTTCCTAATAAATGACACGTGCCGCTCGTACTTTTACGGTCGACCTTGCACCGGCGAAGTCAGCATCAGAGTAACCAATAAGGTCAAAGGATGTTGACTTGGGATACCATAGGCCCACTATAACTGTACCCTTAAGGTATCGAAAGATACGCTTAACTGCGATCATGTGTGATTCCTTAGGATTCGCTTGATATCTAGCACACAGGCAAACGCTAAACATTATATCTGGGCGACTAGCAGTAAGATAGAGTAAACTGCCTATCATACCTCGATACTTACGTTGATCTACGGGTTTGCCGCTATCATCTGGTTCAAGTTTGGTTGAAGTAGCCATAGGAGTGCTGATTGGTTTGACGTTATCAAGGTCAAATTTATTCAGCATGTCCTTTGTATACTTCGACTGACAGATGAAGGTTCCATTTGACATTTGTTTGACTTGCAGCCCAAGAAAGTAGTTGAGCTCTCCCATCATGCTCATCTCAAACTCGGTCTGCATACACTTGGCAAAATCTTGACAAAGGGTTTCATCAGTAGAACCAAAAATAATATCATCTACATATATTTGTACTAACAGAATAGTGTCTTTGAAAGATTTTATGAAAAGTGTAGTGTCAATTTTTTCTTTTCAAAAACCTTTCTCAAGCAAGAAATTGCTTAGCCGTTCATACCAAGCTCTGGGGGCTTGTTTGAGGCCATACAACGCTTTCTTTAGCTTGAACACGTGGTTGGAAAATTTATGATTTTCAAAGCCAGGGGGTTGTTTTACATAAACTTTCTCCTTAATAAAACCATTCAAGAAAGCACTTTTAACATCCATTTGAAATAATTTAAAATTTTGAAAATTTGCAAATGCACAAAGCATCCGAATGGATTCTAATCTAGCAACATGAGCATACGTCTCATCGTAGTTGATACCTTCCTCTTGGTTGTATCCTTGGGCTACTAGACGAGCTTTGTTGCGTGTGACTGAACCATCTTCATTCACTTTGTTTCTAAAACCCATTTAGTACCAATAATCGAGTGATTAGCCGGTCTAGGAACAAGTTTCCATACTTGGCTCCTCTCGAATTGGTTGAGTTACCTCTTGCATAGCAGAAATCCAAAAATCCTTATTGAAAGCTTCTAAAATGTTTTTAGGCTCAATTTGTGAAATAAAGGCAGTGCTAGCAATAGAGTCTCTTAATGATGATCTAGTAGTTACTCCTCGTGAAACCTCACCGATTACCAAATTTTTTGGATGTGATGGCTTGAAAGAGAATTTCTTACACTACAAAAAAAGTGTCTTTTTGGGACGACACTATAAGAAACACTAGTCTAAAAAGTCCTAAAAGTATAATTCTAGGGACGGCTATATTTTTAGTTACAAAATGTTGCTTTTTTTTGGGACAGATTGTGAAAATGGATCACTATTTGGGACTGATGAAAATTTCTGTTCCAAATAATACATATTTTCGTCCCAATTATGTTGGCGGGAATACCACACGTGTGGCGGCTAATTGCCAACTTATTTGGGGGGAAAGTTTACCCCCACGTGTTTCCATCGTAACCATCCGATCGTCTGGATTAATCTAGACCGTCCATCCCAAAACCTATTTCCTATAGTCGATAGGACTTCTCTCTCTTTCGGATCAAAAAATTTTCTCTTCCTCTCTCTTTCCGATAAAAAATGGCGAGAGAACTGCTCTCTCTCTCTCCGACCTAGGTGATCCTTGCTGCTCTTTTTTCTCTCCGACCATTGTTCCGACCTGGTGCTCCAGTGTTGCTGCTCTCTCTCTCTCCCCGGCCATTGCTCTCTCTCCGTCCGATCTTCCAACCCTAGGTGCTCCATTGCTGCTGCTTGGTATACTTCCCCCAATCTTTAGAATTTTTTACCAAAATATTTTAGTCTTTCCCTAATATTTGGATGCATGTTATTTTGTCCTAGATTGTTTGCACTATTTACACCGTTTACTCAATTTTTCCTTGATATTTGAGTGTTTTACACTGTTTACATGGCTGCATGTAATTTTGTCGTAGATTGTTTGCTTAAAATTTGAGGGTTGTACACTGTTTACTGAAATTTTGGTTAAAATTTGAGTGTTTTACACTGTTTACACGGCTGCATGTAATTTTGACGTAGATTATTTGCTTAAAATTAGAGGGTTGTACACTGTTTACTGAAATTTTGCTTAAATTTTGAGTGTTTCACACTGTTTACACGGCTGCATGTAATTTTGACGTAGATTATTTGCTTAAAATTAGAGGGTTGTACACTGTTTACTAAAATTTTGCTTAAAATTTGAGTGTTTCACATTGTTTACACGGCTGCATGTAATTTTGTCGTAGATTATTTGCTTAAAATTTTAGGGTTTTACACTGTTTACTGAAACTTTGCTTAAAATTTGAGTGTTTCACACTGATTACACGGCTGCATGTAATTTTGTCATAGATTATTTGCTTAAAATTTGAGGGTTGTACACTGTTTACTGAAATTTTGCTTAAAATTTGAGTGTTTCACACTGTTTACACGGCTGCATGTAATTTTGTCGTGGATTATTTGCTTAAAATTTGAGGGTTTTACACTGTTTACTGAAATTTTGCTTAAAATTTGAGTGTTTCACACTGTTTACACGGCTGCATGTAATTTTGTCCTAGATTATTTGCTTGAGATTTGAGTGTTTTATACTTGACTCAAATTTTTGCTAGAAATATGAGTGTTGTACACAGTTTACATGGCTGCATGTTATTTTGTCCTAGATTATTTACCAATTTTTTTATCAACATTTGCTTGAAATTGATTACTTGTCCATATACATGAATTGACTTCTGTCATCACTATTTATCAATGACAATTAATGTTCAGTCATACTCTAGTGATACTGTTCATCATTGCTACTTTGTTCTCTGGCAGTGGAGAATGGTTTGCACATATCATCAAGATTGACAATTTTGAGGCACCCATCACTTCTTCTTTTTTCATTATCCTATGCAACTCATACTTTTCCCCTGACTTCTGCAGATTTCAATGTGTAAAACATGTGTGTATATATATATATATTTGTGCCTTACAGGTTATTCTCTTGGATATGTGTGTATATGTGCGTATATGTGTGTGTGTGTCTGTAGCAAATAACTTTTGTTAAACTAACTGGCAGTGGTTGCGACCATCTCTAGTTAATGGTGCTTAGTATCCTTGTGGTCTTTTCATATACATCAAACGTACTGACATTTCTAATAAGAGTTATTTACCAATTTTTTGCTCGAATTTAATTACATGTGACACTGTTTATACAGGATTATTTACCAAGATTTTTTTTAGGATTATGTACCAATTTTTCATAATTATTTACATGTGACACTGTTCCCGGCTGCATGTTTTTGTCTTAGTTTTAAGCATCAGTTATTTAGGTGATTATTTTTCTTTTGGGAAGATTTCGGTTTATGAAGTATATCAGTTTATTGAGAAAATTATTTGGTGGCAAAAATATGTTAGAGCACCACAATATGTGCACATTGTCATTAATTTGTGATTATTTGTGAAAAAATAGATTTTTTGGTGAAAAATTTGGCCACATTTAGACCTGTCAATTGGGCCGGCCCATCCCAGCCCGGCCCGGCCCGAACCCCAAACACTGCTTATCATTTGTTTGTCAATGTGTGTTATGCTTGGCTTTAGCACAAGCAATTTGTGCTGTGCTTGGCTTTGGCCAAGCAATTTGTGCTTTGCTTGGCTTGGGTTTGCTTGGCTTTGCTTTTTGCTGTGCTGTGCTTAGTTTGGCTTCTTTTGTGGGTACATGCCAGCCAGACTTCATGACGGGCGGTGAACGGTGACTGTGTTGTTTGTGGGTACATGCTTAGTTTGGCTTTTTTTATGGGTACATGTCAGCCAGTCTTCATGTCGTGGGTCACGTGCCGGACTGGGCTGAGATTTTTCACTCTTGGCCCGGCTCGGCCCGGCCCGCTATAGTTCATGGGTCGAAGCGGCCCGAGCCCGGCCCACCCAAATTCAGTGTCGGGCCGGCCCGGCTGACTTGACAGGTCTAGACACATTTGCATGGACAGAAACATGAGTTTGAACCTGGCTATGTTCTTTATAGATTTTAATTTGTCAAATTATTGTGATTATGCGTTCATGTAGGAATTATTGTGATGATTTGTGAAAAATTGGGTTTTCTTGTGAAAAATTGGGACACATTTGCATGGATAGGAACATGAGTTTGAACCTGGCTATGTTGTTTGTAGATTTTAATTTGTCAAATTATTGTGATTATGCGTTCATGTAGGAATTACTGTGATTATTTGTAAAAAATGGGTTTTTTTAAAAAAATTGGGACACATTTGCATGCCCATTCTGGATTGATGTTAAACATGTTATAAATGGAGATGAATTTGAACCTGGCTATGTTCTTTGTAGATTTTAGTTTGTTGAAAATCAACATTTGTGAATCATGCTTGAGCTTTTCAGTTGAAATTGGTTATTTGTGCCATGTGTTAGTTCCATGTCAGTAAGTCATAATCAACCTTGGTAGTATATTAATTTCCTTTTTCTAGCTAGTAATTGTCATAATCAATTGGTTATCTATATGCTTATTATTTCTTCTTCTTGGGCACATTAGTACATGGCTACCAATAAGTGTTTGCTCTATTATTAAATTTGTCTTTGCTTGATATATTGCATAAGAATTTTAACTCTAATTTGTTAGAAAGTATATTCTTTGCATGATATATATATTTTGGATGGTGCTAGGTGATAATTGTCTTTTGGAAATTGATATGGATAAGCGTTGGATTGGATCACATGATTGGAATTCAAAGGCATACAAGGATGGGGTCGAAGCATTTCTTAAATTTGCATATAGAACTAAGAATGCTGATACGGTCCATATTTATTGCCCATGTAGTAGATGTGTAAATCGTGTTTATCATAATCGACAGACTGTGGAGGTTCATATAGAGATGTATGGATTTGAAAGGAGTTATATGGATTGGATATATCATGGGGAGTTATTGGGTGGTTTGGGTTATAACACCGATAATATAGGAGATGATATGTCAGTTGATGAAAGTGATGCTGGATTAAATGAATGTGCTGATATGACAACAATGGTACGAGAGGGAATGGGATTCTCATTCATGATAGAAAATATGGGTTGCGAGGAAGAGCCCATGGCAGAAGAAAACTTGCGGTCCGATGAATGCATGCCGAAATACTTCAAACTTCTAAATGAAGCAGAAAGCGATTTGTACGAGAGTTGTCCTAAGGGTGTCACTGAGCTATCATTTGTTGTCCAACTTTTACACCTGAAGCAACTTAATGGATGGACAAATCATTCTTTCACAATGCTGTTGGTCTTCTTAAAAAAGGTGTTTCCGTGTGCCAAGATTCCTAAATCATACTATCAAGCCAGTAAGCTAACTACTGACTTGGGGTTCACTTACAAAACATGGGATGCCTGTCCTAATAGTTGTATGTTGTTTCAAAATGAAACTGAGAATCTCGACAAATGTGAGATTTGTGGGGCTTCTAGATATAAAGTTGATCATGCCAACGAGGGTAATCTTCCTCCGGTTGACCAGGGTACTAAAGTTTCTCAAAAAAAGGTTCGATATTTTCCTTTAATACCAAGACTGCAACGATTATTTTGGTCATCGCATACAGCTTCGCTTATGAAATGGCATGCTGAGAAGCGAGTAGAGGATGGTGTAATGAGGCATCCGGCAGATTCTCGTGCTTGGAAGGCTTTTGATGATAATAATCCATCCTTTGCCAGAGACAGTCGTAATGTTAGACTTGGGTTAATTACCGATGGATTTAATCCGTTTGGTAATATGAGTGTTGCTCACAGTACCTGGCCTGTTGTAGTCGTCCCTTACAACTTACCCCCGTGGTTGTGCATGAAGCAACCTAACTTAATTTTGTCTATTCTTATTGATGGACCAAAAGGTCCAGGTGATAAGATTGACGTTTATCTGCAACCGTTAGTAGAGGAGTTGAAAGAACTTTGGGAGGTTGGTGTTTCTACTTATGATGCATCAACCAAACAGTTATTTCAACTAAATGTAGCACTGTTGTGGACAATTAGCGACTTTCCTGCATATGCTATGTTGTCAGGATGGAGCACAAAAGGTGAATTTGCTTGCCCTTGTTGTAATAGGGATCATCAAGCTACCCGATTGACAAATGGTGGCAAGTATTGTTACTGGGGTCATCGTAGATTCCTACCAGGGCGCCATAAGTTTCGAAGGGAGAGGGTAACTTTTAATGGCAAATTAGAAATGAGGCCACCACCTTTGACATTATCTGGAACAGAAGTGTTAAAGCAGTTGAATGATCTCAATGTTTTAACTGAATATAAGAAGGAGGACCTCTTTACAAAGAGGAAGAGGGAAGAAGAAGAAAAAGAGAGAGCAAAAACACACAGTCTGCCAAAAACAAGATTAGGTTGGAAGAAGAAGAGCATCTTTTTTGAACTACAATATTGGGAACACAATTTGATTCGCCACAATCTAGATGTTATGCATATTGAAAAAAATGTATGCGATAATGTCATTTTTACTTTGCTAGGTATTAAAGGCAAAACAAAAGATAATATAAAGGCTCGAAAAGATCTCAGAGATATGAAAATTCGATCAGAGCTACATCCTCAACCACGGGGAAGAACTCTAGAGTACTTGCCTCCAGCTGAGTTCACAATGAGCAACAAAGAAAAGGACATTTTCTTGAAAGTGTTGCGAGATATAAAAGTCCCTGATGGTTATTCATCTAATATATCTCGATGCGTGCATACAGAAGAGCGGAGTATGTGGGGTCTTAAGAGTCATGACAATCACATTTTAATGCAACAGTTACTTCCTATAGCTATTCGAAGGGTCTTACCAAAGCATGTTGTTAAATCCTTAATTGAATTAAGCAACTGTTTTGTGGTGTTGTGTTCAAGTGTAAATAGTATTACAGACTTGGAAAATTTTCAAGATCGTATGGCACTTACGCTTTGTAGTCTTGAGAAGATTTTTCCACCTGGGTTTTTCGATATAATGGAACACTTGCCTATGCATTTAGTGGATGAGTTACAAATTGCTGGAGCAGTATTGTATCGTTGGATGTATCCCATGGAAAGATATTTGCACACCTTAAAACTTTATGTGCGGAATCGTGCTCATCCAGAGGCTTCTATTGCTAAATCAGTATTGTTAGAAGAATGGATGCTTTGAATTTGCAACAAGCTTCAAAGCTTGTAATGAATTCGAAGATGGTTACTCGAACAAGTTCGAGTAAGATGGAAAAAAGAAGCGCAAGTGAAAGAGATGATGAGTATATCCCCGTCGGTGATGACTTGCTTAGCGAGGAAGATAGCAACCATAATGAAGAATCTTCCGACCCTAAAATGAAGAAGGTAATAAATTGGATATCAAGTCTTGTGTTTTCTGTCTTCATTCATTGGAATATCTCACTATTTTTCTTATGTTTCAGGTTGCAAACAATGATGACTCTTCTGTCCCTAAAATGAAAAAGGTTAAAAATTTGATCACAAGCGATTTTTTTACTGTTCTAGTGTACAGCTTACTACTATGGTTGCAAATGATGAGAAAAGCAACATCCGGGGTCCTCGAGTCTTGATCCCTATTGGTGCTGGTCTTGACCCTCTACCAATGCTTGCACTGCCAATGTCTAATGAGCTGTGATACGCTCTAATACACCAGTGTGCACTTAAATTTCTTCTGATATGCCACTGTGCAATTGATACTTCTTCTGATACTCGGGTATCCTGCTATGGTGGTTTGGTTCTTCATTGGTAGAGCTGGTTGAGCCGCATCGTGGATGTTATTGAGCTATTGCAGACCCACGGTGAGCTTCGATCTGATGCCTAGCTTCAACTGGGATCAAATTGTAGAGGAAGATTATTTTACTATGGTTTGAGCTTCCTTGCATAGATTTTTATTCTGATTTGAACTTCCTTCTATGTCTTTTTAGTGTGTTGGACTATCTTGATCTAATACAACACATGTAGCAAATGATGAGAAAAGCAACATCCGGGGTCCTCGAGTCTTGATCCCTATTGGTGCTGGTCTTGACCCTCTACCAATGCTTGCACTGCCAATGTCTAATGAGCTGTGATACGCTCTAATACACCAGTGTGCACTTAAATTTCTTTTGATACGCCACTGTGCAAATGATACTTCTTCTGATACTCGGGTATCCTGCTATGGTGGTTTGGTTCTTCATTGGTAGAGCTGGTTGAGCCGCATCATGGATGTTATTGAGCTCATGCAGACCCACGGTCAGCTTCGATCTGATGCCTAGCTTCAGCTGGGATCAAATTATAGAGGAAGAATATTTTACTATGGTTTGAGCTTTTCCTTGCATAGATTTTTATTCTTATTTGAACTTCCTTCTATGTCTTTTTACTGTGTTGGACTATCTTGACAATTCTGGATATTTGATCCTCAAATTTTGTCGAGGATGACCATTTTTTCTTTTCTTTATATACATATTGAATCTAATTTTCTTATATCTAATACAACACATGTAGCAAATAATACTTCTTCTGATACTCGGGTATCCTGCTATGGTGGTTTGGTTCTTCATTGGTAGAGCTGCTTGAGCTGCATCATGGATGTTATTGAGCTCATGCAGACCCACGGTGAGCTTCGATCTGATGCCTAGCTTCAACTGGGATCAAATTGTAGAGGAAGAGTAATTTACTATGGTTTATGCTTTTCCTTGCATAGATTTTTATTCTTATTTGAACTTCCTTCTTTGTCTTTTTAGTGTGTTGGAGTATCTTGACAATTCTGGATATTTGATCCTCAAATTCTGTCCAGGATGACCATTTTTCCTTTTCTTTATATACATATTGAATCTAATTTTCTTATATCTAATACAACACATGCATCTCTATGATGAGAAAAGCAACATCCGGGGTCCTCGAGTCTTGATCCCTATTGGTGCTGGTCTTGACCCTCTACCAATGCTTGCACTGCCAATGTCTAATGAGCTGTGATATGCTCTAATACACCAGTGTGCACTTAAATTTCTTCTGATACGCCACTGTGCAATTGATACTTCTTCTGATACTCGAGTATCCTGCTATGGTGGTTTGGTTCTTCATTGGTAGAGCTGGTTGAGCCGCATCGTGGATGTTATTGAGCTCTTGCAGACCCACGGTGAGCTTCGATCTGATGCCTAGCTTCAACTGGGATCAAATTGTAGAGGAAGAGTATTTTACTATGGTTTGAGCTTCCTTGCATAGATTTTTACTATGGTTTGAACTAACTTCTATGTCTTATTAGTGTGTTTTTTTTTGCATAGCTTACTACGTACTATGGTTTGAACTTCCCTATGGCACCGTGTTGGACTATCTTAACAGCACCTACCTATATACTGCTACATTGATTATGTATTTCCAGGCTGCATACAACAGTCCTACACGTAGGTCATCGCGTATTGCAAAGAATATGGAACATGTCATAGCAATGGGTGAGAGGACATTAGAGCCACGATTAGAACCCTCTTTTATGGAGGATGTCTTGCGCATTCCTATATCAAGACATCAAATTTTTCAGGAGAGCGATGATGAGCCTTTAGATAATGAGCCAGTAGAGAATTCTAAGAAAATTCCAAAGGGTAAGTTTTGTATTGAAATTTATAATATAAATTGTGAGCTATTAATGGTTCTGGTTTTTAAGTAGTATATTTATGAGTCTTTCCCTTTTGTTTCTGATAAGGTACGATGGAGAGTGGACCTTCCACTAGGCAACATAGAGGAGCTGCTAAGCCATGGAAAAAATGGGATAATGGAGTAAAAAAAATCATAGAGTGGGATGAAGATTGCCAACCAGTTGGAGAACATGGGCACCATTTGATGTCTCATCTTGGTAACCTTTCCCGAAATGGCGAATTGTTTCCGTTAACAATGTTATCTTGGCGTAAGGCTGATAAGGATAAACTAGAAATGGTCTGGGCGTCGGTTAAGGTAACTTTCCCCGTCTCTTTATCTGTATTTTCATGGATTACTATCTTTATTTTTAGTATTATCCTACTTGATAGTGAACCCCCTATTGTCTGTCTTGCTAAACCTATAGACACATTGGCATTGACTTTGTAATCAGTAACACTCAAGGTCTGTATTGTAAGCTATAGATCATAGCACTATAATTCACCATCAAGAGTAAAAACAAATCGATTGAAGCAGCTGTGGCCTAGAAGTGTTGATTGAAAATGTCATTTCAAGTGCAATATTTTGTTTATATTCTATTAATGTTGGAATGAAGATGTTGAAGTGGTTACTTGTTTTTGGTTTGGGATGATTCAACTAATTTATATCTTGCTGTTCTTGTGGTTGTTTGGAAGTATAACCTCGGATATCATGTTTGAATGCTTTACCATCACCTGTTGTTCACATATTTTTGCTATCGATAATGGCTACTTATATTGATAACTTAGATATCATGTTTTTTTAAGGAAAACACAAATGCACCCGATGCTTTTAAAGCTATTTGCTTTAAGAAAATGGGAATTTCCTGGAAGGCCTTCAAGCATCGAGTGAAAAAAGACTTCTATACAAAGTTTGAGACCGATGAAGAGCGCCTAGCAAATGTGCCGCCCCGGGTGGAGCCCAGTCAATGGCCAACTCTAGTGGCATATTGGGGCTTGGGTAACACACAGGTATAAATCGACTAACAAATAACTTACATCCATATTCATGCTAGTGGCAAACCCTTTATTTCAATTTACTAAATAATGTCCAAATGTTTTTTAGAAAGTTTCGGAGAAGAACCAAGTTAATCGCGGAAAACTTTGTGCTCTCCCTAGAACTGGTAGAAGATCCTTTCCAGAAATAAAGAGAAAGGTTAGTATTGTGTTTTTTGGTAAGATAATTGTCATATATTTTCAGTTTATAATGTATAAGTTTTTTCTTACTTTGGAACATGCATACACATCAGAGGAGGCTAGAAAACAAGCCTGTTGACCTTGTCAACATGTGGAGAGCCACTAGAGGAAAAGATGGCAGTTATAATGAAGAAGACGGGGCTGCTGGAACAGAGGTATATAAAATTCATATTTGTAATGAGTTTTTTTTAACAAAATGTCTATTGCAAATTAGAGAAATTTAACACAAACCTCCTTGCGTGCTATAGAAAATGTTGGAAAGGAGAATTGAAGAGCTACCAGCTGAAGAACGAGATAACGAGGAGCAATTGAATAATGTTTACAGGGAAGTGATCGGACAAGATGGGCATGGCCGAGTTTTAGGCCGAGGAGTAGGTGTAAGCGGTAAAGGATCAACATCCTTAGCAGCTCATCAGGCTGAGATTCAACAAGCAACAAATGCTGAGATTGTACAACTACGAGAAGATGGTGAAAAGTTACGAGAATATGCGGAGAAGTTGAGAGAAGAGACTGACGCTTTAAGGAAAGAGCGTGAGGAGCAAGAGGCCCGGCACAAGAAAGAGCTTGAGGCGGTCAAGAGTGAGCTTAGGACTGAGCTCAAAGATGAAGTTGTGGCCATGTTCCTGAATGCTCAACTACTTTCTCAACAATCCAGTACATCGTCCAGGTAATTTGCCAACTATCAACTTATTACATTGGTTTTTTCTGTGATTCTTATGTTTGGTTTTCTTTCGTGGCTGCAATTTATGTTTGGTTCTCCATTTCCTTTCTTTCAAGTTAAAATTTGTATTTATTACATTGGTTTCTTTTCTGGACTGATCTTTTGGACTGAATTTTGCATAGTTTGAATTTTGCATAATCTCGGTATCAGTATCGGAACTGAATTTTAGCTTCTGTTTTCACTGTGTCCTTTTCCCTGGAAACTCCGAAACCAGTGATATTTTTTACATATTGCCAAGTTATTTTTTACACTGAATTTTAGAGTATGTTAGATGGGTATCCATTGTTTTGTTTTAAGTTCAAATTATTGGACTAAATGTTCAGTCTCAGATTTACACTATACAGTTATATTCAGTCTCTAAATGTCCATATCACCTACATATATCAGTCCATTATTTTGTTCAGGTCATTATAAACAGTCCTTCTGAACTAAGGAGTTCAGTTCCCTGTTTTGATATTCCGATCTGTACCTTCATTTCAGACAATTGAAACTTCAAGTTCAGTCATTGAACTTTATTTTGGAGAATGAACTTCAAGTTCAGAACATTGAACCTGTGTGTGGGATGTCTTGGTATCCTAACCCCAGGTTAGCTTGCATCTGTCCACCTTGATCCCGTCCACTGCAAATTCATGTAGGTTCACTGCATTTCCTGGGTTCAATCACACTATGATACAGTAATTTAGGTGCTGCTGTAACTTTATTTAAGGGTAATGGTACGGTAATTGGTTTTACTGATATTCGACAAGTATCAGAGGATTGACGTCATATGATATTCGACAAGTATCAGAGGATACTCGGTACGGTAATTGGTTTTACTGATAACCGAGTATTGGGTGGACATTGGGAAATCAAATCGGACCCTTCATTATCCTGATGTTGGATCAGACTCTGCTCGGCACACGTCAGGTTAATACTGATGTGTATCTTCCTCAAGGTACCTTATGAACTCGGTCATAGTTGGTATCTTCTCGAAATTCTTGATATAATAGGATCAACCCTGTTCTAGATCGTTGTATTGGATACACTGAGTTATCCGTTTGATCAGATAACTGAACGAAAGCAATTAAGCTTTCGAAACACCTGACAACCACTCTTAGGCATTAGAACTTGTGTTGTTCGAGCCAACCTCATATTAAGATTCATATTGATACCAAGAAGGTGATGTTTTCATTTTACCATTTTTTCGAATACATCAACAGTCAGTATCTTATTAAATTATTGAAGCGCGACTGAACATGGTATCCGACCCTACCCTTATACATATATTACATGCACTTGATTACAGCTACCCCTAGTTGTAATTGGCCAATCAGTGAAGGCCATGGGTAGTACTGAGAGATGTCGTCCTAAGGCAAAACCCTGGTTGGGAAGTCATTTATCCTTCTGAGGAAGAGACATCCTTAATGGCTTGCTCTCGAAACCACCTTGTGGTGTCAGTCTATTGATTTTAACTTTTATATTGGTTTTTTCCAGCTTGTTACTGTAATTCTTGCTAGAATAATTGTACTTCCCATTTAAAATGTTTCCCAATTTTTCCCATCTTCACTTAAACTTCCTTTTTCACTTGAAGCTTCCTTTGTCACTTGAAGCTTTTTCTGTACATTGTTTTTTTCCAACTTTTTTGTACGCAGGTACGAACAGTTTGGAAGAACGGTTAGTAGGTTTGTACAATTTGTTTAAACCTTCACAAACTAATGTGGTCTAGTCTGTACAATTTGGAAGAACTTGTCTTTCTTTTCTGCTTGTTCATGTATAGTTAGCAGGTTGCTAATTAATATATTGGCATATCTTCATTTGCAGGACCTTCAAAAGCATTCTGGATATGCTAAAATGATGGGCGACGATCTTGTGATGATAAAAAGTTTGGGTTAATTTTTGGGTTCATGTTGGATAATACTAAAAATATGGTGTAATGGTGGAGACAATGGGTTCATTTTGTAACTGAATTGTGGGTGATTTTTAGTGTTTTGGATTTATTTTGGAAAAGGTGGTTAAGGATGCTTAATGGGTTCAGCATTTTGTATGTAATGGTGGAGACAATGGGTTCATTTTGTAACTGCTGCTGTGGGTGATGTAGTATTTTGGATGTATTTTGGAAATGGTGGTTAAGGATGCTTAATGTTTTGGATGTATTTTGGAAATGGTTGTTTATCAATTGAACATATATAGTTATATATGAATTTTGTTGTCTTCTACTTAATGGTAAAGAATGCTTGATGTTGTTAAGGTTTTTTGGTATTGGAGCTTTGATGCCTGGAGATACATCTGAGGACAAGCTTGACAACGTCCATGATTATATGAATTTATGTGTATTTAAATTGTATGTTTTATAGCTGAAAAATACAGACATTAATTTCATAAGTGTTACTTTTGGGACAGTTATGTAATTGTCCTAGATAAAAACGACATTCTTTTGTAACGCTGGCAAATTTGTTTAGGACGGGTGTTACTCGTCACAAACTCTTTTAGTTTGGGACGGTTTTGTAAACCGTCGTAAAGATGTAAGAATTCAAACTCTTTTGGTACGGTTATATTTTTCGACCCTAAAACCAAATTAGGACGGCATTTTTGGTCCTAAAACTTTTTGCCACGCCACCCTAATAGCACTGTCACTTACCGTCCTAAAATTCGTCCCAAATCACAATTTAGGACTGATTTGGGTCTTTTTAAGACGGATTTTTGGGGTCCCAGAAAATCACTATTTTTGTAGTGTTAGGAAAGCTTTCCAGAGAATTTGTTTCGATTGTGGTGTTCATTGGGGTAGACGTTGATGGCTCAACATCATCATCAAGAGTAGCTGCTGCACTGTTATCTTCATCAAAAGTCACATTGGTAGACTCTTCCACAATTAATGAGCATTTGTTAAAAACTCTATATCCCTTACTCTTGGCAGCATAACCAAGGAAAATACCATCGTCAGCTTTGGCATCAAATTTGCCTAAGTGGTCTTTGGTGTTAAGGATAAAACATCTACAGCCAAAAACTCTAAAATAAGAAACATTTGGGGTTCTCCCAAACCAAAGCTCATAGGGTGTTTTCTTCGTAATAGGACGAATAAGTACCCTATTTAAAATGTGGCATGCTGTACTGACAACTTCAGCCCAAAAATATTTCGGAAGTGAAAACTTGTTCAATATAACTCTAGCCATATCGCCAAGAGTCCTATTCTTCCGCTCCACAACACCATTTTGTTGGGGAGTTCTTGGACAAGAAAACTTATGATCAAATCCATTGGAATCACAAAACTTTTCAAAATCAGAATTTTCGAACTCGCCTTCATGATCACTTCGGATTCGAGTAATCATGTAGCCTTTTTCGTTTTGAACTTTCTTGACAAAAATTTTAAAAACTGAAATAGCATCACTTTTATAAGTAAGAAAGAAAACCCAAGTAAATCTTGAAAAGTCATCAACAATAACAAAGGCATAGAGTTTTCTACCAAGACTGGCTACTCTACTAGGGCCAAATAAATCCATATGGAGTAGTTGCAAGGGTCTAGTAGTGCTTACAGAGTTTATGGAATGAAAATATGACTTGGTTGCCTTATTCAACTCACATTCGGCACATACGGTGTCCTTTTTGAATGTGATGTCGGGCAAGCCTCTAACTAGCTTCTTGGTCGATAGCCTGGATATGGTATCCATATTGGCATGACTAAGACGCTGGTGCCATAGTAGTCGTTCATCTTTATGAGCATATAGGCATCTACCTGCATTGTTAGTATTTTCAGACAAATAAAAAATATAAATATTATCCTC
The DNA here is from genome assembly GCA_029216955.1 of Iris pallida. Taxonomy (NCBI): domain Eukaryota; kingdom Viridiplantae; phylum Streptophyta; class Magnoliopsida; order Asparagales; family Iridaceae; genus Iris; species Iris pallida. The sequence goes on from JANAVB010007399.1 coordinate 35,282,922, forward strand.
TCTTACCCCTTCAAAAGCAATGTCTCCTGTTGACCTATCATAGATAAGGCATTTGTTTTGTCAAAAGTTAATGTCATAACCATGGTCAGCAAGATGACTGATGCTGAGCAAGTTATGCTTTAACTCGGTCACTAGACAGACATCCTTTATTACGGGAGAGGGAGGATAACCAATAATACCATTTTCTATAATATAACCTTTTAGGTTATTACCGAAGGATACATATCATTCTCTCTTCATCGATAGTGATGTGAAAAGATGTGTGTCTCCTGTCATATGTCGCGAGCATCCACTATCGAGAATCCACTTACTCTTAGTTGAGGAGGGAAGGTCCACCTACATCAAGAGTAGATGTGACCTTTGGTACCCAAGTTCTTGAGGGTCCTGAAGAGTTAGTTTTTGGAAACCATGCATATATCTTTCTATCTACTAGTCTTCTAATTCTACATTGTGGTGAAATGTGTCCATGTAAACCACAATAAGTACGTGTAGCATTCCTATTTACATTTGGAGCATGTTGATGATGTTTGTAAGCAGAATAATGAGGAGAAGTGTAATGAAATGTAGATTCAGCATGGTGATGATGACTATGTGGAGTGGCATGGTGATATTGTTGATATGGCATGGCATGATGATATTGTCTATATGGCATGGCATGATGAGATTGTCTATATGTAGAGTGATGTTGATTGTGTCTTTGTGCAACATGGTGATGACTGTATCTATGTGTAGCATGATGTTTTTGTGACATATGATGATTATTTCTACGTGCATGTGGTTTGTGTCCTTTGTGAAAGTGTGTGTACATGTAAGCATGATTGTGAGCAGCATGAGGATGACGTGGTTGACTAGTATGAGTTGTGTCATGCTTTGGGTGTGTCTCCTGAGATTGGGTTTGAGGTTGAGCAACCTGTTTTCCCAATTTAGTCTCTAGTTTCTTAGAGACAGCTTGCAATTTAGTAATCTTAGCATTCAAACCATGCATCTTAGTAATAGTAATCTTGTGTCTACTCTTTTCTTCTGCAAGCTCCGTGTTGAGTGTTGTGATTTCTTGTGTTTGTTGCTCAATACGTGCCTCGGCATCATGTAAGCTTATTTTAAGCTTAGATACCTCATCAGTGACATTCGTGGGTGTAGTGTCTCTAATATTATCAAGTAATAGAGAAAGTCTTTGTATTTCGACTTGATGACTTTTGATTTTGTCCTTGGCTTGTTTGTATTTACCAATGACCTTTTTATGGTCACTAAGTAAATCGGTAAAAGCATCGTCGAGTTCATCAAAAGTGAAGTCGTCAAGAGTTTCGTTAGATACCTTGTCGGACGTCGCCATTAGGCACACATTAGCCGTATCTTGAGGAGAGTTCTTTTCTTCCTCGGAGTCACTAGCTTCGCTTTCATGCCAAATGCTTGTGTTGGCATATTTCTTTTAAGAGGTCTTCTTGTGTGGCTTCTCATAGCGGTTGCTTTTCTTTAAGAATAGACAGTCTTTTCGGACATGTCCCGTCTTCTTGCAACCGTAGCAAGTAGGCTCTTCTTCTTCATCTTCTTGTGGTTCCTTCTTTCTTCGATTGAAGCGAAGGAATTTCTTGAAGTTGCGAACCATGAGGGCTTGATCATCGTCTTCTGAGTTGTCATCATCCGTCTCTTCGGGTTCAACCCTCCGTCGGTGAGCTTTGAGTGCGATCTCCTTAGCCTTAGGAGCAGGCTCTTCGAAGTCCTTGATGTCAAGCTCATGAGTCATTAGCTTTCCCATCAAGGTCTCCATAGACATGGTTGTGAGATCATTTCCTTCTACGATGGCTGTCACCTTAGTGTTCCAAACTTTTGGTAGCCTCCTAAGTAGCTTGCGAATCTTCTCGTGATTTGAATATTGCTTCCCAAGCGAAGACAAGGGGTTGATGATGTTGAGGAATCTTGTGAACATTTGCGTGATCGTCTCGTTTGGCTTCATCTTGAAAGCCTCGTATTCTTGAGTGAGACGACTTATCTTTGATTTCTTGACTTGGGTGGTTCCTTCATGCGTCACTTCTAGAAGCTTCCATACTTCGTGGGATGTGGTGTATGTGGATACCCTGTTGAACTCATTCCTGTCTATAGCACAGAATAAAGCATTAATAGCTCTCGCGTCTAGACTTGCCTGTTTCTTCTCCTCGTCAGAATATTTGTCATGTGATTTCTCAACGAGATCGCCATTGACAACTATTCTGGCGGGCTTTTTGTAGCCGTCAGTGACGATAGTCCACAGGTCAAAGTCTAGCGACTTGAGATAAAAACTCATCCTTGTTTTCCAATATGTGTAGTTGGTTCCATCAAATAGGGGAGGCCTATGAGTGGACTGTCCTTCACCGTGATTAGAAATCAAGGATTGTGTGGTTGTCATGGATAAGCTCTAGGATGTAAATCCTTGTAAAGAGAACAGAGCTCTGATACCAATTGAAGAACAGATGGCAACTCTAGAGGAGGTGAATAGAGTTATAGCAATAATAACCAATTAAAAATTCAACTCTTTCACGATCTAAAAATAATCAGAATAAATGCGAAAAATAAATAAGGAGCAAGAGAGCATACGCAAACACAGCCGATTTTAACCTGATTTCCCTCGTGGAGGACTAGTCCAGGCCTGAGAACTCTAGCTCGGGATTAAATCCACTATTTGTGAAATAGTAGTTACATCCCGTACCTTTACTTCAGAAGAGCACGTCAACTTCTTTACAATGGATCGCAGTGGCGATGCTTGGAATTTTCCAAGCGACTTCTTGAACTCTTGCACAAGACTCCTAACTGAGAGATGCTGAGCACTCGAGACTTAGGAAACTTGTGGCTAGTAGATGAGAAGGGTATGGCTTATATTGAGCTTAAGAGAGAAGAGAAGATTGGATGATTGAAAATGAGAGAATTCTTGGCCTATTTATAGGTTTTTTAACATGCAGAATTCGGCCAAAATTCTGGTAGGAATTTTTAAAAAATTGGCCGTTGGACAACTAGCAACCAGCCAACCCTAAAAATTAGGGTGCTAATTTTTAGGGGACAGAGTTCGGCCCGAACTCTGTGTGGAGGCAGAGTTCGGCCCGAACTCTGTTTCCAGAGCACAGAACTGGTCCAAGGATGGAATGGACTAAGTTTGGATGTGAAGCTTTATGGGCTTTAGATAGGTTGTGGGTTGAGTCTCCAGAGCCCAGCATAACTCAGCTTACAATCATTCTAGACTCAATAAAATATAAAAGTACAGACGCAAAAATGACTGGTATTTGCACAACTGAGCTGTCGTCTGGCTTGAGCAGAATAAAGTCGTCGTGTGTCTTATTGAATTATTACAAGTATTATTTAGTCAATGTTATCAATATTTGGTTGACTGTGACTTTGTGTCAACAGACTACAGAGGAAGGATTGGCACCAGGAGAGGTAGTGGCAGGTACTATTCTCATCAACTCCTTTCCAGCTTCAGCTTTATTTGATTCCGGTGCATCACATTTATTTATGTCTGCACGATTCGTGACATGGATAGGATTGGAGCCCGAGTCATTATCAGTAAGGCTCAATATACTTACTGGTAATGGACTCGTGAGAGTAGATAGAGTATTTTCCTCGTATCGAATCGTAGTTAGCGACAGAGAGTTCCTCGCTAGATTGATAGAATTCTCGATGGCCGATTATGATATGGTCTTAGGGATGGATTGGTTGAGGAACCAGTATGCTAGAATAGACTGCCACATCGGTAGGGTTGTTTTTAGCATTCCAGGCTAGCCAGAGTTTTCCTTCTCCCGAGGCGAAGTTGAACCTTCTCCTCCAGTATTGCGGATGGAAGTAGCAGCGATGCAGTTACCCCGAATAGTTGAAGAGTTTCCAGATGTCTTCCCAGAAGAGCTTCCAGGGATGCCGCCAGAACGAGAGATCGAGTTCACCATTGACTTGATTCCCGGGACAGCCACAGTATCAGAGAGAGTCTACAGGATGGCGCCGTCAGAGTTAGAGATATTGTACAAGATGATTGAAGAACTCAGAACCAAGGGATTCATTCGTGCTAGTAGATCGCCTTGGAGAGCCCCGATGCTTCTTGTGAAAAAGAAGGATGGTACGTCCAGGTTATGTGTAGATTATCGTACCTTGAATTCAGTGACAATCAAGAACAGATACCCTCTCCCGAGGATAGATGACTTGTTTGATCAACTCAATGGGGCAGCAGTATTCTCGAAGATCGACTTGCGCTCAGGATATCATCAGATCAGAGTCAGAGAGCAGGACATCCCGAAGACAGCTTTTAGATCGAGATATGGGCAATAGGAGTTTTTTGTGATGCCATTTGGAGCAACCAATGTGCCGGCTGTATTCATGGACCTCATGAATCGTATCTTCATGCCTTACTTGGATCAGTTCGTGATTGTGTTCCTAGACGACATCCTGGTCTACAACAAGAGTGTAGCAGAGCATGAGTAGCATCTCAGAGTTGTAATTCTCAAAGAGCACCGGTTGCATGCCAAGTTCAGCAAATGCGAGTTCTGGTTTGATCGCATTTCATACTTGGGTCATATCATCACCAGAGGAGGAGTAGAAGTGGATTCCCAGAAGATCGTGGCTATTGAGTCGTGGCCAGTACCCAGCACAGTTGCAGAAGTTCGCAGTTTTCTTGGGTTGGCCGACTACTACCGGCGATTTGTTTCGGACCTTGCTCGGATTTCAGCGCCATTCACCCAGTTGACCCGTAAGGATGTGTCGTTTGCTTGGACAGCAGAATGTCAGAATTCTTTTGAGAAGTTGAAGAGAGGCTTGATGACGGCACCTATTCTCATGCTTCCAGATGGGACCGGAGGATTCTCAGTATATTGTGATGCTTCAAGCAGAGGTTTGGGATGTGTTCTGATGCAGCATGGAAAGGTAATAGCTTATGCGTCATGACAACTTCGTGATCATGAGAAGAATAACCCAACCCATGACCTGGAGCTGGCAGCATTAGTGTTTGCACTTAAGTTGTGGATGCACTATTTATATGGAGATAGGGTGGAGATTTTTACCGACCACAAGAGCCTGAAGTATGTTTTCACCCAGAAAGATCTTAAAATGCGTCAGAGGAGATGGCTGAAGCTTCTTGTGGATTATGATGTTAACCTATAGTATTATCCTGGCAAGGCCAACGTTATTGCAGATGCATTGAACAGGAGAGCCGGAGTTTATTTCCTAACAGCACAACCAGATCTGTTAGCAGACCTTCAGAAGATAGGTATAGAAGTTGTTCTCCCTTCCAGTGTGGCATTGATGGCCAGTATGCAGGTTCAGTCCACTATAGTCGAGAGGATTCGGATGGCACAGTCAGCAGATTCCAAGCTTCAGCGACTCAGAGCAGAGTGTGAGGCAGGACGACGACCAGAGTTATGTATCCATGAGGACGGTACACTTCGACATGGTAAGCATCTTTGTATACCCGATGGAGATATCAGACGAGAGATCATGGCAGAAGCTCACAGTTCTCAGTATTCCATTCATTTCGATGGTACGAAGATGTACCGCGATATTCGTCAGTACTTTTGGTGGAATGGCATGAAGAGGGAGATAGCCCGGTTTGTCTCTCGGTGCTTGGTTTGCCAATAAGTTAAAGCTGAACATCAGAGGCCAGGTGGACTTCTTCAGCCCTTGTCAATTCCAGAATGGAAGTGGGAGCATGTGACCATGGATTTCGTGACTGGATTACCTAGATCCCCAGCTGGTCGAGATGCTATTTGGGTTATAGTTGACCGGCTCACGAAGGTGGCTCACTTCCTCCCATTCAGAGTTGGTCAGTCGACAGCTCAGCTAACAGAGATGTATCTCAGGCAGATCGTCAGGCTTCATGGTGTACCAGCCAGTATCACCTCGGACCGAGATTCAAGATTTATGTTGCACTTTTCGCGTAGCTTGCAAGAGAGTTTGGGAACTCATCTCTAGTTCAGCTTAGCATATCACCCGCAAACAGATGGTCAGTCGGAACGTACAATCTAGACTCTTGAAGATATGTTATGGTCCAGTACACTTGACTTCGGTAGTTCGTAGGAAGATCATCTGCACCCGGTGGAGTTCTCATATAACAACAGTTTCTAGGCCAGTATCCAGATGGCACCGTTCGAGGTACTGTATGGTAGGAAGTGCAGATCTCCGCTAGCCTGTGATGATGTTAGAGAGAGGCAGATGCTCGATCCAAAAATGATTGCCCAGACAGTTGAAGTGGTCAGAAGAGTCAGGAATCATCTTCGAGTTGCCCAAGATCGCCAGCGTCATTGGACCGATTCTCATCGGCGCCCTCTTGAGTTTTCTGTCGACGACCATATATTCCTAAGGATTTTGCCTAATCGTGGCGTCATTCGTTTCGGCGTACGGTGAAAGCTTAGTCCTAGGTATATAGGACCGTTCGACATTTTGGAACGAGTAGGTGATGTATCCTATCGTCTCGCTCTCCCGCCGTCGCTATGTGAGGTACATGACGTGTTTCATGTATCTCAATTGCGACAGTATATCCCGGACCCGAGCCATATCCTGGATCATTCGGAATTGGTTGTTGGTACCAACCTTTCGTATGAGGAGAGGCCCGTATCTATCTTGGACCGGAGAGAGAAGATGCTCAAGAACAAGACTATCAAGTTAGTCCGAGTTGCTTGGGGTCATCACTCTTTGGGTGAGTCAATGTGGGAGCGTGAGGATGATATCTGGTCGCGATATCCCGACCTGTTTGACTCATAAGGTATAACGTCTTTCTTATGCCTTATGCTCTAAGTTCCTTGCTTAAATGAATGATTGATTGCCTAGTTATAGCTTGCTTGTGATTAGTATAGCTTGTTCTTGTCCCTCTAGCCTCTTAGTTAAGTTTCGAAGACGGAATTCTTTTAAGGTGGGTAGAGTTGTAAGGCCTGTTGTTCGTATTACGTATCTAGGTATACGTGTACGTATTTTGACTCGTATTGCATGTCTTCTTGCTTGGTTTATTGGGTATTTTCATTGCTTGGCCATGGTTCATCTTGGTTCGGTGTGGCTTGTATTGGTTCGGCTTGGTTCGATTGTAAACCAACCCCCCTACCTACCACCACCACTACCATTTATTAGCCCATTCCTCTTTCTCTCTCTTCATTACTCTTCTTCTTCCCCTCCATTAACTCTTCCACCTACCAGGGAGAGAAAGAGCTTAGGCAAGTGAAGCTTGCTTCATGGAGGAACTCAGTTTTTATTGTTCCATTCTCTTCCTCACGAGATTTTAGCACACTTTAATACTTGGCATTTTTAATTTCCATGGTTCAATTTATGTAGATCTAAGTTTATTTCATTTTCGGATTTTTTGGGTTTTGATCTATTTAATATTGTTATTATCAAGTTCTGATGGTTCCACGTTGTAGAGAATCTCATTCTGTCCCATTTTGACCTATGGAAGTTCGGATTTGGACTCTAGATGAAGGTTTTATGAAGTTTGGAAGCCATGGCTTGCATGGTTCTTCTTCTCGGAAAGTTGGAGGAGAAGAACAGTTCCTTAGCCGCATGAACTTAGCCGCATAACCTTATGCGACAAGTTCCATTCCTGGCCGCATGAATTTTTGGACCGCATGTACCATTGATTAAATCATGGCCGTATGGGCTCCTAGCTGAGCCGTATGGGCCCCCATCCTTTCCTGGCCGCATGGAACTTGATCTTGCCAGCCGCATATGCCCCTATTCACTTCCAGCCGCATATGGACCCACTTTCTGCCAGCCGTATATGCCCCACTCCCCGCCAGCCGCATATGCTCCGCTCCCCTACCAGCCGTATGAGGCCGAGTCATTCTCGAGCCGCATAGGCCTTCTCTGCTGGCCACATGGGACTCAGTCCATTCCCAGCCGTATAAGGGTCCATCCCCGCCAGCCGCATGAGACCATTTACTTCCAGCCGCATAGGCCCCCATTTTCTCTAGCCGTACGGCGTTGCTCCTTGCCAGCTGCATATGCTCATCACCTTGCCGCATGAACTGTTCTCTTCCCATCTGCATGAATCGATAACCCTCAGCCGCATGCACCCTGCTCCCTGTGCCGCACGACTCCCCTGCTGTTTCTGTACCCTCTTTTGTCATTTAGTGCTATATATATTTTTTTGTACCTCGTTAATTTAAATGTGCTTCCTGACACGATAGTGACCCGTAGTGGTGCACTTTTGACAAGTAACATGACATGATAGTAGCCCTCTGTGGCGCACTCCTGACAAGAAAACCTGACATGATATACCTTGATATGTTGTTACGACGGCTAACATGACATGACAGGACAAGTATAAATAACCTGGACACCGTGGGCGAATGTACTCGTAAAATTAAACCAGCCATGTCTTGCATCATGCTTAGGATGGGACCCCTGAGTACCACGGTCAAGGGTACCTACTGAAATGGACTAAGGCTAATAACTAGAATAACACAGTAGTCATGAAGAGATTTCCCAGCTACAGGCAATCCCGTTACCTGGGCGCGCTTGGGATCTGTAGCCTGCCATCGAGTAGGGCACATTTCCAGCACACTGTCATATGTTGCACCCTCCAAGTCACTTAAAGGTACATGCGTTTTCTGGACGATGTACCCACATGAATTCAACCCCTAATATTCGACCTGGGTAACCTGGATGGTCTGCAGGGCTTGTGGCTGTAGAATAATCTCGTTGTATCTTATTAGTAACTAGGCCTGTGATAACCCTAGTTAGTTAAAGTATCCAGCCGTACTTATTGTTTGGTCGTGATTGTTGGATGGGGCATAACCAGTCTAGTCTTGTCTTGATCCCTGTACAAGATTGTTACATGACCTGAATTCTTATATTATCTTGTCGATAAATGGTGAGAAACCAAGTTCCGTTCAGATGAAGGGTTACAACCCCGATCCTTGTTTGGTTTACGGGTTGTAACTTGGTTATATGAGTAGTTCCATGGTTATCTCGTCGTATATTATCCTGATAATTCCATATTTCCAGTTTTTTACTACTTATTACATTCTGTGTTGATTGTTGGTTTTAGTTCCTAAGTGAAGCTTCCTTTGTGGCACTTGCTCTTTCTGGGATCTGACCCAGCTGGTTTTGTATGGCCAGATACCGGAGCAGCTCCAGAGGATCTACCGACTTTCCAGCCCGATGGTGACCACCAGGCGTAACCAGGGCAACGAGTGGTTATTTTTAGCTCTCCCACTTTATTGTAAAAATATTCTTTTGAGGCGTTTAGCCGACGAGCACTTGTTTAGCTCGATTGCACTTTTACTAACTGTCTGCCTACGAGCTGTAGCATGATTGACAGATCCTAGGGTTGATCATGTATGACTAAAATCTTGCTAGTCCTGACATTTTGTAATGACTAGCTTCATGATCAGCTGAATATGTAACGTTTAGGATGCCTTACTATTGTATATTTGGTGATCTTACATCTTGTAACTCTTAATACTTGCTTGTGATTAAGACACTAGGCTTGTTCTTGACGTTAAGAGACTGTTGGCTTGTAGTTAAACCCTCATGTATCTAGAAAGTCGTGACCGTATAGCGAGGTGGGTTGCACTTCAATATACGTAACTGGCTATGTCTGCCCCCGCTCTCCAGTATTCTGGTTCTGGGGCGTGACTGGAAAGGCCGCGCGCGCGGGGTTTATAACAGCAACCACAGTAGTAACAGTAAGTGGCTGTGAATAGGCCGACTTTGCGATGTTGGTTCTCAACGATCGCTCGATCGTTTCGCGAGCCATTTTCTCGGGTATGTCCCCAGCCCATATGAGATTATCTTTTCAATTAGATCGAATTTATACGCTTTATATTGGCTAGAAGATCGACTCAAAGTTCGAAGAAATCTGTTCAAAAATAGAATATGAATCCAGTCCCAACATCGGTTTTGGAAGGTGATTTCTCGCCGATCCTTCCTCTGTTTCAAAATTATATTTGAACAGAGTCATAGAAAACCTAACCGAGATGGAAACCCCATCATTAGTTGTATTTCTAATGGTTTATACAGTAAGATAAATATGGTTGAAAATCGAGAAAAAAAATGATAACTGTTTTCGAAAAACTAGAAAAGTCTCCGATACGACGTGCATCCCGCCAAACCGGGCAACGTGATCGCGAACTGAAAGCATCAAAAGGTGCGTATAGACTTCGCAGACGTGTGGGCTTTGACGAAATTCAAATTGGTTGCGTGTGCGCGACGAATTTGATGCATATCCGTCAAAATTCACCGTATCAGCCCCTTTGTAAATTTCTCAATTACTTTGTGCACGTTCGTCAGATCGAGACAAAACTTACGCCAACAGGACCATATCGTTTTTATGGTCCTGTATGCCAAGTTTGGTCCGATTCTGAGACAGTTGATCAGATCGTCATTTTGCGGGCCCTACAATCCGATTCAACGGACAATTTTGTGTATGGTCCACCAGAATCCACAATTGGATATATCGTTGGGTTCATATCGTCAAAACGAATCCGTAGACATGTAATTTGATGACTTTAGAGACCATTGATCCTGGCATATTTTTCGGTGCAAAGTGGGTCCAACGGCGGACACCGTTTTGGCCTAAAATTATCGTTTTGCCCCTGTGTCCAGAATTGGGCTTGAGGATAGGAAATCCTAGCTAATTTGACTATTCTAAGAATTTTGGCAATGTCTGTTTTAGCTTTCGGAGTCAGTTATGAGATTTAGACTTTATGGCGTACCAGTTGACGGTATATTATTGGATCTTCGCGCTACCACCAGGCAAGATACCTTGCCTCCCTCTACAGTCTATTATCATGCTTTTAGATTTCCTATTGTTATCATGTTATCTTTCAGTTTCTCTAGTTGCTATGGATTTATATGTTATCTTTAGTTCTCTAGTTAAATTGACTTGATAAGTTTTCTTCATACCATGTTCACCTGTTTATTATCTTGCTTGACTTGGTAGTATAGTATACCAGCTTGTTCACATTATAGTCCATGCTGGAGCAGTCCTTAACTGTGTCTTGACCGAGTTATACCTTGTCTCACCTATACCCTGACTGAGTCGTGTCATAGAACGAGTACGTGTAGTTGAACTGCTATTTCTTTGTATCATTTTTTCTCAACCAGAGAGTCCACATTCGGGACGAGGGTTGACCATTTGCACCAGAGAGTCCACACTCGGGATGAGGGTGTTTATCTTGATCTGTTTACATCCGTGAATCCACACTCGGGACGAGGATGTTGTTTATTTCCACCAGAGAGTCCACACTCGGGACGAGGGTGTTTATCTTGATCTGTTTACATCCGTGAATCCACACTCGGGACGAGGATGTTGTTTATTTCCACCAGAGAGTCCACACTCAGGACGAGGGTGCCTTGCCTTGAACTAACCAGAGAGTTCACACTCGGGATGAGGGTTAGTGATTAGTTCAAACATGTGAGTCCACTCGGGGCGAGGGTTTGGTATTCTATTGATCTCGTGTTTACTTGTTCATCCAGCAGTTCAGTTACGTGTAGTTGTTCTTGTATTCCAGTTCATAGTCACTTATCAGTAGCCACTTGTCGATAGTCACTTGTTAGCAGTTTTGGTCGTAGTCTTTTGCCATGTGTATGTCTCGTTCCTTGCTTACATCATGTTTATAATTTATGCATGATTAAACTGCTAGATAGGCATATTTTTATGTATCTTGCTATGTCCCCTGAGGACCTGATGATCTCTTCAGGTTAGTGATTGTGTGGAGTTATGTAGCAGTTCTGGATGGAGGGTGATTATGACACCTATGGGTTTCATATGATTATGATATTGCCTGCGAGATTCAGGTATTGATATCATATTTACTATCCAGCTCGTGCCTTCCTTTCATTATCATGAGATATCCTATTTATTGATTCAGTTGTAGACTCATGTTATATTCTTTGGAGTCTTATCGGATAATTATACTAGTGGGCTGCAGACCACGACCCATAGTTATTCATTCATACTTATATTACTCTTATGGATTTGAGATATAGATTGCATTGCCATGATTAGGCAGTATACCATAGCCTTGACAGCGTTTACGTATTCGAGTTGGGCTGGAGTTCACTTGATATGTAGCTGGCTTGCTCACGCGCTCGCATCCCAGAAAGCGGGTACGGGTCGTGACAATCGCCCAAGTCATACTTTATATGACGAGCCTTGAGATCGTGGGACTATGTGACTTTGACAACCGCAGAAAACATGGGACAGTGCTTGCTATGACTTTGATAGCTTAGCAGAACTCTTGCCTAACTCAATCGTGCAACAACTTAACCCGTGGGATGAGCAAAGGCTATGCCAAGCCTTGGACGATGGGGCCGTGTTTGCTTTATCAAGCATTTATACGTGCGATGCCTATGACTTAGGCTAAGTTCATAGCTTTGTGACAACTTAGACCAACTTTTCTTCTCCCAAGCCACGGGACGAAGGACCGAGTGTCACTTTGAAAGCACGTTGTGCAACGATTTTAAGCCGACCGTGGGACCTTTCCATATTCTAACTCAATCCGACCCAACTTGGGATTATTCCCTTAGCTATGTGGATTCGTCTTTTTTATTATCAAGCCTACTTGTGCAGTTGAAAACTTTCGTTTTATTAGTATGCAGGCCAAGCTGAGGCAAGTTCATCGAAGCCACCCACCTGAGCGAGGAGTTGCCTCGATTGAGCATGACTTCGAGCAGGCCGTTGCCTGGCTAAGTCCAACGCCGTTGGCATTTTAATTCTTCCGATTGAATGAACGGGATGGGGCATTACATGAGACCCTCAAACGCACGAAGCTTTCCGATGGGGGCACAAACCTCCTTTGGTCCATATGGAAAGTAAGAGGTGATTGCATTTTCCAACATATAGTGCCAATTCCCTCCAGCATTGTGAGCCAAGCACTGAAATTTGGGTCCCGTTGGGGGAGGATATCATCAAAATCAACATAGACGGAGCCACCTCCTTGTCTCACATCGCAGCAGCTGCAGTAGCCAGAGACGCTATGGGGAGATTAATGGTTGCCAAATCCCTTATCCTACCGGCCTCCTTAGACGGTGAGGATTGCTTAAAGTCAGAGGTTATCTCCATCCACCTTGGCATTCTATTGGCAAGAGAAAGGGATCTAACTCGAACAACGATCGAAGGATGTAACGCCCCAGTCCCAAAATACGTAGGACTAGAACGCAATCATGCCAGCTGTATACATACGAAGTATATGGACCCTCGTATATATACATAAGCTGTAAAATGCAGTAACCAAGATACTAAATCTCATCCACAAAGACAAATAATGATATAAAAGCAACTTTGAATTTGTCATGTACACAATAGTTGGGCGGAGACAAAGTCCACTACCAACCAAATTAAATATGGAAAAATATACAAGGAAAAAATTTAGCAAGCGAGAGCAATGGCGAGTCCAAGAGCAATCACCACGAAGGAAGGAATGGCCTTAGCTAGAGCACCTGCAAGAAATCACGAAACACACACCTGGCGAGATAACCAGGTCCTCAGAGGGACGTAACAAGATACATCAACATGCCACATAACTGAATATATATACTATGTCATAAATCACAAGTAAAGTAAATAGTCCCACTCGTAACAAGTTCCAATACCTCATCATCGAAACAGTGGACTACCCCTACAACCAAACAAGGACAAGGGTTAGTACACTATACCGCGATGCGATATTATCCCAAGCTACTAATGGAACGGGGTGATATGACATTGACGAGGGTTACCTAAACATCTAATGTGTTTATGCAGTAAGAACAAACCTTCCACGCATGAGCCCTGGCTGTAAATAGGATCGGCATAGTTCCCATATAGGGCACCAGGGGCCTACGTCCATAACGCTCGGGAAGCGTCAGAGGGCACCATGTGCAAGGGGCTACGTCCATAACGCTCTGGATAACGTCTGAGGGCACCTGGAGCCTGCGTCTCCGACGGAGCGCACAGGTAATAAGGGAAGTGCATAGAAGCCCATACGTCAGGTAATGTTCTCCCCACCCAATGTACCTGTTAAGTCGCATCCATGACCATGTACCTCTACTAACTGCCAAGTCTCTAACACGCCTCTATTAGCAGTTAGCCCTAACGCATGCGCATGGGGGATCAGCCCACACGCAAGAACCTCTACATGATACTCATCTCACACATCCTCGTGGTACAACTGTGTCAAGGTATATGCAATACACCACAACGGTAGTCCCTTAACTCTAGGTCAACATGCAATCAAAGGATACTAACAAAGTAAATTATTAATCACTGAACAGGCAGTAAATCAGGAACTGTAAGAACCGAAAATAAAGAACAGTGATATATAAATAAATGCAGACTGAATATAAACAGTTTAATGGCAAGGTATCTTGCCTGGGGTTTCGTCTGGTGTGGTACAATGATCCCACAAGTCCTGTTCTGTTAATAGCCATGGTCGGTGCAACATGGTCCGAATTCGCGAGGAAGTAAGAAGACAATATTAGTCATGATCATCGATGGTTATTGAGGTGGATTTGTGAAGGCAGACGCGTATACAAATTTTAGAAATTATTTATAATAATAATTAAAACTAGATTTTTATTCGTAAAAATTGGTTTTAGGGAAAATACTTAAATCACAAATATTTTTAGGCAAAAAGTACTCCACGTTGTAAAATATGATTTTAGGTAAATACTATATTTCCCCAATTTAAAATACATTTTTCGATAATTTATTTAAAATATTACTACATCACTTAGACAAAAAATTATCACCTATATATATACACCAACTCGGAAATAATATTTAAAATTTGCTTAAACTTAGCTAGGCAATATTTTGTACTACTTAATAATAATAATGATAATGCTATTGACAAAACATCAAATATTAGTAGTAATAATATACAATGAATTTATACATTAAGATTCGGTATAGAAAATCATAATAATAGAAAGAATAATAATATGATAATAATAATCAATAATAATAACTGTAATAGATAAAAGTGATAATAATAATAATAATAATAATAATAATAATAATAATAATAATAATAATAATAACCAGAACAATGGTAAACTAACTTAAAAAAACTGAGCAGACATTCCCTTCCCCCCCCCCCAAATTCGACATGGAGAGGGAGAGAGAGAGAGAAATAGGAAGTGGGACGAAGGTGTGCGCTCACCTGAGAGCTCGGCGGCGCAGGGCTGAGGTCGGTGGCGCGCGGAAGGAGGCGGCGGACCGGGATGTCTCTGCGGGCGGACGCGCGGTGGTCGGCGCGCTGGGCGGAGCAGCGTCGGCGCCGGGGGCGCGCTGCCCTGGAGGCGGCTGCGCGGGAAGGAGAGAGGGGCGGTGACGGATGGAGCGAGAGGCGGCGGATTCGCGGCCGGAGGGGGCGGAGAATGCCGGATCTGGGGTTGCCCGCGGTGGCGCTCGCCGGATCTGGGGGAAGCGCGATCGGCTCAAGGCTCGGCACAGCTGGACGAAGATCCGACAGGCGGAGGGGCGGAGTCGGGTGGTGGCTCACGCGGTGGCTGCTCGCCAACAGACGGCGGCAGAGGGATGGTCCGGTGGAGGAAGGGCACGGAGTGGGGCTGGCGGTCGGAGGAGACGGGGAAGCGGCTGGGCGGATCTCGGGGCATGGCTCCGGCGTTCACCGGACACGGGAAAGGCAGACGCCGGCGATCCAGCGCCGGGGTCTGGGCGGCGGTGTTCTGGCTCGGCTCGGCTCGGTTAGGATTTCTTTCCCTCCTCCTCCTATTTCGGGTGGTGGTGTTGAGCGGCGATGGCCGGATTTTTGGGAGACGACCGAGGTAGTTGTGTTGTACTGGTGGTGGCGTGGTGGTTAATGGCGGTGGTGGTTGCGTGATGACGGCGACGGGAGATCGGGTGACGGACAGGAGGTTGTGGTGGTGATGTCGGGGATGATGAGGGTGGTGACGACAGTACCTGGCGGTGTTTGCGACAAGCAAGGCCAGGAGACGGAGGAAACTAGGGTTAGGATTTGATTTCTTTGGGTTGGATGTGTCGTGTCGGAGGTGTCCGACACGGCTGGGTGAACGTCCGGAGTTGTCGGACGACGGGACGAAATATGTATTTATAGAAAAATATGTAGTGGAAGAGGATAGCAACACCGGCACGATGCACATCTGATTGTGGATGGAAAATTGCTGGAGGAGTACCTCTCCTTTTATAGGAGGTGGGAATTCCCAGTTGGATATAGATTAGGATTTGCTTAAATTCCAATAGAGAAATCACTTAATTAATTAAAATCAATTTAAAATACTTCCATGTAATTCAAATCCAATCTAAATAATTTCTATACTTTAATTTAAAATATTTTAAATGAAGTCCATAAAATCTTTTGCAATCTAATTTACCATATTTAATTAAATATTAAAATTAACCAATTCCTAAATATCGTTTTCATAGTTAAATAAATATGGAAATAATTAATTTCGAAAATCACTATAAATGCTTTAAATATTAAATCATAAACTAGCTTATGTAAATATCAAGATTTATTAATAGACATTTCAAAACATTTGGAAACATTTCATATAAACCAAATTTTCAAATAACTACTTATTTTTAAACCACGATCAAAATACTCTTTTATACAAAAGGATTTATTTATCCCAAAAATGTACTTTCCTATTAAAATAAAAATTTATAATAAAATATATTTTTCTGAAATATGCAGCTCGACACATATTCGCACTTGTCAAGCAATACGAATACAAATCTCGCATGCTACGCAAAAATACGAACTCGTATGCAACGTGTAAATACGAAGTATAAAAATATTTAAAAAAAATCGAAGTAGAAATTTAGGGGGTTTACATCCTACCCAACTTAAAAGAATTTCGTCCTCGAAATTTAGGAAAAAAAATTTAGGGTAGGTAGGCTTAAGGAGATGGAAGCAGTTTAATCGATAAGAATTTGATTCATATTGAACAAAAAGGCAATCAATTGTTTGACGAGAAGGAAACGACAATTCAATGGCAATATGTCATTTGGCAGAAATTTCGATGGTTTTTAGATTACGATCATGTATATGACAATTGATCAATGACTAAGCTCAATCAGCCTTAACCTTAAAAAGACAGCCTCGTAAGTAGGTAAAAAATTTGATACCATCAATATTCTTGTAATCTCTCCATCATATATCGTTCTTTCCAAAAAAAAAAAATTCTGTTCCACGTTCCCTTAGAAAATTTAACAAAACAATTTCGACTATAAATGTCTCGAACTTCCTTTATCTCGTCTTAGAATTTTTTTTTTCTTTTTATCAATAGTCTAAAATTTTGAATCCAAAATCTCCCAAGTTATAATTTCTTCTACAATTAAAATTTCAAACTTTCAACCAATTGGCCGCGGTAAAAGTTAAAATCTTCTTACTACCAATTTGTATTTATTGGTCAATGTATACTGCATCCATAGGTAAAGTCCATCCTCAATGTTCGATAAATTTCGAAAACTAACAGTATACCTTCATAACTCAATCTTCTATCATCATAATTGAAAATTTCATAAAATCTTTATTAGTTCACTCGCGAAATTTGTATTCAACAATATCATATTCTTGATGGTAGAAATGTAACTCATCTTAACATCTTATTCATAATCATCATACAACTTAATTCTCCATGCATCATAATTGTAATTGTTTCTTTCTTCAACAATTGGTTATTCATGAAAATATCATCATAACACTATATGTTATCGAAGGCAATGTCAACATTTTTTTTTTCAAAAATTTGCATCCATAAATTTAGTATAAAGATTTGGTTCTTAAACCGCCCAAGCTTTTAGAAATTTGTCCACTCGATATGTAGTTACCTCAAAACAATTTGAAATTCGTGAAGTCTATTCATTCTTGAGTGTTTCTTCAAAACATAATATATCATCCTTTACTTCATCTATTTAGATTTATCGCACATTTATTTATGTCCCATTTACACCTCGTAGTTTCGTAATTCTTTTAACCAACTGGGTTATTTATCCTTGCTGTGGGGCTCTCTAATCTACCTCTACTAACCCTAGATTGTCATGATCAAATTTCATTTCTCATAAGGAAATCATATAATGGACAAGGTTGCATAAACAATGGAGAAATCACAGTGAGATGTGAGTAAGCAATTTAATTGGAAGGGAGAAAAGTAAGGTCGCAATATTGCATGAAAAGTAAAAGGTGTTATGGGTCTAAGTAAATCAAGATAATACAAGAAAATAAATGACAAAGGTTAAACAGTCAAGATAAAACACAAGGTTAAGCATTTAACGGATTTAGTAAATCGCAATCGGGCCGAAGATTTGAGTCGAGATTGAGTCCAACTATATAGTCAAAAGTATATCGGTACCAGGGTATAGGTTGTAGTTGAGTCTTTATGGCCCGAAAGTCGTACCATAAAAATAGAGTACAAGGGGACGTGTTTTAGTGGAACATGATATACCTACATGAAGGTGAGCTCGTCTAGGTCTTGCATGTAAAATTTGTGGGAAGGAAAAAATCAAGTATTGTGCTTCAAATATCAAAGTCACGATAGGGAACGCCAAAGGATCAAAATAGAAAGTGGATTTTCATAACGTACTAATTTATGCACAAAATGAAGGTTAAAGCACAAATAAAGATAATTAGGAATCTCGTAGGTCAAGGCTAAATAAGCTAGAGAGACAATTTCAAAAAAAAAAAGTTCATAGATAAGGGTATGGTCAAGGGGATGGTTCTAATCATTTCTAGTTTCAAACAGTTAGATGGTCATGAATAATGATTTAGATTTGAAGGAAATTTGAGTAAGTCAATGATATGTTCATCGGTTTGGTCGATGACTAACTACACTTGTGTATATGCAATATTATAGTTATAGGTGGCATGGCAATCTAATGTGGAATACTTCTATCTCACTAGGGTGACCTTACTTGTTTCTTAGTCCTCTACCAATATATGATTTAATCTACAATTTCAAGTTCCTCAAAATTTTCTCAATAAATTCCAAGATACTTCGTCAAAATTTTCAATTATCTTAGACTGTCAATTTTAATCATAATTTTAAATCTCTAGTAAATCTCGAAACAACCTTGTATATCTCAACTTGAATAATAACTCCCTCTTTTTTTTTCTTTTTTTTTCACCAAAATCTTAAACTCGACATTTAAATAAGTTTATCCGCCGAAATTCATACCACGAAATGGAATATTTAAATAACTCCCGAATTTAATTCTATATCCTTCCAATATGTATATCTAGCTTCCAATAAGTCACAACTACTCTACAAAAGTGATATATATATATTTTTTTTATACCAAAACTTCAATATCCATAATCAAGGTTTTAAACTCGAAATCTACATAACTCTATAAATCATAGATCATAGAACAAAATTTGAAATTTGAGTCTTTCCTTCAAGTTGATTTCGTACCTTCCAAAATATTTTAAACAAATATTTTTACCATCATCTCTTCAAACTCAAAATTTAATACTTTAAAATTCATAAATCATAGAATCAATTTAAAACCTCAAGCTCTCTAATAAACCATAAATCATAAACCTTCATATTCTCTAGTTGTTACAAATCATAACTTATAATTTAAAACACTTTAATAAATTCGAGATAAACTTTGACATATTCAATTCAACTTGAACTTAATCGTAAATCATGTGTCACAATTTAAAGATGTTTTCCAAATATATCCCAAGAAATCATAAATTATTTCACAATTTCTAAAAATCATAACCATAAATTTGTTTTCGCGATCTAGCTGTCCTCTTGTGTATACCACCTTGTAATAGCAAAATAAAATTCTAACTATCATTTGAAAGTAGTAATATGCCACTACCCAACATGGAATTAACTAATTCTAAAAATCATATTTCTAGGAAAGTAAATGCCTCTACAACTCAAATAAAATCTCCATGCATATTAATTGTCAATGCAATCCCTCTAGCCATGTGTTTAACCTATGGACATATACTAGTGTAGTCATCTTACTAAACACGAAACTAAGAATTTACGGTAGAAGGAGTCAAGCAAGATGCAAATCAAGGGGGTCGAACGAGAGTTCAGAATTTGAAGTCAAGAAAGGAAGTCAAATGGGTGGATGAGATTCTAAACTCTAATCCTATATTGCAGGCCCGTTCGGTACAGTCATGTAACTGAAACGGCAAATTTGACCTGCATGGGCCACCACAAAAGCATGTAACACCCCAGTCCCAAAATACGTAGGACTAGAACACAATCATGCCAGCTGTATACATACGAAGTATATGGACCCTCGTATATATACATAAGCTGTAAAATGCAGTAACCAAGATACTAAATCTCATCCACAAAGACAAATAATGATATAAAAGCAACTTTGAATTTGTCATGTACACAATAGTTGGACGGAGACAAAGTCCACTACCAACCAAATTAAATATGAAAAAATATACAAGGAAATAATTTAGCAAGCGAGAGCAATGGCGAGTCCAAGAGCAATCACCACGAAGGAAGGAATGGCCTTAGCTAGAGCACCTGCAAGAAATCACGAAACACACACCTGGCGAGATAACCAGGTCCTCAGAAGGACGTAACAAGATACATCAACATGCCACATAACTGAATATATATACTATGTCATAAATCACAAGTAAAGTAAATAGTCCCACTCGTAACAAGTTCCAATACCTCATCATCGAAACAGTGGACTACCCCTACAACCAAACAAGGACAAGGGGTAGTACACTATACCGCGATGCGATATTGTCCCAAGCTACTAATGGAACGGGGTGATATGACATTGACGAGGGTTACCTAACCATCTAATGTGTTTATGCAGTAAGAACAAACCTTCCACGCATGAGCCCTGACTGTAAATAGGATCGACATAGTTCCCATATAGGGCCCCAGGGGCCTACGTCCATAACGCTTGGGAAGCGTCAGAGGGTACCATGTGCAAGGGGCTACGTCCATAACGCTCTGGATAACGTCAGAGGGCACCTGGAGCCTGCGTCTCCGACGGAGCGCACAGGTAATAAGGGAAGTGCATAGAAGCCCATACGTCAGGTAATGTTCTCCCCACCCAATGTACCTGTTAAGTCGCATCCACGACCATGTACCTCTACTAACTGCCAAGTCTCTAACATGCCTCTATTAGCAGTTAGCCCTAACGCATGCGCATGGGGGATCAGCCCACACGCAAGAACCTCTACATGATACTCATCTCACACATCCTCGTGGTACAACTGTGTCAAGGTATATGCAATACACCACAACGGTAGTCCCTTAACTCTAGGTCAACATGCAATCAAAGGATACTAACAAAGTAAATTATTAATCACTGAACAGGCAGTAAATCAGGAACTGTAAGAACCGGAAATAAAGAACAGTGATATATAAATAAATGCAGACTGAATATAAACAGTTTAATGGCAAGGTATCTTGCCTGGGGTTTCGTCTGGTGTGGTGCAATGATCCCACAAGTCCTGTTCTGTTAATAGCCATGGTCGGTGCAACATGGTCCGAATTCGCGAGGAAGTAAGAAGACAATATTAGTCATGATCATCGATGGTTATTGAGGTGGATTTGTGAAGGCAGACACGTATACAAAATTTAGAAATTATTTATAATAATAATTAAAACTAGATTTTTATTCGTAAAAATTGGTTTTAGGGAAAATACTTAAATCACAAATATTTTTAGGCAAAAAGTACTCCACGTTGTAAAATATGTTTTTAGGTAAATACTATATTTCCCCAATTTAAAATACATTTTTCGATAATTTATTTAAAATATTACTATATCACTTAGACCAAAAATTATCACCTATATATATACACCAACTCGAAAATAATATTTAAAATTTGCTTAAACTTAGCTAGGCAATATTTTGTACTACTTAATAATAATAATGATAATTCTATTGACAAAACATCAAATATTAGTAGTAATAATATACAATGAATTTATACATTAAGATTTGGTATAGAAAATCATAATAATAGAAAGAATAATAATATGATAATAATAATCAATAATAATAACTGTAATAGATAAAATAGATAATAATAATAATAATAATAATAATAACCAGAACAATGGTAAACTAACTAAAAAAAACTGAGCAGACATTCCCTTCCCCCCCCCCCAAATTCGACATGGAGAGGGAGAGAGAGAGAGAAATAGGAAGTGGGGCGAAGGTGTGCGCTCACCTGAGAGCTCGGCGGCGCAGGGCTGAGGTCGGTGGCGCGCGGAAGGAGGCGACGGACCGGGATGTCTCTGCGGGCGGACGCGCGGTGGTCGGCGCGCTGGGCGGAGCAGCGTCGGCGTCGGGGGCGCGCTGCCCTGGAGGCGGCTGCGCGGGAAGGAGAGAGGGGCGGTGACGGATGGAGCGAGAGGCGGCGGATTCGCGGCCGGAGGGGGCGGAGAACGCCGGATCTGGGGTTGCCCACGGTGGCGCTCGTCGGATCTGGGGGAAGCGCGATCGGCTCAAGGCTCGGCGCAGCTGGACGAAGATCCGGCAGGCGGAGGGGCGGAGTCGGGTGGCGGCTCACGCGGTGGCTGCTCGCCAACAGACGGCGGCAGAGGAATGGTCCGGTGGAGGAAGGGCACGAAGTGGGGCTGGCGGTCGGAGGAGACGGGGAAGCGGTTGGGCGGATCTCGGGGCATGGCTCCGGCGTTCACCGGACACGGGGAAGGCAGACGCCGGCGGTCCAGCGCCGGGGTCTGGGCGACGGTGTTCTGGCTCGGCTCGGCTCGGTAAGGATTTCTTTCCCTCCTCCTCCTATTTCTGGTGGTGGTGTTGAGCGGCGATGGCCGGATTTTTGGGAGACGGCCGAGGTGGTTGTGTTGTACTGGTGGTGGCGTGGTGGTTAATGGCGGTGGTGGTTGCTGATACGTACCTTTCTCGACGACACTCAGAGTCAGTAGTAATATCAGTAGTGTAGCAGTAGCCAGGAGAAGTAGTTAGCAGTTAACCTTCAAGTAGCTAGCAGCAGGTAATTAGCAGTTAAGGAGTAGCAGCAGTAATTAAGCCAACATTAGTGAATTCAGCTTAATTAAGTAGAGTATATGCAGTAGTGGTAATGGTGCACTTTCCAGGTGGAGCTTTCCAGGTGGCAGTACCATCTGCAAGAGAACAAAAGAGGGTATTAGAGTCTTTGTGTAAATATCCTGAAATATCTAAAAGGTATCAGATGAATACCTGCCTATATAGGGCTAGCTGTAGAAAAGGAGAGGCATCCTTGGCAACCATTAAGAAAGAGAATATCTATTATACAATGTATTGTTCTCTCTACTTTTCCCCAATTTGAGTAAATTCCATAGTTCTTGTGCAGATCTATTTCTTGCTAGTGAGTAATGGTGAATCCCTCACAAACTACCAGTAGGGTTCCTTCTTTAGGAAGGGGTCATACCAATTTGGTATCAGAGCCTCTCGAGGCCATCAGAGAGTCCAGCCATGAAGGGAGCTCGTCCAACCAGAGTTCACCTCGAGACACGTCGGAGAACCGCCTACGACTGGTCGGAGAGGACCGGTTTCTATCCCTGGAAGGTACAGTTCTAGAACTGAGTAATAAATTCGAACAGTTTATGAACGAGTTTTCTAGATCTCAAGAGAAGAACGCAGAAAATTCATCTGTTCCTGCACAGATGTACGTTCATTCTCCAAGAGTTTCTTCCCCACAAAATGGACCAGCAGTCCTGGCCACACCACCACCCATCTTTCCACCACCACCCATCTTCCCAAATTTTCCCCAATATACCACAAATTTGCCAAGTCCAACAGTGAACACCAACCATTCTGTTGCAGTAAGCCACAATATGCCACCCCAAGGCCATAGGCCAAATTTTGGGATAGCTCCGGGACAATGCCAAGGGTTGCCAACCCCAATTATGCCTGTCCCTATGCAAATTGGAACCTACCAAGGAGGTCACCAGGGAGGTCCAACCCCAGTGAGACTCAAAGTTCCAGAATATGATGGAGAGCATGATGTAGAAGAATGGCTCCTCCGAGTGGGACGCTACTTCAATTTCTATAACATTTCAGAGTGGGACAAGGTAGGAATCTGTTCAGTACAGCTGAAAGGAACTGCTGCCTACTGGTTCGATTGGTTACTCAAAGTCAGAGGAGGCATAGTAGGATGGGAGGACTTCTGCCATTCTATCAGGGTGCAGTATGGACCCTCTGAGTTTGCAGATCATACCATAGATCTCAAGTTATTGCGCCAAGAAGGAACTGTGCAAGAGTACACCTTGCAGTTTCAGAAGGTGTCTAATAGAATTCAAGGGCTACCTGAAGCAAGCCTAGTGAGTCATTATGTGGGGGGACTCAGGGATGAAATCAGGTATGAGGTCTTAGTAGCTAGACCTGTTAACCTTTCTGCAGCAATACAGGTTGCTAAATTATATGAAGACAAGCTTTTAGCCCTCAAGAAGGGCCACAAGTTCAATGCATATCCAATCAAAAGCACAAATACATCACCTGCCAATCTTAATGCAGAGCCTGTGAAGAAGAATAGTACTCCTGCGGGGGCTCCTCATACTATATCTCCCTCAGAGATACTAAGGAGAAAGAATTTAGGGTTATGCTTTATGTGTGATGAGAAATGGGCAAGAGGGCATAAGTGCAAGGAAAAGAGGCTGTTCATGTTAGTGGCAGAGGAGGATACCCTTGAGTCAGATACCCAACTAGAAGTAGCCAAAGAACATGAGACCACAGAGGACCCTGTACAGAGCTTGTTTGAAATTTCCCTACAAGCCTTGTCTGGGAACCTAAGTTCTTCCACCATGAGATTAAGGGGCACTGTGCAGCACAAACCAGTGATGATTTTAGTAGATTCTGGCTCCACCCATAGTTTCATTGATGCAAGTTTCAGTAGAAGATTGGGTTTGGCAGTTCATGACAATAAGCCTTTTGAAGTTCAGGTTGCCAATGGAGAGAAGATAACTAGCCAGGGATCATGCAAGGGAGTAGTAATAGAGTGCCAGAGAACAAAAATTGTGACCGACTTACTAGCCCTACCAATTGCTGGATGTCAAATTGTGTTAGGTGCCAACTGGCTTCGCACCTTAGGAGACATAGTCTGGAACTTCCAAGAGCTCACTATGAAGTACCAGAAAGATGGGTCAGAACATCAGTTCAAAGGGGTGCAGGATTCCAACTCTCAACTTAAAGAAGTGGATAACAAGGACCTAAGGCAGAAAGGGCAGATGTACATCATGCGGTTGTGTTCTATTGAGATGACCCAAAGAGGAGGCCAGAGCAAGGAGGAAAAAGAGGGAGCCATTGCTGAGCTACTACAGAAGTACACCACACTGTTCGAGGAACCTAAAGGCCTACCACCAAGGAGGGAGTATGACCACCAAATCCCACTCTTGCCTAATGCAGTGCCTATCTGTAGCAGACCTTACAGACAACCATATATTCACAAGAATGAAATAGAGAAGCAGGTGCAGAAAATGCTAGACACAGGTATCATCAGGCCAAGCCACAGCTCCTACTCCTCTCCAGTCATACTTGTTAAGAAAAATGAAGGAACCTGGAGGATGTGTATTGACTATAGAGGTCTCAACCAACAGACAGTGAAAGATAAATTCCCCATACCCTTCATTGAAGAGCTTTTTGATGAACTCCATGGGTCTAAATTCTTCTCTATGTTAGACCTAAGAGCTGGATACCACCAAGTGAGGATGACAGAGCAAGATGTGCACAAAACAGCCTTCAGAACACATGAGGGGCACTATGAATTCCTGGTAATGCCCTTTGGCCTCACTAATGCCCCCTCTACTTTCCAATCACTTATGAACTCAATTTTCAAAAAAACATTGAGGAAATTTGTGTTGGTTTTTTTTGATGACATACTGGTGTATAGTCCCAACTTGCAAAGTCATTGCCAACATTTGGAAGAGGTGTTTCAGTTATTGGCAGACAACCAGTTGAAGCTCAAAAGAAGCAAGTGTTACTTTGGGCAGAGACAGGTAGGATATCTAGGCCATATCATTTCTGACAAAGGGGTGGAAGTTGATCAAGATAAGATCAGTTCAGTACTGGAATAGCCTATCCCTAAGACCACCAAAGAGCTCAGAGGATTCCTAGGGCTCACAGGGTACTACAGGAGGTTTGTAAAGGGATATGGAGCCATAGCAGGTCCTCTTACTAGTCTGCTTAAGAAGGACTCTTTCATTTGGAGTGATAAGGCTCAACATGCCTTTGAAGATCTCAAAATTAAGCTGACACAACCCCCAGTTTTGGCTATGCCTGACTTCAATGAACCCTTTACACTGGAATGTGATGCCTCTGGAGGAGGGATTGGGGCAGTCCTCATGCAGAGAAGAAGACCAATAGCCTATCTGAGTCAACATTTGAAAGGAAGGACAGCTATGCTATCTACCTATGAAAGAGAGATGTTGGCCATTCTATTAGCTGTCAAGAAGTGGTCACAGTATCTATGGGGAAGGACATTCATCATCAAAACTGACCATAAACCCCTGAAGCACATGCTGGAGCAGAGATTACATACTGAAGCCCAATGTAAGTGGGTAATGAAGCTATATGGTTACAATTATATAGTGAAATATAAGAAGGGTCAAGAAAATAAAGCTGCGGACAGTTTATCAAGGAGGGGGGAAGTACAACTACAAGCTATTACTGTTGTTCAACCAGGGTGGCTACAACAATTCAAAGACTTAATGCAAGGTTCCACTTATTACCAAGAACAAATGGATAGGTGGGAGCAAGGCCTCCTTGACAACAACAAATATTCACTAAGAGATGGGCTACTGTTCTATAAAAACAGGTTGTTAGTGGATCCTACATCAGAATTTGTGAAAACCATGCTTCAAGAACACCATGACAGGCCAAATGCTGGACACTCTGGTTTTCAAAAGACTCTCCATAGGCTCAAGAAGGTTTGTCACTGGAGGGGAATAAAGAAGGATGTGCAGAATTATGTCAAGGCCTGTGCTATCTGTCAACAGAATAAAGGAGAGAATACCTCTCCTGCAGGGCTAATACAACCCCTCCCAGTACCTGATAGGATCTGGGAGGACATTTATATGGATTTCATAGAAGGATTACCCCTCAGTCACCACAAGTCAACCATACTAGTGATAGTTGACAGACTCACAAAGTATGTACATCTATTTGCCCTAGTCCATCCTTATACTGCAGCCACAGTAGCCCAGGTCTTCTTGGAGGGTGTATTCAAGTTACATGGGATGCCCAAGACCATAGTCACTGACAGGGACCCTATATTCACTAGTGCCTTCTGGAGGGAGTTCTTTAAGCTGCAAGGAGCACAACTCAACTACAGTACTTCCTACCATCCTCAAACAGATGGACAAACTGAAGTGACAAACAGGTGTATTGAAGGGTATCTCAGATGCTTTTGTGGCCATCAACCCAGAGAATGGACTAAACACTTGTTATGGGCAGAATATTGGTTCAACACCAATTGGCACTCTTCAACCAAAACCACTCCCTTTGAGGCTGTTTATGGGAGGTCTCCACCTGACCTTCTGACCTATGTCCCTGGAGTAGTACAGGATAGGGGGGTGGCTGAATCCTTGACATTAAGGGATACCTCTCTACAGATACTCAAAGACAACCTACAGTTAGCTCAAGACAGAATGAGGAGGATGGCAGACTTACACAGAACAGATAGAGAGTTTGCTGTGGGGGATTGGGTCTACCTTAAGCTACAACCGTATAGACAAATCTCAGTTGCTCAAAGGAGGGTTCAAAAACTTGCCCCTAAATACTTTGGCCCATATCAAGTACTATCCAGGATTGGGTCAGTAGCATACAAACTTGCCTTGCCAGAAGGAGCTTTAATTCATCCAGTATTTCGTGTTTCTCAGTTAAAGAAGCATGTAAGCACTAGAGTGGAGATACAGGAAGGTATGCCTGAGCACAAGGGTTAATCAGAGAGCCAGACATGATTCTGGACAGAAGGATGGTCCCTAGAAACAACAGGGCTGCAGTAGACTTACTGGTACAATGGAAGAATGAGGGAGCAGAAAATGCAACTTGGGTCCAGTATGAGCAGTTCATCAAGACCTTTCCATATTTTGACCTTGAGGCAAGGTCAAGTTAAGGGGGAAGCAATTGATACGTACCTTTCTCGACGACACTCAGAGTCAGTAGTAATATCAGTAGTGTAGCAGTAGCCAGGAGAAGTAGTTAGCAGTTAACCTTCAAGTAGCTAGCAGCAGGTAATTAGCAGTTAAGGAGTAGCAGCAGTAATTAAGCCAACATTAGTGAATTCAGCTTAATTAAGTAGAGTATATGCAGTAGTGGTAATGGTGCACTTTCCAGGTGGAGCTTTCCAGGTGGCAGTACCATCTGCAAGAGAACAAAAGAGGGTATTAGAGTCTTTGTGTAAATATCCTGAAATATCTAAAAGGTATCAGATGAATACCTGCCTATATAGGGCTAGCTGTAGAAAAAGAGAGGCATCCTTGGCAACCATTAAGAAAGAGAATATCTATTATACAATGTATTGTTCTCTCCACTTTTCCCCAATTTGAGTAAATTCCATAGTTCTTGTGCAGATCTATTTCTTGCTAGTGAGTAATGGTGAATCCCTCACAAACTACCAGTGGGGTTCCTTCTTTAGGAAGGGGTCATACCAGTTGCGTGATGACGGCGACGGGAGATCGGGTGACGGGCAGGAGGTTGTGGTGGTGATGTCGGGGATGATGAGGGTGGTGACGACAGTACCTGGCGGTGTTTGCGACAAGCAAGGCCAGGAGACGGGGGAAACTAGGGTTAGGATTTGATTTCTTTGGGTTGGATGTGTCGTGTCGGAGGTGTCCGACACGGCTGGGTGAACGTCCGGAGTTGTCGGACGACGGGACGAAATATGTATTTGTAGAAAAAAATATGTAGTGGAAGAGGATAGCAACACCGGCACGATGCACATCTGGTTGTGGATGGAAAATTGCTGGAGGAGTACCTCTCCTTTTATAGGAGGTGGGAATTCCCAGTTGGATATAGATTAGGATTTGCTTAAATTCCAATAGACTTAATTAATTAAAATCAATTTAAAATACTTCCATGTAGTTCAAATCCAATCTAAATAATTTCTATACTTTAATTTAAAATATTTTAAATGAAGTCCATAAAATCTTTTGCAATCTAATTTACCATATTTAATTAAATATTAAAATTAACCAATTCCTAAATATCGTTTTCATAGTTAAATAAATATGGAAATAATTAATTTCGAAAATCACTATAAATACTTTAAATATTAAATCATAAACTAGCTTATGTAAATATCAAGATTTATTAATAGACATTTCAAAACATTTGGAAACATTTCATATAAACCAAATTTTCAAATAACTACTTATTTTTAAACCACGATCAAAATACTCTTTTATACAAAAGAATTTATTTATCCCAAAAATGTACTTTCCTATTAAAATAAAAATTTATAATAAAATATATTTTTCTGAAATATGCAGCTCGACACATATTCGCACTTGTCAAGCAATACGAATACAAATCTCGCATGCTACGCAAAAATACGAACTCGTATGCAACGTGTAAATACGAAGTATAAAAATATTTAAAAAAAATCGAAGTAGAAATTTAGGGGGTTTACATCCTACCCAACTTAAAAGAATTTCGTCCTCGAAATTTAGGAAAAAAAAATTTAGGGTAGGTAGGCTTAAGGAGATGGAAGCAGTTTAATCGATAAGAATTTGATTCATATTGAACAAAAAGGCAATCAATTGTTTGACGAGAAGGAAACGACAATTCAATGGCAATATGTCATTTGGCAGAAATTTCGATGGTTTTTAGATTACGATCATGTATATGACAATTGATCAATAACTAAGCTCAATCAGCCTTAACCTTAAAAAGACAGCCTCGTAAGTAGGTAAAAAATTTGATACCATCAATATTCTTGTAATCTCTCCATCATATATCGTTCTTTCCAAAAAAAAAAAAATTCTGTTCCACGTTCCCTTAGAAAATTTAACAAAACAATTTCGACTATAAATGTCTCGAACTTCCTTTATCTCGTCTTAGAATTTTTTTTTTCTTTTTCTCAATAGTCTAAAATTTTGAATCCAAAATCTCCCAAGTTATAATTTCTTCTACAATTAAAATTTCAAACTTTCAACCAATTGGCCCCAGTAAAAGTTAAAATCTTCTTACTACCAATTTGTATTTATTGGTCAATGTATACTGCATCCATAGGTAAAGTCCGTCCTCAATGTTCGATAAATTTCGAAAACTAACAGTATACCTTCATAACTCAATCTTCTGTCATCATAATTGAAAATTTCATAAAATCTTTATTAGTTCACTCGCAAAATTTGTATTCAACAATATCATATTCTTGATGGTAGAAATGTAACTCATCTTAACATCTTATTCATAATCATCATACAACTTAATTCTCCATGCATCATAATTGTAATTGTTTCTTTCTTCAACAATTGGTTATTCATGAAAATATCATCATAACACTATATGTTATCGAAGGCAATGTCAACATTTTTTTTTTTTCAAAAATTTGCATCCATAAATTTAGTATAAAGATTTGGTTCTTAAACCGCCCAAGCTTTTAGAAATTTGTCCACTCGATATGTAGTTACCTCAAAACAATTTGAAATTCGTGAAGTCTATTCATTCTTGAGTGTTTCTTCAAAACATAATATATCATCCTTTACTTCATCTATTTAGATTTATCGCACATTTATTTATGTCCCATTTACACCTCGTAGTTTCGTAATTCTTTTAACCAACTGGGTTATTTATCCTTGCTGTGGGGCTCTCTAATCTACCTCTACTAACCCTAGATTGTCATGATCAAATTTCATTTCTCATAAGGAAATCATACAATGGACAAGGTTGCATAAACAATGGAGAAATCACAGTGAGATGTGAGTAAGCAATTTAATTGGAAGGGAGAAAAGTAAGGTCGCAATATTGCATGAAAAGTAAAAGGTGTTATGGGTCTAAGTAAATCAAGATAATACAAGAAAATAAATGACAAGGGTTAAACAGTCAAGATAAAACACAAGGTTAAGCATTTAACGGATTTAGTAAATCGCAATCGGGCCGAAGATTTGAGTCGAGATTGAGTCCAACTATATAGTCAAAAGTATATCGGTACCAGGGTATAGGTTGTAGTTGAGTCTTTATGGCCCGAAAGTCGTACCATAAAAATAGAGTACAAGGGGACGTGTTTTAGTGGAACATGATATACCTACATGAAGGTGAGCTCGTCTAGGTCTTGCATGTAAAATTTGTGGGAAGGAAAAAATCTAGTATTGTGCTTCAAATATCAAAGTCACGATAGGGAACGCCAAAGGATCAAAATAGAAAGTGGATTTTCATAACATACTAATTTATGCACAAAATGAAGGTTAAAGCACAAATAAAGATAATTAGGAATCTCATAGGTCAAGGCTAAATAAGCTAGAGAGACAATTTCAAAAAAAAAAGTTCATAGATAAGGGTATGGTCAAGGGGATGGTTCTAATCATTTCTAGTTTCAAACAGTTGATGGTCATGAATAATGATTTAGATTTGAAGGAAATTTGAGTAAGTCAAAGATATGTTCATCGGTTTGGTCGATGACTAACTACACTTGTGTATATGCAATATTATAGTTATAGGTGGCATGGCAATCTAATGTGGAATACTTCTATCTCACTAGGGTGACCTTACTTGTTTCTTAGTCCTCTACCAATATATGATTTAATCTACAATTTCAAGTTCCTCAAAATTTTCTCAATAAATTCCAAGATACTTCGTCAAAATTTTCAATTATCTTAGACTGTCAATTTTAATCATAATTTTAAATCTCTAGTAAATCTCGAAACAACCTTGTATATCTCAACTTGAATAATAACTCCCTCTTTTTTTTTCTTTTTTTTTTCACCAAAATCTTAAACTCGACATTTAAATAAGTTTATCCGCCGAAATTCATACCACGAAATGGAATATTTAAATAACTCCCGAATTTAATTCTATATCCTTCCAATGTGTTTATCTAGCTTCCAATAAGTCACAACTACTCTACAAAAGTGATATATATATTTTTTTTTTATACCAAAACTTCAATATCCATAATCAAGGTTTTAAACTCGAAATCTACATAACTCTATGAATCATAGATCATAGAACAAAATTTGAAATTTGAGTCTTTCCTTCAAGTTGATTTCGTACCTTCCAAAATATTTTAAACAAATATTTTTACCATCATCTCTTCAAACTCAAAATTTAATACTTTAAAATTCATAAATCATAGAATCAATTTAAAACCTCAAGCTCTCTAATAAACCATAAATCATAAACCTTCATATTCTCTAGTTGTTACAAATCATAACTTATAATTTAAAACACTTTAATAAATTCGAGATAAACTTTGACATATTCAATTCAACTTGAACTTAATCGTAAATCATGTGTCACAATTTAAAGATGTTTTCCAAATATATCCCAAGAAGTCATAAATTATTTCACAATTTCTAAAAATCATAACCATAAATTTGTTTTCGCGATCTAGCTGTCCTCTTGTGTATACCACCTTGTAATAGCAAAATAAAATTCCAACTATCATTTGAAAGTAGTAATATGCCACTACCCAACTTGGAATTAACTAATTCTAAAAATCATATTTCTAGGAAAGTAAATGCCTCTACAACTCAAATAAAATCTCCATGCATATTAATTGTCAATGCAATCCCTCTAGCCTTGTGTTTAACCTATGGACATATACTAGTGTAGTCATCTTACTAAACACGAAACTAAGAATTTACGGTGGAAGGAGTCAAGCAAGATGCAAATCAAGGGGGTCGAACGAGAGTTCGGAATTTGAAGTCAAGAAAGGAAGTCAAATGGGTGGATGAGATTCTAAACTCTAATCCTATATTGCAGGCCCGTTCGGTACAGTCATGTAACTGAAACGGCAAACTTGACCTGCATGGGCCACCACAAAAGCATGTAACGCCCCAGTCCCAAAATACGTAGGACTAGAACACAATCATGCCAGCTGTATACATACGAAGTATATGGACCCTCGTATATATACATAAGCTGTAAAATGCAGTAACCAAGATACTAAATCTCATCCACAAAGACAAATAATGATATAAAAGCAACTTTGAATTTGTCATGTACACAATAGTTGGGCGGAGACAAAGTCCACTACCAACCAAATTAAATATGGAAAAATATACAAGGAAAGAATTTAGCAAGCGAGAGCAATGGCGAGTCCAAGAGCAATCACCACGAAGGAAGGAATGGCCTTAGCTAGAGCACCTGCAAGAAATCACGAAACACACACCTGGCGAGATAACCAGGTCCTCAGAGGGACGTAACAAGATACATCAACATGCCACATAACTGAATATATATACTATGTCATAAATCACAAGTAAAGTAAATAGTCCCACTCGTAACAAGTTCCAATACCTCATCATCGAAACAGTGGACTACCCCTACAACCAAACAAGGACAAGGGGTAGTACACTATACCGCGATGCGATATTGTCCCAAGCTACTAATGGAACGGGGTGATATGACATTGACGAGGGTTACCTAACCATCTAATGTGTTTATGCAGTAAGAACAAACCTTCCACGCATGAGCCCTGACTGTAAATAGGATCGGCATAGTTCCCATATAGGGCACCAGGGGCCTACGTCCATAACGCTCTGGATAACGTCAGAGGGCACCTGGAGCCTGCGTCTCCGACGGAGCGCACAGGTAATAAGGGAAGTGCATAGAAGCCCATACGTCAGGTAATGTTCTCCCCACCCAATGTACCTGTTAAGTCGCATCCACGACCATGTACCTCTACTAACTGCCAAGTCTCTAACATGCCTCTATTAGCAGTTAGCCCTAACGCATGCGCATGGGGGATCAGCCCACACGCAAGAACCTCTACATGATACTCATCTCACACATCCTCGTGGTACAACTGTGTCAAGGTATATGCAATACACCACAACGGTAGTCCCTTAACTCTAGGTCAACATGCAATCAAAGGATACTAACAAAGTAAATTATTAATCACTGAACAGGCAGTAAATCAGGAACTGTAAGAACCGAAAATAAAGAACAGTGATATATAAATAAATGCAGACTGAATATAAACAGTTTAATGGCAAGGTATCCTGCCTGGGGTTTCGTCTGGTGTGGTGCAATGATCCCACAAGTCCTGTTCTGTTAATAGCCATGGTCGGTGCAACATGGTCCGAATTTGCGAGGAAGTAAGAAGACAATATTAGTCATGATCATCGATGGTTATTGAGGTAGATTTGTGAAGGCAGACGCGTATACAAATTTTAGAAATTATTTATAATAATAATTAAAACTAGATTTTTATTCGTAAAAATTGGTTTTTAGGGAAAATACTTAAATCACAAATATTTTTAGGCAAAAAGTACTCCACATTGTAAAATATGATTTTAGGTAAATACTATATTTCCCCAATTTAAAATACATTTTTCGATAATTTATTTAAAATATTACTATATCACTTAGACCAAAAATTATCACCTATATATATATACACCAACTCGAAAATAATATTTAAAATTTGCTTAAACTTAGCTAGGCAATATTTTGTACTACTTAATAATAATAATGATAATGCTATTGACAAAACATCAAATATTAGTAGTAATAATATACAATGAATTTATACATTAAGATTTGGTATAGAAAATCATAATAATAGAAAGAATAATAATATGATAATAATAATCAATAATAATAACTGTAATAGATAAAATAGATAATAATAATAATAATAATAATAATAATAATAATAACCAGAACAATGGTAAACTAACTAAAAAAAACTGAGCAGACATTCCCTTCCCCCCCCCAAATTCGACATGGAGAGGGAGAGAGAGAGAGAAATAGGAAGTGGGGCGAAGGTGTGCGCTCACCTGAGAGCTCGGCGGCGCAGGGCTGAGGTCGGTGGCGCGCGGAAGGAGGCGGCGGACCGGGATGTCTCTGCGGGCGGACGCGCGGTGGTCGGCGCGCTGGGCGGAGCAGCGTCGGCGCCGGGGGCGCGCTGCCCTGGAGGCGGCTGCGCGGGAAGGAGAGAGGGGCGGTGACGGATGGAGCGAGAGGTGGCGGATTCGCGGCCGGAGGGGGCGGAGAACGCCGGATCTGGGGTTGCCCGCGGTGGCGCTCGCCGGATCTGGGGGAAGCACGATCGGCTCAAGGCTCGGCGCAGCTGGACGGAGATCCGGCAGGCGGAGGGGCGGAGTCGGGTGGCGGCTCATGCGGTGGCTGCTCGCCAACAGACGGCGGCAGAGGGATGGTCCGGTGGAGGAAGGGCACGGAGTGGGGCTGGCGGTCGGAGGAGACGGGGAAGCGGCTGGGCGGATCTCGGGGCATGGCTCCGGCGTTCACCGGACACGGGGAAGGCAGACGCCGGCGGTCCAGCGCCGGGGTCTGGGCGGCGGTGTTCTGGCTCGGCTCGGCTCGGCTCGGTAAGGATTTCTTTCCCTCCTCCTCCTATTTCTGGTGGTGGTGTTGAGCGGCGATGGCCGGATTTTTGGGAGACGGCCGAGGTGGTTGTGTTGTACTGGTGGTGGCGTGGTGGTTAATGGCGGTGGTGGTTGCGTGATGACGGCGACGGGAGATCGGGTGACGGGCAGGAGGTTGTGGTGGTGATGTCGGGGATGATGAGGGTGGTGACGACAGTACCTGGCGGTGTTTGCGACAAGCAAGGCCAGGAGACGGGAGAAACTAGGGTTAGGATTTGATTTCTTTGGGTTGGATGTGTCGTGTCGGAGGTGTCCGACACGGCTGGGTGAACGTCCGGAGTTGTCGGACGACGGGACGAAATATGTATTTGTAGAAAAAAATATGTAGTGGAAGAGGATAGCAACACCGGCACGATGCACATCTGGTTGTGGATGGAAAATTGCTGGAGGAGTACCTCTCCTTTTATAGGAGGTGGGAATTCCCAGTTGGATATAGATTAGGATTTGCTTAAATTCCAATAGAGAAATCACTTAATTAATTAAAATCAATTTAAAATACTTCCATGTAATTCAAATCCAATCTAAATAATTTCTATACTTACTTTAAATATTAAATCGTAAACTAGCTTATGTAAATATCAAGATTTATTAATAGACATTTCAAAACATTTGGAAACATTTCATATAAACCAAATTTTCAAATAACTACTTATTTTTAAACCACGATCAAAATACTCTTTTATACAAAAGGATTTATTTATCCCAAAAATGTACTTTCCTATTAAAATAAAAATTTATAATAAAATATATTTTTCTGAAATATGCAGCTCGACACATATTCGCACTTGTCAAGCAATACGAATACAAATCTCGCATGCTACGCAAAAATACGAACTCGTATGCAACGTATAAATACGAAGTATAAAAATATTTAAAAAAAATCGAAGTAGAAATTTAGGGGGTTTACAAAGGAGACTCGTTAATAGCCTACAAAATATTCAATGAAGAGAAGAATATGATCCCCTGGAAATTGCAGAATCTCATACTGCACATACAAGAGGACTTGAAGCTAATCAACCACCTGGAATTCTGCTTTGTAAGAAGAACGGGTAAAAAATCTACCCATGTGATGGCTGGACATGCGCTGCACAACAATGTCTCTGCTGCCATGCTTTCACCCCATGACTTTCTAGGTCAGGTATTAGAAGAAGATTTCTTAGCTTTTGTAAACACTACTGGTACTATTTGAGGAATAAAATGGTGTTTTTTAAAAAAATATATCAAATAGTCATCATTGTATTAGAGAACTATTCAGAGGAGTTGTATTTTTTTTACATGTAGCGATGTAGGAAATATGTCATTAACATGTATCGAAACGTCGCTACACGTATCACTACGTCGCTAAACATCGATATACATCGCTAGTCTGATGACATGATAAAGCCTACCATGTCATCAATCACGTCGTTAACCTCCTTTAAAATGTCGCTATTTTGTCCCTGTTTTGGAGACAAAAAATGACTAAATATAAGTCGCTAAATTAGCATCGCACATGTCGCCCAATGTCTCTAATCCTGGAAAATCTAGCGACGTTGAAGGCGTTGCTAAATACGTCACAGGTGCGACATTTAGCGGTGTTTTGTGATTTAACAACTAGTTATTATGTGATACTGCTTAAACGTCGTTAAATATTTTAGCAACGTTTATTTAGACATTAGTTAAGTCGCTTGACGTCCCTCATTTGATTTATTTTAGTAATGAAATAACAGGGGTATTTAATATATTATTTGGTACAACATTAACTTACTAAAAATATAATTATTTAGAAATAAATATGTAACTTACTCTAATTGGTTGAATGAGATAAGTTATGATTCCTCTCGGTTAATGATCCTTTGTTACTGAAAGTATGATACAATGGGGAGGAATTTTCGCCCAAATGCTTCCAAATATTCATCTACATTATTATATAATCCAAATATATTCATCTATATTATTTAAATTTTCATAAAGAGATTATGTGGGATATTGTTGCCAACAAGAATGGATCCGCTCATAACCGTCCAAAAAATCTTCTCCCGTAACCGTCCATAATTGGGCGGGAAAATAGGGGTGGCTTTCCAGCCTGTCCATAACCGCTTCGTAGCGGTTTTCATAAAGCCTTCTCCTTCTTTTTTTTTTCTTTTTCACTTTCTCTGTTCTATTTCAAATTGTTACTCCCCAGGCCAAAAACCTAGAGAGAGAGAGTGAAAAAAGCAGTAGCGAGGAGGAGTCAGACTTTATCGCCATCGCCAATGTTTTTTCGGTCGGGGTATTGATATTCTTCCTCCTCTTGCTATTTTGATTCTTATGGTTAGGGTTTTCTTTCAGAAACATTAATCTGATAATGAAGCGCACTTTGTTTGATATATGATTATTTTGTTGATGGATGATTATTTTGTTGACGACTTTATGCTGCACATATTTTTTAAGTTATACCTGTACATAATTTTTTTTAATTCTTGAATATGTCTGACTGTTTGATTAGCATTGTCGAATTTTTTTAGGGTTTTGATTTTGTGATGAGTACTGTCATTTTAATATTTTTGATATTATTTCGATTTTAGTGATCGTAGCTTTAGATCTGATGGCTTTGTTTGTTGGATAGACTGTAATTATAGGTGAATTTTTTTTGGCAGAAATTTTAAGGATACAACGTTTTATGTGTTGTCATTTTGTTGGTTGAGTTTTTTTTAAAGTTTTTTTGTTTATTTTTAAGTTCTTATTTCTTTGATTTATGATTATTTTGTTGATGGATAATTATTTTGTTGACGGCTTTATGCTGTACACATTTTTTAGTTATTTATCTGTACATAATTTTTTTCATAAATTTCTTGAATATGTCAGACTGTTTGATTAGCATTGTCAAGTTTTTTTTAGGATTTTGATTTTGTGATGAGTACTGTCATTTAATATTTTTGATATTTATTTCGATTTTAGTGATCATAGCTTTAGATCTGATGGCTTTGTTTGTTGGATAGGCTGTAATTATAGATTTTTTTTGAGAAATTTTAAGGATCCAATGTCTTGTGTGTTGTCACTTTGTTGATTTTTTGTTGTTTGAGTTTTTTTAAAGTTTTTGTTTGTTTATTTTTAAGTTCTTATTCTGTTCCATTGAACCACGTCCAACAATAAATGAATAAATGCTGCACAAGTTTTTATAGCGTATTGGTGGTAAGTAGTCCTCCGATAAGTACTCCGTTAGCTCTATGAATTTTTTGTGTGTTTCTTTTTGTGTTTCTGTTAAGGCACCAAACCATATGGACGTTTTGGTACTGGGTAATTTTTTTTTTCAGTTTTAAGATTTTTTTTTTTTTTGGTTTCCATTTAAACATTTTTTTTTCCTTTTTTTTAATGATTTGTTTGTTTCCATTTTTTTCTTAGATTTTTTTCCCAGTTTTCTAAGATTCATCATTTCTTTGTTCTTTTTCTTTTTTAAGTATTTTTTAAAGTATTTTTATCCTTTTTATTTTTTTAGAATGATTTTTTTGTTTTTGTTTAATTTTTTCATTTATTTTTATTTTTCTAAGAATGATTTCTTTTTTATTTTTTTCCACATTTCCCCCTTTTTTCAGTTTTTTATTCTTTTTTTTACAAAAAATATTTTCATTTTATTTTGGGAATGTTTATATGTTGACCAAAAATAGGAATATAATTTTCCATAATAATTTGATACCTGGTATTTGAAATATCAAAAATATAGAATTTAGACGTATTTCGTATACCAAATATCTCCTTAAATTTTGCTAAGGGCAGGTTGGTAACTTGCTTAAAAATATATTTTCTTCAGGCCAAAGGGGACTAGCGGCTCTAAAAAAATGGACGAATAATTTTTATCATCATGTAGGATGAATTCAAATGAAGTATAGTGGGGACTTGCTAGATTTTCGGAAAAAAAATAGTTTAATGACAATTTTCAATATATATATATATATATATATATATATATATATATATATATATATATAAAATATGTCTGACTGTTTGATTAGCATTGTCGAGTTATTTTTAGTATTTTGATTTTGTGATGAGAACTATCATTTAATATTTTTGACATTTATTTCGATTTTAGTGATCATAGCTTTATATCTGATGGCTTCGTTTGTTGGATAAGCTGTAATTATAGGGGTTTGGGAGAAGTTTTAAGGATCCAATGTTTTATATGTTATCACTTTGTTGATTTTTTGTTGTTTGAGTTCTTTTTGAAGTTTTTATTTTTTATTTTTAAGTTCTTATTTTGTTTTCAGAGTAATATATACAATCGATCCACCAAACAAACCCATCAGATATTAAGGTTACTACTAATTGACTAAAAACATTGTGTTCATCATCAATAACATATGATCACTAAAATAGACATAAAATCATATTCATATTCATTGAATATTTGTTATGATGTAGGAGTTTTCAACCAACTTCCTCATATATGTTATTAGATTCCAATACATTCTCCATTATTGTTTTATGATCAAATATGGTTTAATTATACACATTTCAAGTGGTAAGATTATATTCTTATTCTTCTGCAGCATCTATTTTTTCTACATCCTTATCTATCATGTTATTTTCACACATTTCCCTTCCTCTTAACTTCAAAATCACTTTTTTTTATAAATTTACAGCTATCAACCTTTAAGTATGGCTCCAAGGCAGGCCCGGCTCTAGGGGGAGGCAGGCTAGGCCTGCGCCTAGGGCCTCCTCCCCCCATGGGCCTCCAAATTTTTCTAGCCCATTAGGCATATTAGCAATGCAACTACCAACCAAAAAAAAAAGATGGCCTGTGGCCTTCCACGGCCTACAAAGAATGAAGTCCATATCTCGGAATCTCCATACCTGAATCTGATGGCTGGCTGTCCGTTCAAATTCCAATTAGAACCTAGAAAAACAAACATCCCACCCGCAGCCGAATATGACGCCTCCATCTCCTCCATCTTTCCTTCCCAAAAATTGTTCTCAACGGAAAAAAATACAATCGCAGGTTACTAGTTCTCTTCTTTAATTTATAAGTTTTTTCCTCCTATAAATTTGAGTATTTGATAGCTAATATCATATATTTTTTTTCTCTCTAAATAATACTATCATCTGAATCCTGATAAGTGAAAAAGTGATAATGCATGACCGCACGGCTACCGGATCTGAAATTCGAAGAGTTTATGGTCACGGGTCACGCTCACGGCAACGTCGGTGGTGGCAAGCAAGCCAGCCGGCTTGGTACTTGCTTGAGACTTGAGAGGTTGGTTTTTGTTCCCTAATTGTTTGTTATCCAATTTGCCCTTTGTTTGTTCGGATTGTTCCTGAGTTTCTCCTTGGCTAATGGCTCCATATATTTGTTTGTTTTGTTCTCTAATTCATGAAATATTTTCTTTTGTACCAATGAATGTTTTTTGGTAATAGTAAAAACTAAAAACTAAAAAAAGAAAAAGAAAAAACAACAACCTGTAAACATAAAAAATTCTTACATTAAATATCTATTATGGCATATATATTAAGCCTTGCCATTGAAGAGACAAACAATAATTGATGTTATTTAATCATGATGAAAATTTATGTGTATTCAAGGACTAATTATATTATATTTTACATTTATTGGATTTGCCAAATTTATAATAACAATTATATAGATGGATGAGGGCCTAATTTATAGGACTTGTCTAGGGCCTCCAAAATGCTGGATTCGGCCCTGCTCCAAGGATTACTCTTATAGACGATATTAAGGTCGGGAAGGTTGATAATAGGATCAAAGTTAGAGTTGTGCATGTGTGGAAGGTTCCTGAATATAACAAGCTAATGTTACCAAGTCAATGAAGATGATAATGGTAGATGAAAAGGTTATCTTTGGTCATTTTTATCTCTTAATTTAATAAATTTTGTATTTTTTTTTTGTTTTAATATCGGTTCCACGTGCCTGCAGGGTGGTAAGATTTAGGCTTCTGTGAAGTAAAACCTACTTAAAATGTTTGACAACACTCTGCAAGAAGGGTCCTACTATCTCATTCATAATTTATTTTGGTTGCAGCCAATGTTGATTCAAAATTTTGCGCTTTCCGTCACAAATATAAACTTACGTTTATAAGGATTATATAATAGTATCAATTAATGTACTTTTTCAGATACAAAGTAACATACCTATATATATCTATATATTTACATAATTATATACATACATATATTTAAATGTATTACTAACCACTAATTATTTAGATTTTATGCGTCATATAAAAAAACTAATATTCACACAATGATAGTTATCTGTCTCGTGCGTCGCACGGGTACACGCACTAGGTAGTTAGATATTTCTATCTCTAAGTTGGAGGTAAAGAAAAAAAATTCTACTTGCTATGTCTTAAGTTTA
Organism: Iris pallida; assembly: GCA_029216955.1. Lineage (NCBI taxonomy): Eukaryota > Viridiplantae > Streptophyta > Magnoliopsida > Asparagales > Iridaceae > Iris > Iris pallida. The sequence goes on from JANAVB010007399.1 coordinate 35,324,662, forward strand.
AGATCAACTCTACAAACAAAATCAAATTTAAACCTCTCTTTATATACGGTGCCACAAGAGAATAATAAATATTCTATACCAAAGGCATAAAGTGATCCTAAGGTTGGTCGTAATCATTCATGAATGTTATATTCCAATAATTGCTTGGAAATCATGAAATTATTTTTGGTATTCCATGAATTTGATCAGGCTCATTTGTATATATCAATTTTTTTAATGAAATTATGGTATATTTTATGATTAGTTTTAAAAAATGGTTTGATTTTTTTGGAAGATTTTGATGTTCTTTTGATTTCTTTCTTATAGTTTGAATCATCAAATGTTTTATGCTATATATATTTTAATCTTTTGGACTCGAGTTTTTTAATAATATAATTTTTCTATGTTTTAATTTATGCTTCATCTTTACGGTTATTTTTTATGCCCCGATCCCTTATAAAAGAAGAAGACATATAATAGATTATGCTATCTAATTTTATTATTTCATGTGCCTCGATCCTGTATAAGAAATTGTTATAATAGAATTAATATGCTATTCAAATATATTATTTTCTGGTTTGGTATTAGACACGAGAGGTTTTTTGGTCCCTTTTCCAAAAGGAATAAAAAATTGTATGAATTTACCAACAAAACAAAAATAGATTAATGCTTATACAAATTAAAAAAAAATTCACCCAATAACTTGGTTTTGCAGCATCTAAATTGAGAGTATGTTTGGTATTTAGTTTTAAAAATTGAGTTCATTAAACATAATTTTATTAAACAAAGTTTAGAAAAATGAAAGCTTTTGTGTTTGGGAACTGGTTTTGTAAATCAAAATGTGTTTGGGCATGTAAAATAAAATAATGTTTTCTTGTGTCAAAATCATCAAACAATTGTAAGCTAAGACTACATTATGAATTATTAATATACTTATTTTTTTTTTCTTTCAAACCTTATGTTTAAATTTTCAGTCAAATTAATATATTCTACAAATACCTAAAAAATTATGATTATTTTGTTGATGGATGATTATTTTGTTGACGGCTTTATGTTGCACATATTTTTTAAGTTATTTACCTGTACAGATTTTTTTTTCATAAATTTCTTGAATATGTCTGACTGTTTGATTAGCATTGTCGAGTTTTTTTTAGGGTTTTGATTTTGTGATGAGTGCTGTCATTTTAATAATTTTGATATTTATTTCGATTTTAGTGATCATAGCTTTAGATCTGATGGCTCTGTTTGTCGAATAGCTATAATTATAGGTGATTTTATTTTATTTTTTTTGAGAAATTTTAAGGATCCAATGTTTTGTGTGTTGTCACTTTGTTGATTTTCTGTTGTTTGAGTTTTTTTTTAAAGTTTTTGTTTGTTTATTTTTAAGTTCTTATTATGTTCCATTGAACCACGTCCAGCAATAAATGAATAAATATTGCACAAGTCTTTATAGGGTATAGTTGGTAAGTAATCATCCGATAAGTACTCCGTTAGCTCTATGATTTTTTTTGGTGTTTTTTTTGGTGTGTTTCTTTTTGTGTTTCTGTCAAAGCACCAAACCAGAGGGACGTTTTGGTACTGGGTAATTTTTTTATTCCTGAAAAAAAATTTGGATGGAAAATCTATTCTCATGTCTTTATTTTCTAAGAATTTTTTTATTTTTATTTTCATTTTTAACTTTTTTTTTTGGGGGTTTTCAGCTTTTTTCGAATTTTTTTGGGATTATTTTCCAGTTTTTGAAAGGTTTTTTAGTTTTAAGAATTTCTTTTGTTTTTTGTTTTCTTATGTTTTGTTTCCATTTAATCATTTTTTTGGGTTTTTCTGTTTTTTAATGATTTTTTTGTTATATTTTTTTCCAGTTTTTTAAGATTCATCATTTTTTTGTTCTTTTTTTATTTTTTAAGCTTTTTTCCAGTTTTTTATCTTTTTAATAATTTTGAGAATGATTTTTTTGTTTTAGTTTACTTTTTTTCATAATTTTTATTTTTATTTTTCTAAGGATGATTTATTTATTTTTTGCAGTTGTTTTTTCGCATTTTTTATCCTTTTTTAAAAAATCTGTTTTCATTTTATTTTGAGAATATTGACTAAAAATGGGAATATAATTTTTCATAAAAATTTGTTACCCGGTATGTGAAATATCGAAAATATAGAATTTACATGGTTCTATTATAGTTATCTTACATTAAAAATATATACACTGATATTACTTGTGTTTTATGTGGCAGTGAGGTTGAAACTGCATAAAGTATTTTTTTCATTGCAGTTTTGTATTACAGTTTTTGCAAACAATGGAACTTGCATGTTTAATAATTATCCAGTTAATTTCAATAATCGGTGGCTGGATTGGAGAATTGATAATATCAGCTCAAAGATGAGGCATGGTTGGCATATGACGATGGGTGCATATATATGGTTATTATGGACAGAATATAATATGACGATATTTAAGCAAAATAAAAGTTCTAAGAATATTATCTAATTTAATACAGGTACTTTGTGCAATTTCCGAAGAAGTATTTTTCCTTAGAAGAAAAAAAATACTAAGCTTAATTTGTCGAGGATGGAGAGAGCATTTTGTGACAAGGAGCCAAGCCAGAAATGAGGGTTTCTTAGTACCAGAAAGAACACTAGAAATGAGGGTTTTTTTTTTCCAGTTTTTGAAAGGTTTTTTTTGGTTTTTTTTTTTTCAGTTTTAAGATTTTTTTTTTTTTGGTTTCCATTTAAACATTTTTTTTCCTTTTTTTTAATGATTTGTTTGTTTCCATTTTTTTCTTAGATTTTTTTCCCAGTTTTCTAAGATTCATCATTTCTTTGTTCTTTTTCTTTTTTAAGTATTTTTTAAAGTATTTTTATCCTTTTTATTTTTTTAGAATGATTTTTTTGTTTTTGTTTAATTTTTTCATTTATTTTTATTTTTCTAAGAATGATTTCTTTTTTATTTTTTTCCACATTTCCCCCTTTTTTCAGTTTTTTATTCTTTTTTTTACAAAAAATATTTTCATTTTATTTTGGGAATGTTTATATGTTGACCAAAAATAGGAATATAATTTTCCATAATAATTTGATACCTGGTATTTGAAATATCAAAAATATAGAATTTAGACGTATTTCGTATACCAAATATCTCCTTAAATTTTGCTAAGGGCAGGTTGGTAACTTGCTTAAAAATATATTTTCTTCAGGCCAAAGGGGACTAGCGGCTCTAAAAAAAATGGACGAATAATTTTTTTCATCATGTAGGATGAATTCAAATGAAGTATAGTGGGGACTTGCTAGATTTTCGGAAAAAAATAGTTTAATGACAATTTTCAATATATATATATATATATATATATATATATATATATATATATATATATATATATATATATATAAAATATGTCTGACTGTTTGATTAGCATTGTCGACTTATTTTTAGTATTTTGATTTTGTGATGAGAACTATCATTTAATATTTTTGACATTTATTTCGATTTTAGTGATCATAGCTTTATATCTGATGGCTTCGTTTGTTGGATAAGCTGTAATTATAGGGGTTTGGGAGAAGTTTTAAGGATCCAATGTTTTATATGTTATCACTTTGTTGATTTTTTGTTGTTTGAGTTCTTTTTGAAGTTTTTATTTTTTATATATATATTTCTTGAATATGTCTGACTGTTTGATTAGCATTGTCGAGTTATTTTTAGTATTTTGATTTCGTGATGAGAACTGTCATTTTAATATTTTTGATATTTATTTCGATTTTAGTGATCATAGCTTTATATCTGATGGCTTCGTTTGTTGGATAAGCTGTAATTATAGGTTTTTTGGGATAAATTTTAAGGATCCAATATTTTGTGTGTTGTCACTTTGTTGATTTTTTTGTTGTTCGAGTTTTTTAAGGTTTTTTTTTTTACTTTTAAGTTTTTTTTTCCAGGGTAATATATATAGTCGATCTACCAAACAAACCCATCAGGTATTAAGGTTACTACTTATTGACTAAAAATATCGTGCTCATCATCAATAACCTATGATCACTAAAATAGACATAAAACCATATTCATATTCGTTGAATATTTGTTATGATATAGGAGTTTTCAACCAACTTCCTCATGTATGTTATTAGATTCCAATATATTCCCCATTATTGCTTTATGATCGAATATGATTTAATTATACACCTTTCAAGTGGTAAGCTTATATTCTTATTCTTCCGTAACATCTGTTTTTTTCTACATCCTTATCTATCATGTTATTTTCATACATTTTCTTCCTCTTTACTTAACTTCAAAATCACCTTTTTATAAATTTACAGCTATCAACCTTTAAGTATAGCTCCAATAGACGATATTAAGGTCAGGAAGGTTGATTATAGGATTGAAGTTAGAGTTGTGCAGGTGTGGAAGGTTCCTGAATATAATAAGCCCAATGTTACCAAGTCAACGGAGATGATACTGGTAGATCAAAATGTTATCTTTGGACTTTTTGATCTCTTTATTTAATAAATTTTGTATATATATTTGTTTAATATCGGTTCCACGTGTCTGCAGGGTGGAAAGATTGAGGCTTTGTGAAGTAAAACTTACTTGAAATGTTCGACAACACTATGCAAGAAAGGTCCTGCTATCTCATTCAGAATTTATTGGTTGCAGCCAATATTGATTCAAAATTCCGCACTTCCCGATAAAAATATAAACTTACATTTATAAGGATTATATAATAGTATCAATTAATGTTCTCTTTCAGATACAAAGTAACATACATATATATATTGTTAGCCCAATGATTATATCATGTTTTTGAATATGGCTAATCAATTAAGTTTAACATAATAACATCACTAATATTCATGTAATCACTGTCATGTTGCTACTTAAACTTAGCATTATCCAAATGTTCTATATCATATTGCTATGCTTGTATCATATTATTCTGTTTGTCTAACATGTACTTTCAGACATGCAGTAAGCATGATCAAACATGATCAAACAGGACATATGCAATGAGGAATTATTATTAATGGGCCAAAGACGTCATTATACAAGAATATTCTCTGAACCGTCCAACGACCTATCCGGGGCCTCGCATCGGGGGTTCCGCTGTCCGGTCAGCGGACAGGGGTCGAGGGGACAGCACCACCCGTGGGGGTTCGGGGACGAAGCCACCGAAAGGTATTCAGATTTCCAGATCTGTTTATCTTTGGACGACTGCCGTCAAGAAAAAAGGCGTCTTCATGTTTGCTCAAATATCTGAAGAAATGCGTCATCAAAGGGCTATTGGTTTTCCTATTTTATCAATATATTTTTCATATTTAGTGAGTTTAGGAATACGATATAAACTGCATCGTATTGGCAAATAGGCTATCCAAGAAACGTTTTCAAAATACCATTTCATTTTGAAAACAAGCCCACTTACAAAAGTCCAAACTACTTCATAACTGTTTGACTTTTCAAAAAGTCCAAAACCAATTTGCAAAAACCCTGACAGAACTCCAACAAAATTCGGCCAGAGTTCGGCCAGAGTTTGATTAGTAAATGTTGGATTTTGAACTTGGTCTTCCCGTAGTTACGAATCTTACCGAGATTTTCTCATAGAGTTCTGCCCGAATTCTGTCAGAATTATGTCTTTGGAAAAGCTATAAATAGAGAAGGATTTCGATCATTTCAACACACCAATTCACTTTCATATCTCTTCTCTATAAGCCTACTACTTCTTCCAAAGTGTTTTGAGCTTTCATTTCCAAATTCCAAGCCAGTTACAATCCTTTAGTCGATTTGCCAGTGAGGTACGGCCTAGAAGTTTCAGAGTGATTGTAATCAGAGACTTGATTGAAGATAGACATTTCACAATTGAAGTTGGTCGAGTACTTCGGATCAAAGCTTGTGTTGTAGAAGTTGCAAGAACTTCGGATGAAAACTTGTGGTGATTTTCCATAGTGGATTCAACTGGAAGCTAGAGTTCTTCCGACTGGACTAGTCCTCACAAGAGGAAAACCAGTATACATCGCTGTGTTTGCGTTTGCTTTATGATCTCTGCTTTTTATTTACTTACTTGTGATATATTATCTGTGATCTTACTACTAACATTTTTAATTAGCTAATTTCTGCTGCCTACTATATTTACCCCCCTTCTAGAGTATTATGCTTTACAACTCGTTCCTACAATTGATATCAGAGCAAGTGCTCCTTATAGAGATAATGTTGCAGGTGCTCTTTATAGAAATATTATTGTAGGTGCTCCTTATAGAGGTATTGTTGCTCATACCAATTGCTCCTACAATTGGTATCCGAACAAGGACTCTATTATTTGGCTTAACATCCTTGGAGCAAATCCTCATTATCAAAGCGGTTTATACATGTAAAGCTAGGTAATATTGTTATTATATAACTGCTGTTACATAGATCACTATATCACATATGGCAAGTATGTACTTCACAATTGAAGAGTAATCCTCAAATAGACTCCCACTATTTGATGAAATAAACTATAGCTATTGGAAGACACGAATGAGCTTCTACCTGAAGTTTCTAGATTTTGACTTATGGTCAATTGTTGTCACTGGCTACAAGAAGCCTACTATCACTTCTATTCTCACATCCTCTATAATCAACAAGCCCTATTATAGTTACATGGAGGAAGAGAAGAAGTTAGCTAGCCTTTATGCAAAAGGTATGCATATATTTTATTGTGATATAGACACAAATGTATTCAATCTTATTACTACTTGCACAACATCTCATAAATTTTGGAAAGTTCTTGAAGCTACTTATGAGTGCAGGTATGAAAGCAAAGCTAGCAACTCCAGAGAGAATGATAGTCTTCATAATGATACAAATATGTACATGATGAAATTGGGATTTAAGGTACAACACAATCATTTATACGAAGAAAAGCTTGTATGTGACAACTGCAAGAAGATAAGCCACATCCAAGAAGATTATACTACTACTAGAAAGGAGAGTCACTACGAACGATCAAAAGAAGGAAGATCATCATCTCACAAGTGCACTAGCACGAGCATATGGTGTGAAAGCAAAGCAAGAGATTCTGAAAAAAAGGAAGAAGAAGAAGAAGAAGAGAGACCTCATAAAGCTGCAAATTTATGCTGAATGACATTATCTAACGAGGTACAGAATAATTCCCTTCTTGAAGAGAATGAATTTTCTTATGATGAGTTATTTGATGCTTTCAGTGATCTATTAGAAGAACACAAAAAAGTATTAGATAAGTATAAGCAAGCTAGAAATGATATTCTATCCTATAAGCGTGAGAATGAGATGCTTACTTGCTTATTGAATGATGCAAGAAATACTTCTACTTCTGATAATTCTACTGAGATTTTCACACTTGAGTTTATATTGAATGAGGCACTTGATTGCATTGAGAAAAGCACTCAAGAAAATGCTAAACTTCAGGAGAAACTAGAATCGGAAAAGAAGAAGTATTCTATTACTTCATGTAGAATTGATGCTCATAATGCTAAATATGATGAGATCTGTGCTAACTCTAAAAAGTTAGAGATTAGACTGGGAAAGCAGGTAGTACAACCTATGGCTCAGTCTAACACAAGATACGTGACACATCACAAAGTCACACACGACAGATCATCTAGAAAGGAAGCAAGCAAAGCTAAAGCTTCACACAACCATGCTTTCTATTACAAGTATCCATGAAGATCATATCACACCACTGCACGTTCCCATACTACTGCACATAACACTAATGTTAATTCTTTCTATCATTATTGTGGTATGAATGGATACGTTTCTAATTGTTGTCAGATTAGAAAGCTAGTTGATATGAACTTGTGCAAATGGGTTCCCAAAGCTAACAAATGTGGATCCAAGTATTGGATACCAAAGTCTTCACCTAATATTTCAGGTGGAGCTACTTATGCTGAACCTTAGAACCATGGAGCATGTTGGTGATTGCAAAGCTACAAAGGTCATCTTCCAAGTAATTGCACCAACATAAGTGTGGTCACTAGAACCACTTTGGTAACATGCTTCCTAAATAGTTTTTAATATTTAGCATGTTCTTATTGATTTCTTGCTATCAGCTCTCATTGATATATTTTAATTATTTATTGTTTAAATCAATATGAGATATAATCCTAGGTTGACTAGCTGTTTAACTTAAATGTTTAGTTCACACTATATAGTATTTTATTAGTGTGACACATTTGTCTATGTATGCTCTTTACTCTTAATCTTTATTCTTGAAGCATGCATACCACTCTAGTCTATTGGAGCTTAATTTTGTTTTAGTTAATATATTTTTGACTCTTCGTCTTTAATATTTTTTTAATGGTCACTTCTTACCGATTTATCTTTAACATGTCATATTTACTTTGATCAGTATTTTGTGAGTATGTATGTGTAGCACAAGTCTCCTATTTACTTGAAAAGTATATACATATAATTTTATTTTAACCTTGTGCTTGCATAATATATTCACTATTAATTCTCAAATTTTATTTTGATTAATTTCTTATGAATCAATATTACTTTGGACAAATTCATGTACTTCTCTTTATTAGCTTCTTTCTCGAAGCCTCTTTTAATGATGTATGTTTTTTTTGGCTTTTTGGTTGACATTTTAGATACATGATTCTTATTGAAATATTTTTTTAATATCTTGATCTTGATAAACCATTATTTAGGTAATTACTTCTTTTATATTTAGGGATTCTGGATTTCGATGTTGTTCGATGATACTGCATATATTCCTTTGAATCTAAGTTCTTAAGAGTAGAAATCATTTTGGGAACAAGCCGAAAAGGTCCTTCTGACATACATGTGTAAATAGCCTGAAGCGACACGGTGTACTATTCGGACTACCGCTAGCTGGGAACCGACCTCTACAGCTAACCCGAAGTGATCAATACTTTATAGACTTAAGATTTATTAAGGTCTACTTGCAACTATCGTCTAGTTCTGGATCCAAGGTACTGAATCCAGTCCCCCAGGTTCCAAAATACATCAACGTATCTAGGTCCTACATTTTGATTTACAAATGTGTTATATTTTATTGTTACCCAATGATTTTGCAAACATATGGATAAATGTAATCGATACATCTTATGTTGTATGCAACATTGTTCTAAGATTTTTTATAGAATATAATTTATTTCGTATTGTACTAATTCTTCTTAAATCCTCGGTTATTAAAGAAGAGATTTGTTTTGGGTACAAGCGTACAAAGGGTCTGTCTGTCACCACGGCTACGGCTAAAGCGAAACGGTACTTAAGTGTTTTCCAGTGAACCTCTGTTAGCTGGGAAAGTACCCCTATAGCTAACCCAAGATTGATCAACGCTTTATAAACTAAAGATTTATTTAGATCTAGTTGCAATTGTTATCTGATGGATTTTGGATTTTAGCCTTGATGTAAAATATTATTTAATGATATTTTTTTACAAAAGGTAACATATATTGATCTTCCATAGGTTAATGTTTGTCATCTTTTGATATGTTTATTTTTTTGTCACACTATTCGATATTCAGACTTGATGATCTTGTGACCACTCATTGAATATTATGATATTGTGATTTCGCCTTTAGCTTGTGCAATATTCATGATTTTTAAGTTTTTTATTATATTCTTCTTATTCAAGTTATTTACTGTCTACAACAGTAACTCTTTGCAGGGGAGAAGTCGGTGAATTTCTCTTTCTCAAAGCGTTTCTTCTCTTTAATCCTACTGTTATATGATAAACACCGTACAACGGCTTTAAAAGGGAAGAAATGAACTTTGATAAGAAGACCTAATATTTTTGAATTTCTTGAAAGATGTCTCTGAATTTTTTTTTATTTTTTTTATCTATACTATTATTTTTGGATATAACCATGTAAAGGTGGAGTAGTTAATTGTTTCAAGTTAATTATTCCCTTGACATGCCATATATCTAGAATACACTTTTCTTTGGACATTTATCTAGTTATGTTTATTTTTTCAAATGGATTTATTTATGATTTATGGATTCGAATCGCCAGCTTTCAGTCTAAGGACTAAATAGACGCATTTGAACATTTTTATGCAACTTTTCTTTTCATAATACTGTATTTCAAAAGTCTTTCTGATTTCTCTCTGATTTATTGAATATGTCCATTATTCGCATTAAAGATAGATTTCAAAAATCTTTTACTTACATGAAATGATTTGTGTAATATTTTTTTATTGAAGACATATTTTCTTCATCTTTAAGCGTTTATTTATTGGATATATCTTTTTCTTGCCTAAAGATGATATTTGTTTTGAGTTTGGAATTATATATGCATTTGATCAAAGGAAGAAAGATGCATATCTTGGATATTCCTTAGATCTTGTGATTATTTATTTTATCTATTTTATGCATATAAATTATTTTTGAACTATATACGCATACTTTAAGGGGGAGCAAATTAATTGTTTTGATTCTTTTATGCCCTTAATATGTGGTATACCTAGTTCATCATGGACATATATTCTTTTACTTAACATATCTTGTTGATTTGTTCATGATTTTTTATTTTAGTAAGTTTATGAGAGAATATATGATTATTATTATTTTTAATTATCTCATTTTATTTGAGTTTCTAAAAATTATCTTGCCAAATATGTTTAATCATCCTTATTTGATTATTCCTTGAGTTTATATTAATTTTGGCATTTCTTATTGATATTTTATCTCAAAGTTCATGATTATCTATATTTAGTGTCACTCTCCGTTCCTGGAATACGTAAATTTTTGATTTTTCCTGCATATGGTATCTGGCACCTGTACCTAGATTGTATGTATCCTGTATTTGCACTTGGCCATGGCATGGAACAGTATCTCGTTGCGGAATAGTGTGCCACCCCTTATCCTTGTTTGGTTGTAGGCGTGGTTCACTATTTCGATGATAGGATTTCTGGACCGTATTGTGGTTAGGATTTTATTTATTTAATTAACTTGATTAATTGTTGCATGTAGCATTTAACATATCATTAGTCATATGGTTTAGAGCATGCTTAAGATTAGGGTTTCTTTGAGTGAACCCAACCTCTATATATATTCTCTTCCACACTCTCTCTCATCATTCACTTTTTATTTCATTTTTTCTCCAACCAACATTTAGGCAAGTACACCTTGCACCAATGGAGAGATTCTTGCAATTTTCATTTCTTGATTTTACTTTAATATGATTTGTCTATATTATTCTTCTCATTATCCTCTACAAGTTTAGTTCTTCGAGTTTTTGATTTTAATGGCCAGTTTTGTGTAGATCTAAGTTTCTAAAACTAGGATTCTATGGATTTTCATAGTTTTGATCTATCAAACTTGGTTGTTTTCGAAAACTAATGGTCCTATGTTGTAGGAAATTTGATTCTACCCAATTTTGACCTTTGAAAAGTTAGATTTCGACTTGTTTTGAGAAAGTTATGGCCAAAATAATTTTTGGACATTTTCTAGTTCATCTGTCTTGGTTCTGGCAGGGACGATGAATAGTGGCACAGGAATAGTACCACAGGCTTGCATAGTGCCGCAGGAATGAATAGTGCCGCATGGATGAATAGTGCCGTATGGCTTACATAGTGCCGGAGGTTTGCATAGTGCCGCAGAAATAAATAGCACCGCAGGATAAATAGTGCCGCATGGATGAATAGTGCCGTATGGCTTGCATAGTGCCACAGGCTTGCATAGTGCCGCAGGAATAAATAGTGCCGTATGGATGAATAGTGCCGTATGGAATGAATAGTGCCATAGGATGAATAGTGCCACAGGCTTGCATAGTGCCGCATAGATGAATAGTGCCGCATGGCTTGCATAGTGCCGTATAGAGTCTATTTCGGTTATTTTTAGCTGTTTTATGTCCTATTTTGCTGATTTGTGGCCAGAATTTCTTCCAACTCCCAACATGAAAGTTGTAGATCTTTGTCTTGGCTTCAAGAATCTTTATGTCTCACTTTAACCAGAATTCATATGTGACTTTTATGTCACGATGTCACACCCCGCTCCCGTAGGAGCGATCGTTCTCGCTAAGGCGTGATGCCGCATGAGCCTTAATTGCACTCGTTCAAGGCGGGTTCTATAACGGTCGATTACAGCAGCTGCAACAGGGTCGTCGCACAGAAGTCCCAAGCAGAGACATTGAACATGCAGCGGATATTTAGAACAAAACGTAAGTTATTCAAAGGAAACTCTTTATTGATATGGAAACAAGTTTACAATGGGGGCGCAAGGCCAAGATTACAATCACTCAAATTCACTCGTCTCATATTACAAATCACTCATCTCTCTCTCATCTCTCAATACATATCTCGAGTCAGCGAATGCTTCGGAGAGGCGATGTCCATACATTATGTCCCGTTTAAGTCTTGATTCCATGCGGCCGCACGCTTTGAATCTCCAAGGAACTCCATGCCTCGACGCTTCCAACCGAGCTCCGCACCACGAGCTTCTACCTACGTCTGCACATGAAAACTATGTGGGTGTCAGTACTCAACTATACTGGTGGAGTGAGCTCCTCGTCGACCCATACAAAACTAACACATTTGATTTACTTTGTGCAACATAGACCATTTACGATTGTCTTTCTATTCTTGCCTTAGGATCGATTTTAGGACCGACGCCTTGACCTATTTAGTGTCATTAGACCGTCTCCGTGCTATTGCACCGATAACTTCCTTACCCTTGCCTCTAAACTGTTCTCGTGCTTGTAATGTCAACTCACCGACTCATACTTGTCCTTCGAGCTATAATCTGGGACATAACGACTCAGTCGTGCCATGAATTTGATTCGTGCTTCAATATCACTGAGGCAGTGCCTCCTCGCTTAGTCTTGCCTATACTCATGTTGTGACAACACGACCGTGCCTCACATCTCGAGGTCGTGCCTCGCAGCTTAACCTGACTTAAACCAAACTTGCCCTACGACCCTTCCAGACTTAACTCGAAACGTCTAACCCAACTTGTGGAACCGGTGTTGAGAACTCAAGCACGATGCTATATCTCGCGCCGAAGCACGTGTCTTTACGCATAGCCAAATCTTAGGCTTCGTAATACCTTATGTGCATACCGTAAATGCACTCCAAAACTCATCACATACTGTGCTTACACTTCCTTTGTTACGACCGACACCGTGCATGCGGATTCGCCGCTTAGCACGCCAATTATCTATATAAAAGGCCACTGGCACGACAAGCCATCATGGACATAGCTCGGGTAGGCAGCGGGTCCTTCAGCGCAGGTAGCGAGCCCCGTTGAAAGCCCTCGACTACCCACGCAATATGTGCGCTGCTATAACATCTACCTCCTAGGACGACTGGGCCCGGTGCCCCGACGTATAACCAGTCTAGGCAGAAATTCTTGTCGACAAGTTGTCCAATGACCACGCACCTACGAGACATCTAGACTCACGTAAATGCATGGCCTAATATGTTGGTACGACTGGAACTATACTTCGCAACTCGTGCTCTGAACCACACTTGGCATAACGTGCCTCGGGACCGTGAGACTCCCAACTGAGGGACTGCCTCATACCTCTTAACGTGCATAGGAACGTGAGACTCCCAACCGAGGGACCGCCTCATACCTCTTAACGTGCATAGAAATGTGAGACTCCCAATCGAGGGACCGCATCATACTTCTTGACGTGCATAGGAACGTGAGACTCCTAACCGAGGGACCGCCTCATACTCTAAGTGACGCGCCTTAAAACCGTAGGAACAAATGGCTATATGCAGCCGTAGAACCGTGGGACCGAGCATGCGCTCAACTTGAACAACCAAGGTCTTTGGGTACCTAAACTCATGCCATAAGCCGTACGATACCACTTAGCTCGTGGGACGATCAAGGCTACGCCGAGCCTTGCTTCGAGGAAACGTGCATGCTTTATCGAGCATTTACGCGGGCGACGTCTATGACTTAGGCTAACTCTTAGCTTGTGACGAAGACCAACTTTTCCTTCTCCCAAGCCACGGGACGAAGGACCGAGTGTCATTTTCAAAGCAACCGTGTAATAATTCTAAGCCGACCGTGGGACGTTTTTCATGTTCTAAACTCGATTCGATCCGTCGGGATTATTCCCTTTGCTATGTGGATTCGTCTCTTTTATTATTAAGCCTACTTGTGGAAGTTGAAAACACGCGATTTATTATGTGAAGGCTAAGACGAGGCAAGTTCACCGAGACTACCCCACCTGAGCGATGTCTTCGAGTCACCATTGTAAGGCTAAGTCCGAACGCCGTCGGCATTTTGATTCCTCCGATTGCCTGAGCGGGACGGGGCACTACATCATACACCACTCAGAAAAATTTTCATCCTCGAAACTTACTGAGTACACTTATCGGCTTATAACTTGATTCAACATCCTACGTTTCTCGCACACACTACTCCTATGCGTTCCCTCAATCCGAGCCACGCTCGTGCTATCGCTAATTTAGTCGTAAGGCACACCAACCGATCAACCAACATTCAAACTAGTCACAATTCAATGATCCCATTACCATCATCATTTCTTCGAAACTCATGATCTCAAAATCTTGACACTTTTTCGTTCCTCAAGTCTCACTTGATTCAACGTATCACTTGGTTGGATCGTGCATATATTCCAGGCGTCCCCAAAATACATGCATTTCAGCCAAGCCTCGTGATAGAGAAACCGCCATCACCACTCGAGTCGGATCGTGCACATATTCGGGCGTTCTTGATATACGTGCATGTCAATCGAGCCTCATGAGTGGTGTCTCCACAATTCCTATCGCTCCGCACCGGGACGTCTGTCGAACCGCTAGGCTATGTCTCATTGGCTATAGTCAAACTTTTAGTATTGGAATTATAGTTCCCAAACAACAATATCAATACTGACCCCATCCTAAGGTCAAACCAAGTTGATAGTACGGGATTTTCTACCCAAGCTCGCATCACTCCAATTTCTAAACTTCGAGCATCGATTCCCTACGCACATCACAATATTCGTCGCACGGGGTCCGAGTCGTTCAGTAAAGCCATCCTACGATAACTCACGTTTCAACCAATCCCACGTTATAACAATATCGTTCGTTCATCAAGCCGTTTCGCATAGTCTATCTCTTCGAACACGTTCGACGTAATCCGCCTATCAATCCTTCCAAGTCAAGCACACTACGACACGATTCATCGCTAAACCATAAGTCACATTTCATACTCCCTAAGTCATTTATCCCAATTCACGTAATCGATCACAAGGTCGTCTGACTTAACAATATGCTATGCCCCGATCTCACGTGAGTCAGATTATCTATGGTGGGCATGAATCACCATGCATGCTCCCGCAGGATAATCATCCTCATCGGAATGTAACTCTTGTTTTGTGTCTAGACTAGTTCTTTCTCGATGCGCGGATTGGACCTACTCAATCCTCAAGTTTCATTCAATCATCAATCACAAGTCCTAACATTCTTGAGTTCTGTAAACCCCTTAAATTTCTACTTTAATTTTTTTTTATAAATTGAGTATTTCAAATTTTCACTTGGTATTTGTACGTCGCATAGTCGTATTATACATCGCGTATGAACTCAATATTTCTATATGCCTCGTCGAGTGCGAATATGTGCGAGGTACATATTTTTGTAAAAATATTTTATTTTAGAAGCTTGAATTTTTAATAATAAATAATAAAAACTTATTTTCGATTACTTAAAGTTGTAAAATGTGTCGCATTTGGAATTTCCAAAATTTTATGGAAGTTATATAAATAGTAATTTAAAAAAAATGAAGTTTATGCAAATATTTATTTTATACACGACATATAAATTTAATCCATTTTCGAATTTATTATTATTCAAGAGGACATTTAAAAATATTTATTATTTTTGAAATTATTATTATTGGTATTTTTGGAAAATATATTTGAAAATTTTGTGGCCATTTTAAATCTCAATTTGATTTTATGGTTTTAATTTAAAAAGTTTAAAGGTAGAATTTATATTTATATTTAAGTTTAGATGATCTAGAATTAAATTGGAATTTAATTTAAATTTAGATTTGATTTATTTGAATTAAAATTTATATTATCTATTGGGGATTTAATCAAATCCCAAACCCTATTCTAATGGGAATTCCCACCTCCTATAAAAGGAGAGGTACTCCTCCATAATTCCACAACCAACATATGTGCATCGTGTCCGTGCACAACTTCTTATTCCAATATCCTCTACATATACAATTTCTTTAACGTGTCGAAACCCCGACACAAATAATTCCTAAACCTAATACTGCCACTCCTCCTCCCTGTCGTCTCCAACTCCGCCGTCGCCATCTTCTCCTGGCCTCCAACGGCCAGTACCAGCCTGCATCATCCCCTCGCCACCCCATCGGCCAAAGCCGGCAGCACCACTGCCTCGGCAACCACCACCACCTTGTTCCGCCTTCACCAACAGTCTCCGCCACCGCGCAAACACCCAACCTCGTCCGCGGCAATCACTAGAACCCCATCACCGGATCCACCAAAATTACCATCTTCTCCAATTTTTAGCCGCCACTCACCGGAAACTCCCATCACCACCACCGACAACCCAAAATCCCCTTCGGCGAAGTACCACCACCATCACCCCCACGCAAGGAGAAAGAAACCTTACCTCCGGTCGACGGCATCGCCATTCCCTCCGATCTGCCACACCACCCGCGTCCGTTCCACCATCCGCAGCCACCGCGGCCTCCAGGGCAGCGCGCCCCGACAACCTCCGCCCTGCCGTGCCGGAGCGCCCCTCCGCCACTCACTTCCCCACGACCAGACCGCCGAGTCTTTCCCTCCGCCGACAGAGCGCCATCCGCCTCGAAACCCCACACCACCGCTGCGCCTTCCCAGACAAGCCGGCCATCAGCGCCGGAGACCTACTCCGTCGCCGCGTCAACCGCCCGGCATCATCCCCGCGATCCCAGATCTACACGACCGACGCCTCCGCTGCGAAACACCGCGCCAGCATCCCTCCGCCTGAGCACCGATCGGCCGCTCCCCACCACGGATCTTCCCCGCCGTCGAAACTTGCCGCAACCGCCTCCCTCCCAGCCGAGCCGGTCACCGCGCCGGAGCCAATCGCCGGTAAAAACCCCTCTTCCACTCTCTTCGTTCCTCATCTCTCTCACACTTACGAATCATTTGGGGAAAGGGTTAGCTGTGGATAATAAAGGGTTGGATAGATATTATTATTATTATTATTATCATTGTTACCATAATGGTTGTTAATGATATTATTATCATTAGTATTATTATTATTAATAATAGTTTTATTATTAATATATTATTACTATTGTTATTATTATTATTATTATTATTATTATTATTATTATTATTATTATTATTTATTATTATTATTATTATTATTATTATTCATTAGTATCATTAGTACCTAATTATTCTTTTGTTAGTTATTAGTGATATATATTTAATATTTTTAAATTTATTTGGGAGTGGGCCTTGAGTCCTACACTTATTTTTTTTTTCTGCACCTTGAAAGTTCTAAAATATGCTCCTATATTACTTATGCTATTTTAAAAATATGGACTTTTTGGAGTCTAAAATTTTGTTTGCCAAAATTTGGTATTACCTTAAAAGGATTTCTATTTTTCGAATATTGACCAAGAATAGTAAAATATAGTTTCCTACCTAAATTTTTACTTTGGACAACTTAGAGTTTTTTTTTTGCCTAAAAACAATTTTTACTTTTTAAGTATTCCTCTAAAATTATTTTTGACTAATAAAAATGGAAGTTTCCAAATTAAAAACTTATTTTAAGTATGTATTTTATCTAAAATATCTTGGACTAATGAAATATACTTTTCAAGTATTATAAATATTTTTACAAAATAATTTATGTATTATTTACACAAAGCCATTGTTTATCAATTCTTCATCATGACTAATCATACTCTTACTTCCTACCCGATTTCGGACCTCTGCACATTGATCATTTATGGGACATTCATGGCTTGTCAGAGTATCGTACCACATCAGACGACACACCAGGCAAGACACCTTGCCTTTACTGTTTAATTTCTTGCTCAATATCATGCATGCTTTTCTTTATGTTGTTCTTTCAAAATTATATATATATATACAAATTATTATATTTTATGCAATTGGCTTAGAGTTAAGGGACCACTGTATGTTTAGTGCATCTCATAAACTGTCACGATGTGCCACGGATTGTGTGAGTTGTGAGTCGCATATAGATGCGGACTTGCGTGCTGACTGATCATCGGTGCGTACAGGCCGTGCGATAGGATATAACTGCTAATAGATTATGTAGAAGACTTGGCAGTTATTAAGGATTAAACAGTGTCGTGGAGTCGACACATATATAGTATCATGGGGAGGGGGAGACAATTATTAGCGTATGTTCAGTACACACATAGATTTGGGCCGATAGTTGTTTCGCTTAACAAAATGCCTGGGAGAAATTGGCTTTTGAAAACAAAAACAAGAAGAAAAGTACAAGAAGTACAAATTTGATTCTGGGAAAGTATTGCTATGGAAGTCTGATTTGTAAATGATCACTTTGTTCCTTGGACCATATGATGATGATGAAGATCACTGCTTGAAGTAGAACAATTTGGAAGAACTAATGCACCAGAAAGGTATCGACGCACTTGGGCACTGATGGCGAGGCCGAATGCTTTCCTGCTTTGCTTCACTCTGTTCTGGAAGAAAAGTTGAAGAAGGATGCTCTAGAGAATCAAAATCTCGAAGCTCTGATCTCTGTATTCTCTCATGTCTCTCTCTGTGTGTGTTGTATAAAAAAATGAGTCTATTTATAGACTGGGGCTTCTGTGCGTAAAAGGGCATCAAAATCTGTCTTTACGCTAACAATTGCCGTCCACAATCAGAGTCATCCTCTGTATATGCTGACATGTGTCCTATTATTTCAGTAAGAATAGGATACATGTACACACGTTCTTCGAAATATGTGGCATGAAGACCACGTAGGCACACCACGTTCTAAACTGGCCAGAACGAATAGGGCGTAAAAAGATGAGCGTAGACTAGCTCTGTCATAGGTTTCCGGCGTGAAGTGGTTATTGAATAACCTTGAGCGTAAAATGGCTCAAATAGACTTCTCACACACATTGTTTTTTATGAGCGTAAGGACTCATGTAAAACTCCATGCGTAAAAGAAACCATTCAGTGAGCGTAAAGTAGCTCGATCTCTATAAACGACAACAATGGTCTTTGTATGAGACAAATTCCATTGAATTCTGTGGTAAATGCCATCATTGATATCTTCATGTCAAAGTCTGCATTAAATGCGAGATTTGATAGCTTTTGTCCAGCGTGAAAGAGGTTGCTCAGTCCTTGGCATAAAATCATCGGTGTAGACCCAAGCGTAAAATGATCAATCTGCTTAGGTGTAATACTGGAGAGCGGGGGCAGACATAGCCAGCTACGCAATCCCAAAGTACGTTAATACTCTGAAATCACGTATAAGCTGTCGAGACATGGGGGTTACTCTACAAGCCACCAGTCAATCCTATGGTTTAACAATCCTAGGTATCTCAATCACAGGCAATTATACAAGAGCAAGGAGTACGATCATCATACATACAATAGTAAGGCGTCCCGAACCATATATACATGAATGATCATGAAGCCAGTACCACAGAAATGATGACTAGCTAGAGTGTTAGTTGTACATGATAAGGACTAGCTATAGTCTAGAATACACATATCATGTTTATGCCCGTAGGCTACAATATCAAGGAAAATACCAAAACACGAGCTAAACACGTGCTCGGGGCTAAACGTTACAAGAGGAGAATTTACATATCAGTGG
Source organism: Iris pallida (assembly GCA_029216955.1). Classification (NCBI taxonomy): domain Eukaryota; kingdom Viridiplantae; phylum Streptophyta; class Magnoliopsida; order Asparagales; family Iridaceae; genus Iris; species Iris pallida. Next base: position 35,344,394 of record JANAVB010007399.1, read on the forward strand.
AAGGATGAAGAAGAAATCCACTGAGGCACTCTGGTGCTCCGGCTGGTCACCGTCGAGTAGATGGTGCGGTAGATCCTTCGGGCTCCTCTATTAGAACCTGGCCATACAAAACCAGTGGGGTCAGACCCCAAATAGCAAGTACCACAAAGGAGGCCGAACTATGAACTAAAACCAGCAATCATTAGCAATCAACAAGTAAATAAGTAAAGGAGGATCGAGATTTGTGCAGTACCAATGCACTTATCCCGAACATAAGAAGACGGTAAATAAAGCATCATTGAGCAGTAAGTAAACTGGAGAACATGTTAAGGTGACAATCATTGCAACCATTATCGAGCAGGACATGTGATATACGATGAGATAACCATGGGACTATTCAGATAACCAGGTTACAACCCGTAAACCAAACAAGGACCGGGGTTGTAACCCTTCGTCTGAACGGAACTTGGTTTCTCCCACCATTTATCGGCAAGATAAAATAAGAAAACAGGACATGTAACAATCATGTACATGATCAAGACAAGACTTGCACTGAGTAGACTCCATCCAATCAATCACGGCCAATCATTGTCTACGGCTTTCTATATTAACTAACTAGGGTTATCACAAGCCTAGTTACTAGCAATATGCAACGAGATTCTTCCAAGTCCAGTTACCCGCCTGCTGCTACCTGAGTGACCCCAGCAAAAGAAAAGAAAAAGATAGCATGATATAGCAGACACACTGTAGTAAGATACATGTGTCCTAAGGTACCACAGTCGACGGCGGGCTGGAAGTGCGCTCATCTCGACGGATAGCAACAAATTCCATGTATATATATATATATATATATATATATATAAGGCCGGGATCAAAGGGGCAACAGGTAACTGGGAAAGTCTCTCCATGAACTACTGGATTATTCTAGTAATTAGCCTTAGTCCATTTCAGTATGAATTCCTGACCGTAGGAAACCAGGGATTCATGTCCTAGATATGATGCAAGACGAGACGGGTTCATTTGTACAAACACAATCACCCACGGTGTCAGGATACTAATTAATTCTTGTCAGGAGTGCGCCACGACGGGCCACTATCATTATCATTATTACTTATCAATAGTGCGCCACGACGGGCCACTATCAAGAATTATCATGTCAAGTTCACTTATCATGTCAATTTATCAGGTCAAGTTATCATGTCGGAAGTGCACCACGGCGGGTCACTATCAAGAATTATCATGTCAAGTTATCATGTCAAGAATATCATGTCAAGAATATTATGTCAAGTTTATTTCAAGAGTGCACCACTACGGGTCATTGTCGTGTCATACCATTTATCAAAGAAGGAAAAAACTTGCACAATTTAATAATAATATATTAATAATATATATATTCTTGAAGCCAAGGAGAAACTCTACAATTTTTATGTTGGGAGTGGGAAGAAATTCTGACCATAATTCAGACAAATAAAATATTTAAACAATCAAAGTGGGACCCATGCGGTCCAAAAGTGGGAGAACAAACATGCGGTCGAAGAGAGTGGGAGGCCACCCATGCGGCCAGAAAATAATAAAAGGGGCCATGCGGCCAAGAATGGGTGGGAGGCCATGCGGCTCCAAAATTAAATACCAGCAAGAAACATTTCCACAATCAGAAAAGACAAAGAGAGTGGGACCCGCAATGAATGCAAGCTTCCACTTTGCAAGCAAAACAATAGAAAAAGGGGCACGTGGCCAAACAATAAAATGATGACTGCCAGTAAAAGAGTGGCTCACGTGGCCAAAATATTAGATAGTGGGGGAAGGGAACCTATGCGGCTCACATTAAATTTCATGCAAAAATACAACATGTAAGTAATAATAATATATTTAATGGCCAAAGGCCATGCGGCTCTGCATCAAACAATTGTTAATGTTGTAAATACCCATGCGGCTCACCCTCACATTGCTTGCATGAAAGTACAACAAACGAAAATAAATAATAAATAATGGCCATGCGGTCGATGCCAAGGAAGGGCATCTAAAGCATTAAATACAATGATTAAAACCTTAATTGCATAAGCCTTAAGTAATAAATGTAAGGTCTTAAATGCATAAAGAATTTAAATAATAAGGTAGGGTCTTAATTGTAAATGAAGCATTCAACCATCAAAGCCCATGCGGCTTGCTTTTTCTTAAACAAGGTGTATTAAAGCATTTATACAATTATAAGGTCTTAAATGCAAATAGCTATGCCTTAGGAATAATATGCCTTCAGAGCCTATGCGGCTTACCTTTTTGGACTTAAATGCATTTATTGCATTGAGGGGCTTAAATGCATAAAATACATTCAATTTATTCTCATGCGGCTCATGCTTGTGGACTTAAATACGTAAAATGCATTAAGGGACTTAAATGCATAAAAGTAATACTTTACCATGCCATCTGCGGCTAGCTCCAAGATGCATGCATGCGGCTGATGGTGCAAATGTCATTTTCCTAATTAAATAACTGCACTTAGGAGTGCATACTTTGATTCTATGTGGCTAAGTTGCCAGCAATTGCTAACACATGCGGCTATTATTACTCCCATATGCGGCTCACAAAATTTCCATGCGGCTGAATGCTTCAGGGAATGCATTTAGAATATTCATTAAAATATTGCATGCATTAAAGTATACATTAACATAATACTTGCATATGCGACTGACTGCTAAGGCCATATGCGGCTGGGAAATGCAAGGCAATTAATTAAATAGCCCTGCAATTAATGCATGCTAGCAAGCGTGGAAAAATGGCCATGTGGCCAAGGCAATGAATTAATGCTCATGCGGCTGGGTTTATCCATGCGGCAGGGAAGAACACTTGCCGTATGAAATAGTCATGCGGTCAAGTACCGTTCTTCTCCTCCACTTTCCGAGAAGAAGAACACCATGAAGCCATGTTTTCAAGCTCTTTAATCCCATCATCCAGTGTCCAAATCTAAACTTCCATAGGTCAAAATGGGGCAGAATGAAATTCTCTACAACATGGAACCATCAACTAGCAGAAATATGCAAGTTTACCAGATCAAAACCCATAAAAACCGAAAATACCACAAGGTTAGATCTACAACAATCCACCCGGTAAAACCGGAAACTCCAAGTTCTAAAGATGCTCAGAATATAACAAGGAAGAGAATGGAACAAACGGAATTGAAATCGTCCAACATTCGGCAAGGTGTACTTGCCTTGGGCTGGAGGAAGAAGATGAAGATGGAAATAAAAATAATGGAGGAGAGAGAGTGGTAGGTGGCTTATATAACAAGCCCAAGCAATCTCCACCATTCATTCCTCTCCACTAAATCTAAACCATACACCTCATCTCATAAAAACCAAACTAAACCAAGCCAAGTCAAAGTGGAACCGAACCAAATAAAATCAAATCCAAGTTAAACCAAGTCATGAAAATCCCACTTAGAATTTTTTTTTAAAATATCACACGAATCGAGAAATACGAAATACGGCTCAGATAAATACGTATCCGTATAAAATACCGATACAGTGAGACGGGTCTCACAACTCTCCACACCTTAGAAAAATTATGTCCTCGGAATTTCCTGAGGCTAGTCGAGCAAGATAACAAAACAAAAGCTCCAGGAAACTCAACAATCTCAATAAGTCAAGGCATGGCAAGTAAGGAAAATAAAGTAATCAGGAATGTAAATAAATGCGTAAGCAGTAAATAAATGGACAAGAACAAGTACAATCATGATCAAGAAGGGCTGGAGGCATATGGATCAATATGTCTTCTGAGACAGTTGTGTAGAAACCAACGTCCTCGCTGGCCTAAACTGATTCCAAAAATGGATAAAAGTCAAGCCTCAAGGTAAGTCGGTACCAATGACTTAGTTCAAGACATGACTCTACCCAGGACGTGTCATCGTAGTTGAAACAGATGCATGAACTTATCACCTGTCTCAAGATACGAAGACAGAAGAGACTGGCTGATCGAGATGGACTGACATCTCTGCCTGCATGCTGAGACTGATCCTCCATAACTGGCCTGGCTGAAGAATGCTGAGCTGCCCTCGGCAAAACACGAATAAGATAATCAGAAGGACCAAGAACAGTGCCCTTGAAAGTTGAAAGACACAAGATCAAATCATGGGAATAGGAATGATCAATGATCAAAACAGATATCAAGTCAAGTATCAGAGATAGAGAATAATCCGAAGGAGATCAATAAGGATAATCGTGATTGAGATATCTAAACATGGTAACCCCCACAAATCTGAAAATCGAGACCTGCGTGGACTACCACTAAAACCATGTCACGCCCCAGAACCAGAATACTGGAGAGCGGGGGCAGACATAGCCAGCTACGCAATTCCAAAGTACGTTAATACTCTGAAATCACGTATAAGCTGTCGAGACATGGGGGTTACTCTACAAGCCACCAGTCAATCCTATGGTTTAACAATCCTAGGTATCTCAATCGCAGGCAATTATACAAGAACAAGGAGTACGATCATCATACATACAATAGTAAGGCGTCCCGAACCATATATACATGAATGATCATGAAGCCAGTACCACAGAAATGATGACTAGCTAGAGTGTTAGTTGTACATGATAAGGACTAGCTATAGTCTAGAATACACATATCATGTTTATGCCCGTAGGCTACAATATCAAGAAAAATACCAAAACATGAGCTAAACACGTGCTCGGGGCTAAACGTTACAAGAGAAGAATTTACATATCAGTGGGAGGATGAAGAAGAAACCCACTGAGGCACTCTGGTGCTCCGGCTGGTCACCGTCGAGTAGATGGTGCGGTAGATCCTTCAGGCTCTTCTATTAGAACCTGGCCATGCAAAACCAGTGGGGTCAGACCCCAAATAGCAAGTACCACAAAGGAGGTCGAACTATGAACTAAAACCAGCAATCATTAGCAATCAACAAGTAAATAAGTAAAGGAGGATCGAGATTTGTGCAGTACCAATATACTTATCCCGAACATAAGAAGATGGTAAATAAAGCATCATTGAGCAGTAAGTAAACTGGAGAACATGTTAAGGTGACAATCATTGCAACCATTATCGAGCAGGATAGGTGATATACGATGAGATAACCATGGGACTATTCAGATAACCAGGTTACAACCCGTAAACCAAACAAGGACCGGGGTTGTAACCCTTCGTCTGAACGGAACTTGGTTTCTCCCACCATTTATCGGCAAGATAAAATAAGAAAACAGGACATGTAACAATCATGTACAAGATCAAGACAAGACTTGCACTGAGTAGACTCCATCCAATCAATCACGGCCAATCATTGTCTACGGCTTTCTACATTAACTAACTAGGGTTATCACAAGCCTAGTTACTAGCAATATGCAACGAGATTCTTCCAAGTCCAGTTACCCGCCTGCTGCTACCTGAGTGACCCCAGCAAAGGAAAAGGAAAAGATAGCATGATATAGCAGACACACTGTAGTAAGATACATGTGTCCTAAGGTACCACAGTCGACGACGGGCTGGAAGTGCGCTCATCTCGACGGATAGCAACAAATCCCATGTATATATATATATAAGGCCGGGATCAAAGGGGCAACAGGTAACTGGGAAAGTCTCTCCATGAACTACTGGATTATTCTAGTAATTAGCCTTAGTCCATTTCAGTATGAATCCCTGACCGTGGGAAACCAGGGATTCATGTCCTAGACATGATGCAAGACGAGACGGGTTCATTTATACAAACACAATCACCCACGGTGTCAGGATACTAATTAATTCTTGTCAGGAGTGCGCCACGACGGGCCACTATCATTATCATTATTACTTATCAAGAGTGCGCCACGACGGGCCACTATCAAGAATTATCATGTCAAGTTCACTTATCATGTCAATTTATCAGGTCAAGTTATCATGTCGGGAGTGCACCACGGCGGGTCACTATCAAGAATTATCATGTCAAGTTATCATGTCAAGTATATCATGTTAAGAATATTATGTCAAGTTTATTTCAAGAGTGCACCACTACGGGTCATTGTCGTATCATGCCATTTATCAAAGAAGGAAGAAACTTGCACAATTTAATAATAATATATTAATAATATATATATTCTTGAAGCCAAGGAGAAACTCTACAATTTTTATGTTGGGAGTGGGAAGAAATTCTGACCACAATTCAAACAAATAAAATATTTAAACAATCAAAGTGGGACCCATGCGGTCCAAAAGTGGGAGAACAAACATGCGGTCGAAGAGAGTGGGAGGCCACCCATGCGGCCAGAAAATAACAAAAGGGGCCATGCGGCCAAGAATGGGTGGGAGGCCATACGGCTCCAAAATTAAATGCCAGCAAGAAACATTTCCACAATCAGAAAAGACAAAGAGAGTGGGACCCGCAATGAATGCAAGCTTCCACTTTACAAGCAAAATAATAGAAAAAGGGGCACGTGGCCAAACAATAAAATGATGACTGCCAGTAAAAGAGTGGCTTACGTGGCCAAAATATTAGATAGTGGGGGAAGGGAACCTATGCGGCTCACATTAAATTTCATGCAAAAATACAACATGCAAGTAATAATAATATATTTAATAGCCAAAGGCCATGCGGCTCTGCATCAAACAATTGTTAATGTTGTAAATACCCATGCGGCTCACCCTCACATTGCTTGCATGAAAGTACAACAAACGAAAATAAATAATAAATAATGGCCATGCGGTCGATGCCAAGGAAGGGCATCTAAAGCATTAAATACAATGATTAAAACCTTAATTGCATAAGCCTTAAGTAATAAATGTAAGGTCTTAAATGCATAAAGCATTTAAATAATAAGGTAGGGTCTTAATTGCAAATGAAGCATTCAACCATCAAAGCCCATGCGGCTTGCTTTTTCTTAAACAAGGTGTATTAAAGCATTTATACAATTATAAGGTCTTAAATGCAGATAGCTATGCCTTCGGAATAATATGCCTTCAGAGCCTATGCGGCTTACCTTTTTGGACTTAAATGCATTTATTGCATTGAGGGGCTTAAATGCATAAAATACATTCAATTTATTCTCATGCGGCTCATGCTTGTGGACTTAAATACGTAAAATACATTAAGGGACTTAAATGCATAAAAGTAATACTTTACCATGCCATCTGCGGCTAGCTCCAAGATGCATGCATGCGGCTGATGGTGCAAATGTCATTTTCCTAATTAAATAACTGCACTTAGGAGTGCATACTTTGATTCTATGCGGCTAAGTTGCCAGCAATTGCTAACACATGCGGCTATTATTACTCCCATATGCGGCTCACAAAATTTCCATGCGGCTGAATGCTTCAAGGAATACATTTAGAATATTCATTAAAATATTACATGCATTAAAGTATACATTAACATAATACTTGCATATGCGACTGACTGCTATGGCCATATGCGGCTGGAAAATACAAGGCAATTAATTAAATAGCCCTGCAATTAATGCATGCTAGCAAACGTGGAAAAATGGCCATGTGGCCAAGGCAATGAATTAATGCTCATGCGGCTGGGTTTATCCATGCGGCAGGGAAGAACACTTGCCGCATGAAATAGTCATGCGGTCAAGTACCGTTCTTCTCCTCCACTTTCCGAGAAGAAGAACACTATGAAGCCATGCTTTCAAGCTCCTTAATCCCATCATCCAGTGTCCAAATCTAAACTTCCATAGGTCAAAATGGGGCAGAATGAAATTCTCTACAACATGGAACCATCAACTAGCAGAAATATGCAAGTTTACCAGATCAAAACCCATGAAAACCGAAAATACCACAATGTTAGATCTACAACAATCCACCCGGTAAAACCGGAAACTCCAAGTTCTAAAGATGCTCAGAATATAACAAGGAAGAGAATGGAACAAACAAAATTGAAATCGTCCAACATTCGGCAAGGTGTACTTGCCTTGGGCTGGAGGAAGAAGATGGAAATGGAAATGAAAATAATGGAGGAGAGAGAGTGGTAGGTGGCTTATATAACAAGCCCAAGCAATCTCCACCATTCATTCCTCTCCACTAAATCTAAACCATACACCTCATCTCATAAAAACCAAACTAAACCAAGCCAAGTCAAAGTGGAACCGAACCAAATAAAATCAAATCCAAGTTAAACCAAGTCATGAAAATCCCACTTAGAAATTTTTTTAAAATATCACACGAATCGAGAAATACGAAATACGGCTCAAATAAATACGTATCCGTATAAAATACCGATACAGTGAGACGGGTCTCACAAAATTTTCTTCTTTGTAACTTTCAAATGTATCTTCATCTTCCCGAGTGAGCGGTTTCCAATGAGGAATGTGAAGAGTTATTTTAATTTGTATAAATAGGGACAAACTCTATACTCTTTAACATTCATCCTCATGGTTGATATGGCGTCAAAGAAAGAACCAATTGTGGAAGGGGCTTCGATCGCCAGGCTTAACCTCGAGGTAGAGAACGAGCGAGCACAAAATATTCTAAAGTGCTTTGGGCTGACCCCAGCGGTCTTCAGTCGTATTGATGGTGGTCCTTCAACTGCATACGAGGGACCAGGTGACGCAGAAGCATTCCTTCGTCTGATGCGTCGCTCTGGGATTCGCAATATGCGTGAGTTGGGTGCATCCCTTTGTCAACCCAACGAAAAAGAATAATAATATTCTGTGTATTGCAACTTTTATATGTAGGGATCCGCTCCCATCTTTTATAAATAAAATATTTGATGCTTTAACCCCATCTATGAACGCGCATTTGTTTATGCACTTCTATTGACTGCTTCCGTGATTGTTTATTCCCGAAAAACAAACCAACACGTGGCGTCTATCTTATGGTTACAAGATCCTTTAAACAAGATCTTCTCCCGAAATAGACTCATCTTAATAATTTCTTCAGTCTTTATAAATAGCCGAGAATGTTTCGTATATTCTCGTACTCATCCTCCTGAAGATAGCTTTCTGCAATGTCGTTCTTCAAATAAGAAATGGCGGAGCTTTCCAACGGCGTTCCTTTGCATGTTCAATCATTAGACGCAGATTCAACCATCATTAGAGCCAAACCTTTCGACTCAAGTGACAAGTTCGATCGTAAGTAAATATCTGTCTTCGAATTTCTTGTTTTGAAAACAGCTATTTTACGAGCGTAAAGCCTTGCTGAAGCACTGACGTAAAAATGTTGCTGAAGTACTGGCGTAAAAACCTTGCTGAAGCACTGGCATAAAAAGCCTTGCTGAAACACTGGCGTAAAAAGCCTTGCTGAAGCACTGGCGTAAAAAGCCTTGCTGAAGCACTGGCGTAAAAAAGCCTTGTTTGAAGCATTGGCGTAAAAAGCCTTGCTGAAGCACTGGCGTAAAAAGTCTTGTTTGAAGCATTGGCATAAAATCCTGACTGAAACAATGGCGTAAGAAGTCTTGTGAAGTGCTGGCGTAAAAACCTTGCTATCTGTCTTTAGTTAGCGTTCATTACGCATTTGATGACACTTCTTCTTCTTTGTTTTCTGCAGAAGCTTGGCTGAAGAGCTTTTTCAGAACTGGCATTGGCGATTTTGACGCTGTGAAGAGCGTTCTTCTGACACCAACATCAGGGAGCTCATGCGCTTTTGACGCACAAATCAGACAACTGATAACTCTTCGTGAGATAGAAGGGTCTTCCTCTGTCGGTAGGAAGAGCCTTTATACACGGAGAGTTGGATGGTGGAGTCAACTCTACCCCGAGAAATCGGGTAGTAGAGTTCCTTTCACGGCAGAACTAGGAATCGTATCCCAATGCTGGATACGTTCCTATCTCCTTTGAGGTGCCGCCACTAATCCACCAATTGTGTTGGCAGCAGCACGCCTTCGGGCTGCCCTACTCTGGGGTTCTCCTCTCGTCTAAGAGATAAGACCAGAGTTTGATTCTTGCTGTTCTGATTACCACGGGGGCTCAGACAGTAAGGAACTGCCACCAACAACGAAACCAACGGAGAAGATCTAGAGAAGAAAATAGATCTCTATTAGGTTATTGTTTGGTGTATAGAATTAAAATCCAAGATGTAATAGATTTCCATTGTAAAGAAAAGTCTAAGAAATGTAATAGACTTTTATGATGATATGAGAGTAGAAATGATAATTCTTCTATGCTCGATGATTTGTATCTATCTAGATGTAATATGGACATGATAGATAATGAAATCTTCTTTTCTAATTTAGAGTTCATAATACTATCAGAGGTAATATGGACATGACAGTGTGTGGGAACTCAAAAGAAAATTAGATTGATTTCTATGCAGAGGTCAAATGGAAAATGATAGATAAGAAAAGTAGGTAGATTTAGCATTTATCTAGAGGTTATAAAAACATGATAAATAACTAATCCCATTTTTTAATCAATCGATAAAGAATAGAAGATTTAAGAGACGAGAAGTCAGCTTAACCAAACCTTGGTAGCTGGGGCATAAAACGATAGATGTTGTGAGCATACATGACAGACGAATCAACGTATTTCTCGGAGAAAAGAAAGGACGATTCAGTTCCATAATTAAATGGATGAACCTAGTAATATGAACGAACGAGTCTTTTCGGAAATGAAAAGTTGTTTTCAATTTCAAAGACCAGTTCATTAATAATCCTCTTCTATAAATAGGCGAGAACTCTCTGTAACTTTTTCATTCTCATTTCCGCTCCTCAATTGAGAATGTCTTCTGAGGATGCACAGCAAAAGAATGAAGTCTCTAGGGACATTGAGGACGTCATTGAGACATGTCCCGCTGAGCCAATAATGACAAGCCCGACTGAAGTAGGCAACAGTTCTTCTACGCCCAAGCCGCCCCAGGACATTCTTGCTTTCCTAGTAGAGCCAGGGAAAACTCCTGAAGGAGAAGCATTGAGGATAGCTGTCTGCCAATTTTTCATGAGTTCAGAAAACGATGCCTTCTATGCATTGGCTGACTATGTATTCAATAAGGAAGGGAGTGGCCCACGTCCTTAATCTTTTATCTTGAACAAAAATAATAAAAGAAGTTTTATTTTTGTCATGTTTTCTCTTTTTATATATAGTATTTCTTAAGAAATTTGCCATTGATCGGCAGCATGAGTAGATCTCCGTTGGGTTTTGACAACCGATAAGCACCATTAGAGAACACGGACTCAATCACATGCGGGCCTTCCCATTTCGCTTGGAACTTTCCTTTGCTCTTGTGAGTCATCACCATTGGTCTCCGGACAGCCAACACAAGCTCGCCAATTTTGAATACCCTCTCTTTGACTTTACGATTGAAAGTTCGAGATATACGGGCTTGATATAGCTCAATATGCTGTTGTGCTTGAAGACGCTTCTCGTCCAATCCTTCAAGTTCTTGGAGGCGTAAGCGATCATTATTCTCTATAGTTAACTCATTAGCAATAGCAATTCGAAGAGAAGGGATCTGGATTTCCAATGGAAGGACAGCTTCACATCCATAAACCAGTAAAAATGGTGTAAAACCAGTAGGAGTCCGGACTGTTGTTCGGTATGCCCATAAACATTCTCCAAGCTTCTCATTCCAATCTCTTTTATTAGAAGAGACAAACTTTTTGAGAAGTTTGATGATCGTTTTGTTGAAGGCTTTAGCTAAACCATTAGCAGCCGGATTATAAGTCGTAGAAGCCAAATTTTGAATTCGGTTCTTGTCACAGAACCGATAAAATGCCTGGCTGGCAAATTGTGGTCCATTGTCATGAATTATTCGTCGAGGAATCCCAAAACGATAAATGACATGATGTTTAATGAAGCTGACTACATTAGATGTCTTTACTTCAACAAGTGGAACTGCTTCTGCCCACTTTGAAAAGTAATCGGTTATAGCTAGTATAAACCGATATCCTTTGACAGAAGGGGGGTTAATAGGACCAATGATGTCCATACCCCAAGCTTCGAAAGGCCAAGAGGCTGCTGTAGGATGTAGAAATTCAGAAGGTTGATGAATAAAGTTTGCGTGAATCTGGCATGCTTTACATCTTCTGGCATAGTCTACAGCATCTGCTATCATAGAGGGCCAATAATACTCCATTCTTCGAATGCGATCTTGCAACTTCGGACCTGGTTGATGAGCACCACAGACACCATCATGAGCCTCACGCAGTGTTTGTTTGGCTTCGCCTTCTGAGAGACAACGCAGCAAGAGTCCGTCATATGAACGACGATATAGCATATGTAAAGACGAATCATAATAAAATCGAAATGATCGTCTTTTAACTGATGCAGCTTCTTTAGGATCTTCAGGCAAAATTCCATGAACTGCATAATCAATAAATGGTGTTCTCCAATCTTTCTGCTGGGAGCTTGCCTCTGTAACATAACTTTGTTCAATATGCAGATTACTCTTTCACACAGAACAAGTCTCGATCTAACAAAGTAATTGTATTTTGCCTTCGGATCGGGACAACCAAATCTGCAGCTAAGCTGGCAAGAGCATCAGCTTCTACATTCTGAGTACGTGGCACAAATTCAATGAAGAATCCTTTGAATGAAAGGACCAACTCGACTACCACCTAATGATAAGGGATGAGATCAGGATTTCTGACTTCATACGTCCCTCTAACTTGATTGACGATCAATTATGAATCTCCATAAGCTTCTAGGAATCCGATATCCAATTGCTTTGCTACTTGGAGAACAATCAATAGAGCATTATATTTTGCTACATTGTTAGAGCACGGCTCATTAAGAGAATAGGCACGGTATATAACCATTTTGTCAGGAGAAACCAAGACAATTCCTACCCCAGAGACAATATTGCCTTTAGGTCCCACTCGTGATGCTCCATCAAAATATAATTGCCATATGTCATTTTTCAAAGCCATGTTGCAATCTACTACTTCGTCTGGAATGTCTTCATATAACTTCGAAGTTTCAGGTACAGGATGAGCAGCTAAGAAATCAGCTAACGCTTGGCCCTTTACTGATTTTTCAGGCACATAGACCATGTCATAAGGAGTGAGCAACATCGTCCAGGTAGCTAACCTGGAATTAAGAATGCTCGGTTTCTTCATCAATACCCGAATAGGATTTATTCTGGAGATGACATGAATAGTCTGTCCAGTGACATAGTGCCTTGTCTTTTGGACGGCAAAAACCAAAGCTAGATATTTCTTTTCCACAGGAGTATATCTGTGTTCAGCTCCTACCATCATTCTGCTCAGATAATATATTGCTTGTTCATGACCCATATCACTTTTTTGTGCCAGAAGAGCGCCAAGTGAATGATCCAAGGCTCGAACGTACAGCAAAAATGGTCTTCCTATCATCGGAGGTACTAGAACAGGTGGGTTTGTAAGATATTATTTAATGTCATTGAAGGCTTTTTGACATGCTTCATTCCAGATGAAAGATACTCCTTTCTTTAATAGACGGGAGAAAGGTTGACATCTCCCGGAAAGATTAGATATAAATCTTCTAATATAAGCAATACGGCCCTGGAAGCCACGGAGTTCTTTCAGATTACGAGGAGGGCGCATTTCAAGAATTGCTTTAACCTTATCAGGATCAACATGGATACCCTGAGAGGTAATAAAAAATCCTAAAAACTTGCCACTGGAAACCCCTAAGAAAGATTTAGTAGGGTTCATTTTCAATTGATGTTGACGCATCAATTCAAATACCGTCTTCAAGTCTTGAATGTGATCATTCTTTGATCGACTTTTAACAGCAATGTCATCTACGTAGCATTCAACTATTTTTTGTAGATGTTCTTGAAAGATATTGCTCATAGCCCGTTGATATGTGGCACCGGCATTTTTAAGACCAAATGGCATAACCGTATAGCAGAAAACCCCAAGGGGTGTTCGAAAAGATGTATGCTTCTCATCTTCTGGATGCATCTTGATCTGATTGTATCCTGAGAATCCGTCCATGAAAGACATACGTTCAAAACCGCATGTATTGTCTATCATGACATCAGTAATGGAAAGTAGAAATTTGTCTTTTGGACAAGCTGTATTAAGATCTCGGTAGTCTATACAAACTCGGACTTTTCCGTTCTTCTTCATAACAGAAACAATATTGGCCACCCAATCAGGGTGTTGTTTTTCACGAACGAAACCACAAGTGATCAGCTTTTTGACTTCTGCTTCAATTGCATCCATCATATCTGGTCTAAAGCGCCGTTGCTGTTGTTTTACAGGTTTGACGTTAGGCAAAATATTAAGTTTATGAGTAGCAACTTTAGGATCTAGTCCTGGCATATCCTCATAACTCCATGCAAAGATGTCAATATAATCTTTGATAAGTTTTGTCAATTCTTCCTTTTTATCTTCAGAAAGATTCTTACTGATGAATATTGGTTTGGGCGTAATTCCATTTCCAACATCGATCTGGATAACCTCATCTTCTGTAGGTGGCTGTCGCTGTTCAAAACGAAGTTCCCATTGAGTATCCATCTGTTGAGCCCAAGGATCATTCTCAAATGGCTCTGATTCATCATCGGTTTGAACTATATTGACTGAGAATATCTGTCTAGATTCATCATATGAGGATTCTATGTTGTCTTTATATTGATGACTTTGATTATCAGAAGATAAAGTCATTCTTTCAATAATCTTGACAGCCATATACTCGAAAAGGAAATCTTCATTGATATCAAAGAGATGAGCAATATTTACATCATTTATAGTCTGATTGCTACGCTTCGGATTAGTCAACCGTGGACCATTATCCGTCTTCTGCGTAGAGTTGCCAATATTGATGATCAATGGTGATTCTGGATCATTCGTACCAGAAGTACGCCCTTTGACTTTGACCATAAAAGGTTGAACTTGGCTCTTAGCAGGAATTTTTATTGATTCCTCAGATGAAGTTTGAGTTCTTCCTTTAACCTTGATTATCAAAGGTTGATCATTGACAAGTTGAGACTGGATTCGTCCCTTGACCATGATCTTCAAGGGTTGTTCCTCTGGCAGATCTTCATTAATAGACTGACCCTCAAATGATGATTCTTCAGCCATGTCTAATATCTCTTTCATATGCTCTTGTTTATAAAGCCTTGAATCAGAGAAGTAGGCTTCGACACCCTTGAAAGGATTAATATCAGCAAATTCAGTTTTTATAACTCCTTGGGAATCCACATATTTGAAGCATTGGTGGAGAGTTGAAGGCACAATATTGTGCTCATGAATCCACGGTCTTCCAAGAAGAATATTGTAGGATACATCTGAGTTGATAACATAGAAAGTTACCATGGTTTGAAGATTACCAATCTGAATCTGCAACCGAATCTTCCCCAGTGGCTTACTCTTGCCGGAGTTAAAACCAACAATAGTGGTACTAGTGTAAGTCAGCTCACTAGTAGGAATCCTCAGGGGTCTTAGCATACTCTGAAGAATTATGCTAATTGAGAACCCGGGATCAATGTAGATCCTGTCAATTTCAGTAGATCCGATATATCCAGTGTAGCACAGAGGCCTATCATGCTTGTTGTGTTTCAATAGCATATCCTCTTGTGTAAAGATGATGTTGGGAATTGCTTCCATCACGCTATGACATTGTGGACATGACACTGGCATGTTATCGAGAGTCTTGAGTTGAGCTAAGCATGAATCTGCTTGAAGTAAAGCTTCACTCAGAGTCTCTCTGCTTTCTCTGGAAAGGCAAAGCAGTTCAAATATAGACAATCTAGCCGGAGTATTGGCTAACTGAGCTAGAATATCGAATTTGTAAGGCTTCATTGTCACCCCCTGACCGGAAGCAGACTTCAATGGGATATCAAAGCGTACTGCCTTCTGTTTCCCCTTTTCAACCACAGACGGTTTAGCAGGAACATGAGAAGGTTGAACCGGTAGTGTTTCCACTACATCTTCTGCTTCTTTGGAGGATCCCTCATAGTCTTTGTGGTACTCTTTTTCAGATCTTGTACCAGCAAAAGTTTCTTCTTCAGACTCAGGAGAAGAAAGTACCATATTACAGGATTTAGTCTTTCTTCCTTTAGCCTTCTTCTTGTGAGGATTGTTACGAGGAACTTCAGAACCCAGTCCAGCGGTAGAATTCTGATTTTGACTTTGTAAAGGAAGACGTATTCCTTTATCATGGTTCAAACCTTCTGCCTTTTGAAAGTCGTAACCCATCTTCTTCATGAGAATAACAGATTGCTGACTATACAAATAGATAGGCAGTGGACTTTGAACAGGTGTTTCAGCACAGGAAGAGGAATGAATCTCTGCAACTACAGGAGAATAAAGCACAGACGTCTCTGTAGTTAAGGGAGGAGAAGGATTCGGGATACGAGGAGAAATCCCTGTTGGAGCTTTTTCATAAGCAGCAAAGACTTGTTGTGCCCGGTATAAAGGAACACTATTCATGGCTAGCCACTGCTGATGAGTAAGTTTGAGCTTGGTAGGAGGAGCTAGACTTGGTGGACAGATGTTTAGTCCTTTCAGTCTATCTTCTAGAGGAAGGCCGTCCCATAGATGATCCAAGTCATCAGGATCTGGAATAATATGAGAAATCATGTTGCAAGTTTTGACTTTCTTGCCTTTCTTAGATTTTGAAGTTTTACCTTCATTTTTCAATTCAGGCACTAAGTCAGGATGTACCCACATGATTTCACCATTCTTCAATGTGAGAGACAGCAATCCTGTATTTTCTTCCCTGGCGGGCGGGATATTTAAAATCTTCATCGTCGCCTTCGAAATTAGGATAATTCCATCTGGGACTTGCTGTGGAGGAAAATCCCTAAATTGAAGAGAAACCATATTGGTTGTCACCGTATGGTCACATTGGTTAAAGCGATGGCGCCACTATTTATCAGCTCTTGGATCTTCTTTTTTAAGATATAGCAAGCACTGGTAGGATGATTAATGTATCTATGATAGATACAATACTTGGGATTGTCAGTCAGATTCACCTCATTAGGCCTCTTTGGCTCTGGAATCTGAAGTTTACCACTTTTCATCAGACATTAAAATATCCCTGGGATATCGCTTTTGTCAAAGGAGTATTCTTCCTTTGGCCTGGAAGATTCTTGATTACTTGGTGTCGTTTTGTTCTTGGAAAGATTGACCATAAGAGTATCTTTTCCTTTCACATTACGATTGCCGGGATTATTGCCAGGATTATTTTTTTTCCCTTTATCTTCTGAAGCGAAAATCATCCCATGTTCGCGAGCCAACCTACCATTGGTCTCGGCAGAAACCGCTGCTATGATGAACGAAGCCCAATCTGTGAATTGGGAACCCGTAAAGACAGCGATGGATGGTCGCAGATTCATCTTGCATGTGTCAATCAACGCTAAATCTGGCATACCAGGAGGCATCTTTAGAGTAGCCTGTCGGAAACGTTCAATGAACGTCCGAGTATCTTCTTTCTCCTTTTGTTTGATTTCTATCAAGGAGGACATGTTCATGTCCATACCTCCTTCATAGAAGCGGGAGAGGAACATTGCTTTGAATTCGTCAAAAGACGAAATAGAGTTATCGGGTAAGCTACGATACCAGTCGTAAGCTGAACCCGTCAGGCACCCGATGAACACTCGAGTGAGAAGAGCATCATTTTTCTGCAAGTGTACAGTCATAATATCAAAGTAATTGATATATTGACTGGGGGATGCTTTTCCATCGAACAAAACCATGGATTGTGGCTTGAACTTCGGTGGAAAGGGTACATCATTCCAATAAGGAGGATAAGGTTGCTTAATCCCTAACCTCTGGAGCTGATCTTTGTGCCTCAAAACTTCAAACTGTGCTTTAAGTTCACGCACTGCTTGGATGGCTTCACTGGTTTGAGGAAGCACATTTGACTGAGTAGTCGTTGGATGCACCATGACTCCCACTGGAGGTGGTACATCTTCTGGAATGATGGAATCCGGAGATGCAGAATTTTGATTAGCAACAGGCTCTTAAATGTTCAAAGGTATTTCAGCCCCTTGACTATCTTGAGTTTGTGCTGCTACTGGTGCCGGTGTCACTACTGTCGGTTGAGCAGTTTGCTGATTCAAAATTATTTGATGCATGCTTTGCACCATATTAAGCATATCCTTCAGTGATTGCTCAACAGCAGTGAGACATTGTTCTGTATTAGAAGATGACGTCTCTGGTTCATCTCCAACAGCGTAGGATTCAACCTCTCTTGAAGATACAGAAGGATTTGTATAGAAGTACGAATCTACGCTATTGGTATCAGACTCAAAGGATTGAGTACCCCCAGCTTCTGAATCAGAAGTCTGCAATTGTCTTTGTCTTCTTGATCGAGTATTCTGATATACTCCTTCAAAGGAATCAAGAAGCCTGTTGAACTGTTATTGACTTGGAGTTTGGGACGTGTTCCGTCTTGGATGTCGTCCTCTGTTAGTATGAGATGCCATATTGACTGACACATAGGGCAACTCATGTTCTTGGTCTTCAGCGTGATGTGGAGGTGCATTGAAACTCAATCGATCAAAAACTGATCGTCTTGAAGCTGAACAACAATAGTTGATCACAACCTGGTGGTATTCACAAAGATTTTTTTCTTGGAGGAATGTCACCGGAGATTGTCTATTCTTACGCTTTTGCATTAGCAATTTGCGCAAGTCAGAAGGAGTGGATGAAGTATTCTTCTTTATTATATTTGGGGTAGAAAAACGTTTAGTCCCTTGTGTATAGAGAAGATTACTGGCTGCATTCGCAGAACCAAACTGTACATTTCTACGCGTTTGGAGTTGTGTGCGTAAATCTTGAGATTTAGCACGCAGGACTCCATTTTCTTGGCGTGTGATTTGTAAGTTTGGTACCTTGCGTAAAGCAGTATAAGAAGGTTGTTGGTGTAGAACAGAAGTTTTACCAACAATATTTTTACGCTGCACACGTTTAGATACATTCACATTTAACATGTGAGCATCGTTGTGAATTTCATCTACACTATCATAGACAGGAGATTTATCTTTACGCATGGAACGTAAAATCTTGTTGTCTACCACGTTACCAACGGGAGATTTTGTTTTACGCGAGGAGCATAATTTATTTGGGCCTACCACGTCACCGACGGGAGACTGATTCTTACACCCAGAAGCATAAACTTTAGAGTCTGCCCCATTACGAATGGGAGACTCATTCTTATGAACTGAGCGTAAAATTTGGTTCTTACCCACTGAGCGTAAAACTTGATTTTTACGCAGTGGACGTGAAACCTGGTTATCTTCACCGTTACGAACGGGAGATAAATCGTCACACTTCGAGTGCAACTTTGAAGTAGGGACTGCCTCGTTATGAACGAGAGCCTCTACGACAGGAGTGGGAAGAATTCCCTTGTCATCAGAAGCAGCAGAGAGATCAGAAATCACTTTGGATTTGGGAATCCAAAATTTTCGTGCTTTGCGAGACTTTTGAACATTGGAGTGGCGAGAACCACCCCCAGTTTGGAGCATTTCTTCATAAACAGTCTGGTCGAAGTGCACAACCAGAGTCTTCTTGGTCGAACCGACCAAAACATCATCATATTGAGCAATCACCTCCTCGTCAGAGGAGAAGGTCGTCCCCAGCAGAGTCGCCATTTTTGTTTCGCTTAACAAAATGCCTGGGAGGAATTGGCTTTTGAAAACAAAAACAAGAAGAAAAGTACAAGAAGTACAAATTTGATTCTGGAAAAGTATTGCTATGGAAGTCTGATTCGTAAATGATCACTTTGTTCCTTGGACCATATGATGATGATGAAGATCACTGCTTGAAGTAGAACAATTTGGAAGAACTAATGCACCAGAAAGGTATCGACACACTTGGGCACGGATGGCGAGGCCGAATGCTTTCCTGCTTTGCTTCACTCTGTTCTGGAAGGAAAGTTGAAGAAGGATGCTCTAGAGAATCAAAATCTCGAAGCTGATGAGCGCAAAATTCGGGATACGCAACAGTCATCCGCGTAAGAGCGGGGATATCCAACAGTCAGCGTAAATATAGGGATATCCAACAGTCGGTTTTGAATCTCTCTATAAATAGGCTTTTTAGAGAGAGAAAACACTTTTACTCATCTTCTTGAATCTCTTTGCCTTTTCTTTCTTCGAAACTCTGATTGATGGCTCCTAAGAAATCATCCGCTGAACGGAGCTTCCTTCGGTGACGTTGGATTCTTGGACCTCATCCGGGATGTCTTCATAGAGTTTTGAGGATTCTGGGATGGGGTGTGCAGCCAAAAAGTCAGCCAGGGCTTGACCTTTAACAGCTTTTTACGGGACAAACACCATATTATACGGTGTTAACAAGATCGCCCATGTGGCTAGCCGGGAGTTCAATGAACCTGGCTTCGTCATGAGGACTCTGAGCGGATTGACTCGGGAAATGACATGAATTGTCTGGCCTGAGACATAATGACGAGTCTTCTGGATGGCAAACACCAAAGCCAAGCACTCCTGTCTATGACAGTGTGAATTTCATCTACACTGTCATAGACAGGAGATTTATCTTTACGCATGGAACGTAAAATCTTGTTATCTACCACGTTACCAACGAGAGATTTTGTTTTACGCGAGGAGCGTAATTTATTTGGGCCTACCACGTCATCGACGGGAGACTGATTCTTACACCCAGAAGCACAAACTTTAGAGTCTGCCCCATTACGAATGGGAGACTCATTCTTATGAACTGAGCGTAAAATTTGGTTCTTACCCACTGAGCGTAAAACTTAATTTTTACGCAGTGGACGTGAAACCTGGTTATCTTCACCGTTACGAACGGAAGATAAATCGTCACACTTCGAGTGTAACTTTGAAGTAGGGACTGCCTCGTTATGAACGGGAGCCTCTACGACAGGAGTGGAAAGAATTCTCTTGTCATCAGAAGCAGCAGAGAGATCAGAAATCACTTTGGATTTGGGAATCCAAACTTTTCGTGCTTTACGAGACTTTTGAACATTGGAGTGGCGAGAACCACCCCCAGTTCGGAGCACTTCTTCATAGGCAGTCTGGTCGAAGTGCACAACCAGAGTCTTCTTGGTCGAACCGACCGAAACATCATCATATTGAGCAATCACCTCCTCGTCAGAGGAGAAGGTCGTCCCCAGCAGAGTCGACATTTTTGTTTTGCTTAACAAAATGCCTGGGAGGAATTGGCTTTTGAAAACAAAAATAAGAAGAAAAGTATAAGAAGTACAAATTTGATTCTGGAAAAGTATTGCTATGGAAGTCTGATTCGTAAATGATCACTTTGTTCCTTGGACCATATGATGATGATGAAGATCACTGCTTGAAGTAGAACAATTTGGAAGAACTAATGCACCAGAAAGGTATCGACGCACTTGGGCACTGATGGCGAGGCTGAATGCTTTCCTGCTTTGCTTCACTCTGTTCTGGAAGGAAAGTTGAAGAAGGATGCTCTAGAGAATCAAAATCTCAAAGCTCTGATCTCTGTATTCTCTCCTGTCTCTCTCTGTGTGTGTTGTATAAAAAAAATGAGTCTATTTATAGACTGGGGCTTCTGTGCGTAAAAGGGCATCAAAATCTGTCTTTATGCTAACAACAGCCGTCCACAATCAGAGTCATCCTCTGTATATGCTGACATGTGTCCCATCATTTCAGTAAGAATATGATACATGTACACACGTTCTTCGAAATATGTGGCATAAAGACCACGTAGGCACACCACGTTCTAAACTGGCCAGAACGAATAGGGCGTAAAAAGATGAGCGTACACTAGCTCTGTCATAGGTTTCCGGCGTGAAGTGGTTATTGAATAACCTTGAGCGTAAAATGGCTCAAATAGACTTCACACACACATTGTTTTTTATGAGCGTAAGGACTCATGTAAAACTCCATGCGTAAAAGAAACCATTCAGTGAGCGTAAAGTAGCTCGATCTCTATAAACGACAACAATGGTCTTTGTATGAGACAAATTCCATTGAATTCTGTGGTAAATGCCATCATTGATATCTTCATGTCAAAGTCTGCATTAAATGCGAGATTTGATAGCTTTTGTCCCGCGTGAAAGAGGCTGCTCAGTCCTTGGCATAAAATCACCGGTGTAGACCCAAGCGTAAAATGATCAATCTGCTTAGGTGTAATACAATTAGCCTTGTCTTGGGCGTAAAGAAATTACCCGTTCTGTTAGGCGTAAAGCAGGCCACTTACTAATGAGATGACTCTTTCTTTGAAGCACTTTTTACGCTCCTACAATAGTGTCTCGTATGAGCGCTACTTACTGCCCCAGGGCCGATAGTTCTCGTATGAGAGCTACTTTCTGCCCATGGTCGATAGTGTCTCTTATGAGCGCTACCTACTACCACTCTCTCTCCATCTATGCTGAACACCTAAGCTCCTGCGTAGAACGTTGTCTTCTCAAAGTGTATATCATATAGAATGGTTAGGGACCTTTACGCATGTATTTTCTATTGAGCTCTTACTATTCAGTTTATGGCATGATATTATGTGTCTTGTTACGTCCCTGTGAGGACTTGGTTTTTCCCCAGGTGTGTGTTCATATTTTCTGCAGGTGTTCTAGCCAAGGCCGTGATCTTCCCCAAATCTCGAAGATAATTGCTCTTGGTTTGTTTTATCATTTTTTCGATCGCTTTCTTGTACATTTATGTCATTGAGATAGTTGGTAGTGGACTTTGTCTCCTCCCAACGATTGTACCATAACTATTCAAGTTGATCCTATCTTTATTTTACCATATATTTGTGGATGAGATTTAATTTGTCTTGGATTACTACATTTTACACCTTATGTATACATACAAGGCCCCTGTACTTCGTATGTATACAGCTGGCATGTTGACGTTCCTAGTCCTATGTATATTGGGACTGGGGCGTTACATGTTTTTGTGGTGGCCCATGCAGGTCAAGTTTGTCACTTCGGTTACGTAACTGTACCGATGTGAACTTGCAACATAGGATTAGAATTTTGGAATCTCATCCACATGCTTGACATCCTCTCTTAACTTCAAATTTCGAACTCTCGTTCACCTACCTTGAATTGCATCTCGCTTGATTCCTTGCTACCGTTGATTCTTATTTTCGTGCTTAGTGTCAATTAGGAAGATGAGTACACTAGTATATGCTCATAGGTCAAACACATGGCTAGAATGGTTATATTGGCAATTGGAATAAATTTAAGGCTCTAAATGAGTTAAAAAGGATTTTTTGTCTGATTTAATGATTAGTAATTTTGTAAAGTAGGATATTACCAAGGAAAGTTTTTGAGATTTCTAAATAGTAAACACCATAAGATTGATATTATAAGGAAAAAAAAAGCTAAAACCTTTATACAATTGATTTAAGAAATTGTTTTGATTTTTGAATTTTAATATTTATGATCTATTGGATTATAGCTATACGTCTTTGAGCAAATATAAAACTGATTTCATTTTCAAGTTGTGATATTTATGATTTACTGAGTTATAGTTATGCACCTTTGAACAGTTATAAATTTGGTTTGAAAATGATCTTAGATTTTAAATGTAGCAGTAGAAATTATTCTCGTACAACTTACGATTAGTATGTTTTTTTTTTAATTTCAAATTTTAAAGGAAAGCATCAATTTTTAAATTTTGGGTTTAAAATATTTCGGAAGATATGAAGATAAATTTTTGAGGAAGATTTTCAAATTTTAAATTGTGTCCTGTGATTTATGATTTACAAATCTATTTAGATTTTGAGTTAAAAAGTTTTGATTAGGATTGTCAATAAATTGGTAAAAAAAAGGGAAACGAGTTTTATTTATGAAGGTTTTAGAAAATATGTATGGTTTATTGAAAAAAAAACTCGAACGTTTTTGATTCATATTGTCGGATCATGGTTGATAAGTGCATTAAAATATTGAACTTCAATTTTTAGATTGTTTTTTAATATGCTAAGAGTTTTTCTATAGTTGTTTGAAAATTTTTGGGTTTTAAAATTTTGATTGATTATAAAATTTTATGGATTCGTGAATTATGAACTATTGATTTCAATAGTTGGATTTGAACGATAAGTTTTGGAAAAAGTTAGTAGTAACCTGATGAAAGTTTGCTTTGAGATTTATGAATGCGATTAAAATTTTAGTCATGATTAAATTGAACGGCTTAGAGTAAATACAATTTAGTGGTTGATTTTTTAAATTTTATTAAGGAACTTTTGGAGGAAACTCCAGTTAAAAATGTTAATTGAAGGCCACTAAGATAACTCTAATGAGTTAGGAGTATTCCACATTATTTGCCATATCACTCATGACCATGATAGTCGTATATACTCAAATGCAGTTAGTCATCTACCAACCAATGTGATTATATTTCAATATTGATTCGCTCAATCTTTCATCGTGATCTTCTAACCATTGCAATTTAAAAATGATTTGATCGTTCCTAGAGACTATCTTCTCTGGAACTGTGCCCGGAATCTATTTTACCATGATCTGTTAGATTCTTTAATTATCCTTACTTCGTGTTATATCTTAATTTTATTTTTGTGTTCGGCAACTAAACACCTTATGAAATTCCCACTTTCTATTTTAAATCCTTTTGTGCCCTTTACCATGTCTTGGATATTTGGAGCACAACACTAGACTTTTCCTTCCAACAAATTTCATATGTAAGACCTAGACGAGCCCACCTTCATGTAGATATATTATGTCCCACTAAAACACATCTTCTTGTACACTATTTTCATGATATGACTTTCTGGTCAAAATGGCTAAGCGATAACCTTTACCATGACACCAAAATACTTCCTGACTTTAATTATAGATCCAACTTTGACTCAATTCTTTCGACCCGATATGCGATTGCGTTCTACTGGATTCCTTTAATGCTAAGATTTGTGCCTTACCTTGATTGCTTAACTCATTATCCCATCACACTACTAGTCTAACTCTTGTAAGTTGGGTAGAATACCTCATGACCTAACCAACATTTTGTGGACCACATTGATAGGTTCACTTGGACCATAGAATTCAGTGGACCCTAACTTATCTAGTCCACCAAGCCGACTATATAGGCCCAAACTTTGGGCAAGACTTAGTTTTAAAGGACCTTGGACTATTTACTTTTCTTCATCATCCACCGCTTATATTTTGACTATCCTATGTTGCTATTATAGTCTAGTTTTGCAAACTTACTCCTTATCGAGCTTGTTCGTGACATATGTTATTGTGGGCGCCCACTAATACATTGTCTAATCAGAACCGACATATTATGGTCTGATCAACTATAGTGCACTTGGTTCGCTTTTCATATATCATACTACGTGGATGGAGACATAGTTAAACTTGCCCCTAGAGTCTCCACCGCGATTACCTTGGCAATTCTCTTGGAATTATACAACCGCCTTTGAATCACATATTGGCATTCGAAAACATCTCCTTTGGACTCTTGTTGGCTTTCGTCTTTTAACTATTCTAGACAAAGCTTGTGATTGATAGATAGACCAAACCATTCTCCTATGACCATGATATTTGTATATACTTAGGAATAGTTAACCACTGACCAACCAATATGACTATCCCCGCCTTGAGCTACTTGCCTTTTTCCTCGACCCTAGAATCAACTTTCATGAACTTTTTGAAATTTGAAGATGATTCAACTCTAAACCTAGACGACCCTATATCTTCTATCATGACCCTTAATCACTTGAATGATTCCTATCATTCTTTCATTCGTGCCCTCAACCTAGACACTTACCATACAATCTTCTTCGAAGTGCCCTATTCCCCCAAGTCCCCAAAAATATCCACTTATGCTATTTCTATCGTACTATCATAATTTTTACCTTGACTAGCAACCCTCATTCAATTCCAAAAAAAATCGTGAATTATTTCGTCGTTATCGAAAATCACGATTTTCTCGCCCAATGATTTGTGTTGCCTTACCCTCGTACCTTCTCACCCCCTTACTTATTCCTAATTTCGAGGACGAAATTCTTGTAAGTTGGGTAGAATGTAAACCCCCTAAATTTCTACTTTAATTATTTTTATAAATTGAGTATTTCAAATTTTCACTTGGTATTTGTACGTCGCATAGTCGTATTATACGTCGCGTATGAACTCAATATTTTCATATGCCTCGTCGAGTGCGAATATGTGCGAGGTACATATTTTTGTAAAAATATTTTATTTTAGAAGCTTGAATTTTCAATAATAAATAATAAATATTTATTTTCGATTACTTAAAGTTGTAAAATGTGTCGCATTTGGAATTTCCAAAACTTTATGGAAGTTATATAAATAGTAATTTAAAAAAACGAGGTTTATGCAAATGTTTATTTTATACAAGACATATAAATTTAATCCATTTTCGAATTTATTATTATTCAAGAGGATATTTAAAAATATTTATTATTTTCAAAATTATTATTGGTATTTTTGGAAAATATATTTGAAAATTTTCGTGGCCATTTTAAATCTCAATTTGATTTTATGGTTTTAATTTAAAAAGTTTAAAGGTAGAATTTATATTTATATTTAAGTTTAGATGATCTAGAATTAAATTGGAATTTAATTTAAATTTAGATTTGATTTATTTGAATTAAAATTTATATTATCTATTGGGGATTTAATCAAATCCCAAACCCTATTTTAATGGGAATTTCCACCTCCTATAAAAGGAGAGGTACTCCTCCATAATTCCACAACCAACATATGTGCATCGTGTCCGTGCACAACTTCTTATTCCAATATCCTCTACATATACATTTTCTTTAACGTGTCGACAACCCCGACACAAATAATTCCTAAACCTAATACTGCCACTCCTCCTCCCTGTCGTCTCCAACTCCGCCGTCGCCATCTTCTCCTGGCCTCCAACGGCCAGTACCAGCATGCATCATCCCCTCGCCACCCCATCGGCCAAAGCCGGCAGCACCACTGCTTCGGCAACCACTACCACCTTGCTCCGCCTTCACCAACAGTCTCCGCCACCGCGCAAACACCCGACCTCGTCCGCGACAATCACCAGAACCCCATCACCGGATCCACCAAAATCACCATCTTCCCCAATTTCCAGCCGCCACTCACCGGAAACTCCCATCACCACCACCGACAACCCAAAATCCCCTCCGGCGAAGTACCACCACCACCACCCCCAAGCAAGGAGAAAGAAACCTTACCTCCGGTCGACGGCATCGCCATTCCCTCCGATCTGCCACACCGCCCGCGTCCGTTCCACCATCCGCAGCCACCGCGACATCCAGGACAGCGCGCCCCGACACCCTCCGCCCTGCCGTGCCGGAGCGCCCCTCCGCCACTCACTTCCCCACGACCGGACCGCCGAGTCTTTCCCTCCGCCGAAAGTGCACCATCCGCCTCGAAACCCCACAACACTGCTGCGCCCTCCCAGACAAGCCGGCCACCAGCACCGGAGACCTACTCCGTCGCCGCGTCAACCGCCCGGCATTATCCCCGCGATCCCAGATCTACACGACCGACGCCTCCGCCGCGGAACACCGCGCGAGCATCCCTCCGCCTGAGCACCGATCGGCCGCTCCCCGCCACGGATCTTCGCCGCCGTCGAAACTTGCCGCAGCCGCCTCCCTCCCAGCCGAGCCGGTCACCGCGCCGGAGCCAATCGCCGGTAAAAACCCCTCTTCCACTCTCTTCGTTCCTCCTCTCTCTCACACTTATGAATCATTTGGGGAAAGGGTTAGCTGTGGATAATAAAGGGTTGGATAGATATTATTATTATTATTATTATCATTGTTACCATAATGGTTGTTAATGATATTATTATCATTAGTATTATTATTATTAATAATATTTTTATTATTACTATATTATTACTATTGTTATTATTATTATTATTATTATTATTATTATTATTATTATTATTATTATTATTATTATTATTATTATTCATTAGTATCATTAGTACCTAATTATTCTTTTGTTTGTTATTAGTGATATATATTTAATATTTTTAAATTTATTTGGGAGTGGGCCTTGAGTCCTACACTTATTTTTTTTTTTGTACCTTGAAAGTTCTAAAATATGCTCCTATATTACTTATGCTATTTTAAAAATATGAACTTTTTGGAGTCTAAAATTTTGTTTGCCAAAATTTGGTATTACCTTAAAAGGATTTCTATTTTTCGAATATTGACCAAGAATAGTAAAATATAGTTTCCTACCTAAATTTTTTACTTTGACAACTTAGAGTTTTTTTTTTTTTTGCCTAAAAACAATTTTTACTTTTTAAGTATTCCTCTAAAATTATTTTTGACTAATAAAAATGGAAATTTCCAAATTAAAAACTTATTTTAATTATGTATTTTATCTAAAATATCTTGGACTAATGAAATATACTTTTCAAGTATTATAAATATTTTTACAAAATAATTTATGTATTATTTACACAAAGCCATCGTTTATCAATTCTTCATCATGACTAATCGTACTCTTACTTCCTACCCGATTTTGGACCTCTGTACATTGATCATAAATATGGGACATTCATGGCTTGTCAGAGTATCGTACCACATCAGGCGACACACCAGGCAAGACACCTTGCCTTTACTGTTTAATTTCTTGCTCAATATCATGCATGCTTTTCTTTATGTTGTTCTTTCAAAATTATATATATACAAATTATTATATTTTATGCAATTGGCTTAGAGTTAAGGGACCACTGTATGTTTAGTGCATCTCATAAACTGTCACGATGTGCCACGGATTGTGTGTGAGTTGTGAGTCGTATATAGATGCGGACTTGCGTGCTGACTGATCATCGGTGCGTACAGGCCGTGCGATAGGATATAACTGCTAATAGATTATGTAGAAGACTTGGCAGTTATTAAGGATTAAACAGTGTCGTGGAGTCGACACATATATAGTATCATGGGGAGGAAGGGAGACAATTATTAGCATAGGGGCTACATGTTCAGTACACACATAGATTTGGGCCGATAGTGTCTCGTATGAGCGCTACTTACTGCCTCGGGGCCGATAGTTCTCGTATGAGAGCTACTTTCTGCCCATGGTCGATAGTGTCTCTTATGAGCGCTACCTACTACCACTCTCTCTCCATCTATGCTGAACACCTAAGCTCCTGCGTATAACGTTGTCTTCTCAAAGTGTATATCACATAGAATGGTTAGGGACCTTTACGCATGTATATTTTCTATTGAGCTCTTACTATTCAGTTTATGGCATGATATTATGTATCTTGTTACGTCCCTCTGAGGACTTGGTTTTTCCCAGGTGTATGTTCATGTTTTCTGCAGGTGTTCTAGCCAAGGCCGTGATCTTCTCCAACTCTCGAAGATAATTGCTCTTGGTTTGTTTTATCATTTTGTCGATCGCTTTCTTGTACATTTATGTCATTGAGATAGTTGGTAGTGGACTTTGTCTCCGCCCAACGATTGTACCATAACTATTCAAGTTGATCCTATCTTTATTTTACCATATATTTGTGGATGAGATTTAGTTTGTCTTGGATTACTACATTTTACAGCTTATGTATACATACAAGACCCCTGTACTTCGTATGTATACAGCTGGCATGTCTACGTTCCTAGTCCTACGTATATTGGGACTGGAGCGTTACATGTTTTTGTGGTGGCCCATGCAGGTCAAGTTTGTCACTTCGGTTACGTAACTGTACCGATGTGAACTTGCAACATAGGATTAGAATTTTGGAATCTCATCCACATGCTTGACATCCTCTCTTGACTTCAAATTTCGAACTCTCGTTCACCTACCTTGAATTGCATCTCGCTTGATTCCTTGCTACAGTTGATTCTTATTTTCGTGCTTAGTGTCAATTAGGAAGATGACTACACTAGCATATGCTCATAGGTCAAACACATGGCTAGAATGGTTATATTGGCAATTGGAATACATTTAAGGCTCTAAATGAGTTAAAAAGGATTTTTTTGTCTGATTTAATGATTAGTAATTGTGTAAAGTAGGATATTACCAAGGAAAGTTTTTGAGATTTCTAAATAGTAAACACCATAAGATTGATATTATAGGAAAAAAAGAAAGCTAAAACCTTTATACAATTGATTTAAGAAATTGTTTTGATTTTTGAATTTTAATATTTATGATCTATTGGATTATAGCTATACGTCTTTGAGCAAATATAAAACTGATTTCATTTTCAAGTTGTGATATTTATGATTTATTGAGTTATAGTTATGCACCTTTGAACAGTTATAAATTTGGTTTGAAAATGATCTTAGATTTTAAATGTAGCAGTAGAAATTATTCTCGTACAACTTACGATTAGTATGTTTTTTTTTAATTTCAAATTTTAAAGGAAAGCATCAATTTTTAAATTTTGGGTTTAAAATATTTCGGAAGATATGGAGATAAATTTTTGAGGAAGATTTTCAAATTTTAAATTGTGTCCTGTGATTTATGATTTACAAATCTATTTAGATTTTGAGTTAAAAAGTTTTGATTAGGATTGTCAATAAATTGGTAAAAAAAAGAGAAACGAGTTTTATTTATGAAGGTTTTAGAAAATATGTATGGTTTATTGAAAAAAAAAACCCGAACATTTTTGATTCATGTTGTCGGATCATGGTTGATAAGTGCATTAAAATATTGAACTTCAATTTTTAGATTGTTTTTTTTAATATGCTAAGAGTTTTTCTATAGTTGTTTGAAAATTTTTGGGTTTTAAAATTTTGATTGATTATAAAATTTTGTGGATTCGTGAATTATGAACTCTTGATTTCAATAGTTGGATTTGAACGATAAGTTTTGGAAAAAGTTAGTAGTAACATGATGAAAGTTTGCTTTGAGATTTATGAATGCGATTAAAATTTTAGTCATGATTAAATTGAACGGCTTAGAGTAAATACAATTTAGTGGTTGATTTTTTTTTTAAATTTTATTAAGGAACTTTTGGAGAAAACTCCAGTTAAAAATGTTAATTGAAGGCCACTAAGATAACTCTAATGAGTTAGGAGTATTCCACATTATTTGCCATATCACTCATGACCATGATAGTCGTATATACTCAAATGCAGTTAGTCATCTACCAACCCATGTGATTATATTTCAATATTGATTCACTCAATCTTTCATCGTGATCTTCTAACCATTGCAATTTAAAAATGATTTGATTGTTCCTAGAGACTATCTTCTTTGGAACTGTGTCCGGAATCTATTTTACCATGATCTGTTAGATTCCTTAATTATCCTTACTTCGTGTTATATCTTGATTTTATTTTTGTGTTCGGCAACTAAACACCTTATGAAATTCTCACTTTCTATTTTAAATCCTTTTGTGCCCTTTACCATGTCTTGGATATTTGGAGCACAACACTAGACTTTTCCTTCCAACAAATTTTATATGTAAGACCTAGACGAGCCCACCTTCATGTAGATATATTATGTCCCACTAAAACACATCTTCTTGTACACTATTTTCATGATATGACTTTCTGGTCAAAATGGCTAAGCCATAACTCTACCATGACACCAAAATACTTCCTGACTTTAATTATAGATCCAACTTTGACTCAATTCTTTCGACCCGATATGCGATTGCGTTCTACTGGATTCCTTTAATGCTAAGATTTGTGCCTTACCTTGATTGCTTAACTCATTATCCCATCACACTACTAGTCTAACTCTTGTAAGTTGGGTAGAATACCTCATGACCTAACCAACATTTTGTGGACCACATTGATAGGTTCACTTGGACCATAGAATTCAGTGGACCCTAACTTATCTAGTCCACCAAGCCGACTATATAGGCCCAAACTTTGGGCAAGACTTAGTTTTAAAGGACCTTGGACTATTTACTTTTCTTCATCATCCACCGCTTATATTTTGACTATCCTATGTTGCTATTATAGTCTAGTTTTGCAAACTTACTCCTTATCGAGCTTGTTCGTGACATATGTTATTGTGGGCGCCCACTAATACATTGTCTAATCAGAACCGACGTATTATGGTCTGATCAACCATAGTGCACTTGGTTCGCTTTTTATATATCATACTACGTGGATGGAGACATAGTTAAACTTGCCCCTAGAGTCTCCACCGCGATTACCTTGGCAATTCTCTTGGAATTATACAACCGCCTTTGAATCACATATTGGCATTCGAAAACATCTCCTTTGGACTCTTGTTGGCTTTCGTCTTTTAACTATTATAGACAAAGCTTGTGATTGATAGATAGACCAAATCATTCTCCTATGACCATGATATTTGTATATACTTAGGAATAGTTAACCACTGACCAACCAATATGACTATCCCCGCCTTGAGCTACTTGCCTTTTTCCTCGACCCTAGAATCAACTTTCATGACCTTTTTGAAATTTGAAGATGATTCAACTCTAAAACTAGACGACCCTATATCTTCCATCATGACCCTTAATCACTTGAATGATTCCTATCATTCTTTCATTCGTGCCCTCAACCTAGACATTTACCATACAATCTTCTTCGAAGTGTCCTATTCCCCCAAGTCCCCAAAAATATCCACTTTAGCTATTTCTATCGTACTATCATGATTTTTACCTTGACTAGCAACCCTCATTCAATTCAAAAAAAAAAATCGTGAATTATTTCGTCGTTATCGAAAATCACGATTTTCTCGCCCAATGATTTGTGTTGCCTTACCCTCGTACCTTCTCACCCCTTACTTATTCCTAATTTCGAGGACGAAATTCTTGTAAGTTGGGTAGAATGTAAACCCCCTAAATTTCTACTTTAATTTTTTTTATAAATTGAGTATTTCAAATTTTTACTTGGTATTTGTACGTCGCATAGTCGTATTATACGTCGCGTATGAACTCAATATTTTCATATGCCTCGTCGAGTGCGAATATGTGCGAGGTACATATTTTTGTAAAAATATTTTATTTTAGAAGCTTGAATTTTCAATAATAAATAATAAATATTTATTTTCTATTACTTAAAGTTGTAAAATTTGTCGCATTTGGAATTTCCAAAATTTTATGGAAGTTATATAAATAGTAATTTAAAAAACGAGGTTTATGCAAATGTTTATTTTATACAAGACATATAAATTTAATCCATTTTCGAATTTATTATTATTCAACAGGATATTTAAAAATATTTATTATTTTCAAAATTATTATTATTGGTATTTTTGGAAAATATATTTGAAAATTTTCGTAGCCATTTTAAATCTCAATTTGATTTTATGGTTTTAATTTAAAAAGTTTAAAGGTAGAATTTATATTTATATTTAAGTTTAGATGATCTAGAATTAAATTGGAATTTAATTTAAATTTAGATTTGATTTATTTGAATTAAAATTTATATTATCTATTGGAGATTTAATCAAATCCCAAACCCTATTATAATGGAAATTTCCCACCTCATATAAAAGGAGAGGTACTCCTCCATAATTCCACAACCAACATATGTGCATCGTGTCCGTGCACAACTTCTTATTCCAATATCCTCTACATATACATTTTTTTTAACGTGTCGACAACCCCGACACAAATAATTCCTAAACCTAATACTGCCACTCCTCCTCCCTGTCTTCTCCAACTCCGCCGTCGCCATCTTCTCCTGGCCTCCAACGGCCAGTACCAGCCTGCATCATCCCTTCGCCACCCCATCGGCCAAATCTGGCAGCACCACTGCCTCGGCAACCACCACCACCTTGCTCTGCCTTCACCAACAGTCTCTGCCGCCGCGTAAACACCCGACCTCGTCCGCGGCAATCACCAGAACCCCATCACCGGATCCACCAAAATCACCATCTTCCCCAATTTCCAGCCGCCACTCACCGGAAACTCCCATCACCACCACTGACAACCCAAAATCCCCTCCGACGAAGTACCACCACCATTACCCCCAAGCAAGGAGAAAGAAACCTTACCTCCGGTCGACGGCATCGCCATTCCCTCCGATCTGCCACACCGCCCGCGTCCGTTCCACCATCCGCAGCCACCGCGGTCTCCAGGGCAGCGCGCCCCGACACCCTCCGCCCTGCCGTGCCAGAGTGCCCCTCCGCCACTCACTTCCCCACGACCGGACCGCCGAGTCTTTCCCTTCGCCGACAGAGCGCCATCCGCCTCGAAACCCCACACCACCGCTGCGCCCTCCCAGACAAGCCGGCCACCAGTGTCGGAGACCTAATCCGTCGCCGCGTCAACCGCCCGACATCATCCCCGCGATCTGTAGCACCCAGTTTTCCAAATGAGGATAATTTTGAAATTTCGTGTTTATAATTATTTTAATAATGATATTTAATTTATGATATGATTTTTGGTGATTTTAAATTATTTTAAAATTATTTAAATCAATGACTTGTGGTTTTGACGTTTTGCTAGTGAAACCCTAGAGACTGTTTGACCTAGAGCCTAATCATGTGATTATGATATTTTAATGTCATTTTTGGCCTAAGGATATTTTTTTACATTTGACCTCTTTGAATTATTTTGATATTATTTTATTATTTATGATATTGTTTTGGGGTTATTTGAGTCGGGTTCAAATTTTAACTCAATCCGACTTGAAACGGGGACCCGGGGGTAGTTTGACTCTAGTGGGACCCACACACTAGTTAGACATGGCCCACATGATATTAATTTTAGTCCACATGATAGAAATATTTTAGTTAGAGGTTAGACTAATTATTATGGATAAGGTTAGTGTGATTAGAGACTTTAGAATGACTAATTTAGCCCCAACCAATTAGCCCTTTCCTAATACTCATAGAATAGGTTAGTAGGGGCTTTTGGACTTTTCCTAATAGGACAAAACTACCTTTATGGCCAGCCACAATAAGGATAGGGTTGAGCCTCCCATTTGTCATTATCCATCTATTTTTTTCTCTCTTGTTCTTCCCCAAATTTCTAGAGAGCAATCCCTAGCAATTTCTCCACCAAATCCTTCCATTTCACCACCAAATCTTCTTCTTTCCTTCTCCATTCTAGACAAAGAGGAAGCTACCCAAGTTTGGGAGGATTCGGAGCTCGTTCGTGTCCTTTTGGAATCTCTACGTGTCGGTGTCGCTCCGGGAAGGTTTTTCTTCGATTCGATCTACCGGGAGGTATAAATCCCTTCTCCTTTTTATTTCCTCATGCATATAGGTCTATTTTGAACCCATAGGAATGAACCCCATGGTTGTATCTCCATTTGTGTCCATTTCGTGTCCATTTGGAGGTCATAGGAGTGTCCTTTGTGTTGTGAATGTGTCCATGTGGGAAAATCCCAAATTTGGACACACTATGTGTTGTTTTTATGTATGAATGAATTATTACATGTTTAATCTCATATTTTTGTATTGGAGATGTGTTCTATAGCGTCTCATATATATATATTAGTGTAGAGAGTGAGTTCTTGATATATTATGTTATATACTTGTGTTCTTTTGTCTCAAACTACCCAAATCCGTCATGATTTTTATCCACGTTTTTAATTTCAGCCCTAACTTAGAAATGTCATAACTTCTAGCTCAAAGCTCGGTTTAATCTTCCGTTTTTTTTAAAAGAAGCGTATTGAAGTTAGCTTTCCAAAAACATGTATTAATAGGCCTAATTCTTTCTGTAACTTTCTGGAGAATTATTTGAGTGTCAGCTGTACGAAAGACAAATGCGTTCTCGGTGTTTTCGCGATTCCGGGAGTTTCCGAAAACGACAACGCGATCCGTTTGAAGTTTCGGAAAGCTAACACATAGATCTATAACATACTTTAATTCTAGATTTTAATTCGTGCTGAGATGGTACAGTATTAATTATTAGTAAGAGTTACTATTCGGCATATGCATTTTGTGCACCCTTGTGTGTAATATAATGTTCTATTTGATTTTAACCCATGTTAATGTATATACATTATGTAATTAAATAGAGAATGCAAGCATGAGTAAATATTTAAATAAATGATGTATGAGGTATAAGTATCCTATCTAATGTAAGCATGTATAAGTATGGCTTGTAATGAATATGTAGGTTCCATAGTATGTAATATATGGTGCATATAGTGGTGCAAGAGAATAAATGAACGATGAATGAATGCAAGCATGAATGTAATATAATAATAGATGTAATGTATACAATATACAAGTTAATGAGATGTAATATTGTAGGAAATAATAATGCTCTGTTCTCATTGCTAGGGTTTGTTACAATATATATAGTGTCTACATTTAGGCTTATGGGTATGGGCCATATTTACATTGCAAATATTGCAAATATTATCTTATAATCTAACACCCCCCCTCAAGTTGGAGCATGTAGGTCACAAATGTCCAACTTGGGAAGAAATGAATCGAACACTTGCTTTCCAAGGGGCTTGGTGAAGATGTCAGCCAGTTGAGAAGAAGTACGAACATGCGAGGCTATTACGGTGCCATCTCTAATAGCATCACGAACAAAATGCAAATCAACCTCAATATGCTTACTGCGCTCATGAAATACCGGGTTCTGAGCCAGGTGCAGGGCTGACTGACTGTCACAATACACCGACATAGCAGACTCCTGGTGAACGCCCAAACACACCAATAACTCCTTCAACCATTTCAACTCACAAACGAGCGCAGCAAGAGATCGGTATTCAGCTTCAGCGAAAGATCTGGAAACAGTTGATTGCTTCTTGGTCTTCCAAGAAATAGGAGACCCCCTAAGAAACACCAACCAGCCTGTAACAGAGCGGCAAGTCAAAGGACAACTGGCCCAGTCGGAATCACACGAACCAGAAAGACGGAGATCACAATCAGCCTTCAAAAGAATACCCTGTCCTGGTGCATTTTTGAGATATCTGACAACTCTCAAAGCTGCATGCCAATGATCTTGTCGAGGCTCTTGTAAGAATTGAGACAAGATATGCACAGCATAGGCCAAGTCAGGGCGAGTAAATGATAGATAAATCAACCTCCCAACCAGCCTCCTATAAGTCCCTGCATCCGCCATCCTTGGACTAGTCGATTCTGCCAGCTTGTGATTGGGCTCCATGGGAAAACCGACAGGACGAGACCCCATCAAACCGCATTCTGAAATGATGTCCAAAGCATACTTCCTTTGACACAAGGAAATTCCTTCCGCGCTCCGAGCCACCTCTATGCCAAGAAAGTACTTCAACACACCAAGGTCCTTCATGTGAAAGCAAGAACTATGGTACTTTTTGAAAGCATCTAAAGCACCTGTGTCATTACCAGACACAATCATATCATCCACATAGATCAAAACATGCAACTCTACCTCCCCTTTAAAAAAAGAGAAAAGGGAATAATCGGAATGTGATTGAATAAATCCATAGGATATCAGAGAAGCAGTAAGCTTAGCAAACCAACAATGCGGTGCCTGTTTCAATCCATATAGAGACTTACGCAGGCGACACACTTTGTTGGGTTCGCTATGCGAAAAACCTGGCGGCAACTTCATATACACTTCTTCTGTCAGATCTCCATGAAGAAAAGCATTGTGCACATCCATCTGGTGCAAAGTCCAGCCTCTCACAGCTGCAACAGCCAAGAATGCCCGGACTGTAGGCATCTTAGCTACTGGGGCAAATGTCTTGGAATAATCGATCCCCTCAACCTGATGATTACCGAACACAACCAGTCGTGCCTTTAAGCGCTCAACACTTCCGTCAGATTTGTACTTTATTTTGTACACCCATCTACTTCCCAATGCTTTCTTCCCAGGAGGCAAATCGACAAGACTCCATGTCCCATTATTTTCTAGAGCCTGTATTTCAGTTTGCATAGCTGCGCGCCAGCCCGAATCTCGCGAGGCCTGGCGATATGAAGTAGGCTCAACACCTTCAGTGATAGCTGCAAGAAAATCTCTGTGTCCAGCAGTAAATATGTCATAACTTAGAAATTGTGTTAGAGGATACGAAGTACTTGAGGAAGTGACGGGAACAGATGAACTGTGGTGAAGGGGGAGACTTTTACTTCTAACAGCATTTGTCACAAAATCCTGTAATCGTACTGGCTGTGATTTCTTTCGCATTCCTCTTCCCAATACTACCTCGTCGGGCACCTCTGGCAATACTGTATCCCCTGTATTATTAGTAGTATCCTCATCAACCCCAGAGGACTCTCCTGTCAATACTTCTGCATCGACCTGTGTATCCTGGCTACTCGGTGCCGAGCCACCAGCAACCACTCCGGCCCCAGCAACCGTAGCCGGCACCATCCCAAAAGCCGCTATATCGTCTTCTGGCACTTCGACAGATGTATGGCGTGTCGCAGAAGACATCTCGCTAGCAGAGTCACACCCAGAAAATTCTTTTTCATAAAAAGTAACATCACGGGACACAAAAAATTCACCAGTCTCCAAATCATACAGTTTCCATCCCTTTTTATCAAGTGGATACCCAACAAAGATACATTTTCTGCTCCTGCTAGCAAATTTATCATGCCGGGATTTTAAATCATACGCATAGCACAGACAACCGAAAATACGTAGATGACCATACGAAGGAGCCGAGCCATATAAAACTTCATAAGGAGACTTAAAATGCAAGATACTAGAAGGGGTTCTATTTATCAAATAACATGCAGCCAGAACACATTCTCCCCAAAAATCTACGGAAAGAGAACCCTGAAATCGCAATGCCCTGGCTATATTTAAAATATGTCGATGTTTTCTTTTCACCCTTCCATTCTGTTGAGGTGTCCCAACACAGGATATTTGGAACAATATACCTTGAGATGAAAAATAATCTCGTAAACAATTAAATTCAGTGCCATTGTCACTCCGCACACGACGTATATCAGCCCCAAACTGACGCTTCACCATAGCAATGAATTTAAGAAACATAGAATAAACAGCAGACTTATCCGTCAACAAAATAACCCAAACAGCTCTAGAAAAATCATCTACCAAAGTCAAAAAATATCGTGCCCCATTAGATGACGGAACACGATATGGACCCCACAGATCACAGTGTATAAGTTCAAAGTATCTCAAAGCACGACTACTACTATCAGGAAAGGCATCACGAGTCTGTTTAGCTTGATGACAAATATCACAAGCCTTATGAGAAAACACACTACTACCAGAGAGAGAAGGTAACGTCTGCATTACTTTATCTGAGGGATGCCCCAGTCTACTATGCCAAACCTCAGAATCATTCTCTTTGCATGCCAGGATCACCGAAGCCAAAAAAGCTGGAACCTCCCCCAAGAAGTAAAGTCCACCCGTTTGTTCACCTGCTCCAATCACCATCCTCGTACTTCGGTCCTGAACAAAACACTAATCAGGAGTAAATAACATATCACAATTTCTGGCACCAATCAATTGGGAGACAGAGATCAAATTACAAGTCAATGTCGGAACATAAAGAACATCCGTCAATACCAACGAAGCAGTCAAAAATACTTTACCTCTCAGAACAGCCTCAATAGTGCTCCTATCAGGCAAAATCACAGGACAGACAGGGCCCTCAAAACAATCAACTAAACAGCCACGAGAGCATGTCGCATGAAGAGTAGCCCCAGTATCGAATATCCAAGGGACAGAAGAATTCTTACCCATCAGACGATCAGAGTTTGAAGAACCAGGGTTGGAAGAATCGTCGTTACCCAGCAAGCTCATCAGTTTCTGCCATTGTTCACCTGAGAGTGGTGAAGGATACCCTCCATGCATCATATCCGCCGAACTCCCAGCAAGACCAGCAGGGACACCATGACCAGCAGCGGCAACATGATGAACAACCCCTGCGCCACCAGCACCACGTCCCCCATCACGTCTCTGTGGTGGTGCCGGGCCTCTGCCACCACCACCACCACGTCCGCCCTCACGTCGAGGACGAGTCTCCCATCACTCTGGATAGCCAATCTTGGCAAAGCAAGTTGCAACATCATGACCTATTTTCTTGCAATGAGTACAAACCATACCTGATTTGTTCCTGGAATCTGAGGTGCTACTATTAGAAGTAGTAGAAATACGAGGTGAAGACTTGATAGCCAGCGCCATCACATCCTCAGTAGCGGATTGGATCTGAGATTTTTGCATGTCCTCCTCCTCACGGACGGCCTGGTATGCCCGATCTAAACTTGGCTGAGGATCCTGAGCCAGAAGATTAGATCGGGTATGACCATACAACTCAGCATTCAACCCATACATAAAGTCTTGAAAGTGGTCTTCATCCCTCATAGCCTATAGCGAGGAAGCAAGTTCACCACAGGTACAAGTAGGCAATGGAAAATAAGCAGCTTGTTCATCCCACAAAGACTGTAAATTTCTAAAATAGGTTTCCACAGACATCGACGCCGTTTGTTTGCACTCGACCAAAGCTACCTTAATTTGTTGCTTCCGAGTGCCGTTGCTAACAACAAAACGTTTCGCCAACAAGTTCCACAATGGATAAACCTCCTCAAAGTACGGCAAAGATTTCTTCAGAGACGGATCAATGGTATTAAGAACCCATTGAACCAATAGCGCTTGCACGCATCTCCAATCGAGCAATTTGCTAGCATCATTAACAGGTTTGACTTCAGTACCCTCCAGAAAAGTGATCTTTCGCCTAGAGATCAGGGAGAGACGTATCGACCGAGACCACTCAGCATAGTTTGGTCCACGGAAAACAATAGGAGTAATGATATTTCCTGGTTGATCAGCAGAACTCAGAAAATATGGATCCTTCGGATTAGGATAATTTGGGTTATGTGCACTGCCACCGCCAGTCGTGACGGAGTAGCTGGACGCAACATCATCTGCCATCGCGGATGTCGGGTGTACAAAAAAAATTTGTACAACGCCGACGAATCGACCGCTGATGGACGGGATCGGCCGCGATCAGTGTCACGCCCCAGAACCAGAATACTGGAGAGCGGGGGCAGACATAGCCAGCTACGTATAATGAAATGGAATCCACGTCACTATACGGTCACGGCTGTCTAGATACATGAGGGTTTAACTACAAGCCAACAGTCTCCTATGGTCATGAGCAAGCCTATTGTCTCAATCACAAGCAAGTAGTAACAGTTACAAGATGTCAGAGCACCAAATATACAATAGTAAGGCGTCCCATACATTACATATTCGGATGATCATGAAGCTAGTCGTACAAAATGTCAGGACTAGCAAGAGTTTCAGTCATACATGATCAACCCTAGGACTTGTCAATCATGTTACAGCCCGTAGGCAGACAGTAAGTAAAGATGCAACCGAGCTAACACGTGCTCGTCGGCTAAACGCCTCAAAAGAATAATTTTACAAATAGAGTGGAAGGACAAAAGAAACCCACTCGTTGCCCTGGTTACGCCTGGTGGTCACCATCGGGCTGGAAGACAGGTGGATCCTCTGTTGCTGCTCCGAGATCTGGCCACACAAAACCAGCTGGGTCAGACCCCAGAAAGAGCAAGTGCCACAAAGGAGGCTTCACTTAGGAACTAAAACCAGCATATCATAATAGAATAATAAAGATAAATAATAATTAAAGAACTGATAATAATAGAGATAACAACAGTAAACTGAGTACGAGAAAACCATTCAAGTAGCCAGGTCACAACCCTTAAACCAAATAAGGACCGGGGTTGTAACCCTTCACCTGAATAGAAATCCGTCTCAAATACTATTGGTACAATGAGGACAATAAACGAAGAGAGGACACAGAACTGCTCCGGGAGCCAGTTACAACCCTTAAACCAAACAAGGACCGGGGTTGTAACCCTTCGCCTGAACAGAACTGGACCCCTGATCTTTATTGTTAATGCCGGTATAAATAATCACGATATTGAAGTAAGGTAAAACATGACAAGCATGACATGGGAAGCAATAAGACAATAAACGAGGAGAGGACACAGAACTGCTCCGGGAGCCAGGTTACAACCCTTAAACCAAACAAGGACCGGGGTTGTAACCCTTCGCCTGAACAGAACTGGACCCCCGGTCGTTATTGTTAATGCAGGCACAATAAGCAGGACGATATATGATAGGATAACCATGGAACTATTCAGATAGCCAAGTTACAACCCTTAAACCAAACAAGGACCGGGGTTGTAACCCTTCACCTGAACAGAACTTGGTGTCCCATCATTTATCGATACGAGAAATCATGTCCTGATACAATCTTGTACAGGATCAGGATAAGACTAAGCTGGAATAAACTTCATCCAATCAATCACGGCCAATCAAGAGTACGGCTTGATACTTTTAACTAACTAGGGTTATCACAGGCC
The DNA here is from genome assembly GCA_029216955.1 of Iris pallida. NCBI lineage: Eukaryota > Viridiplantae > Streptophyta > Magnoliopsida > Asparagales > Iridaceae > Iris > Iris pallida. The sequence goes on from JANAVB010007399.1 coordinate 35,386,291, forward strand.
TAGTTACTAGCAAGATGTAATGAGATTATCCCAACAGCCACAAGCCCTGCAGACCATCCGGTTATCCGGGTCGAATGTCCGTTTATGAAGGGTGCACCACATGACGGTGTGCTGGAAATGTGCCCTACTCGTCGGTAGGCTACAAGTCCACTTAATGCGCCCAGATAACGGGATTGCCTGTAGCTGGGAATCTCTTCATGACTACTGAATCATTCTAGTTAATTAGCCTTAGTCAATTTCAGTAGGTAACCCTGACTGTGGTGCTCAGGGATCCCCATCCTAGACATGATGCAAGACAATACCAGTTTATTTGTACAAACACAATCGCCCACGGTGTCCAGGTCATTCATACTTGTCATATCAGGCTAGCTGTCATAACAGCATGTCGAGACATATCATGCCAGTTTACTTGTCAAGAGTGCACTACAGCGGGCCACTATCGTGTTCTATTCTCACATTATCATAAATGGGAGAAACTTGCATTAAATAACTAGTGACATATTCTTGAAGCCAAGGGAAAGATATACAACTATGACGTTGGGAGTTGGGAGAATTTCTGACCACAAATCATGCAAATAAGACATAGAATAACCAAAACAGGCACTATGCGGCCTATTCTGCGACATGCGGCTCATGCGGCTCAACAGCGACATCATATGCGCCAACTGCGACATGCGCCAACAGCGACATCATATGCGCCAACTGCGACATGCGCCTACAGCGACATTATATTCGTCAACTGCGACATGCGTCAACAGAGACATCATATGCGCCAACTGCGACATGCGCCAACAGCGACATCATATTCGTCAACTGCGACATGCGTCAACAGAGACATCATATGCGCCAACTGCGACATGCGCCAACAGCGACATCATATTCGTCAACTGCGACATACGTCAACAGAGACATCATATGCGCCAACTGCGACATGCATATTCGTCAACTGCGACATGCGTCAACAGAGACATCATATGCGCCAACTGCGACATGCGCCAACAGCGACATCATATTCGTCAACTGCGACATGCGTCAACAGAGATATCATATGCGCCGACTGCGACATGATATGCGACTACCGCGACATGCGCTTCATTGCAACATGCACCTTCTGCGACATGCGCCTTCTGCGACATGCTGTTCATGCTGCAGATGAACATAGAAATGACCAGAAATTGTTTTGGCCATAACTTCCTCATCCGAAGCCGAAATCAAGTGAAACAACAGCCAAAACTGCATGAAATTGAATTCTCTACGACATAGAAACACTAGTTTTCGAAAATAACCAAGTTTTAGAGATCAAAACCAAGAAAAACAAAAAAATTTACAAACTTAGATCTACAAGAATCTATCCATCAAATCCAAAAATGTCAAGTTCTAAAGAGGCTTAGAATCAAGTAAGGAAGAGAATGAAACTATAAAACTTGAGATCCATCATGAAGCAAGTTTGCACTTGCCTAAGCTCTCTCTCTCTTTCTCCAGGTGGTTGAAGAAGTTATGATAGGGAAGAAGAAGAATAATGAAGAGAGAGAAAGGGGAATGGGTTAATAAAGGGTAGTGGTGGTGGTAGGTAGGGGTTTTCTTTTGGTTCATGATGAACCCAAAAGCAAACCAAACCAAGCTAAGCCGAACCAAGTTAAGCCACAACCAATGACATGCCAAAATAACCATGTAGAAAAATACGCAATACGAGTCAAGAATACGTACACGTATACCAAGATACGTAACACGAACCACAGGCATTACAACTCTACCCACCTTCAAAGAATTCCGTCCTCGGAATTTAATCAAGAGGCTAGAATTGCAAGGACAAGCTATACTAATCGTAAGCTATAACAAGCAGTCTATCATGCAGTCATTTATTCAAGCAAGGAATTGAAAGTATAAGGCATAAGAAAGACATTATACCTTACGAGTCAAACAGGTCGGGATATTGCGATCGGATATCATCCTCACGCTCCCACGTCGACTCACCCAAAGAGTGATGACCCCAAGCAACTCGGACTAACTTGATAGTCTTGTTCTTGAGTATCTTCTCTCTTCGGTCCAATATAGACACGGGCCTCTCCTCATACGAAAGGTTGGTACCAACAACCAATTCCGAATGATCCAGGATGTAGCTCGGGTCCGGGATATACCGTCGCAGTTGGGATACATGAAATACGTCATGCACCTCACGTAGCGATGGTGGAAGAGCGAGACGATAGGATACATCTCCTACTCGCTCCAGAATGTCGAATGGCCCTATATACCTAGGACTAAGCTTTCCTCGTACGCCGAAACGAATGACGCCGCGGTTAGGTGAAATCCTCAGGAATACATGGTCGCCGACAGAAAACTCAAGAGGGCGCCGATGAGAATCGGTCCAATGACGCTGGCGATCTTGGGCAACTCGAAGATGATCTCTGACTTTTCTGACCACCTCAACGGTCTGAGCAATCATTTCTGGACCGAGCATCTGCCTCGCTCCGACATCGTCCCATGCTAGCGGAGATCGACACTTCCTACCATACAGTGCCTCGAACGGTGCCATCTGGATACTAGCTTGGAAACTATTGTTGTACGAGAACTCCACCAGGTGCAGGTGATCTTTCCATGAACCACCGAAGTCGAGCGTACAAGATCTCAACATATCTTCGAGAGTCTGGATCGTGCGTTCTGACTGGCCATCTGTCTGCGGGTGATAAGCTGAACTGAACTGGAGGTGAGTTCCCAAACTTTCTTGCAAGCTACGCCAAAAGTGCGACGTAAATCTTGAATCTCTATCCGAAGTGATACTGACTGGTACACCGTGCAACCTGACAATCTGCCGGAGATACATCTCCGCTAGCTGAGCCGTCGACTGACCAACTCTGAACGGAAGAAAGTGAGCCACCTTTGTGAGTCTATCTATAATAACCCAAATAGCGTCTCTGCCAGCCGGGGATCTAGGCAATCCAGTCACAAAGTCCATGGTTATATGCTCCCATTTTCACTCGGGAATCGGCAATGGTTGAAGTAGTCCAGCTGGTCTCTGATGTTCAGCCTTAACTTGTTAGCAGACTAAACAACGAGAGACAAACCGGGCTATCTCCCTCTTCATGCCATTCTACCAAAAGTGCTGGCGGACATCACGGTACATCTTCGTACCGCCAGGATGAATGGAATACTGCGAACTGTGGGACTCCACCATGATCTCCTGTCTGATATCTCCACTGGGTACACAAAGACGCTTACCATGTCGAAGTGTACCATCTTCATGAATGCATAACTCTGGTCTTCGTCCTGCCTCACACTCTGCTCTGAGTCGCTGAAGCTTGGAATCTGCCGACTGCGCCATCCGGATCCTCTCGACTATAGTAGACTGAACTTGCATGCTGGCCATCAATGCCACACTGGAAGGGAGAACAACTTCTATACCCATCTTCTGAAGATCGGCTAACAGCTCTGGTTGTGCTGTCAGGAAATAAACTCCTGCCCTCCTGCTCAATGCATCCGCAACAACATTGGCCTTCCCTGGGTGATACTGCAAGTTGACATCATAATCTACAAGCAGCTCTAGCCATCTTCTCTGACGCATGTTAAGATCCTTCTGGGTGAAAACATACTTCAGGCTCTTGTGGTCGGTGAAAATTTCTACCCTATCTCCGTATAGGTAGTGCCTCCACAACTTAAGTGCAAACACTACTGCTGCCAGCTCCAAGTCATGGGTTGGGTAATTTCTCTCATGATCACGAAGTTGTCGTGACGCATAAGCTATTACCTTCCCATGCTGCATCAGAACACATCCTAAACCTCTGCCTGAAGCATCACAGTACACTGAAAATCCTCCAGTTCCATCTGGAAGCGTGAGAATAGGAGCCGTTATCAAGCCTCGCTTCAATCTCTCAAAAGAATCCTGGCATTCTACTGTCCAAGCAAACTACACATCCTTGCGGGTCAACTGGGTCAATGGCGCTGAAATCCGAGCAAAGTCTGAAACGAATCGCCGGTAGTAGCCGGCCAATCCAAGAAAACTGCGAACTTCTGCAACCGTGCTGGGCACTGGCCATGTCTCAATGGCCACAATCTTCTGGGGATCTACCTCCACTCCTCCTCGGGTGATGATATGACCCAAGTACGAAATGCGATCGAGCCAAAACTCGCATTTACTAAACTTGGCATACAACTGGTGCTCTCTGAGAATCTGGAGGACAACTCGGAGATGCTGCTCATGCTCTGCTTCGCTCTTACTGTAGACCAGGATGTCGTCTAGGAACACAATCACGAACTGATCCAAATAAGGCATAAAGATACGATTCATGAGGTCCATGAATACAGCCGGCGCATTGGTTGCTCCAAATGGCATCACAAGGAACTCCCAATGCCCATATCTAGATCTGAAAGCTGTCTTCGGGATGTCCTGTTCTCTGACTCTGATCTGATGGTATTCTGAGCGCAAGTCGATCTTCGAAAATACTGCTGCCCCCTTGAGTTGATCAAATAAGTCATCTATCCTTGGGAGAGGGTATCTGTTCTTGATTGTCACTGAGTTCAAGGTACGATAATCAACACACAATCTGGACGTACCATCCTTCTTTTTCACAAGAAGCATCGGGGCTCCCCAAGGCGATCCACTAGCACGAATGAATCCCTTGGTTCGGAGTTCTTCAATCATCTTGTACAATATCTCTAGCTCTGACGGCGCCATCCTGTAGACTCTCTCTGACACTGGGGCTGTTCCGGGAATCAAGTCGATGGTGAACTCGATCTCCCGCTCTGGCGGCATTCCTGGAAGCTCTTCGGGGAAAACATCCGAAAACTCTTCGACTATCCGAGGTAACTGTACTGCTGCCACTGCCATCCGCAACACTGAAGGAGAAGGTTCAACTTCGCCTCGGAAGAAGGAAAACTCCGGCTCGCCTGGAATGCTAAAAATAACCCTGCCAATGTGGCAGTCTATCCTAGCATACTGGTCCCTCAACCAATCCATCCCTAAGACCACATCATAATCGGCCATCGGGAACTCTATCAATCTAGCGGGGAATTCTCTACCGCTAACTACGATCCGACACGAGGAAAATACTCTATCTACTCCCACAAGTCCATTACCAGTAAGTATATTGAGCCTCACTGATAATGACTCGGGCTCCAATCCTACCCGTGTCGCAAATCGTACAGACATAAATGAATGCGAGGCACCAGAATCAAATAATACTGAAGCTGGAAAGGTGTTGACGAGAATAGTACCTGCTACCACCTCACCTGGTGCTATTCCTTCCTCTCCCATGGTCAAGGCCAGCACTTGACCATGTCCTCTTGGTGCGAGTCCCCTCTGCTGAAAATTCCTCTGCCTGCTCTGGATCAGGGCTTGGGCTTGGGCATACTGCTGCGGTCTCTGCTGCTGGAACGCCTGGGCCTGCGTCGGCAATGGCCTCGAGAACGGGTACTGCAGCTGCTGCTGCTGCTGGATTGGTGCTGGTCCTCTAACTGAAGGACTAGAGAAGGCGGATGAACTCCCTCTGTTCGGGCAATTCCCAACCCTGTGGTCCGGGGCACCACAAACCAAGCACAAACCCTGTGCTCTATGACACTCTGACACCACATGCCCTGGCTTCCCGCAGTGTGAACATCCCACTGCAGAAGACTGCTTCTGCTTCTGCTGCTGAGGGTGCGTCGGGGTGGAATGCTGAACCGACGTCACTGAGGCCGCCCGCCTCGGAGCTCCAATGGTCAAGGCCCTGGCTGCCGGGGCTGGTGCTGATGACTGGTTCATCTGGCCGTGAGATCGCTTTCGACCTCCGGTCCTGTCCACAATCCTCTGGGAGGTATACTCATGCCTCCGGGCTGCCCGTAGTACTACATCAAAGATCTGATGCTCAAACTGCTCCACCGCCAATAGAATCTCCAGATGAAGCCCCTGCTGGAACCGCTGAGCTCTATCGAACTCGGCCGCCACCAAGGTGGGAGCAAACCGACTAAGCCTGGAGAACTCGGTCGCATATCCATCGACCGTCCTGTCCATCTGCTTTAGATTAGTGAACCTCGTCTGTAGATCATACCGAGCTACAGCATCAAAATACTTGGTCTGGAATCTCTCTCTGAATACTGCCCAAGCAATAGGGGCCACTAATCCATCGGCCTGCGCTGCCCACCAGCTGCGGGCAAGATCTAGTAACTGCAGGCGCACTACGGCCACCTTCTCGTTCTCTGGAGTCTTGGCTGCTTCTAGAATCACCTCTGTGTCTTGAAGCCATGCATCTGCAGCGATCGCATCTTCACTGCCGTCGAAGAAGGGAGGGTTCAAGCGCTTGAAGCTGTTGGCCGCGCTATTACCCTGATGACCTCCTCTGGTCAAAGCATCTGCCACCGCCTGGTGCAAGGCATCTCCTCGACGATCCTGAGAGGCTAATAATGACCTGATGAGACCCACCAAAGTGCCATCATCAGGCTCTGCAGGCTGGACGGGCTGACCTGGTGGTTCTCCTTCGGTAGGCATAACTCTCGAGGCTACTCCTGAATGCTGGGCTTGATCTCCAGGTTGCTGCTGGTCCGCGGGAGGTGCTCCGCCTTGCTGATTGGTAGGTCCAGGAACAATGCCGCTGAAGAAGACGACATAGGGAACAATAAGGAAGGACCAGGACAGATCAACGATACAAGCATGTGATCAGGTCAAGATTTTCAGGGATCAAGATGATACGAGTAGAGATCAAGGACGAGTACTGATTGAGACATCTATTCGGTAAACCCTCACATATCTTGATTTACAAGACCTGCATGGGCCACCACTAAAACCATGTCACGCCCCAGAACCAGAATACTGGAGAGCGGGGGCAGACATAGCCAGCTACGTATAATGAAATGGAATCCACGTCACTATACGGTCACGGCTGTCTAGATACATGAGGGTTTAACTACAAGCCAACAGTCTCCTATGGTCATGAGCAAGCCTATTGTCTCAATCACAAGCAAGTAGTAACAGTTACAAGATGTCAGAGCACCAAATATACAATAGTAAGGCGTCCCATACATTACATATTCGGATGATCATAAAGCTAGTCGTACAAAATGTCAGGACTAGCAAGAGTTTCAGTCATACATGATCAACCCTAGGACTTGTCAATCATGTTACAGCCCGTAGGCAGACAGTAAGTAAAGATGCAACCGAGCTAACACGTGCTCGTCGGCTAAACGCCTCAAAAGAATAATTTTACAAATAGAGTGAAAGGACAAAAGAAACCCACTCGTTGCCCTGGTTACGCCTGGTGGTCACCATCGGGCTGGAAGACAGGTGGATCCTCTGTTGCTGCTCCAAGATCTGGCCACACAAAACCAGCTGGGTCAGACCCCAGAAAGAGCAAGTGCCACAAAGGAGGCTTCACTTAGGAACTAAAACCAGCATATCACAATAGAATAATAAAGATAAATAATAATTAAAGAACTGATAATAATAGAGATAACAACAGTAAACTGAGTACGAGGAAACCATTCAAGTAGCCAGGTCACAACCCTTAAACCAAACAAGGATCGGGGTTGTAACCCTTCACCTGAATAGAAACCCGTCTTAAATACTATTGGTACAATGAGGACAATAAACGAAGAAAGGACACAAAACTGCTCCGGGAGCCAGGTTACAACCCTTAAACCAAACAAGGACCAGGGTTGTAACCCTTCGCCTGAACAGAACTGGACCCCTGATCTTTATTGTTAATGCCGGTATAAATAATCACGATATTGAAGTAAGGTAAAACATGACAAGCATGACATGGGGAGCAATAAGACAATAAACGAGGAGAGGACACAGAACTGCTCCGGGAGCCAGGTTACAACCCTTAAACCAAACAAGGACCGGGGTTGTAACCCTTCGCCTGAACAGAACTGGACCCCCGATCGTTATTGTTAATGCAGGCACAATAAGCAGGACGATATATGATAGGATAACCATGGAACTATTCAGATAGCCAAGTTACAACCCTTAAACCAAACAAGGACCGGGGTTGTAACCCTTCACCTGAACAGAACTTGGTGTCCCATCATTTATCGATACGAGAAATCATGTCCTGATACAATATTGTACAGGATCAGGATAAGACTAAGCTGGAATAAACTTCATCCAATCAATCACGGCCAATCAAGAGTACGGCTTGATACTTTTAACTAACTAGGGTTATCACAGGCCTAGTTACTAGCAAGATGCAATGTGATTATCCCAACAGCCACAAGCCCTGCAGACCATCCGGTTATCCGGGTCGAATGTCCGTTTATGAAGGGTGCACCACATGACGGTGTGCTGGAAATGTGCCCTACTCGTCGGTAGGCTACAAGTCCACTTAATGCGCCCAGATAACGGGATTGCCTGTAGCTGGGAATCTCTTCATGACTACTGAATCATTCTAGTTAATTAGCCTTAGTCAATTTCAGTAGGTAACCCTGACCGTGGTGCTCAGGGATCCCCATCTTAGACATGATGTAAGACAGTACCAGTTTATTTGTACAAACACAATCGCCCACGGTGTCCAGGTCATTCATACTTGTCATGTCAGGCTAGCTGTCATAACAGTATGTCGAGACATATCATGCCAGTTTACTTGTCAAGAGTGCACCACAGCGGGCCACTATCGTGTTCTATTCTCACATTATCATAAATGGGAGAAACTTGCATTAAACAACTAGTGACATATTCTTGAAGCCAAGGGAAAGATATACAACTATGACGTTGGAAGTTGGGAGAATTTCTGACCACAAATCATGTAAATAAGACATAGAATAGCCAAAACAGGCACTATGCGGCCTATTCTGCGACATGCGGCTCATGCGGCTCAACAGCGACATCATATGCGCCAACTGCGACATGCGCCAACAGCGACATCATATGTGCCAACTGCGACATGCGCCTACAGCGACATCATATTCGTCAACTGCGACATACGTCAACAGAGACATCATATGCGCCAACTGCGACATGCGCCAACAGCGACATCATATTCGTCAACTGCGACATGCGTCAACAGAGACATCATATGCGCCAACTGCGACATGCGCCAACAGCGACATCATATTCGTCAACTGCGACATGCGTCAACAGAGACATCATATGCGCCGACTGCGACATGATATGCGGCTACCGCGACATGCGCTTCATTGCAACATGCGCCTTCTGCGACATGCGCCTTCTGCGACATGCTGTTCATGCTGCAGATGAACATAGAAATGACCAGAAATTGTTTTGGCCATAACTTCCTCATCCGAAGCCGAAATCAAGTGAAACAAAAGCCAAAACTGCATGAAATTGAATTCTCTACGACATAGAAACACTAGTTTTCGAAAATAACTAAGTTTTAGAGATCAAAACCAAGAAAAACAGAAAAGTTTACAAACTTAGATCTACAAGAATCTATCCATCAAATCCAAAAATGTCAAGTTCTAAAGAGGCTTAGAATTAAGTAAGGAAGAGAATGAAACTATAAAACTTGAGATCCATCATGAAGCAAGTTTGCACTTGCCTAAGCTCTCTCTCTCTTTCTCCAGGTGGTTGAAGAAGTTATGATAGGGAAGAAGAAGAATAATGAAGAGAGAGAAAGGGGAATGGGTTAATAAAGGGTAGTGGTGGTGGTAGGTAGAGGTTTTCTTTTGGTTCATGATGAACCCAAAAGCAAACCAAACCAAGCTAAGCCGAACCAAGTTAAGCCACAACCAATGACATGCCAAAATAACCATGTAGAAAAATACGCAATACGAGTCAAGAATACGTACACGTATACCAAGATACGTAACACGAACCACAGGCATTACAATCAGGGGCGCCTGATCTGGCGCGTAGGGGCGAGTGGATGTCGGGTGTACAAAAATTTGTACAACTCCAACGAATCTGCGAAAGAGATAAAAGAGATATATATATATATATATATATATATATATATATATATATATATATATATATATATATATTTTTTTTTTTTTTTTCTTTTTTTTTCTTTTTTTTCTTTTGTTTTTTTCTTTTTTTTTCTTTTTTTTTTACAAACCGAAAAAAAAAGAAAAACTTTGCTCACAAACCGAACAAAGAAACCAAAGAAACTAAGTACACAAGCAGCAGAGTCCTTTTCTTCAAACCAAAGGAATCAAAGGCTTCCTTTGATTTGCAAAAGGAAGTTCAAGCTCTCACGATTCGGAAGATTCCTTTGATTTGCAAAAGGAATCAAAAGCATTGGGAAGTTCAGGCTTCCTTTGATCGGAAAAAAAACCAGAAGCATCAAAGGCTTCTCTTCAAACCAGCAGCATGTATTGGTGACGCATCAAAGCCGAAGAGAAGTTGAGGCCATCAATCACATCGCCTGAAGGAGAACAGTTTTGCTGAAGGATCGCCCAACGGCTGGCGCAGTCGGCGCGGGAGCGGGCTGAAATTTTTTGGGAGATGGCGGCTAGGGTTTGCTGGCTCTGATACCATGTAGGAAATAATAATGCTCTGTTCTCATTGCTAGGGTTTGTTACAATATATTTAGTGTCTACATTTGGGCTTATAGGTATGGGCCATATTTACATTGCAAATATTGTAAATATTATCTTATAATCTAACAAATATTCTATGTTAACACAAATCCTATATTACCTCATGTACCCCCTTACACTATGTTGACACTATCACACTTGACATATTGTTCACTTACACTTTGACACTCTTTGATATATACACTATGTATGCCCATTTAACCCTCACTTGCCCCTTTGCCATGTTCATATACACACATATAGCCTCTTAAATAAGTATTTATGAATATAGTTAACTTAGCTATGTATGTATATTATATATATGTTAGCATATTGTGTTGTAATATATAAGTTTATATAACCATTTGAAATGCCATGATTATAGACCTAATATTGAATACCAATATATGCATGTGTATATATGTGTAGACATATATAGCTTAAAGTAATAGATTACCTAGTGTATATCCAATATAAATTATTGCCTATTTGAGTATTGAATAATTGCATGCTATATAGAGTTGGGTGTATGTTGGCTTGTATAGCCTTGTATTGATGTGTGCTTGCTAGGATAGTCTTGGTTAGGCCTAGTAAGACTTGTTGGGTTAGGACATGACCTAGTTTGACCTAGTTTGACTAGTGCAGTTGACCAGAGTTGACCAAGGGTTGACTTTGGCCTAGTTTGACCTAGATTTATGTAGAATGCATTGTAGTACTTTATATTACCCTTCTGGACATGTTGTGACTTATGCTGTTCTAATTAGGAGTCAGACACCTCTCCTTGGATAGTATCTTACCTTGGACATTCAGATATCAGGCGAGTACATTCTCTGATCTTTTTATACTTACGTGGATTATTTTCTTGCTCTAGATTACTCTACTTGATGCTGACACGTATCTTCACGGATTAGTACTATATGGATCCTTTCCAGAGATGTTATCCCTCTACGGGTGCATCGGGTATTTCATGTTCATGTACTTTATCATATGCATCAGGTACTCCTTGTACTCGTACTAGTTCATATTTTTACATGTTCTCATGTGCTTCATGTGCTTTTATGTGCTTTCATGTGCTTATCATGTTCCTCATGTACTACTCATTACATGAGTTCACGTATCTTAGCTGTATTCATGTGCTTATAACATAACTTGAACGGATTCTTGTGTATTGATTGGGGCGGGGTGAGTAGAATTGATTATGTGATCACTATCCCCAGTAGCTGTATTCATGTGCCTCCTTATTTGTATTCATGTGCCCCCAAGCCGTTTACATAACCATTGTGCTCTAAATTACGTAGCCACTTACAGTCTCTACTATCATGTATTTACTTTCAGTTACAAAATATCTCCTGTTTACTCGTACTTCCTATTCAGCACTTCATGTATTTTACTCTATTGCATGATTTATACTCCTAACCTGCTATGAACTGTTTGAGAGATATGTGCTCGTTTTCGTCCTGACTGGACCTGTTGAAAATTTTACAGATAGCTTGGAGGTTGCCTGCTAGCCTAGAGGAGACACAGTAGAGGTTGTATAGATAGCTAGGGTTTTGCTTATAGTTTATTTTCAGTTGTCTTGAGTTGTATTTATGGATTTAATGTATTTGAGCTTTGAGATATATTTCTGGATTTGTTATCTTAGACACTTAGATTTCTCTCTGTTGTACCTCTTTTGGATTTCATGTTTTATCTATCCTTATCATGCTCTACCTTAGATGTGATTGAGTCTGTATCTGCTATGTTACCCCCATTCGGGGAGTATAAAATGTTTAATCTTATACTGTTAGATGCATTGAGACCTAGGACAGCGTTCTACTGCCGACACTGCGACGTAGGCTTGGCGTTGTTACGTTCTCGTGCCCTAACTCTAGGGTGCGGGTCGTGACACGTTTTTAGTGGTGGCCCATGCAGGTCGAGATTCGCATTAGTACGATTTCGTAGTAGCGCAACGACTTAGTTGTACTACTACGAGCCTGCTATAGGATATATAAATTAAGATATTAGAATGAGAGGATACTCAATCACTGTTAGAATTCCTTGAGAGATTCCTGGGATGACCCTTGAGAATCTCATTTTGAATTCCGATTTAAACTCCTTTTCCTTGTTTTGATTCACCTTTTTCCTTGATTTGAATTTGATTTTGTGGATTCATTGTAGAACTTTGAATCCTGGTATTAGTTGATGATTTTGATAAAATTTTGTAGTTGTTGATTTAATTTTGTATTTAGATTAATATTTTTAAATGGCTTAATTGCTACTTGATACCCTCAACTATTACCGTTTTTCAACTTGGTACCCTAAACTTTTTTTCATAACAACTTGATACCCGGATATTATTTTGGACAAAAATGCCCCTATCCCTAACCCCCTCCCCCCTGCTAGCTTCGCGCCCCCCTCTGTTTGCTCCGGCCGCAGCTCCCCCCACCCCCCCTACTCGCTTCAGGCCACCCCCTTCCCCCCTCTCGCTCTGGCCGTCCGCCCGCTCCCGCCTCTCCCCTAGGGCTCGGCAGCGGGAGGAGGGGGGGTTGGGAAGGGGGGTGCGGTACGGGACGCGGGGCGGGAGGCAGGGCAGGGGTTGGCCGGAAGCGAGGAGGGGGGGTCCGGCCGGAGCTAGCAGGGGGGGTGGCTGGAGTGGGGGAGGGGGTGGAGGGAGGGAAGGGATAAGGGCATTTTGGGATTTTTTAAAATGTTAGGTATTAAGTTGAAAAAAAAAATAGTTGAGGTATCAATCTGTTACGAAAAAAAGTTTAGGGTATCAACTTGAAAAAGTGTGATAGTTGAGGGTAGCAATTAGCAATTAAGCCTTTTTAAATCCAATGTACTCAATCACACTTAGGATTCTTTGAGAGATTTCTGGGACGACCCCTGAGAAACTCATTTTGAACTTTAATTGGAATTCCTTTTCCTCTTGTTTTGATTCACCCTCATTCCTTGCTATTCAATTTAAGCTTGATGGCTTCCTCTCGTTTGAACCGATGAGAAGGAACATATCTTTATTATTCTTTCTCGCCATTATTCCCTTGCATTCTTATTTACCTCTTATCTTAAACTCTGTCTCATTACATTAATTATCCATATCTTGTCGTCCCTACCAGATGTACTTCGAAACCCTTGAATCTTTGTATCTTTTGCATGGGGAAGGCTAAGGAAGTGACGTAAATTATGTAGCTCAGAGAAGACGTAACTGATTATTTTATGATGATCTAAAGAAAATCAAATGTGGAGTGTTCCATATGGAAACTTGAGATAGAAATGTGGTAAAGGTCTCGAATAGAATAGAGAGATGTATACTGCCAATCTGGAAACAATTACATTTAGAGAAATTTTGGGGTTATGAGATAGTTTATAGGTGTATTCAAAACTAATGAGGATATCAGAGGTCAACCTAGTTTTGAGAACTTAGAAAATCTTGGTTATTGATTCTGGGGAAAACTTTTACTCTGAGGCTATGTAGAAGGTTAGTAATGGAAAAGAGAAGTTAATTGTGTTTAACAAGGATATTAAATAAGATGTTGCGAGGAAATGACTAGGGATAGAGAGAGCACAAAGTTATGAAAGTTTAGAGATTGTTGTGAAATATTTTTAGGAGAATAATATTCAAGGGTGTATGTCGAAGAAAATACGGAAGTTAATTTTGTGATGAAAGATAAGTTTTGTAAGTCCTAGAGATTTAAATTAAATAATACGAGGAGAAAAATTTGAACAAGTTCAAGGAATTCGTAAACGGGATTTAGAGATTTTGGGTCAAATTTAAGACAAGGTGAAAGAACTTGGAAATTTAAATAAATGATTAATGCTGATTCCTAAATATGAGGGTTGTGCTTCAAGAGTGATGTTTAGAAATTGGGAATTGCCTACGGTAGTCATGGTAAGGGTTTAAGTAAAGGTTAAATTTTTATATGGAGACTGTGAGGTAAAGATATGATTGACAAGTTATGACCAGATGAACTTAATAGTATCAGAAGCAGATGACTAACTCGATCTTCATTATTTTTGTGCATTAATTATCGCCTCTTGAACTCCCACTTTCTAATTGAGATCCTTGATGTTCCTTATCGTTACTTTGATATTCGGAATGTAATACTAGCTGTTACCCTCCAACAAATCTTATATGCAAGACCTAGACGAGCTCACCTTCGTGTAGGTATATCATGTCCCACTAAAATCCGTCTTCTTGTACTCTATTTTCTTGATATGATTTTCTGGTCAACTGGCTAAACTATAACCTCTACCATTATACTAAATTTCTTCTTATTTCAATTAGAAATCCAGCCTTGACTCAATTCTTTCGACCCGACATGTGATTGTGTTCTGCTTGTTTCCTTAGATGCTTAACCTTGTACCTTATCTGATTACTTGATCCGTTGGTTAAGAAACTTGGACTATGTAATTCCTTTCATCTTTACCACCCTTATATCTTATGTTGCTAAATTAGCCTTAGTTTTGCAAGCTTATCTATTTTCGAGCTTGGTCATGACATATTTTATTGGGTGGCCACCCACTAACATATTGTCTAAGCAGAACCGGTAAATGATGGTCTGATCAACCTATTGCACTTTGGTTCGCTTTTTCATGTATCAATCTACGAGAATGGAGACATAGTTAAACTTGACCCTAGAGTCTCATTCGCGACAGCCTTGACAATTCTCCTTGACATCTTTTCATCGCCTATGAACCTCGTATTCGTACTCAGTCGAATTAAATTTAATCATGACCTGAATCTCCATCATTGGATGCTCGTGCTCATACTTTGATTTTATTGATTTTCCTTCTTGCCCAAATCTCGTTTTATCCCGAAATTGATCAACTTAGATCGTGTCAAGACAAAAATCTATTTGTGATTTGTTGTGCCTAAATTTTCAATTTTTGCCATTTTATGGAATAGTAACCTTTTAATAATTTTTTAGTTGCTTGTTAATGACCAATTTTTATATAGGATGGTAGACAGCCCTACAACCTTGATGATTGTTGTTCCCTTACCTTCCCAATTAGGACACCCTAGATTGTTTGTGTGTTGATACCATAGTACTGTTTTGACCTAGAATGATTAGTGTACCTAGGTGAGACTTCCAACTGCTACGGTATGCCCTGACCTTGTATACTATTCCTTCAAATTGCATGATTTAGATTAAAAAAAAATTAGACCTTGATTGTTGGGAAATAGGGACGTTACCCCATTAGTATCAGTTGTAGATATATATAGGTTAGTCCTTGATGTGGGGATGTGTGTCTATAAACATGTAGCTTATGAGATTTATGAGAGATTATAGTATCAGCCTTGATGGGATGTACTAGTCTTTTGGTGAGTATAAATGTGTTATGAGAGATAGGGGCCTATATGTCTTAGTAATGCATCGTTCCTATGGTAATAGAATGTATTAATAGATGGTTAATAGGAAGATAATAGTTTGAGCATACCTATAGCCTATGATCAGTTCCTTTTCATCCTTAGTTAAGACCACTATAAAATAGGTCCAGTCCCTTGGATATAGGTTCCAGTCCATATTCTATTGAAGTTCCATTACCGCCGTACAGCAGAGCAGTATTGGAGGTATTCCTAGATTGACACTTTTTAGATGTTCGTTTATTATTCCAGTGTTAGGAAGTGTTATCTTAGATATTGGGTAGGTTAGAGGCTCTAGAAGGAGTACTATCGATATTAAATTTCGAGGACGAAATTTTTCTAAGGTGGGTAGAGTTGTAGCACTCAGTTTTTCAAATGAGAATAATTTTAAAATTTCGTGTTTATAATTATTTTAATAATGATATTTAATTCATGATATTATTTTTGGTGATTTTAAATTATTTTAAAATTATTTAAATCAATGACTTGTGGTTTTGACGTTTTGCTAGTGAAACCCTAGAGACTGTTTGACCTAGAGCCTAATCATGTGATTATGATATTTTAATTTCATTTTTGGCCTAAGGATATTTTTTTGCATTTGACCTCTTTGAATTATTTTGATATTATTTTATTATTTATGATATTGTTTTGGGGTTATTTGAGTCGTGTTCGAATTTTAACTCAATCCGACTTGAAACGGGGACCCGGGGGTAGTTTGACTCTAGTGGGACCCATACACTAGTTAGGCATAGCCCACATGATATTAATTTTAGTCCACATGATAGAAATATTTTAGTTAGAGGTTAGACTAATTATTATGTATAAGGTTAGTGTGATTAGAGACTTTAGAATGACTAATTTAGCCCCAACCAATTAGCCCTTTCCTAATACTCATAGAATAGGTTAGTAGGGGCTTTTGGACTTTTCCTAATAGGACAAAACCACCTTTATGGCCAGCCACAATAAGGATAGGGTTGAGCCTCCCATTTGTCATTATCCATCTATTTTTCTCTCTCTTGTTCTTCCCCAAATTCCTAGAGAGCAATCCCTAGCAATTTCTCCACCAAATCCTTCCATTTCACCACCAAATCTTCTTCTTTCCTTCTCCATTCTAGCCAAGGAGGAAGCTACCCAAGTTTGGGAGGATTCGGAGCTCGTTCGTGTCCTTTTGGAATCTCTACGTGTCGGTGTCGCTCCGGGAAGATTTTTCTTCGATTCGATCTACCGGGAGGTATAAATCCCTTCTCCTTTTTATTTCCTCATGCATATAGGTCTATTTTGAACCCATAGGAATGAACCCCATGGTTGTATCTCCATTTGTGTCCATTTCGTGTCTATTTGGAGGTCATAGGAGTGTCCTTTGTGTTGTGAATGTGTCCATGTGGGAAAATTCCAAATTTGGACACACTATGTATTGTTTTTATGTATGAATGCATTATTACATGTTTAATCTCATATTTTTGTATTGGAGATGTGTTCTATAGCGTCTCATATATATATTAGTGTAGAGAGTGAGTTCTTGATATATTATGTTATATACTTGTGTTCTTTTGTCTCAAACTACCCAAATCCGTCATGATTTTTATCCACGTTTTTAATTTCAGTCCTAACTTAGAAATGTCATAACTTCTAGCTCAAAGCTCGGTTTAATCTCCCATTTTTTTTAAAAGAGCGTATTAAAGTTAGCTTTCCAAAAACATGTATTAATAGGCCTAATTCTTTCTGTAACTTTCTGGAGAATTATTTGAGTGTCAGCTGTACAAAAGACAAATGCGTTCTCGGTGTTTTTGCGATTTCGGGAGTTTTCGGAAACGACAACGCGATCCGTTTGAAGTTTCGGAAAGCTAACACATAGATCTATAACATAATTTAATTCTAGATTTTAATTCATGCTGAGATGGTACAGTATTGATTATTAGTAAGAGTTACTATTCGGCATATGTATTTTGTGCACCCTTGTGTGTAATATAATGTTCTATTTGATTTTAACCCATATTAATGTATATACATTATGTAATTAAATAGAAAATGCAAGCATGAGTAAATGTTTAAATAAATGATGTATGAGGTGTAAGTATCCTATCTAATGTAAGCATGTATAAGTATGGCTTGTAATGAATATGTAGGTTCCATAGTATGTAATGTATGGTGCATATAGTGGTGAAAGAGAATAAATGAACGATGAATGAATGCAAGCATGAATGTAATATAATAATAGATGTAATGTATGTAATATACAAGTTAATGAGATGTAATATTCTATGTTAACATAAATCCTATATTACCTCATGTACCCCCTTACACTATGTTGACACTATCACACTTGACACATTGTTCACTTACACTTTGACACTCTTTGATATATACACTATGTATGCCCATTTAACCCTCACTTGCCCCTTTGCCATGTTCATATACACACATATAGCCTCTTAAATAAGTATTTATGAATATAGTTAACTTAGCTATGTATGTATATTATATATATGTTAGCATATTGTGTTGTAATATATAAGTTTATATAACCATTTGAAATGCCATGATTATAGACCTAATGTTGAATACCAATATATGCATGTGTATATATGTGTAGACATATATAGCTTAAAGTAATAGATTACCTAGTGTATATCCAATGTGAATTCTTGCCTATTTGAGTATTGAATAATTGCATGCTATATAGAGTTGGGTGTATGTTGGCTTGTATAGCCTTGTATTGATGTGTGCTTGCTAGGATAGTCTTGGTTAGGCCTAGTAAGACTTGCTGGGTTAGGACATGACCTAGTTTGACCTAGTTTGACTAGTGCAGTTGACCAGAATTGACCAAGGGTTGACTTTGGCCTAGTTTGACCTAGATTCATGTAGAATATATTGTAGTGCTTTATATTACCCTTCTGGACATGTTGTGACTTATGCTGTTCTAATTAGGAGTCAGACACCTCTCCTTGGACAGTATCTTACCTTGGACATTCAGATATCAGGCGAGTACATTCTCTGATCTTTTCATACTTACCTGGATTATTTTCTTGCTCTAGATTACTCTACTTGATGCTGACATGTATCTTCACGGATTAGTACTATATGGATCCTTTCCTGAGATGTTATCCCTCTACGGGTGCATCGGGTATTTCATGTTCATGTACTCTATCATGTGCATCAGGTACTCCTTGTACTCGTACTAGTTCATGTTTTTACATGTTCTCATGTGCTTCATGTGCTTTTATGTGCTTTCATGTGCTTATCATGTGCCTCATGTACTACTCATTACATGAGTTCACGTATCTTAGCTGTATTCATGTGTTTATAACATAACTTGAACGGATCCTTATGTATTGATTGGGGCGGGGTGAGTAGAATTGGTTATGTGATCACTGTCCCCAGTAGCTGTATTCAGCCTCCTTATTTGTATTCATGTGCCCCCAAGCCGTTTACATAACCATTGTGCTCTAAATCACGTAGCCACTTACTGTCTCTACTATCATGTATTTACTTTCAGTTATAAAATATCTCCTGTTTACTCGTACTTCCTATTCAGCACTTCATGTATTTTACTCTATTGCATGATTTATACTCCTAACCTGCTATGAACTGTTTGAGAGATATGTGCTCGTTCCTGTCCTGACTGGACCTGTTGAAAATTTTACAGATAGCTTGGAGGTTGCCTGCTAGCCTAGAGGAGACACAGTAGAGGTTGTATAGATAGCTAGGGTTTTGCTTATAGTTTATTTTCAGTTGTCTTGAGTTGTATTTATGGATTTATTGTATTTGAGCTTTGAGATATATTTTTGGATTTGTGTATCTTAGACACTTAGATTTCTCTCTGTTGTACCTCTTTTGGATTTCATGTTTTATCTATCCTTATCATGCTCTACCTTAGATGTGATTGAGTCCGTATCTGCTATGTCACCCCCATTCGGGGAGTATAAATGTTTAATCTTATACTGTTAGAAGCATTGAGACCTAGGACAGAGTTCTACCGCCGACACTGCGGCGTAGGCTGGGCGTTGTTACGTTCTCGTGCCCTAACTCTAGGGTGCGGGTCGTGACACGATCCCAGATCTACACGACCGACGCCTCCGCCGCGGAACACCGCGCGAGCATCCCTCCGCCTGAGCACCAATCGGCTGCTCCCCGCCACGGATCTTTCTCGCCGTCGAAACTTGCAGCAGCCGCCTCCCTCCCAGCGGAGCCGGTCATCGCGCCGGAGCCAATCGCCGGTAAAAACCCCTCTTTCTCTCTCTTCGTTCCTCCTCTCTCTCACACTTACGAATCATTTGGGAAAAGGATTAGCTATAGATAATAAAAGGTTGGATAGATATTATTATTATTATTATTATTATTATTATTATTATTATCATTGTTACCATAATGGTTGTTAATGATATTATTATCATTAGTATTATTATTATTATTAATAGTTTTATTATTACTTTATTATTACGATTGTTATTTTTATTATTATTATTATTATTATTATTCATTAGTATTATTTTTATTATTATTCATTAGTATCATTAGTACCTAATTATTCTTTTGTTAGTTATTAGTGATATATATTTAATATTTTTAAATTTATTTGGGAGTGGGACTTGAGTCCTACACTTTTTTTTTCCTGCACCTTGAAAGTTCTAAAATTTGCTCCTATATTACTTATGCTATTTTAAAAATATGGACTTTTTGGAGTCTAAAATTTTGTTTGCCAAAATTTGGTATTACCTTAAAAGGATTTCTATTTTTCGAATATTGACCAAGAATAGTAAAATATAGTTTGCTACCTAAATTTTTACTTTGGACAACTTAGAGTTTTTTTTTGCCTAAAAACAATTTTTACTTTTTAAGTATTCCTCTAAAATTATTTTTGACTAATAAAAATGGAAGTTTCCAAATTAAAAACTTATTTTAAGTATGTATTTTATCTAAAATATCTTGGACTAATGAAATATACTTTTCATTATAAATATTTTTACAAAATAATTTATGTATTATTTACACAAAGCCATCGTTTATCAATTCTTCATCATGACTAATCGTACTCTTACTTCCTACCCGATTTCGGACCTCTGCACATTGATCATAAATATGGGACATTCATGGCTTGTCAGAGTATCGCACCACATCAGGCGACACACCAGGCAAGACACCTTGCCTTTAATATTTAATTTCTTGCTCAATATCATGCATGCTTTTCTTTATGTTGTTCTTTCAAAATTAAATATATATACAAATTATTATATTTTATGCAATTGTCTTAGAGTTAAGGGACCACCGTATGTTTAGTGCATCTCATAAACTGTCACGATGTGCCACAGATTGTGTGTGAGTTGTGAGTCGTATATATATGCGGACTTACGTGCTGACTGATCATCGGTGTGTACAGGCCGTGTGATTGGATATAACTGCTAATAGATTATGTAGAAGACTTGGCAGTTATTAAGGATTAAACAGTATCGTGGAGTCGACACATATATAGTATCATGGGGAGGGGGGAGACAATTATTAGCGTAGGGGCTACATGTTCAGTACACACATATATTTGGGCCGATAGTGTCTCATATGAGCGCTACTTACTGTCCCGGGGCCGATAGTTCTCGTATGAGAGCTACTTTCTGCCCATGGTCGATAGTGTCTCTTATGAGCGCTACCTACTACCACTCTCTCTCCATGTATACTGAACACCTAAGCTCCTGCATAGAACGTTGTCTTCTCAAAGTGTATATCACATAGAATGGTTAGGGACCTTTACGCTTGTATATTTTCTATTAAGCTCTTACTATTCAGTTTATGGCATGATATTATGTGTCTTGTTACGTCCCTCTGAGGACCTGGTTTTTCCCCAGGTGTGTGTTTATGTTTTCTGCAGGTGTTCTAGCCAAGGCCGTGATCTTCTCCAACTCTCGAAGATAATTGCTCTTGGTTCGTTTTATCATTTTGTCGATCGCTTTCTTGTACATTTATGTCATTGAGATAGTTGGTAGTGGACTTTGTCTCTGCCCAACGATTGTACCATAACTATTCAAGTTGATTCTATCTTTATTTTACCATATATTTGTGGATGAGATTTAGTTTATCTTGGATTACTATATTTTATAGCTTATGTATACATACAAGGCCCCTGTACTTTGTATGTATACAGCTGGCATGTCTACGTTCCTAGTCCTACGTATATTGGGACTGGGGCGTTACAAGTTCTCCTTCGCATCATACCAACAAGTCGAAACAATCAAAGTTACCGCATCCTGATTTTTCGAGTTTGATTATTCCTACGACATGAATCACCATATCAGCGCTCACGCGGAACGATCACCCCAAATCCGATGCAACACATGTACGAGGCTAGAGTTGCGCTCGCACAAGACAAGATCGTCGACGCTGTGGTTATCCGCGTAACCATCAAGACACGATCACTTTCATCCAACATTCGTGTCACGCCCCAGAACCAGAATACTGGAGAGCGGGGGCGGACATAGCCAGCTACGTATAATAAAATGGAATCCATCTCACCATACGGTCACGGCTGTCTAGATATGTGAGGGTTTATCTACAAGCCATCAGTCTCTTAAGGTCATAAATTATCCTATTGTCTCAATCTCAACCAACTAATAATAATTACAAGATATCAGATCACTAAATATACAATTGTAAGGCATCCCAAACATTACATATCCAGATGATCATGAAGCTAGTCGTACAAAATGTAAGGACTAGCAAGAGTTAAGTCATACATGATCAACCTCGAGTTGCCAATCATGATTACAGCCCGTAGGCAGACAGTAAGTAAAATACATCGAGCTAACAAGTGCTCGTCGGCTAAATGCCTCAAAAGAATAGTTTTACAATAAAGTGGGCAAGACAAAAAGGAAAACCCACTCTTGGCCCGGGTTCCGTCTAGTGTTCACCATTGGACTGGAAGACAGGTAGATCCTCTGGAGCTGCTCTGGTATCTGGCCATACAAAACCAGCTGGGTCAGACCCCAGAAAGAGCAAGTGCCACAAAGGAGGCCACGAAATAAGAACAAAAACCAGCAATCAGCACAATAATATAATTACATAATAAGAGGCAGTAATTTAAGAAAAGCATGATGGGTAATTATAAAAGACAATCTTGTATAGAATCACTAAAAAGACAGGACATGTGGAAAAGCATGACAGGATGATATACGATAAGATAACCATGGGACTATTCAGATGGCCAGGTTACAACCCGTAAACCAAATAAGGACCGGGGTTGTAACCCTTCGTCTAAACGGAACTTGGTTTCCCACCATTTATCGGCAAGGTGAATATAAGAAATCAAGGTATGCAATTATTCATGATATAGAATTAAGATTAAAGCACGAGAAGCATGTCATGTCATAACCTTGTACAGGATCAAGACAGGACAAGCGGGACTAGACTCCATCCAATCAATCACGGCCAAGCAATAATTACGGCTAGCTACTTTAACTAACTAGGGTTATCACAAACCTAATTACTAACAAGATGCAATGAGATGTTCCTCCAGCCATAAGCCCTGCAGCTAATCCAGGTTATCCAGGCGATTTGAATTCATTAAGCAGTTATCAATAATTATGTGCCCCACACGACGGTGAGATGGAAATGTGCCCTACTCGACGGCAGGCTACAAGTCCAAACAATTGCGGCCGAGATAACGGGATTGCCTGTAAATGGGGAAATCTCTCATGACTACTGAATTATTCTAGTTATTAGCCTTAATCCATTTTAGTAGGTACTCCTGACCGTGGTACTCAGGAGTCCCATCCTAGACATGATGCAAGACTGGACAAGTGGATTTAACAAGCAAGCAAGAAAGAACCACCCACGGTGTCAAGACAGGTCAAGTTAAGTTATCAAGTCAAGTCAAGTCAAGTCAGGAGTGCGCCGCCACGGGCCACTATCAAGTCAGGTTGGTCATGTCAGGAGTGCACCACTACGGGTCACTGTCGTGTTATGCTAGTTCCTTGTCATGCCAAGCCATGTACAATAGTCATTCCAAACATATTAAGTAAAATTAAGTTCATGACAAAAGGCGTAAGGATATAAAATGGGCATGAAATATCTAATAAAATATCAATATACAGGGCTATAGAAGAGCCAAGCTTAAAGAAATAACCAAAACTCCAAAAGCCAATGGATTGCGCAAGGGGTCAGGGAGTTGGATTGTGCAGGTGTCAGTTGCGCAGGGTGCCAAGTGCACAGGGGCACAGGGCACAGGGGCAGATTGCGTATGAACAGACTGTGCAGAAGTGAACTGCGCATGGGTGGATTGCGCAGGAACAGACTGCGCAGGAGTCAACTGCACATGGGTGGATTGCGCAGGGGTTACTTTGCGCATGGCTGGCTTGCGCATGGATGGCTTGCGCCCGCACAATCCAGCGCAACGCAAAGCACTGGCTGAGGTCATGCGCAATCGGCCCTGCGCTAAAGAGCACAAGCCGGGGGTGCGCAATCGGCCATGCGCTAAAGAGCGCAAGGCAGAGGGATGTTCTTCCTGGCCGAGAGCAGGTCCAAGAACACCAAGAACTTCAATTCTTCATAACTTTGCCAAATCAAAACCAAATCTAGATTTTCAAAGTTCTAACTTGAGTAAAATCGAATTCTCTTCCACATGGAAGCATCAAAACAAGCAAAAACCAAAATTTAATAGATCAAAACCAAGGATTTTCGAAAATGGTTAAAATCTAGATCTAGAAGAATAAAAGCTCCAAATCACAAAATGTCAAGTTCTAAAGTTGTTCTCCATGGCCTAATCTAGTTAATGGACAAATAAAAAGTGGTGCTTATTTGATGGCAAGGTGCACTTGCCTATGGTGTAGAGAGTTGTGTAGAGGAAGGAAGAAGAAGAAGAAATAAATGGAAATAATGAGGAGAGAGAAAAGTAGGTGGAGTTTTATGAGGGTGGGTTGTGGTGGAATAGAGGTGGAGAATAGGCTAAGGTGTTCCACTCATGATGAACCAAACCAACTCCACAAAATAAAACCAAGCCATGGTCCAAAACCCATTTACGAGAAACCAAATCCACAAGTCGAGAAAATAAAATATGTGCCAAAATCAAATTACGAGTACAAATACGAAATACAAGAAATACGAAAAATGAGGGTGGCAATTCGTCTCAATCATAATCCTAAGTATTGCATCCATCAGAACGATAACACTTGTACGATAGTCATTCACCGTGTCAGAGTACCCCCGAGTTATGACATATCGATCTTTGATACGCCTCAATACCATCGATGATATGCGTAACCTGACGATCTTCCTTTGCAACAAATTTTGAGTCGTGCGAATAATGCTATCGTCCGACTGGATAATCTTCTCGACATTCAATTTCAAGTTCGATCATTATCCCTCGAATTGTTCACAACATCAATTTCTTCAACCCAAATTCACGTATCGTTTATCCGTTTATCTTAAGTCATCGACTAACGTATTTTCTCAATTCGCGTCATTCCTTGCTAACTCAAACCTTCGAGCAACATCGATTTCAATCCTTAGTGTCGTTTGCGTAACTTCAAAGTCAAACCTTTCATGCACGCTATCTTTCCGTTGTGCTAACTTTTCGTATACGATCCGTATCAATTTTTTCAATCAAGTCATCCATTTATTTTATCGTTTAGAATTTCCATTCAACCATTTCGTAACTCGCATTACCGTTCACAAATCGTCCGAACGATATCTCGTTTGCGACTCTCGAATCATGACCAACTAAGCGCTACTCGTTCTAAGTCTTTGCGATATCATCCCTTGTCGACACACTCGTACTATCCGTAAATCCTCTAGTTTTTTTGTTCGAACAATTTCTATAGCGTCTATACACCACTCAGGGTCAAGTCATTCTATAAATCCTCAAAAAGGTTATACGATTCACAATCGACATATTTAATTGCACATTCGCCCGTTCCTCAAGGTCTAAGAACCATTTCTCATGTTTGCTTTAGCGTTGGTCAAGTAGCGTCTCTATCAACATACGTTCTAAGTCTCACTTATACTCATCCGTGCGATAGTCAATCTCGTTCGCAAACTCGTTTGCACCAGAAGGTCTACGTGCGCGATACTCGGCACAACTTAGCCAAAAGGCTGTGCGCATAACCATCCCGTTCGAACTATACTTCGGTCTCGTGTACTCGTTTGCTATTGTCAGCGTAAGGTTATTCAAGCATGCACTACGTTTGCTAACTTTTTAGCATCAGTTTTCTTTCAACTCAAGTCCATCGTAGTTTGGCACAAAGGCCTTCGCTAATCGATCCCGTTTAACCGAGTACTCTTATGAGCTTTTGAAAATATTAGACTTATTGTATGTACATCCCGTGGGACAATTGAGAGAGAGCGCACCAACGATATCAACATGCGGAAGCAACAATTCAGAGTTCGCGGAAACAACGGAGTTAAAGAATTCAATCAGTAGTCCAAGGACATAAAGTCATGCTCTGATACCATTATGTCACACCCCGCTCCCGTAGGAGAGATCGTCCTTGCTAAGGCGTGATTCCACGCGAGCCTTAATTGCACTCGTGCAAGGCGGGTTCCATAACGGCCGATACAGCGACTGCGACGGGGTCGTCGCACAGAAGTCCCAAGCAGAGACATTGAACATGCAGCGGATATTTAGAATAAAATATAAGTTATTCAAAGGAAGCTCTTTATTGATACGGAAACAAGTTTACAATAGGGGCGCAAGGCCAAGATTACAATCACTCAAATTTACTCGTGTCACATTACAAATCACTCAGCTCTCTCTCATCTCTCAATACATATCTCGAGCCAGCGAATGCTTCTGATAGGCGATGTCCATACATTATGTCCCGTATAAGTCTTGATTCCATGCGGCCGTATGCTTCGAATCACCAAGGAACACCATGCCTCGACGCATTCAAGCGAGCTCCGTACCACGAGCTTCTACCTGCGCCTGCACATGAAAACTATGTGGGTGTCAGTACTCAATTGTACTGGTGGAGTGAGCTCCTCGCCCACCCTTAAAAAACCAACACGTTTGATTTACTTTGTACAACATAGAACATTTACGATTGTCTTTCTATTCTTGTCTTAGGATCGATTTTAGGACCGACGCCTTGACCTATTTAGTGTCATTAGACCGTCTCCGTGCTATTGTACCGATAACTTCCTTATCCTTGCCTCTAAACCATTCTCGTGCTTGTAATGTCAATGCACCGACTCATACTTGTCCTTCGTGCTATAATCTGGGACGTAACGACTCAGTCGTGCCATGAATTTGATTCGTGCTTCAATATCACTGAGGCAGTGCCTCCTCGCTTAGTCTTGCCTATATTCGTGTTGTGACAACGCGTCCGTGCCTCACATCTCGAGGTCGTACCTCGCAGCTTAACCTGACTTAACCAAACTTGCCCTACGGTCCTTTCAGGCTTAACTCGAAACGTCTAACCCAACTTGTGGAACCAGTATTGAGAACTCAAGCACGATGCTATATCTCGCGCCGAAGCACGTGTCTTTACGCATAGCCAAATCTTAGGCTTCGTAATACCTTAGGTGCATACCGTGCACGCACTCCATAACTCATCACATACTGTGCTTACACTTCCTTTGTTACGATCGATACCGTGCATGCAGATTCACCGCTTAGCATGCCAATTATCTATATAAAAGGCTACTAGCATGACAAGCCATCGTAGACATAGCTCGGGTAGGCGGTGGGTCCTTCAGCACAGGTAGCGAGCCCCGATAAAAGCCTCCAACTACCCATGCAATATGTGCGTTGCTATAACGTCTACCTCCTGTTTGCCATTAAAATCTTTGAATTGAAATTTCAATCACAAACAGAATAGTGTTACAATATAGGACTCAGATGTAGTCATAGGAGTACACTTTTGTTTTTATCTGGGTACTGTGTCGATGGAGCGAATGGTAATACGTTGACTCCGTTGATGATCTGACGACGATTTTAGATTCTCTAAAGGTTTGGGTTGCTCTAGATGCCGGAGCGTTGCGAGGAGAAGCGGACCTTAAGTATCTCTTCTGGCCTATGTGGAGGTGCTTCCCTCTGAGTATGTATATCTGTCGTTGTCTGTGTGTATGATGAAGGAATGATCCTTCTATTTATAAATTGTAGGCTGGCTGCTCATGCGTGCATATGTCGGATGCGCCTGGACGTAGGATCGCCACGTGGCTGATGCTGGCAGGGGCGCATGGTTGATGCGCCCTGATTTGGGGATTGAATCCTTCCTGTTGCACCTGTGGGCTGCGGAAGAGCCGACACATGGCAGCTGAGAGGATTCTTCGGTTGCTGAGATCTTGGATGGTTAGCACCCCTTCGTGGACTGAACTGAGTCAAAGGACACATGGCGTATGTCCGTGGCTTAAAGATCTCGAATTTGGTGGAAAGCGATCTGACAGGATGCGCCAAGGATTGGGCACATGGAGAGGACTTTAGCTGTTGTCTTTAAGGATCAAGAGCGAGTCCAAGCGCATGGCTTTGGGGTGCACGCAAACATTTGGGTGCATGGCTGTGGTGGTGCATGAGCTTTGGTTGGCCACGTGGCAAGGCAGTTCGACCGAACAAACAAAATGATGTGCTGATGTCATCGACCCCTCGTCTTCTACTAAGGGTTGGAGACTCTTCGGGGGACGTATTGCCACCTCTGTCATGCGGCATTAAATGCTCGATGTGACAGGCGTATGGGCTTCTATCCAGCATGTCACTCAGCATTAAATGCTCAGATTGTGAGCGCACGGGCTCGATCTCTATTTTGGGCGCATCAGAAGGAGCTGCAGGGATTTGCCACACGGTGCATCCACCTAGGCCCGACTGTTGGGTTCCCAATGTTTTGATTGTGCATGTTGACTGGGCTGATTTCAAAAAAGACAGATTCATTCCATAATTGTACATTCGTTACACGGACTTCGGAGAGCCTGCCACTTGGCGCATGGGTCTGATTTGTCCAAGCTATAAATAGCAACAAAGAGAGGGTTTTGTTCCCTATTTTCTCCCGTTTACTCAGTGTAGAGATGCGCCTCTTTGCCCGAGTACGTTCTGTCGACGAGATGCTCCCGAAGGTGAAGATGCATCGAGTTGTCTTCGTACACACTCGTGAAGGTGACTGTTACATCCAAAAGTCAGGATCGCAGGGTCCCGATGCAGGCCGAAGGTGCCTGTTGCATCCAAAGATCGGGACATTCGCGTCCCAACTTTGTTATGCTGGAAGAGCCCCAGATCGGAATTATGGTGCTCTCATCTTCCTTGGGCTTTGGAGATCTTTTCCTCCTGCTAGAGTGGGGTTGATCGCCCGCTCGCGTTATATTCAAAGGACTGTTTCCTTTAGCCGAGGCACTTGGTTGAGATGGAGTGAATCTTCTACACTGAGATATCAACGTGATGCGCCTGAATGAGACGCTGAGACGACGCGCCAGATTGAGACGCTGGAGTGATGTGCCTGCGTAGCTATTATCTTGATGCGCCTAGCTGATGCGCCTGCGCAACAGCTTTTTTAATGTGCCTTGCTATTTTTAGACTTTCTTTCACTTTCTGTAAAGGGTCTTTTATGTAAAAAATAGTCTCTAGTCAAGAGCCTCTTTTTTATTGACTATTCCTTGTTGTTTTCTGATGTATTGAACTCTCGACGGATGTTTGTTTTAGGGCGCATAGTAGATGCGCCAGAAATTCCATGCTTCTACAAGACCCCCTTCAAAGTTTTTAAAACTTTTCATCAAGTTTTAGAAAACTTTGAATAAGAAGCATGGTGGGCTCATGTCTTCAATGGAGCGCATGACTGTTCTGGGTGCATGACTGCTCTGCGCATGATATGATGAGGCGCATGCTTCCTTTAAATACAAATGATAACGCCTCGGTTTATTAATGATGATCTTTGGAATATCTGCAGTTATCATTTCGTATAACCCCAAGTGGCGGCTGACGTCACCCTTCATCGGTTCACGCGTGTGACCAAGCCCATAAATAGGCGTTTGATAGAGAGAGAGTCTTTCTTCTTTGTTTTCTTCTTTTTATTTGTCTTTAAGAAATTCTCCCAAAACTTTGAAGAATGGCCCCTAAGACTCCTCGCGGTGGTGCTGTCCGAGGGCAAAGCAAAGGAAAATAGCCTGCGGAGCTCGATGTTGACGATGTCCACAGGACGCCCGCCGACGTTCGGCCGGCGGTGATTGGTAGGTTTGTCATTCTTTGCCGTACCTTTCTGTACTTGAGTATTTTTTTAGAACTCACATACGCCGACGCGCATGGACCTCGAGTCCTGATGATGTGCTGAAGCTTCTTGCTGACGCGCATAGACTTCGAGTTCTGATGATGTGCTGAAGCTTTTTGCTGATGCGCATGGACTTCGAGTCCTGATGGTGCGTTGAAGCTTCTTGCTGACGCGCATGAACTTCGAGTCCTGATGATGCGCTGAAGCTTCTTGCTGATGCGTATGGACTTCGAGTCCTAATGGTGCGCTGAAGCTTCTTGCTGATGCGCATGGACTTCGAGTCCTGATGATGCGCTGAAGCTTCTTTTCAGATGCGCCTGAGCCTTGGTTCAGTGTGTGCGCTTCTGACGAGAACGCAGCTCAGATATTTTGTTGTTTTAACATATATGAGTCTTTGTCATCTTTCCCTGACTGCTTGTTTCGATGACCGTCCCGCTTTTGAATGAAGTACTTCTAGAAGCTGCTCTCTGTCAGATGGGAGTTGACTATAACGAGGAGGTGATAAATCCTGTCTGAGCTGCCATCATGCTGGATCAGCCTTCTGAGAGAATGACCCAAATCTGGGAACAATAGTATGTGTTCCTTCAACGGATGATGGAGTATGGCAGCTTGAAATCTGGTAATGTGACTTTCTTGAAGCCTGAGTTCCTGTTTGGGGATCGCCTCACTTCTTGATAAGAATAAAGAATTTTCTGGTGTGTTTGTGATTTGTGTGGACCTATTATCTTTTGTGTATCCTGGTTTTGAGGTACAAATAATAAGTTTGAGAGGACCGATATGTTTGCTCAGAGGTAATGTGTACGTGGCAAATATGGGGTTCCTCTGGTGGAGTTTTCCTACTTAGAGGTATTATGGACATGGTAGGAATGACTCTGGGGGGAGGTACGCAGAACTTCTCAGAGGTAATGTGGACATGGAAATTCTGCGGTAGATGTACAGCAACGCAGGGGTTGTTTATACGAGATATTTACTCAGAGATAATGTGGACGTGGTAAACATGATAGTTAGCATAATCTTACGGAGTGTAAGATTCTACTTTGTAGGCGTAGAGGAGCAACTCAGAGGTAATATGGACGTGGTTGTTCATCTACTGGAGATAGAATGCAATGGAACAGCTGGGTTCCAGGAGCACGGATTTGTGCAGAAGAGAAGTGTGTAAACTCTGAGTATTAAGTTCACTGACTCTCCGGCTGGGTAAGGGTGGAAGTACATATCTGGGTTTATCTCAAGAGTAATACTTTTTTAGGAACTTGCCGTTGATGGACATCATGAACAAGTCTCTGTTGGATCGGACGAGGCGGTAAGCACCGTTTGAGTATACCGTCTCTATGATAAAAGGTCCCTCCCACTTGGGTTCGAACTTTTCTGGCATTTTATGAGTCAACACCATCAGCCTCCTGACTGCCAGAACTAGGTCGCCTATTTGGAAAGTCCTCTATTTGACCTTCTTGTTGAAAGCTTGTGATACACGGGCTTGATAAAGTTCAATGCGCTGTTGAGCTAAGAGGCATTTCTCATCAAGTGCTTCTAACTCTTGCAGACGGCGGCGTTGATTGTCTTCCTCCGTCAACTGGTTTTTGATTGCAACACGGAGTGAGGGTATCTGGATTTCGAGAGGCAGTACCGCTTCACTTCCGTAAACCAGAGAGAACGGTGTGTTGCCCATCGGAGTCCGTACCGTTGTGCGGTAGGCCCACAGGCATTCGTCGAGTTTTTCGTCCCAGTCGCATTTATTGGATGACACGACCTTTTTGAGCAACCTGACGATAGTCTTGTTAAAAGCCTTGTCCAATCCGTTCGCTGCCGGATTGTAGGCGGTTGATGCTACGTTCTGAATATAATTCTTGTCACAGAATCTGCTGAAAGCATGGCTGATGAACTGTGGACCATTGTCGTGGATAATCCTATGGGGTACCCCGAAACGGTAGATGACATGATGCTTGATAAAGTTGACCACCCTAGAGCTTTTCACTTCCGTCAGTGGAACTGCTTCTGCCCATTTGGAGAAGTAGTCGATAATGGCTAGGATAAAGCGGTGTCCCCTCGATGAGAGAGGGGAGATAGGTCCCACAATGTTCATGCCCCAAGCTTCAAAAGGCCATGAGGCGACCGTAGGATGTAGTGGTTCCGATGGTGTATGGATAAAGTCAGCATGAAGCTGGCAAGCATGGCACTTTTTAGCATAGTCGACGGTGTCGGCTGCCATGGTTTGCCAGTAGTAACTTATGCATCGCAATCGATCCTGCAACTTAGGCCCGGGTTGATGAGCCCCGTAAGTTCCGTCATGAGGTTCCCGAAGGGCTTCGGCTGCTTATTTGTTGGATAGACATCGAAGGAGAAGTCCATCGTAGGAACGTCGGTACAGCGTTTTAGTAGCTGTATCATAATAAAACCGAAGTGAACGCCTTCTGACCGAGATGGCTTCTTTCGGGTCTTCTGGGAGAATTCCACAGATAGCAAAGTCGATGAATGGGAACCTCCAGTCTCGGACATTAATACTGGCACTTGTCGTCATGGCATAGGCCATTTGTGTGCGTAGGTTATTTTTAGGACAGACCAAGTCTCGACCAACTATTGTGACGTAGTATTGAGTCCCGAGGGGTGCTGTTAATGAAGCTGCAAGGCCAGCCAGAGCGTCAGCCTCCAGGTTTTGTAGCCGAGGTACGTGTTCTATGAAGAACTTGGTTAAGGTTGAGATAATATTCAATGCAACTTCATGGTAAGGAACCAGATCTTCATGACGAACTTCGTACTTCCCTCGGATTTGATTAACGACGAGTTTTGAGTCGCCATAAGCTTCCAGATGATCCACCCCCAGTTGTTGCGCCAGCTGGAGTCCTATGATGAGAGCGTTGTACTTGGCAACATTGTTGGAGCATGGCTTTGAAAGAGAGTAAGCACGCTGGATGACCAGCTGATCGGAGGAGACTAAGACCAACCCCACTCTTGCGATGATTTGTCCTTTGGGGCTTGTTCTCGAAGCACCATAAAAAAATACCCGCCAGACGGAGTTTTCTTCGGTGACGTTTGATTCTTGGACTTCATCCGGGATGTCTTCATATAGTCTGGAGGACTCTGGGATCGGGTGCACGGCTAAAAAGTCGGCTAGAGCTTGGTCCTTAACGACTTTTTGTGGGACGAATACCATGTTATACGGTGTCAACAGGATTGCCTATGTAGCTAGTCGGGAGTTCAATGATCCCGGCTTCGTCATGAGAACCCTGAGTGGATTGACTCGGGATATGACATAAATTGTCTGGCCCAAAACGTAATGGCGAGTCTTCTGGATGGTGAACACCAAAGCCAAATATTCCTTTTCAACGGGGTTGTACCAGTGTTCAGCCCCGATCATTGTCCTACTAAGGTAGTAGATAGCTTGCTCGTAGCCTGCATCGTTGTTCTGAGCCAACAAAGCACCGAGGGAATGATCCATGGCACGGACGTAGAGGAGAAATGGTTTGCCTGCGACGGGTGCCACCAGGACTGGCGGGCTCGTCAGGTAAGCTTTGATATCATCGAAAGCTTTCTGGCATTCTTCTGTCCATACGTAGGAGACTCCCTTCTTCATGAGCTGGGTGAAGGGGTAACATTTTTCGAAAAGGTTTGTTATAAACCTTCGGATGTATGCAAGACGCCCTTACAAGCCTTGAAGTTCTCGGAGGTTCTTCGGAAGGTTCATGTCAAGGATGGCTTTGGTCTTCTCGGGGTCGACATGAATGCCTTTTGTCGTGATAATGAAGCCCAAGAACTTTTCGCTAGAAACCCCAATGAAGGATTTAGCGGGGTTTATCTTGATTTGATGCGCTCGCATGAGATCGAAGACTGTCTTTAGGTCTTGTAAGTGATCACCTTTGAGACGGCTCTTGACGGCGATATCATCAACATAGCATTCAACTATTTTGCATTGATGTTGACGGAAGATGGTACTCATAGTTTCCTAACAAAAAGCTTATTTTTACATAAAACAAAGTACCAAAATGATCCTTGTTAATTATAGAAATTTATTATAATTTTTCTGGAATTTATTAACCAGTACAAGTTTTTTATAAAAAATCAGTTTTCCTAAGTATACAGAAAATAAGTTTTGGTTTCATATGCCAAATTAGTAGCAAAACAGTAAATTAAATACTATTTTACAGAAATTAAAATATAACATAGTATCTAAATACTATTTTTCTCAGATTTTTACAGAAATTAAAATATATATATAAATTCAAAACCAGAAAGTAACAATATCTGGAAAAATAATTAATTATAAATTAAGGATGATACATAAGCAAAAATCTACAGATGTTGTCGGATGATAAAATAAATATCACCAACGTGTCCAGAACGGTCAAATCAGCTAGAATAGCCTACCCATAAGTCCAATTTAGACACAGGGGCAAAACGGTAATTTTGGGTCAAAATAATGTCCGCCGTTGGATACACTTTGCACCGAAAAATGTGTCGGGATAGAAGTCTACAAAACCTAGAAAATTATATGTTCATGAATTCAGAATGATGATACAAACCCAAAGGTATGTCCGAAATAGAATTTCGATGTGCCGATCTCAAAATGACACGTTGACACGAACACTTGGTATCTGGTTTGCACCGAAATGCATGCCGGAATAAATGTTTTCAAAACTCAGCAAATTATATGTCAAAGAGTCCAGAATGACGATACGAACTCAACGGTATATCTGAAAATGGATTCCGATGAGCCGATCTCAAAATGACCCATTGACTCGAAAAGTGGGACCCGCTTTGCACCAAAATGCGTGCCAGGGCCCACGTTCTCCAAATCAAGCAAACTTTATATTAAAACATGCCAGAATGACACCACGAGTCTACTGGTGGTGTCAGAAATTGAATCCGGAGTCCCGAATTCAAAAATAGAATTTAACAAGTGCAAATTAAAGAATTCGGATGGCCAACTTTAGCGTCGAATTCGACCAACCGAATGTGCTTATAATGAAACGAAACCTAAAGGAGATAGGAAGATGGTTATACCATCTGCACATAGGAACTGGAAGCGCGCCAACCGGAGCTGCGATGGCGGAGTTATGAGCTGACGAAGTCGGCTCCACGAAACTGTCCAAAACAGTTCAATTTAAAACCTCAACTTGGTGGCCAGTTTTGAGGTATCAAACTGTAATGCCTGTGGTTCGTATTACGTATTCTTGGAATACGTGTACATAGTTTATTCTTGTATTGCATGATTTCCTGGCTTGGCATTTCCTTCTTGGCTTGGTTTATTCCTGGTTCGGGTTGGTTGGTTTGGCTTGGCTTAGTTTTGATTGGGTTCATGATGAACCCAAGGTAAACCCCCTACCTACCACCACCATTTGTATTTATTAGCCCTCTTCATTCTCTCTCTTCATTTATCATCTTCTTCTTTCCCATTTACTTCCTTCACCTACCAGAGAGAGGAGAGAGAGGTCTAGGCAAGTGCAACTTGCTTCATGGAGGAACTCTAATTTTATTGCTCCATTTTCTTCTTTACTATATTCTAAAATACTTTAGAACTTGACATTTTCACTTTCCATGGCTAGATTCTTGTAGATCTATATTTATATTATTTTCGGATTTCTTGGGTTTTGATCTACTTAATCTTGTTATTTCCAAGTTTTGATGGTTCCATGTTGTAGAGCATTTCATTCTGCCCCATTTTGACCTATGGAAGTCTGGATTTCGACTTCGGATGATGGAATTATGAAGTTTTGAAGTCATGGGTTTCATGGCTCTTCTTCTCGGACCAGTGGAGAAGAAGAGCAGTACTTGACCGCATGAATCCTCATACGACAAGTCTCTGGCCGCATGGCCTTTCCCAGTCGCATGAGACTCGTTCGAGCTCAGCCGCATGGAAAGTCCCTCCTAGCCGCATAAGACTTGCTTAAGTACTTGACCGCA
Organism: Iris pallida; assembly: GCA_029216955.1. NCBI lineage: Eukaryota > Viridiplantae > Streptophyta > Magnoliopsida > Asparagales > Iridaceae > Iris > Iris pallida. Next base: position 35,422,141 of record JANAVB010007399.1, read on the forward strand.
TGAATCTTCATGCGGCAAGTAATTGAGCCGCTTAGCCTTGGAGCTGCATAAGATTTCTCATCCCGCTGGCCGCATGAGACTAGACCCGGATCCAGCCGCATAGCCTTGCTCAGACTCAGCCGCATGAGCCCATGTTATCTTGAGTCGCATGGACTTCATGCCGCTAGCTTTTAGCCGCATGAGTTCCTTCGCACCCAGCCGCATATGTATCGCCCTTGCTCAGCCGCATAGGACTTCGTCTGATCATAGCCGTATATGCTGTTGAACTCCGGCCGCATGGCGATTGCTCCCTTCGCAGTCGCATAAGCTGACTCCCCTTCGTCCGCATAAACCCGCCTTTCCAGCCGCATGCGCCTTGGGCTCCCTGAGCCGTATGAGCGGGCAGTCCCAGCCGCATGAACCTGTATTGACCCAGTCGCATGGAATCACTCCCCTTGAGCCGCATGGACTTCTTGTTCCCTGTCTTGTTATATTATTATTATTATTATTATATATTTATTTTACGTCCATTTTATATCCTTACGCCTTTTGTCATGAACTTGAAAATCATGAATTTATTTGATGTGTTTGGAATTGATAATTGAGCATGACACGATGGTGACCCGTAGTGGTGCACTCCTGACATAATAACCTGACATGACCTGATAGTGGCCCGTCGTGGCGCACTCCTGACTAGTACACTTGACATGATAACCTGACATGATTATCTCGAATAGCTGTTGCGACGGCTACCTGACATGACATGACCTGTATAATGACCTGGACACCGTGGGCGATTGTGCTTGTACAAATAAACCAGTCCTGTCTTGCATCATGTCTAGGACAGGGACTCCTGAGTACCACGGTCAGGAGTACCTACTAAAATGGACTAAGACTAATAACTAGATTAATATATTAGTCATGACGAGATTTTCCAGCTACAGGTAATCCCGTTACCTGGGCACGCCTTGGGATCTGTAGCCTGCCGTCGAGTAGGGCACATTTCCAGCACACTGTCATGTGTTGCACCCTTCAAGCTACCTAAGGGTACATTCGTTTCCTGGACGATGTACCCACCTGAATTCAACTCTAAAATCTCTTAACCTGGGTAACCTGGATGGTCTGCAGGACTTGTGGCTGTAGAATAATCTCACTGCATCTTGTTAGTAATTAGGCTTGTGACAATCCTAGTTAGTTAAAGTATCAAGCCATAATTCTTGCTTGGCCGTGAAGTGATTGGATGGATTTTAACCAGTCTAGTCTTGCCCTGATCCTGTTCCAGATTACTGTATGACCAGAATGCTTGTATTTATTTTACCAATAAATGGTGAGAATTCCAAGTTCTGTTCAGACGAAGGGTTACAACCCCGGTCCTTGTTTGGTTTACGGGTTGTAACCTGGTTATCTGAATAGTTCCATGGTTATCTCGTCGTATATCATCCTGATGTATTTTCTTATTTTCCAGTTCTTACCTTATTTATACTACTGTGCTGATTGCTGGTTTTAGTTCCTAAGTGAAGCTTCCTTTGTGGCACTTGCTCTTTCTGGGATCTGACCCAGCTGGTTTTGTATGGCCAGATTTCGGAGCAGCTCCAGAGGATCTACCGCTCTTCCAGCCCAATGGTGAACACCAGACGTAACCAGGGCAACGAGTGGGTTATTTTTGGCTCTTCCACTCTATTGTAAAAATATTCTTTTGAGGCGTTTAGCCGACGAGCACCTGTTTAGCTCGGTTGCACTTACTTGCTGTCTGCATACGGGCTGTAACATGATTGACAGATCCTAGGGTTGATCATGTATGACTAAACTCTTGCTAGTCCTCATATTTTGTACCGACTAGCTTCATGATCAGCTGAATATATAATATTTGGGACGCCTTATTATTGTATATTTAATGATCATACATCTTGTAACATTTACTTACTTGCTTGTGATTGAGACACTAGGCTTGTTCATGACCATAGGAGACTGTTGGCTTGTAGTAAACCCTCATGTATCTAGACAGCCGTGACCGTATAGCGAGATGGAATCCATTTCATATACGTAGCTGGCAATGTCTGCCCCCGCTCTCTAGTATTCTGGTTCTGGGGCGTGACATGGTTTAAGTGGTGGCCCATGCAGGTCTTGTAAATCAAGATATGTGAGGGTTTACCGAATAGATGTCTCAATCAGTACTCGTCTTTGATCTCTGCTCGTATCTTCTGAATCCCTGGATTCTTGTCCTGATCATATGCTTGTATCGTTGATCTGTCCTGGTCCTTCCTTATGGTTCTCTATGTCGTCTTCTTCAGCGGCATCGTTCCTGGACCTGTCGGTCAGCAAGGCGGAGCACCTCCCGTAGACCAGCAGCAACCTGGAGATCAAGCCCAGCACTCTGGAGTAGCCTCCAGATTCGAGCATATTGGAGAAGAGCCACCAGTTCAGCCAGTTCAACCTGTGGAACCTGATGATGGCACATTAGTAGGACTCGTCAGGACCTTGATAGCTTCTCAAGACCGGCATGGAGACGCCTTGCACCAGGCAGTGACGGATGCTTTGATCCGGAGTGGTCATCAGGGTAACAGCGCGGCCAACAGCTTCAAGCGCTTGAACCCTCCCTTCTTCGACGGTAGTGAAGATGCTATCGCCGCAGATGCATGGCTTTAGGACACAGAGGTGATTCTAGAAGCAGCCAGGACCCCAGAGAACGAGAAGGTGGCCGTGGTGCGCCTACAGTTGTTAGATCTTGTCCGTAGCTGGTGGGCAGCGCAGGCCGTTGGATTAGTGGCACCCATTGCTTGGACAGCATTCAGGAAGAGATTCCAGACCAAGTATTTTGATGCTGTAGCTCGGTACGATCTACAGACGAGATTCACCAATCTGAAGCAGATGGGCAGGACGGTCGACGAATATGCGACCGAGTTTTCCAGACTCAGTCGGTTTGCTCCCACCTTGGTGGCAACCGAGTATGATCGAGCCCAGCGATTCCAGCAGGGGCTTCACCTAGAGATTCTATTGGCAGTTGAGCAGTTCGAGCATCAGACTTTTGATGCAGTCGTGAGAGCAGCTAGGAGGCATGAGTATACCTCCCAGAGGATTGTGGATAGGGCCGGAGGTCGGAAGAGATCCCACGGCCAGATGAATCAATCTTCAGCCCCAGCCCCAGCAGCCAGGGCTTTAACTATTGGAACTCCGAGGCGGGCGACCTCAGTAACGTCGGTTCAGCACTCAACCCCGACGTACCCTCAACAGCAGAAGCAGAAGCAGTCTTCTGCAGTGGGATGTTCTCATTGTGGGAAGCCAGGCCATGTGGTAGCAGAGTGTCGCAGGGCGCAGGGATTGTGCCTGGCTTGTGGAGTAGCAGATCATAGGATAGGGGCTTACCCGAATAGGGGTGGTTCATCAGCATCCAACCTTTCTAGCTCTTCAGTGAGAGGACCAGCCCCAGTACCAGTTCAACAGCAGCAGTATCAGTCTTCGAGGCCCTTGCCGCCTCAGTCTCAGGCATTCCAGCAACAGCAACCCCAGCAGTATGCACAAGCCCAAGCTCAGACCCAGAATAGGCAGAGAGGTTTCCAGCAGAGGGGACCAGCAGCCAGGGGACAAGGTCAGGCCATGATGATGGCTATGGAAGAAGAAGTTGCACCAGGTGAGGTTGTGGCAGGTACTATTCTCGTCAACTCCTCTCCAGCGTCTGTATTTTTTGATTCTGGTGCATCGCATTCATTTATGTCTACACGATTCGCGACACGGATAGGATTGGAGCCCGAGTCATTATCAGTGAGGCTCAATATACTTACTGGTAATGGCCTTGTGGGAGTATATCGAGTGTTTTCCTCGTGTCGGATCGTAGTTAGCGGTAGGGAGTTCTCCGCTAGATTGATAGAGTTTTCGATGGCAGACTATGATGTAGTCCTAGGCATGGATTGGTTGAGGAACCAGTATGCTAGGATAGACTTCCATATTGGCAGAGTTGTCTTTAGTATCCCCGGCGAGCCAGAGTTTTCGTTTTTCAGAGGCGCAGTGGAGCCATCTTCCCCCGTATTGCGGATGGCAGTAGCAGCAGTGCAGTTACCCCAGATAGTTGAAGAGTTTCCAGATGTATTTCCAGAGGAGCTTCCAGGGATGCTGCCAGAGCGAGAGATTGAGTTTACTATAGACTTGATTCCCGGGACAGCACCAGTATCAGAGCGAGTCTACATGATGGCGCCTTCAGAGTTGGAGATTTTATACAAGATGATTGAAGAACTGAGGACCAAAGGATTCATCCGTACTAGTGGATCGCCTTGGGGAGCCCCGATGCTTTTTGTAAAAAAGAAGGATGGTACGTCCAGGCTATGTGTTGATTATCGTACCTTGAATTAGGTGACAATCAAGAACAGATACCCTCTTCCGAGGATAGATGACTTGTTTGATCAGCTCAGAGGGGCTTCAGTATTTTCGAAGATTGACTTGCGGTCAGGATACCACCAGATCAGAGTCAGAGAGCAGGACATCCCGAAGACAGCATTCAGATCGAGGTATGGACATTGGGAGTTCCTTGTTATGCCCTTTGGAGCGATCAATGCGCCGGCCGTATTCATGGACCTCATGAATCGCATTTTTATGCCTTACTTGGATCAATTTGTGATCGTGTTCCTAGATGACATCCTAGTTTACAGCAAGAGTGAAGCAGAGCATGAGCAGCATCTCAGAGTCGTCCTCCAGACGCTTAGGGAGCATCAGTTGTACACCAAGTTCAGTAAATGCGAGTTCTGGCTCGATCGTATTTCATACTTGGGTCACATCATTACCCGAGGAGGAGTGGAAGTGGATCTCCAGTAGATTGTAGCTATCAAGTCATGGCCGGTACCCAGCTCAGTGGCAGAGGTTCGCAGCTTCCTTGGATTGGCCGGCTACTACCGGCGGTTCGTTTCAGATTTCGCATGGATTTCGGCGCCGATGACCCAGTTGACCTGCAAGGATGTGCCGTTTGTTTGGACAGCAGAGTGTCAGGAATTATTTGAGAAGTTGAAGTAAGGTTTGATAACGGCTCCCATTCTCACCCTTCCAGATGGGACCGGAGGATTCACAGTTTATTGCGACGCTTCAGGCAGAGGATTGGGGTGTGTCTTGATGCAGCATGGGAAGGTAATATCTTATGCGTCACGTCAACTACGTGATCATGAGAAGAATTACCCGACCCCTACTTGGAATTGGCGGCGGTATGTTTGCTTTGAAGTTGTAGAGACACTACTTGTACGGAGATAGAGTGGAGATCTTTACTGATCATAAGAGCCTGAAGTATGTTTTCACCCAGAAGGACCTTAATATGTGGCAGAGAAGATGGCTCGAGCTACTAGTGGACTACGATGTGGATTTGTAGTATCATCCCGGGAAGGCCAACGTTGTAGCAGATGCATTGAGCCGGAGAGCCGGAGTTTATTTCCTAACAGCGCAACCAGAGCTGTTAGCAGATCTTCAGAAGATGGGTATTAAAGTTGTTCTCCCTTCCAGTGTGGCCTTGATGGCCAGTATGCAAGTTCAGTCCACTATAGTCGAGAGGATCCGGATGGCACAGTCGGCAGATTCCAAGCTTCAGCGACTCAGGGCAGAGTGCGAGGCAGGACGAAGACCAGAGTTATGCATTCATGAGGATGGTACACTTCGACATGGTAAGCGTCTTTGTGTACCCAGCGGAGATATCCGACAGGAGATCATGTCAGAAGCGCACAGTTCGCAGTATTTCATCCATCCCGGCAGTACGAAGATGTACCGTGATATTCGGCAGCACTTCTGGTGGAATGGCATGAAGCGGGAGATAGCTCGGTTTGTCTCTCGGTGTTTGGTTTGCCAACAAGTCAAGGCTGAACATCAGAGACCGGCTGGACTTCTTCAGCCTTTGTCCATTCCAGAGTGGAAGTGGGAGCATGTGACCATGGATTTCGTGATTGGATTACCTAGATCCCCAGCTGGTAGAGATGCTATCTGGGTTATAGTTGATCGGCTCACGAAGGTGGCTCACTTTTTTCCATTCAGAGTTGGTCAGTCGACGGCTCAGCTAGCAGAGATGTACCTCAGGCAGATTGTCAGATTGCATAGAGTGCCAGTCAGTATCACTTCGGATAAAGATTCAAGATTCACGTCGTACTTTTGGCGTAGCTTGCAAGAGAGTTTGGGAACTCATCTCCAGTTCAGTTCAGCATATCACCCGCAGACAGATGGCCAGTCGGAGCGCACAATCCAGACTCTTGAAGACATGTTGCGGTCCTGTACACTTGACTTCGGTAGTTCATGGGAATATCACTTGTACCTGGTAGAATTTTCGTACAACAATAGTTTCCAGGTCAGTATCCAGATGGCACCGTTCGAGGCACTATATGGTAGGAAGTGCAGATCTCCGCTAGCATGGGATGATGTTGGAGAGAGGCAGATGCTCGTTCCAGAAATGATTGCCCAGACAGTTGAAGTGGTCAGGCGAGTCAGAGATCATCTTCGAGTTGCCCAAGATCGCCAGCGCCATTGGGCCGATTCTCATCGGCGCCCTCTCGAGTTTTCGGTCGGCGATCATGTATTCCTGAGGATTTCGCCTAACCGTGGCGTCATTCGTTTCGGCGTACGGGGAAAGCTTAGTCCTAGGTATATAGGGCCATTTGGCATTCTGGAGCGAGTAGGAGATGTATCATATCGTCTCGCTCTTCCGCCATCGCTAAGCGAGGTACATGACGTATTCCATGTATCACAATTACGACGGTATATCCCAGACCTGAGCCACATCCTAGATCATTCAGAATTGGTTGTTGGTACCAACCTTTCGTATGAGGAGAGGCCCGTGTCTATATTGGACCGGAGAGAGAAGATCCTCAAGAACAAGACTATCAAGTTAGTCCGAGTTGCTTGGGTTCATCACTCTTTGGGGGAGTCAATGTGGGAGCGTGAGGATGATATCCGATCACGATATCCCGACCTGTTTGACTCGTGAGATATAATGTCTTTCTTATGCCTCATGCCTTCGATTCCTTGCTTGAATGAGTGATTGTCTGCCTAGTTATAGCTTGCATGTGATTAATGTAGCTTGTCATTGCTCCTCTAGCCTCTTGATTAAATTTCGAGGACGGAATTCTTTTAAGGTGGGTAGAGTTGTAATGCCTGTGGTTCGTATTACATATTCTTGGAATACGTGTACGCATTTTATTCTTGTATTGCATGATTTCCTGGCTTGGCATTTCCTTCTTGGCTTGGTTTATTCCTGGTTCGGGTTGGTTGGTTCGGCTTGGCTTGGTTTTGATTGGGTTCATGATGAACCCAAGGTGAACCCCCTACCTACCACCACCATTTGTATTTATTAGCCCTCTTCATTCTCTCTCTTCATTTATCATCTTCTTCTTTCCCATTTACTTCCTTCACCTACCAGAGAGAGGAGAGAGAGGTCTAGGCAAGTGCAACTTGCTTCATGGAGGAACTCTGATTTTATTGCTCCATTTTCTTCTTTACTACATTCTAAAATACTTTAGAACTTGACATTTTTACTTTCCATGGCTAGATTCTTGTAGATCTATATTTACATTATTTTTGGATTTCTTGGGTTTTGATCTACTTAATCTTGTTATTTCTAAGTTTTGATAGTTCCATGTTGTAGAGCATTTCATTCTGCCCCCATTTTGACCTATGGAAGTCTGGATTCCGACTTCGAATGATGGAATTATGAAGTTTTGAAGCCATGGGTTTCATGGCTCTTCTTCTCGGACCAGTGGAGAAGAAGAGCAGTACTTGACCGCATGAATCCTCATGCGGCAAGTCTCTGGCCGCATGACCTTTCCCAGCCGCATGAGACTCGTTCGAGCTCAGCCGCATGGAAAGTCCCTCCTAGCCGCATAAGACTTGCTTGAGTACTTGACCGCATGAATCTTCATGTGGCAAGTAATTGAGCCGCTTAGCCTTGGAGCCGCATAAGATTTCTCATCCCGCTGGCCGCATGAGACTTGACCCGGATCCAGCCGCATAGCCTTGCTCAGACTCAGCCGCATGAGCCCATGTTATCTTGAGTCACATGGACTTCATGCCGCTAGCTTTTAGCCGCATGAGTTCCTTCGCACCCAGCCGCATATGTATCGCCCTTGCTCAGCCGCATAGGACTTCGTCTGATCATAGCCGCATATGCTGTTGAACTTCGGCCGCATGGCGATTACTCCCTTCGCAGTCGCATAAGCTGACTCCCCTTCGTCCGCATAAACCCGACTTTCCAGCCGCATGAACCTGTATTGACCCAGTCGCATGGAATCACTCCCCTTGAGCCGCATGGACTTCCTGTGCCCTGTCTTGTTATATTATTATTATTATTATTATTATTATTATTATTATATATATATATATTTTTTACGTCCATTTTATATCCTTACGCCTTTTGTTCTGAACTTGAAAATCATGAATTCATTTGATGTGTTTGGAATTGATAATTGAGCATGACACGATGGTGACCCGTAGTGGTGCACTCCTGACATAATAACCTGACATGACCTGATAGTGGCCCATCGTGGCGCACTCCTGACTAGTATACTTGACATGATAACCTGATATGATTATCTCGAATAGCTGTTGCGACGGCTACCTGACATGACATGACCTGTATAATGACCTGGACACCGTGGGCGATTGTGCTTGTACAAATAAACCAGTCCTGCCTTGCATCATGTCTAGGACAGGGACTCCTGAGTACCACGGTCAGGAGTACCTACTAAAATGGACTAAGGCTAATAACTAGTTTAATACATTAGTCATGACGAGATTTCCCAGCTACAGGCAATCCCGTTACCTGGACACGCCTTGGGATCTGTAGCCTGCCATCGAGTAGGGCACATTTCCAGCACACTGTCATGTGTTGCACCCTTCAAGCTACCTAAGGGTATATTCGTTTCCTGGACGATGTACCCACCTGAATTCAACTCTAAAATCTCTTAACCCGGGTAACCTGGATGGTCTGCAGGGCTTGTGGCTGTGGAATAATCTCACTGCATCTTGTTAGTAATTAGGCTTGTGACAACCCTAGTTAGTTAAAGTATCAAGCCGTAATTCTTGCTTGGCCGTAAAGTGATTGGATGGAGTTTAACCAGTCTAGTCTTGCCCTGATCCTGTTCCAGATTACTGTATGACCAGAATGCTTGTATTTATTTTACCAATAAATGGTGAGAATTCCAAGTTCTGTTCAGACGAAGGGTTACAACCCCGGTCCTTATTTGGTTTACGGGTTGTAACCTGGTTATCTGAATAGTTTCATGGTTATCTCGTCGTATATCATCCTGATGTATTTTCTTATTTTCCAGTTCTTACCTTATTTATACTACTGTGCTGATTGCTGGTTTTAGTTCCTAAGTGAAGCTTCCTTTGTGGCACTTGCTCTTTCTGGGATCTGACCCAGCTGGTTTTGTATGGCCAGATTTCGGAGCAGCTCCAGAGGATCTACCGCTCTTCCAGCCCGATGGTGAACACCAGACGTAACCAGGGCAACGAGTGGATTATTTTTGGCTCTCCCACTCTATTGTAAAAATATTCTTTTGAGGCATTTAGCCGACGAGCACCTGTTTAGCTCGGTTGTACTTACTTACTGTCTGCCTACGGGCTGTAACATGATTGACAGATCCTAGGGTTGATCATGTATGACTAAACTCTTGCTAGTCCTCATATTTTGTAACGACTAGCTTCATGATCAGCTGAATATGTAATATTTGGGATGCCTTATTATTGTATATTTAATAACCATACATCTTGTAACATTTACTTACTTGCTTGTGATTGAGACACTAGGCTTGTTCATGACCATAGGAGACTGTTGACTTGTAGTAAACCCTCATGTATCTAGACAGCCATGACCGTATAGCGAGATGGAATCCATTTCATAAACGTAGCTGGCTATGTCTGCCCCCGCTCTCCAGTATTCTGGTTCTGGGGCGTGACACAAACGACAAAATTAACGGACAAAAATTGACAGGAGTGAAGATGAATATACCGAGATTGCGACGGAGCGAAGAACTAACTAGGTTCAGGTATATACAAAATTTCATTAGACACTGAACTAACTAGGTTCATGCACTTTTGTACCATCAGAACAACATAGTTCATGTTTCTAAATAAGAAATTAAAATGTATACAGTATGTATCTCTACATAATGGCCTCAACCTATAATATCTGTAAAGCTAAGAGGCCTTTGGAGGAAAAGGAAAATGTAGTTTGATTATATGGCATAATCATTTTTGGCTGGATTGGTAAATAATTATACATACCATGAAAGGATGTCTTAGTTTTGAAGAACACAATAAAGTTACTGTCAAGCAGGTTAAACTCAAAATATCATATGCTTATTCTAATATGATATCAGTATCAAGTATCAGTATCGAATATTATACAATGTTCTTTTTTGATAATCATGGTGGCAGCCCGAACATGAGGCCATATTCAGTTTGGACGACAAGCTCATTGTTGTTGCTGAGGACTAGATTCTGTGCTAAATTTTGATCTATGAGAAATTGGATCGTGAGGAAGATCAATATGCTACATTGTGTTGTTATCAACACAATATAACCATTACCTTGGTTGAACTTGTATAATATAAATTCACAACATTCGTGCATCTTAATATTATGGTTTATTTACAACTGAATACCTGAAGCATCACTTTTTTGTCATGGAATTATTATTTAGCTTCATGATGCATGAAAATGCGCTCATTGAGATGGGTTTCTGTAGCTTCCATTTCCTCTTTACTGTAGCCTTGGACTCTGTAGCTTTCATTTCTTCTTTAACACCCCTTTTCATATGGTAGCCTGGGTTACAAACAATTTCTATCGCTTTGACTAATTTTCTTGGATTAACAGCTTGCATGGTGATGAGATGTAATTTTCTATCCGGTGTTGCACCATTTACTATTATCTGCATAATATTATCATTCTCAAGATTATCCTATTGCAGTCTTTACATCACACTAATACCTTTTTTCTAAATTTTTGCTTTCCACGTTTTATTTATATTCTTTTTTAAAAAACACAGGTCTTGTGTATATTATTAGTAGCAACTGAAAACGTTACTGTAATATATTTCTCCATATTGTTGCTATTTCTGGTATTTATGCATCTTTTAGTTTTCTTGTGTATAACTATTTGGAGGTTGAATATTGTTCTTCTAATATAGATAGGTTCAATTTAAACAAATTTAATGCCAAGTCTCTGAAGAAACAAAGCACCTAAATGAAAAGGCACACAAATTGGAAAAGTGCAGTAAAAAATGACACCATTTTGCTCTTGCTCTCGTTTCTGAGTAAGCCTGTGATTTTAGCTACTTTAGTAAACCTCTTTATGGATTAGGGACATGGAAAAAAAACTCAAAATATTATACAATGTTCGGATATGGTATCAGTATCGAATATGATATCAGTATCAAGTATCATCTGTACCAATGATCTGATACACACCTGAGCCCCACACTTGAAATATCTGATACACTCAGGAACCCAAGTGAAATAGGACTGAACAAAGGATATAAGGGTATGTGGATTGCAAAGTAGCAGGACATAACCTACCCAAGTTCACTGCCTAATTGAACAGTAGCAGTAAGGCTAAACATGAGTAGGAGACATGGTCTAAAAATCTGCAGGCCTTGACCAAAGAGATGAGGCTAATGCAAGTTTAAGAGCACTCAAATTGGATACTTAAAAGTAATGTAGGGTAGACACGAATAGCAGGACATAGGAAAGGTCTGAACAACAAGTATAAACTTGAACAAACCACTGAACCATTAAACATATTAGGACACCAAGTTCAGTAGGACAGAATTATTTTTGAACAAAACCTGGGGTCAAGGATTATGGGTTTGATACTCCAATGCAAGATAGTAATTCAAAGAGGACAGATTTGGTGTTTGCATATATATCTTCCCAACTCGAGCTCCCTCATTGCCAATACATCTCATGACAAAATGTCAAAGAGCGAATGGGATGTGTAGGTAACAAAGAATAACTTAGATTATGGGCTAAACCAAATAAACTCAGGTATGGCTCAATACCTAAGTATTCCCTCAATAATTGGACTGAACCAATGAGTACAGGAGATGACTAGATATGAGACAGATAAATATGTAAAGAGAGGTGGACAACATGTGTGGACTAAACTTAAGGTATCAGTGGTCTGATACTTAAAGTCTGAACAAGGGATATGCAGTGAATAACCTGCAGGGGAGGTGGACATGATGGTTAATGGCTCGACTTGGCATAAGACATGGACTGGACTGAAATGAATGTTAGGGACATTTTATCAAGACTGAACATCATGGATAGAGTGGGTATCACAATATAGTATGAATTTGCACATACACAGGTTTACCCACAAATCTGTGTACAGGGTTGAACCTACACTCTCACTAACCTGTGCAAGACACATTCTATACAAGCACACTGCTGTGTGACTCTATCCCTTCCTCTCACACTTGTTGCCATGTGCAATTCACAGGAAAACTCCTCGTTAATTGAGTAGAATGAAGCCAATTCATTATCCATCTGAACATGGCAAAAGGTAAATATGTTAATTTGTAAAAAGAAACCAAAAGAAACAAATACATAATAATTTCACACTACATACTCCAAAAGAAGAACCAAAACTCCAAAACAAGAAACGGAATTGGCATCGAGAGATTGTTGCACTGCTCCATGAACCATTCCCTGTCCTCGAGACTCAAATCTGTGTCACCATAGATGATTTAAGGGATTCATATCTGAAAGAACCAAAATGGAATGCAAAAGATTTCTGGGGAAGAAAATAGGAAAAGAAAGATAACAAGGGGCTCTGGCTTACTGTTTGAATAATCCTGAGAAGTAAATAGCTACAGCAGTTGCATCGACAAGGCTTGACGTAGAGATACACACAAGACATAAGATCCAAATTCCCCAAAACTGATACCAGTTCCTCAATATGGCCAATACCATATCCTAAGGCCATAAGAGTACACCTACACTCACACCTAGATAGCTGTAACAGTTATAAATAGGCACACCACTCACACATGTATCAATTCTTAATACCTACCCAAGCCTAATGTGCTCACAGACCCTGCTGCTCCACCTACAACCTGTATCCAGGGGCAGTCTAATGTTTAAATAAAGCCTGTGCACCACTCTTAGGTTGCACGTGGTGATGGGAGCGGTGATGATGGTGTCCCCATGTTACTTAAGATATCACAGCTGTTTGATCCATGGGGAGGATATAGTGTCATTGGCTTTGGTGGCATCCTTCTACCAGGATTGCTGGTCTCATTCTCATTAAGGTTCACAGTTTGATTTCTTTTTGTTATTTAAATATTTTTCTTCAATTCTAATCTAAGTTCCTAAGAAACTTGGATCTCAAAATACAGTCACTTTCATTGTACTTTGAACCTCAAGAAACAATGTTTCGTGTAGTATCTTTGTGTTAACCATCCAAAGTAATCAAAAGTTCTCATAGTACTATAGATAGATTAGCTTAGGCCGAATCCAATATCTGTAAGGCAATACAAATTTTAAAATGAACTAGTTTTACCTCTCCAGTAGTTATCTAAATATAAACCCAAAAGGTATCATCAGTCTTACCTTCTTCTGATGCCGTACAATTCAATCGAGTTGGTTCTTCTCATTAAGGTTCACAGCAAAGCTTGAATGCACCTAAGCATTCAAGATGGGATTGCTAGAAGCTGTCATTCTATTTGCAACTTTGAAGGTGTTTAGCCTAGTCTATAGTGCTGAGGAATAAACTTTGCATTTTCGATGGAAAGCATATCTTGAATGCACTCAAGCATTCTAGCTATGGATTGCTAGAAGTTGTCATTCTATTTGTGCCTTTGAAGGTGTTTAGCCTAGTCTATAGTGCCGAGGAATAAACTTTGCATTCAAGCTATGGATTGTTGGAAGTTGTCATTCTACTTGCGACTTTGAAGGAGTTTAGCCTCATCTATAGTGCCGAGGAATAAATTTTATGTTTTCAATGGAAAGCATAGCTTGATATAATAAAATTTTATTTGTGGTTGTGGTGTGAATCATAATTGTTTAGGTCCCATTTTCAGCTTAGAGTGTGAAAAGTCTGATGTGGTTTTATATTTACTAAATATGTTGCTACTCTCTTTTCTCCTCAGGGCATGGTGTAAGTGACGTGTTATATGGTTATATTCATTCTCTTGATTATGCTGTTGACGACTTGGTACATATCTTGACTAAATTGTTATATCAAATTAAAAAATAGTTGAAATGATGAATTTTTTATGATGGCTGGTTGTAGTATTTACAGAAATCTTATTTGGAGAAGGTGTTGTCCGAGAAGCCTGGGATGCCATGTTTTCTCTTTAGACATTCTACTGGTGGAGTTATAGTTCTTAAGGTAAGCTATTTTGCAGACATCTTAGGGCTGATTGGACTTGATAATATATAAAATTATTTTCACAGACCCTATCTACATATAGGCTTGATTGGACTTAATATTATTGGCAGTTTGTATCCAAGGAAGGTGACATTGTAATGCTAGGAACTAAGGTTGCTATAATGTCAAAGTCTGCTTCAACTGATACTCATGTTGCTCCATCTGAGGAGAAGTCAGTTAAATATGCTACTCAGCCACCTCCACCTATTAAAAAAGAAGAGGATAAACCAAAGGCAAAGGTAGAAGTGGCTATCAAGGAGATGCCGAAAGCATCTTCTCCTGCCCCTTCTAAGATTGCTGCTTCTAAACCTCAGCTTCCTCCGAAAGAGAGGGAAAGACGAGTAAGTATAATAATAATTTTCATTTATACACTATTTGTTTTCATGCTAAAAACATTGGTATTTGAGAATGTTTTCCTTTGCTTTCTTTACCTTAATGTGTCATAGAGAGTTACCGTTTTACCTCTTCGTCTAGCACATGGCCTTGCATATCGAAATGTGGGCATGTATACTGCAGCTATAATGGTATGAACCTTGTTAGAAACGTGGGTCTTGTCAAGAATCTATTAGCAAATTTTAGATTAGTTTCAATTCTAAGCTCAAATAGAAGTTCAATTACGTATATTTTTCCATTTTCCGTTCAAGCAAGCTCAGTCTATTCAGTTGCTTGAACCTTGTTAGAAATTTATAAACATATATAGACACAGTGGAAAAGAGAGCCAATGTGTCTTATTTTTGCTGCTTAACGAATTTAAATGAGTTATGAATTGTTCAAAGTTGAAGGTGTTTCTTATGCGTATCTGACCTGGAGGTATATGTGCTTCTTGCTCAAAGTTGAAATTATTTCTACTTTTTATTTTGGTTGTAGGCAGAACTTGTTCCATTTTTGTATTTTTGTTTATTTTGTATTATCAATGCATAGCGGGTAAGAACTCCAAATTTACTAGCAGCAAGTTACTTGTTTGTATTTTGCTTCCTTTTTATAAGAGTCATTATTGTGCAATTTGTTATTAGAAGTTGGAGACCTGCTAAAGGTGGTGGAATATGCATGTTCATGTTCCAAATGACACTGATTTTTTGTTTGCATGTGCCTCTTTCAACTATGAAGTTATTTTTATGTTCTTGTTGTTCAGTGTGATGAGTTAATCTTCTGCTAAAAGACTAATGCAATTTTTTTTAAATTGTTGCAAATGTTTCCCTTCCTTGGAAAGAAGGGAGACATTATTAATTATATATATATTTTTTGAAGAAATTCATTTTTCTTCTAAAAACTTCTGGAAGAGTTAATGTTTTTTTCTCACGTTTTCTGTAGATTCTCTCTTGTTCGATGATTGAAGATGATGTCCCTAAATGAGAAATACCTTTCAAGGTAGTTATGGGTGCAGAATCGGTATCAGATCATTCCTATGAGTATCAGGATCGACGGTATCGACAGTATCCAAATGGTATGTTTAATTTTATGCTCATTCATATATGGAATTAATAGTTGTTGAATGGGTATCAGGCGTCGGTGGAATTAATAGTCATGTTCTATTTCTTTCTTCTCTTTGGCAACTGGCAGCCAGTGTGTAGTTTTTTTTTTACTTAAAGGCTTAATTTCAAAAGAAACATAAAGAATCAGAGTACTAATAGAAACTCATTATTCTTTTTCTTTAAATTACAGTGTTCTGGATTCATAAATATTTTCTACAAGTCATGCAGGCAGGCACTATGAACTTCAACACATTCTCTACAATTAAAGGTTCTTAATATGCCAAATTCTATTAAATTGAACTAATTTCTTTTCTCAACTTTGCTATACAAGTTCCTTTCTCAACATGGCATGTCTTGGTATACATCAATTTTGCTTTGTTTCCCTGTTATTTGTTACTAAATTCATGCCCGTGTGTACAACCCATCTAAATATGTTAAATTGATACCTGATACTTAAAAACTGCATCTTTGAATAGTTAAATAATTCTTCGACTTTTAACAGGTCCTTGTCTCATATTTGGGTTTCTTCATCAATGTTATTTGATACTTGGCTTTAAGTTTTTTTTTACTTCATAAGTGTTAACTGATACTTGGTTTCTCCATTACACCAAACTTGAGATTCTTAATTCTTTTCATTTGTCATTAACAAAAGCTGTGCATTACAATTGGTTATACTAGCTAAGAAAAATGGATTGGAAAAGGAATTGTTAGACAGCTTAGTGTAAATGTTGCTCTAGTGCTTCACATAGTTTCCTTAACTGTACAACATATGTTGCATCAATTATATGTTACTGTTCTTGCAATGTTTTTCTTTCTTTCTTTTTTTCCAATCTTACCTTCCTTTTTAAGTACATGTTCCTGTTGCAATTCATTGGATAAACCTGACATTGTGGCAAGGATCCTTAAAGATCATTGTCATCCAGTTGTCTGAGTTGATGCTGACATTGTGGCAAGGATCCGTAAAGATCATTATTCTTTTGACATTGTGGCAACCCTTACTTGTGTGAGGGTTGGGTGAAATCCAATTTTGCCTCAAAGCCATCCACAGGCAGGCACAAGATAGAGAAAATAAAAACTTTTTGAGCATTTGACATGGCTCTAATACCTGGAGGCCTTCATTCATGAATTTTGCAACCATTATTAGTCCGGACACTATCTTGGTCTACTTCCTCGGGAGGGTAGATATTCCTCAGGATGTTTAATACAGAAGGGCAAGGAACTTTTATGATCACCTCATTTCCTCAGGATGTTTAATACCTGGAGGCCTTCATTCATGAATTTGTTTTGGAAAAAAATAGAACACATCAATATAAGTATGCAAAAGTATATTGTATATATCAAAAGAACAATATAACCAGCCTCTTTTGGGTGTTGAAGCATGGTGATCCCTGCCTGATCCTTCACCAGGCTTCGCAAATTGGACTACTTAGTTACATTAATGAAACCTGTATTGTGTGATCCATGTTGAAACATGGTGCATATTTCAAGGAATTGTATGTATAATTGTCAACATCAGCCAAATTTTGGCAAAGAAGCATGTAGAGACACATTGACAAAAGCTAAGGACTGCAATTTTGGTATATATATTGTTTTACTTACATTTTTTTTGTTTTTTGTTTTGTTTGCAGGATCAAATAGACACATTGACAAAAGCAAATTTTGGGGGGAAGGCATTCATATCATGAGATCTATTGTAGCTAGGTTATTTTTTTGGGAAGTCAATCAAATATTCATGTGTTATGTCAACATTATAATTGTCTAATTTGAATGCAGTACGTTTATGAAATACATTTTTTTTACTATATGGACACTTGAAGTTGTTAAAATATTGCATTATGGATTATTTTGTAAAGAGATGTTTAAAGACATTATATTAGATTCATGTTTTGTTCACGTAACTTGTTGCTCTTTGTTCTCAAGTTCTTTGAATAATTTTTTAATATTTTAAAGTTATTTTCAAAACAATTTATTTAAATTTATCTTAAAAAATATAAGCGAAAATAAAATTTAATGTAAAAAAAATATGAATTAGCTTTTGTGAAAACAAAATGTACAGCAAAAAGCGTATTTATATTTGGCTACATTAGCTTTTGCGACATCAAATTGTGTAGCCAGAAGTGTATTTATATTTGGCTACATTAGCTTTCGCGACATCAAATTGTGTAGTAAAAAGTATTTTCTATAATAAGTAAAATAAATAAATTAGGCTTTTGGCGACATGTGTCATGTTGCCAATGTATGACCTTTCTGCGACACACAAGGCACATGTCACCAAATGATTTTTTATAATCTGAAATATGTTATGTCGCCAAAAGGTACTACATTCTGCGACATGTTGATTTCATGTCGCCAAAGACTTTCCCAGACAAGGCTACCGCGACATACGTGCGACATAGCCAAATATGTCGCAGAAACCCTTTGGCGACATAAATATAACGTTTCGCAACATATTGCTTATGTTGCTGAAAATGCATTTTTTTGTAGTGGTAGTCTAATACATGACTACTCTCAAAAGTCTAAAGCAAAAAGACAACTAGGCGAGGTTCCCCTAGGAACATCCTCGTAAAGCAAAGCCGGGTCCTCGGCAGTATCTCCATAATATGTATCGCAGAGTAACTCCTCCTCAGTAAGGATACCTACAACGTTATCCTGTCAGGACGGGAGCAAGTACTGATTCTAGCAAACTAAATATATGAAACATGAACAGGAATGTAATAAACTGGAATCATGGCATATCATGGGTTAATTAGTTCTTTTTAGAATTAACAACATTTAGTTTAAAAGTTTAAAACCGTAGCATGTACGTGAATCGGTCAATAGGTGAATAGGATGTACAGCGGTACATATCATGTTTTTCTGGCATGCACATACGTGCACGAACGGCATCGGTGTATATCCATACACAAATGCGGGATCAGAACATACGGCAAGGTCACATATAGAATGTCACCGATCGCGGTAAATACATACGAAGAAGGGGGTCATGTTCACGTACAATACTAACAGTTTTTCTTTAACCCGTTATTTAAACATGTGAGAGATATGAGATACTGTCTAAACATGGTAGAGACTAAAAGTAATACAACATGTAAAGTTCTAACTTGCTACCCCAAGGATCAGCATTTAACATGGTTGGTAAATCGCAGTTTATTGTTATAGCAGTATGTAAAGTTCGTAGAAAGTACTTGCCTCTAGCAAAGCAAAGCAAAACAAGCTACGATAAAAGTGCTATAGATGTCTGTTAACTCGTCACTGTAGAAATAAATACATAAACTTAGTTTTTACACTAAGCTAAAACACTAAGACACTAATTGGTGAAATACGACTTGTGACTGGGCACCTAGCCAAAATGATGACTTTGGCATAGGAGACCAATGTGGGGTGACATACTACTTTAACTAACTTTCCAGGGTCTTTACACTAGTGAGGGGTGAGGTTCAAATACGGCTAAAACTCAAAATAGCACAAAAAGTTACAAGTCGTAATTAATCAATAAATAAATTAAATGATCATTATTTCCTAACAATTTTTGAGATAGACAAAAAGCTTATTTTTACATAAAATAAAGTACCAAAATGATCCTTGTTAATTATAGAAATTTATTATAATTTTTCTGGAATTTATTAACCAGTACAAGTATTTTATAAAAAATCAGTTTTCCTAAGTATACAGAAAATGAGTTTTGGTTTCATATGCCAAATTAGTAGCAAAACAGTAAATTAAATATTATAAAAATTGTACTAAATTAGCTAAATTAACATAGTATCTAAATACTATTTTTCCCAGATTTTTACAGAAATTAAAATATATATAAAAATTCAAAACCAGAAAGTAACAATATCTGGAAAAATAATTAATTATAAATTAAGGATGATACATAAGCAAAAATCTACAGATGTTGTCGGATGATAAAATAAATATCACCAACGTGTCCAGAACGGTCAAATCAGCTAGGATAGCCTACCCATAAGTCCAATTTAGATACAGGGGCAAAACGGTAATTTTGGGTCAAAATAATGTCCGTCGTTGGATACACTTTGCACCGAAAAATGTGTCGGGATAGAAGTCTACAAAACCTAGAAAATTATATGTTCATGAATTCAGAATGATGATACGAACCCAAAGGTATGTCCGAAATGGAATTCCGATGTGCCGATCTCAAAATGACACGTTGACGCGAACACTTGGTATCCGGTTTGCACCGAAATGCGTGCTGGAGTAAATGTCTTCAAAACTCAGCAAATTATATGTCAACGAGTCCAGAATGACGATACGAACTCAACGGTATATCTGAAATTGGATTCCGATGAGCCGATCTCAAAATGACCCGTTGACTCGAAAAGTGGGACACGCTTTGCACCGAAATGCGTGCCAGGGTCCACGTTCTCCAAATCAAGCGAACTTTATATTAAAATATGCCATAACGACACCACGAGTCTACTGGTGGTGTCATAAATTGAATCCGGAGTCCCGGGTTCAAAAATGGAATTTAACAAGTACAAATTTAAGAATTCGGACGGCCAACTTTGGCGTCGAATTCGACCAACCGAATGTGCTTATAATGAAATGAAACCTAAAGGAGATAGGAAGATGGTTATACCAGCTACGCACAGGAACTGGAAGCGCGCCAACCAGAGCTGCGATGGCGGAGTTACGAGCTGACGAAGTCGGCTCCACGAAACTGTCCAAAAACAGTTCAATTTAAAACGTCAACTTGGTGGCCAGTTTTGAGGTATCAAACAACAAAATTAACGGACAAAAATTGACAGGAGTGAAGATGGATATACCGAGATTGCGATGGAGCAAAGAAATTGCCGATCCAACATTCAGATCTCTCAGAAAACGTGTGCAAACTTGCTGCGACGGAGCACCATTTTCGAGTTCAAAACTCGCGCGCGCCGACGGGATCTCGTGCCAAACGCACGAATCGTGTGTTTAACACGTCGGGGAGGCCGATGGTGGATAGGGAGAGGTCTTTGGGGGTGCGCACGCCGGTGGAGGGGTCGTCGGCGGTGGCGGTCGGCTGCGGTGGCGCGCGCGGCGTGCGGCAGCGCACGTTCGTGTGCGCGCGCAGGCGTATGGCTGTTGCTGCCGCAGTTGCTGCTGCGGCTTGCTGTGCGCGGGGGCTACGCGGTGACAGGTCGGGCGGGGCCACGGCGAGCGGCGCGGTCGCCGGCGGTGGCGGAGGCCCGGTGGCGTGCAGCGGTGGGGGTGTTGGTGATGATGGTGTGGTGGTTAATGGTGGTGGAGATGGTTAATGGTGATGTTGATGGTGTTGGTGATGGAGGGAAGAAATAGGAGAGTAGGAGGAGGATGGCGAGGGTGGTGGTGTACGTAAGGGTGGAGGGGGCTATGGTGGTTTGTGTTGTGTTTTGTATGTGTGTAAGTGTGTTGAGAGAGAGAGAGAGAGATATGGGTGTATACATATATTATGTGTATAGAAAGAGTAAGAGAGAGTTATATATATATATATATATATATATATATATATATATATATATATATATATATATATACACATATATAATATTTGTAAAGTGGAGAGAGAAAAATAAATATTTAAAATAGGAAGAAAATAGGGAAAATTATGTGGGGTTTTTGGGCAGTCATGGGAGAACAACATGGGGCTTGGGTTCGGGTTCGGTCGAGCCGGGTCGGGTCAAAATCGAACCGGGTGCAATAATTAAATTAAAAATTGGTATTTATAATCACGGGAAAATAAATAATATATGGGGACTCCAATAAATAGGACACAAGCATCATGTGGGTAGTAGGCTTCGTGTGGGCCACGTCCATACTTTGGGTCGACTTGGTTGGATCGATGTCGGGTCCCGAAAT
This sequence comes from Iris pallida, assembly GCA_029216955.1. Lineage (NCBI taxonomy): Eukaryota > Viridiplantae > Streptophyta > Magnoliopsida > Asparagales > Iridaceae > Iris > Iris pallida. Next base: position 35,443,815 of record JANAVB010007399.1, read on the forward strand.
TAAATTGGAAAATAAATCAGGTTTTACGGTAGATAATTAATCGGCCTAAATTGACCCGAAAATTGTGCGAATAAAATAAAGCACAAAATGGAGTGTCTGAGTGGGACACGAAGGTCATAGGTGAAGAGCGTCTCGAGTAGATCATTCATGAGAAGTTGGTTCTGAGAAAACGACTGGTCTAGTGCTTCTAAATTAAAAGTCACGGTAACGTGCAAACGAAGATAAAAAATAAAAGTGGGAATAATTATTCAACGATTAATTGGTCTAAGTTGACCCGAAGTTGCACAATACAAAAAGAGCACAAGGGAACGAGTTCAAGTGGGACATGATATATCAAAATGAAGATAATCTCGTCTATTTCAAAACTCGTGAAGAGAGTTTACAGAGATTGGCATCCTTGACGCTCCAGAAGTCAAAGTCACGGAAAGGTACATTAATGATCAAAAACAATTAAATAATAAAACACTTATCGAAAATAATTCATTCAGAAAAATAAAAATAAACCCCTGAAATTTAGGGGGCTTACAATCACGTCAGTGATTGGAAGAGGAAATTCGTCTTTCGGGCAAGCAGTATTGAGATCTCTGAAGTTGATGCAGACTCGTATTTTTCCATTCTTCTTGATGACAGGGACAACATTGGCTACCCAATCTGGATGTTGCTCTTTACGAATGAACCTGCTGCTCAGGAGTTTGTCTACCTCTTGATCGATAGCGTTCATGATGTCAGGACGAAAACGTCGTTGTTGCTGCTTTACAGGCTTGGCATCAGGTAAGATGTTAAGTCTATACATCGCGATCTGGGGATCAAGTCCCGGCATATCTTCGTAGCTCCAGGCGAAGACGTTGATGTATTCTTTGGCCAATTGGACTAAAGACTCCCGGTCTCTTCCCTTTAGACTTTTGTTGATGAAGATAGGTTCGGAAGAAGACCTATCCCCAAGGTCGATCTGCTCGACTTCGTTTTCGGTAGGGGATTCGCGTAATTCAAAATGAGACTTCCATTGCGCTCTTAGACGTTGAGCCCAAGGTTCTTCCTCAAAGAATTCCGACGTTTGGTCATCGCCTTCACCCTCTCAAGATTGTGCAGATGCCATGTTAACTAATAGCATCTTCCTGAAGATTGGGCCGATACTGGTATCGGAATCCCAAGTTGATGCTTCAGATGAATGAGAGTGTTCCACTTCTTCCGCTTCCGAACTCTCTGGAGTTGTCGGCGGCGTACATAGCCCACCCCCCGTCGAGTACGATGATAGTAGTCCTTCGGCTTTCCTTCAGGTGTTGGGAGTCGGAGGGGAAGACGTTGGCCTTTGCCGTAGTTCAGGCCCTTATTGCTTTTCAGATCGTAACCCATCTTTTGGATGAGATACTTTGCCTTGTCCGTGTACCAATAGACTTGTATTCTGCCAGTATCCGGTTCTGGATCGAGTGGTGGGAGGTCTTGATGACGCTCGACATTGCCAAAGATAATGGGTTCTTCGTCCTGGTTCCGCGGTGGGACTATAAAACAGACTCCTTGGGACGGGACTACTCGATTTATATGATTGACGGTCGTTATTTGTGTTTGTAATGACCGTAGAGCGTTATCTAGTGTATACATGGCATTCCAATGTGAAAGACTAGAATAATTGAAAGACACTCTATTATTGATAAAACACAAGATTTTGTTTCGTGGGATTACATTGTCGAGAGAAGGTGCATCTATGTCAGCAGATATGTATTCTCCTAACTCTTCATCCGTGAGCACTGGGGCTGGTTCAGGAGAACTCATCACAGACTTGACCTTGGGCTCTGAGAGGGATATGTGGGCCTTTTCTTGCAGCTTGAGTGAGGCTGAGGATTACGGAGGCTTGCCTCTAAGACGCACCTTCAGGGGTGCCTCAACTGCGCCTTCGGTCACCGGTGCCTTCCCCTGTAGTTTTGCCACAAAGGAAGCCGACATTTGAGGAGGTTTTCCTTTGAGCCGCATCTTCAAGGGAGCTTCGGTAGATGTTCTACCTAGAGAAGTTGGTGCTTTTCCAGGTAACTTGATTGCCATGGGAGGCAGCGTTTGAGGCAGTTTTCCTATGAGTCGAATTTTCAAAGGAGCGTTGGGAATCATCTCTGTCTCCACGTCCGTCTTCGCCGCCATTTCTGCTTTGACATTAGCATCATTGGTTTCCCCTTCATCGAGCGACTTATATAAGCTAGCGTCAGTGAAGTAGGCTTCGACCCCTTTAAAAGGGTCAATATCCACGAACTCTGTTCGGATGATGTCGTTAGTGGACACGTACTTCATGCATTGGTGGAGTGTAGACGGCACCACCATGTACTCGTGCAGCCATGGCCGACCTAGCAGGAGGTTGTAGTTGACGTCGGCGTCTATGACATAGCAAGTCACTTCGGTTCAGAGATTACCGATATGACATTTCAGTCGGATTTTGCCCAGCGGTTCACTTTTGCTGGCATTAAAACCGCTGATTGTAGTGTTGGAAGGCACCAGAAGGTGCATCGGGATTCCCAATGTTGAGAGCAGAGTCCTAGGGATGATGCTGAGGGAAGACCCTGGATCAATCTGAATTCGCTTCACCTTGATGGAACCTACATACCCTGTGTAATACAGCGGCCTGTTGTGCCGATTGTGCTTGAGCAGCATGTCTTGTTGGGTGAAGGTTATGTTAGGGATGACCTTCTCCGCACAATGGCAGTACACACATGTTGTTAGGATATCCTCAGGCTGCTTAACCTGACTGATGAAGGACTCAGCATCCTTTAAGGCTTCACAGAGAGCTTCGCGGGTGTCTTTGGAAAGACGAAGAAGCTCAAACAGAGATAAGCGGGCAGGAGTACCGGCAAGTTGTGCCAGTATGTCAAAGTTGTGGGGCTTGGCTAGCCCCGAAGCATTTTCTCTTCGCAAAGGCTCGTCGAAGCGGGCCTCTACGTGCTTCTGTTTATTGGCTGCTGGAGGTCTGGATGGACCCCCTTTCTGGGCAGCAGGGGTGGTGCGGGGAGGCACCACCTCGACGGCAGCTTCGTCAGGTTGGGCATTCTGCTGCAAACATATTTGTACAGGAAGTGCCTCTTTCGTGGAGGAAGAGACCATGCGGCAAGACTTGGGCTTCTTGCCCTTGGTTTTGGAAGCAGAGCGTACCCTCGGTTTATTAACTTCGGAGACGAGGTCTGGGTGAACCCATACGATCTCTCCCCGAGATGTGGTAAGTGGGATGAGTCCACTCATGTTGTCACGGGTAGGTGGTAGGTTGACCACCTCCATTGTCGCCTTTAGGATGGGAACGACGCTATCTTGTGCTGTGGTTGGCGACAAGGTATCGAATTGGAGCGACACCAGGTTGGCCGAGACTGTCTTCTCCTCATAATCGATGGAGATGACATTCACATTGATTATGCGCTGGATGTAATTCTTGAGGATATAGCAGTCCTGAGTTGGATGTCCGACAAACCGATGGTAGTGATGTTGGCCCAATGATTATATTGTGTTTTTGAATATGGCTAATCAGTTAAGTTTAACATAATGATGTCACTAATACTCATATACTCACTATCATGTTGCTACTTAAACTTAGCATTGTCCTAATTGTCCTATATTATATTGCTATGCTTGTATCGTACTGCAACATATTTTGTTGGCCTAACATGCTATCATGTTGTTACTTAAACTTAGCAATGTCCTAATTGTCCTGTATTATATTGCTATGCTTCTATCGTACTGCAACATATTTTGCTGGCCTAACATGTATTTGTAGACATGTAGTAAGCATGATCAAACATGATCAAACAGGACATAGGCAATGAAGAATTAATGATGGAGCGAAGACGGCGTCATACAAAAAGATTTCTCCGAACCGCCTAGCGACCTATCCGGGGCCTCGCATCGGGGGTTCCGCTGCCCGGTCAGCGGACAGGGGTCGAGGGGACAGCGCCCCCCGTCGGGGGTTCGGGGGCGAAGCCCCCGAAAGGTATTCAGATTTCCAGATCTGTTTATCTTCGGACGACTGCTGTCAAGGAAAAATATGTCTTCAGTTCTGCTCAGATATCAGAAGAAAGGCATCATCAAAAGGGCTCTTGGTTTTCCTATTTGTTCCAAGTCTGTAATCTTTAATTTATTGAGTCTAGGAGAATGTGTACGTTGAGTCGCACTGAGTCATCTCAACCCTTAGACATATCTCTCCAAGCTCTACCATACAAACAGACCAATTCCTGAACCAAGCCCATGCTCCACAAAGCCCAAAAGCCAATGGACCAATTCTGTCTTCTGGAGACAGAGTTCGGGCCGAACTCTGTCTCCACACAGAGTTCGGGCCGAACTTTGTCCCCTGATTTTCAGGAGCTGATTTTTAGGGCCTGCTTGCTACAAGCTGTCCAACGGCCAAAAATTTGAATTATCCATACCGAATTCTGGCCGAATTCTGCTTGCCCTGAACCCTATAAATAGGCCTTGGTTTCTCTCATTTGAACCCATCCACTCTTCTATTCCTCTTCTCTTACATAGCCTATATAGTCAAGAGCCTTACTCTTCTAATCTACTAGCCACAAAACTTCCTAAGCCCCAAGGTGCTCAAGTGCGATTCAGCTAGAAGTTTTTATGCAAGAGTTGAAAAGAAAAGTCACTTGGACAATTCCAAGTCGCTTGGAAAAATCCAAGCAAATCGCCACTGCGATCCTCTGTAAGAAGTTGACGTGCTCTTCTGAAGAAAAGGCACGGGTTGTAAACTACTATTTCACAAATAGTGGATTTGAATCCTGAGCTAGAGTTCTCAGGCCTGGACTAGTCCTCCACGAGGGAAACCAGGTTAAAACTGCTGTGTTTGCGTATGCTCTTCTGATCTTTATTTACTTCCGCATTTCCTTCTGATTTATTTACTATCTTGATAGTTATTTTGTGGAGGTGATATAGAGTTAATTTTTATTTGGTGATTATTGACACAAACTCTATTCACCCCCTCTAGAGTTGCCTACAACTGTGTTTTCAAGTGACAGTACCTCGGATTGTCAACTCTCCCAACCTCGTCGGGACGCTTCGGGTCCGGTAATTTAATCTTATCACCCTGCTTAAACATCTCGAAGAGTTGCAAGGTGTCTTCATCATTGAAGGAGTAGGCCTCCTTTGGCCTCGGTACAAGCAGAGGCTTTTGAGTATGTGCTTGTGCGCTTTTAGAAGCAATGACAGTCAATGCCTGCTTTCCTTTTATCTTACGTCCAGGGTTACTGGTAGCAGGCCATTTTTTCTTGTCCTCAAAGGAAGGAAAACTGACTCCCAGAAGACGAGCATTGCATGCCTTCTTTTCAGCTGCTTCGGCCTCAATAACTAATGAGCTCCAGTCGGAAGAAGGAGTGGACTTGAGCCAGAGCTTAACCGCAGGAAGCATGTTCATGCTGCAGGAGGAGAGGAGTGCATGTTCTGGCATACCCGGGGGCAGTCTCAAGAAAGCTTGTCGGAATTGTTCGATGAATGCTCGAACGGTCTCTTTTTCCGTATGACGTACTTCTATAAGGGACGTCATCGTCATGTCTTTCCCTTCGTTGTAGAAACGATCGAGGAAGAGGTGTGTCAAGTCATCAAAGGAGGATATGGAGTTGTCAGGGAGACTGCAATACCAGTCGTAAGCTACTCCTTTCAATGTTCTGACAAACAGGCTGGTGAGTAGCGCGTCTTCCTTCGGAAGATGTCCCGTTTGAGACTGGAAGTACATCAGATAACGGCGTGGAGAGTCCTTTTCGTCGTATGGCGTTAACGATTGTGATTTATACTTGGGAGGATAGACCACTTTATTCTATTTGAGGGGGTATGGTTGCGGGATCCCCATCTTCTAGCCCTCCTCCTGTCTGTCCTTTGACTCGAAGCGTTCACGCAAGTCCCTGATCATCTCAACCACATCTTCCGTGGAGCTGGGAGTCGGAGAAAGTGGTACAGTTTGGAGTTGTATATTCGAAGGTTCCGATACCCGAGGTACTTTGCGGCAATCGGTATTCAAGGATGCCCGTTGAAGGGGCACACTTGATTCTCCGTTGACTCCTGGGTCAGGATTGGTGGAAGGTGCCCTGGCCAAAGCTGACCGTATCTCAAACACTGCTTGAGTCAGTGTTTGTATGGAGGCAGAGAGGGTTTTGAGTCCCCCTCCAAAGTATCCATGCGTTGAACGAGGTTTGCTGGCAGAGCATATGACTCCGTATCACCACCTCCTGTCATGTATACTGTCATGACATGACTGGAAGTGGATGGATCGGTTGAAGCTTCACTTTCAGCCACGCTCTCCTGTAAAAGAATCACTTCTCTTGGAGTTTTATCCTGGCTACCTCCAGTTATGCTCTGGAGGATATCTTCGTCTTCGGGATGAGGATCAACAAGGGCTTGACTACCCCCAGCTATTACTTCCTCTGAAATCTTCTTTCTCGATCGGGTGCCTTCAAACACTCCTGAGGACGGGACAGTCACCTTGGTCTTCCTCGGCTGGCTCTTGGATGAGGACGAGGTCGAGGTCGAGGAGTTGCTAGTCGCCTTTTGAATTGATGAGGGGTTAGAGACTACGTTGCAAGAAGCAACCTTTAGTTCCGGCTCCTCTTCAATCGACACCTTCTTCCCGAGGCGACGTCGAAGGGGTGTTGACGATTGCAGTCGCTGGAACACAGATCGCCTTTATGGTGGGACTGCTGTCTTGCAACAACAATTGATAGTAACCACAACACAGGTGTGCCCTGTGAGGGGCGCATTGTGCTTGTCGGTCGACTCTCCTGATCGGCGTTTGTGAATGATCACATTACACAAATCGTTAGAGGAGAGTGCCACCTTTACACCCCCATCAGGCGCATGGCAAGGCCAAGCGCCGGGGTGATCAAGTGAATGCTGCACCCCCTGATCCAGCATATAAGATGCGCCCAGATCAGTAGTGGGGGAACAATATTTAGGGTGGTTTGAACCAGCCTCAAACGCACAACCAATGTAGGCGCAAGGGTTCAAGATCACAGAGTTTGTCTCGAACGGCTTGGTTGAAAGCGCAGCGGATGTGCCCAAGTGAAACGAGGTCTTTGAAGGTTGGCTCGTTCGCGGTACAGAAGCACCCGAGTCAACCTTGTACAGCTTACCATCGGCAGCGCACGTGATTATGAGCGCATGCCTCTGACTTACTGTCGGCATAGCACGTTCGAGGCGCGTGGCCCGTGCTGCCTTAGACTTCTTCGTACCAGCCCGCTGGGATGCATAGTACTCAGAGTCCAATTTATCCTCGCCATGACAGCGAGTGAGTCTGTCAAAGACAGAAGCCTTCCGTGGTGCATCAGAGTTAATGCGCAGGGCGTTAGATGTGCCCCTGCTCCGTCGGTGCATCTTCCTTGACTGAGAAGGAGATAGTTGGGGAATATGGTCAGCCCCACGTTTTCCCGAGGGATGTGCTGCACCCGTGGGCGCATCCTGGCTGCTGAGGACGTCAGCGGGAAGGGTAGGCTGCATCGACGCATCCCCTTTAGTGATGGTGCCAGGGGCCTCAACCTTGCATACCCAGGCTTGGCGAGTCTTTTTCGGCTTTGGCAGCCGCTTCGAAGGACTTGCTCTACCTTCAGAGATGAACTCTCATACGCTTGTTGATTGAGACGTACGACTAATGTCTTATGGGAGGAGCCCACCTTCACGTCGTCAGATTGTGACACAATTTTTTCATCGGAGGAAAAAGAAGTCTCCAGCAGAGTCGCCAGCTTGTTTGCCATTAAAATCTTTGAATTGAAATTTCAATCACAAACAGAACATTGTTACAATGTAGGACTCAGATGTAGTCCTAGGAGTACACTTTGTTTTTATCTGGATACTGTGTCGATGAAGTGAGTGGCAATGTGTTGACTCCGTTGACGATCTGACGACGATTTTAGATTCTTCGAAGGTCTGGGTTGCTCTGGATGCCGGAGCGTTACGAGGAGAAGCAGACGTTAAGTGTCTCTTCTGGCCTCTGTGGAGGTACTTCCCTTTGAGTATGTATGTCTGTCTTTGTCTGTGTGTATGATGAAGGAATGATCCTTCTATTTATAAATTGCAGGCTGGCTGCTCATGTGCGCATATGTCCGATGCACCTGGACGTGAAAATGCCACGTGGCTGATGCTGGCGGGGGCGCATGGTTGATGTGCCCTGATTTGGTGGTTGAATCCTTCCTGTTGCGCCTGTGGGATGCAGAAAAGCCGACACGTGGCAGCTGAGAGGATTCTTCGGTTGCTGAGATCTTGGTGGTTAGCACCCCTTCGTGGATTAAACTGAGTCAAAGGACACGTGGCGTATGTCCGTGGCTCAAAGATCTCAGATTTAGTGGAGAGCAATCTGACAGGATGTGCCTAGGATTGGACGCATGGAGAGGACTTTAGTTGTTGTCTTTAGGGATCAAGAGCAAGTCCAAGCGCATGGCTTTGGGGCACACGCAAAGATTTGGGCGCATGGCTGTGGTGGTGCATGAGCTTTGGTTGGCCACGTGGCAAGGCAGTTCGACCGAACAAACAAAATGATGTGCTGATGTCATCGACCCCTCGTCTTCTACTAAGGGTTGGAGACTCTTCGGGGGACGTGTTGTCGCCTCTGTCATACGACGTTAAATTTCGATATGACAGGCGTATGGGCTTCTGTCCAGCCTGTCACTCAGTATTAAATGCTCGGATCGTGAGCGCATGGGCTCGATCTCTGTTTTGGGAGCATCAGAAGGAGGCGCATGGATTTGCCACACGACGCATCCACCTAGGCACGACTGTTGGGTTCCCAATATTTTGATTGTGCATGTTGACCGGGCTGATTTCAAAAAGACAGATCCATTCCATAAATGTACATTCGTTGTACGGACTTCGGAGAACCTGCCACTTGGCTTATGGGTCTGATTTGTTCAAGCTATAAATAGCAGCAAGGAGAGGGTTTTGTCCCCCATTTTCTCCCGTTTACTCAGTATAGAGATGTGCCTCTTTGCCCGAGTGCGTTCTGTCGACGAGATGCTTCCGAAGGTAAAGATGCGTCGAGTTGTCTTCGTACGCACTTGTGAAGATGACTGTTACATCCAAAAGTCGGGGACTCAGGATCGCAGGGTCCCGACGCAGGTCGAAGGTGCCTGTTGCATCCAAAGATCGGGACATTCGCGTCCCGTCTTTGTTATGCTGTAAGAGCCCAGATCAAAATTGTGGTGCTCCCATCTTCCTTGGGCTTTGGAGAGCTCTTCCTCCTGCTAGAGTGGGGTTGATCGCCCGCTCGCGTTATGTTCAAAGGACTGTTTCCTTTAGCCGAGGCACTTGGTTGAGACGAAGTGAATCGCCTATACTGAGACATCAATGTGATGCGCCTGAATGAGACGCTGAGACGACACGCCTGATTGAGACGCTGGAGTGATGCGCCTGCGTAGCTGCTGTCTTGATGCGCCTAGCTAATGCGTCTGTGCTACAGCTTTTTTAATGTGCCTTGCTATTTTTAGACTTTCTTTCACTTTCTGTAAAGGGTCTTTTATGTAAAAAAAAAGTCTCTAGTAAAGAGCCTCTTTTTTGTGTTGACTATCCCTTGCTGTTTTCTGATGTATTGAACTCTCGACGCATGTTTATTTTAGGGCGCATAGTAGATGTGCCAGAAATTCCATGCTTCTACACCTCCTAGGACGACTGGGCCCGGTGCCCCGGCGTATAACCAGTCTAGGCAAAAATCCTTGTCGACAAGTTGTCCAATGACTACGCACTTGCGGGACATCTAGACTCACGTAAATGCATGGCCTAATTTGTTGGTACGACTGGAACTATACTTAGCAACTCGTGCTCTGAACCACACTTGGCATAACGTGCCTCGGGACCATGAGACTCCCAACCGAGGGACCGCCTTATACCTCTTAACGTGCATAGGAACGTGAGACTCCCAACCGAGGGACCGCCTCATACCTCTTAACGTGCATAGGAACGTGAGACTCCCAACCGAGGGACCGCCTCATACTTCTTAACGTGCATAGGAACGTGAGACTCCCAACCGAGGGACCGCCTCATACTCTAAGTGACGCGCTTTAAAACCGTAGGAACAAATGGCTATATGCAGCCATAGAACCGTGGGACCGAGCATGCGCTCAACTTGAACAACCAAGGTCTTTGGGTACCTAAACTCATGCTATAAGCCGTGCGATACCACTTAGCTCGTGGGACGATCAAGGCTATGCCGAGCCTTGCTTCGAGAAAACGTGCATGCTTTATCGAGTATTTACGCGGGCGACGTCTATGACTTAGGCTAATTCTTAGCTTGTGACGAAGACCAACTTTTTCTTCTTCCAAGCCACGGGACGAAGGACCGAGTGTCATTTTCAAAGAATACCGTACAATAATTCTAAGCCGACCGTGGGATGTTTTCCATATTTTAAACTCGATTCGATTCGTCAGGATTATTCCCTTAGCTATGTTGATTCGTCTCTTTTATTATTAAGCCTACTTGTGCAAGTTGAAAATACATAATTTATTATATGAAGGCTAAGACGAAGCAAGTTTACCGAAACTACCCCACCTGAGCGATGTCTTCGAATCACCGTTGTAAGGCTAAGTCCGAACGCCATCGGCATTTCGATTCCTCCGATTGCCTGAACGGGACGGGACACTACACACGAGGGGTCCGTATGACTTCCTGACTTGACCATGTTCCTGACCTGATTACATGTATACGTGTTGGTACCTATTCTAAGTGTGTATTGAGATACAATATTAGTATACACTGCAGTGCTATTTAATGAGTGCACTGAGGTATGACTCTGCGTGCTAAGTGATCATTCGTGTTATATGACAACACATGTGTACCTTCCAACACAGTCATGGTAATTGGTCAGTAATAGTATCGTGGTATAATGATCGTTGTTTGATGCATTACACTAAGCATGGATCTAGATTGAGCCGATATGGATTCATACTTAGGGTACACGTACTATGGTACGACATATAGTAGGTTGACCATGTGACCACGACATGTAATTCCAATATCAAGATAGGGTTAACCTAAGCAACTTAAATCGGTAGAAGCATTAGGAGGGAACAGAATCTCGAGATCGTGCCATACTAGCCACACCAGGTCCAATCCCAACGTGTCGGGTTGGCCGCCACGGATATGGTTTCACTCGCCTATAGCGGATGACTATATCCGACTCCTACGTGCTATGTGTTATATGTTTTAGCACGGTGGCCTTACGGAAGATCGGTGCATAATCAAAGTGCTAAGTATATATGTATATTATATGGTTTGGCTAGCCCTACTGGGTTGATACGATCTAAGGATTCCTATATTGTATTACTGGGATAACCCAGGCAAATCATAGAAACCGTAGGATTTATTGGCCGCTTGTAAGCCGACTTGTTTGTGATATATTTTCTTCTGTTAGCAACTGAGGAACAAGGACTATCGTGGTGCGTGGTCAACCCATGTCCTTATTTGGTTGTTGGGTTGGGCTATTGTGTTGCGATAGGCTATGGACCGAAGTCGCGATCAGAAGCCCTTCACCAGCCCATGGTTATAGGATATATCTTATTTCGACATAATATTGGCACCGTTTGTCCTTGTTTGGTTGTAAGGGTGTCGTATTGTCTCGATGATATGGTATAAGCCTATAACTCGTGAATCAGGTCTTATTATTATGCTTGGGTTTTATCTCTCTTTTGTGCTCCCTTGTGGTACTTGCTATTCGGGGCCTGACCCCGCTGGTTTTGTTTGGCCAGATCTTGTAGCAGTGCCAGAGGATCCAGCCTTCTACCCGAACAATGGTGCACACCAGGAGTATGGGCGCCAGGGACCATGAGTGGATTTCTTCTTCACTGCTCTGATATCTTCTATTTTATACTTGGCGTTTAGCCACCAGTACCTGTTTAGCCGGCAGTTCTGGACATTCAGTTCCTTACATAATTGTAATTAAATCAGACTGCAGCTGACTACGGTTATGTACTATTGACACTCGGTACTAGCTTATCATTTTGTATAGCTAGGCTTATGAATCATTTTGATGAAGCGTCAGGAACGCTTTACTGCTTTGTCTTATATGATCATTATTTACTGCTTCTTGTTTTAAATGATTGAGACATAGATGCTCTATCACTACCAAAATAAGTCATATCAGCGACGTATTTAGCGACTCCAAGATAGAACGTCGCTATTTTTTGGGGATTTAGCGACGTTTATCCAAGACGTCGCTGTTTGTCGCTAACAGCGACTAATAGCGACGTCTAGCGGCTGCAATTTGTTAAATGGGAATTTGCATCGCAAGTTCGTCGATACACTTTGCTGATATAGCGACGTGTAGCGACGCATTTTAAGCAGCGTCGCCGTTTCCTAAATATCAGCGACGTTTAGCGACGTCGCTAATCGTTTCATATAGTCGACGAGGGTTTCCTTTTCGATCTTTCACAAATTTCCCCCTAATTTTTTGTGCGCTCCTCCTCTGCGACGCTCCTCCGGCGATTTTCCTCCTCCGGCCTCCTCCTCCGCGGTGCTCCTCCGGCGATCTCCCTCCTCCTTCTCCTCCTCCTTCCTCAGGTAGCTCCTCCTCAGGTAACTCTCTCCCCCGCTTCCTAGTTGCTCCTCGTCTTCTAGCTCTCTCTCGCTTCTAGTTCGTGTCCACGAGAGAGTGGACTCGCTGCCGGGGACACGAGACTCACAGTGGACTCGCTGCGGGGGACACGAGAGCGTGGACTCGCTTCTAGTTCGTATGACACCTATTTTGTTGGTTTGGACACGTCGTATCCTACTGTGTGGACACGAGACTCACAGTGTGACACTTATATACTGATATTGGGAGTTTTTTGGGCATATCAACTGTCAATTTGATGTTTTGCTTGGATTCGAATTCTAATTTAGGGTTCGAGCCCTATTTACTGATACTGGGAGTTTTTTGGGCATTTTCAGGGTTTTGAAATGATGAATAAATTGACTAATAATTATTATCGAGCTCCTAAGTATTCTCGACAGGGTTTTGGGTATTTTCAGGGTTTTTGGGCATTTTTAGGGTTTTGAAATGAGTTTTCTCCTAAGTATTCTCGACAGTTGAGTATGATTTAGCTCACTGACATTACTGAAATATGGAATGATTAATGTAGGATATGTTGGTCAGGTTTTGGCAGAGTTGGGATATGATAGTATGCATGTTACAATTAACAAGGAATGCTATTGACACAAAATATTGCACGACAGGTTACTTGAGTAACCTGGAATGTTTTACCTACTAAAACAAATGGTTTGGGCAAGGGTGTGTATAGGTTTGTCATCAGATGGTATGGGATTTTGCCTGCCAAGTTCTGAACAGCAGTCCAGGCTGCCTGTTTAGTTGAAAGTCTTAATTAGACTTTCTGTTCAGTACCCTTTGACTGAATTAAGTTGACATGAATACCATATTTTAAATCATTAATCTACGGTACGACATTGTGATCAGGACATAGTCCCTGCAGCCATTCAACTGGCGAGGCAGAAACTATATAGCCGTAGATAAAGTTGACTGTCCTCCGACCCCCATCCCTCGATCAGCAATGATGATACGACAACCTATCACTACATCTTTTAGTAGTAGATAATGTCTTAGTATTACATTATGTGGGTTCATCTTGATTCTGTTACATCCTTCAGATACTAGATTCGATAAGAACATATACTACACCATATGTACAGAACATAGATAATTCAAACTAATGTATGCTAGAATGAATTTTGGGTTGTGTTCTGAGCCATTCGTCCCCACACTTGGCAATTGTGCAGAACCATTTGTGGATATACAATCGTCATCTTGATGAATTATTATATGTGTCAATCTTTGCAGAATTATCTTAAATGGATATGAATTACTATCTGCGGAACCGTTTGTGGATGTACAATCGTCATCCTGATGACATGTGCGGTATGCGGGATGAATTTATACAGGGTGTGCAACAGTTCATGCAGTTTGCCAAGGCGTTCCCTCAGTACATGGACCGTACAAAAATTAAGTGTCCATTTATGAGATGTCGCAACTTGAAATATCATTCGGAAGTGGATGTGACATATCATTTGTATTCGAGAGGTTTCATGCCAAATTATTATCAGTGGACCGCACACGGAGAACTTGTGCCTTTAGCCTCCGAACCGGAGCCTTATGTGGAGCCTTATGTAGATGTCCACGAGCATGCTGATTACGACCAAGGGTGGATGAACATGGTTTTCGATGCTGCGGGGCCTAGTTTCGATCCGAACAATCAATATGCAGCTGAGGAGGCACCGAATGCCAATGCTGCAAAGTTCATAGAGTTACTGGAGAATGCAAGGACTCCTTTATATCGTGGTTGTGATGACCATTCACCGTTGGAGGTGGTTACAAGATTGTTGAGCATAAAATTAGATTTTAACATGTCTCAAGAATGCTACAACCGAATCCTGGAGTTAATTAAAGATATATTGTCGGAGGGTGGCAAGTTACCTAAAGACTTCTACCGATCCAAGAGAATGGTGATATCGCTCTGGATGGGGTATGAAAAAATTGATGCATGTCGCAACGGATGAATGTTGTACTATAAGGACGACAAGGATGAAGACGCCTGCAGATTTTGTGGTGCCGATCGCTTCAAGGCAACTAGTACAACAAGGACTTCTGGTGCACGCAAGCCAATAGATTCGATGCACTATTTGCCTTTGACGTCGCGGTTGCAGAGGTTGTTTATGGCAAAGGAGACAGCTGATAATATGAGTTGGCACAAGCGGGAACAAATAGATGGAGTACTGGATCATCCATCCGACGGGAAAGCATGGAAGCACTTTGATCGAGTGTATCCCGATTTTACTTCGGAGCCGTGTAATGTCAGATAGGGGCTTTCCTCCGATGGTTTTTACCCCATTTGGACTTTCGGGCTCACAATATTCTTGTTGGCCAGTGATTGTTACTCCGTACAACTTGCCGCCTTGGATGTGTATGAAGACTCCTTACATGTTTCTAACTGTTATTATTCCAGGTCCGAAGAACCCGAAGAGGAACATCGATGTGTACTTACAGCCCTTGGTAGATGAGATGAATCAGTTATGGGAAGTAGGTGCAACCACATATGATGTTTCCAGAAAGCAGAACTTTCAGATGAGGGCCGCACTAATGTGGACCATCAATGATTTCCCGGCCTATAGAATGTTATCGGGTTGGAGCACTCATGGTCGTCTCGCATGTCCGTATTGCATGGATCGCACTAAGGCTTTCCGTTTGAAACACGGAGGAAAACCGTTCTTCTTTGATTGTCATCGACAGTTCCTGCCAAAGGATCATCCGTACTGGAGGAACAGGAATGCTTTTCTTGCTGGCGTGGTAGAGAAGTCCAGTCCACCGCCACGGTGGTCCGGGGACACGATATGGAAAGAAGTTAAAGAATTGTCAAGTGCTATTGAAGGGCCTACAGCGGGGTACAAGTGTGATGGATTTGGCCGCGCTTACAACTGGACGAAGAGGAGTATATTCTGGGACCTACCATATTGGAGTGACCATCTGCTTAGACATAACATGGATGTCATGCATATCGAGAATAATGTAGTTGACAATATAATAAATAGTGTGATGGACGTAAAGGGGAAGACGAAAGACAATGCCAAGGCCAGGTTGGACTTAGAAGAAATATGTAGACGTCCAGAGTTGCATTTGATAAAGGAAGGCAGTGGGAAGTATAAGCAGCCCAGGGCCATTTTTTCACTAGACAAGGAGGACAAAGGTAAACTTTGTAGGTGGGTCCAAGGCCTAAAATTTCCAGACGGGTACGTATCGAATTTGAGAAGATGTGTTGACCCGAAGGAGAACGAACTACAGGGTATGAAGAGCCACGACTGTCACGTTTTTATGGAGAGGTTAATCCTGACTGCATTTCGGGAATTCTTACCTCATGTCATTTGGGATCCACTGACAGAGCGTAGCATATTCTTCAGAGATCTTTGTTCTACTAAGTTGCTCGTCGATCGGCTTAAAAAATAGGAGAAGGACATTGCAGTAACATTGTGTAAGCTTGAGAGGGTGTTCCCTCCTGGATTCTTCAACTCTATGGAGCATTTGTCAATTCATCTTTCATATGAGGCACGTATTGGTGGGCCCGTCGGTTATCGGTGGATGTACCCGTTCGAGCGCCATCTAAACCACCTGAAGAGGAAGGTGAAAAATAAGGCACGGGTCGAGGATTCTATTTGTGAAGCCTATGTCCTTGAGGAGATTACAAACTTTTGTTCAATATATTTCAAGCCTCATATTGCTACAAATAGAACAAGAGCTCCGAGGAACGACGATGGAGATATAGAATATAATGATGCATTATTAAAAGTCTTCAATGCTCTTGGAAAGCCTTCTGGAAAACTGAAAAAGAGATATTTGAATGATGAGGAACTAAGGGCTGCCCAGTTATATATATTACTCAACTGCGAGGAGGATGAAGTGGAAAAGCTAGAGTGGTAAGTGAAATCATCAACGTTCAAGTCATCTATTTGTTGATTACGTTATTATAATATAACGAGTATATCCCGATATTTATTGGTTTTTAGCAAATTTAATGATGAGGTGAGGTCAAGTAGACCATACATTGCAGATGAAGAAGTAGAAGAAGAAATGAGACTTCATTTCCCGTCTTGGTTGACTGCATATGTACGTAAGAAGCTAGTTAGAATCTTCCTCCATTCACAACTACACAAGAAATAACTTAACATTAAACATAATTTTGTATCTTTTCGTGTTTAGGTCGATCGTCCGGACGTCATCCTTGAGAATGAATCTATTAGAACTCTTGCCAAGGGACCAATTTATGCCGTCAAAGTATGGCCAAGTTATTGCGTGAATGGGTTTAAGTTCAAGTCAACAAATGCTCTCATCAGAGATAGCTTCCTGGATCTTGATTCCACAAAAAACAATTGCTTGTGTATCAAATCTACAAACTATAAAGGTGTCACTCCAGGCAATGATTTCTATGGCATCTTACGGGAGATCGTGGAATTGACGTACAACTATGGCATAGAGCCTGCCAAGATTGTGTTGTTCAAAGTTGATTGGTTCAATCCCATACAAGATCAAGGATGGAAAATTGACAAGCATGGTCTTGTGGATATTAACTACCGTCGTCGATACCAAGGATACGAACCATTTATCCTAGCAAGTCAAGCTCAACTCGTATATTTTACAACATATCCTATACGGGGAACAACGAGGTACGACTAGTGGTCAGTATGCAAGACTAAAGCCAGAAATACCTACGACGTCGACGAAGTGGCTTATCAGGAGGACGAGCTGCCTCTTGTACCTAATACAGTTGATGTCGACTCAGCAGAAGTTTCCCATTCAATATCTACTTGTGTAGAAGAGGTACAAGTATCCGAAGGGGAAGACGAAGGAGATGCTAGTGACGATGAGGAGGAAGAGGAAGAGGATGAGGAGGAGGAGGCAAACGAAGAAGATGAATTTTCAGAGGATGATTGAGAAACTGTGATTTTGATGTATTCATATTTCTGTAATCTTAAATTATGAACTATGATCATTTTTGAAAACTTAAATTATGAATTCCAATGTATGCAGATATTTCTAAACTGTCATTGTATTTATTTATATTTTCAATCATAAACTGTGATTTTGATGTATTCATACTTCTGTAGTCTTAAATTATGAACTCCAATGTTATTATCAGCATGGCAGGACGACGCGGAGGCACCTCAGGACGACGCAGAGATAGGCCAGGACGATCCGTGTCCTTAGGTGGGCAGAGAGCTCCGTTACCAGAGGATGGCTCTGGACCATCGTCTGACCCGAGCACTCTATTGTACCATACAGTCTCAGATCTGGGTGGCCGTACACCTGCGACGAGCATTCTAGGCTTGCTGATCATACTACTTCCCCTAGCCTTCCTACCGCTGACAGCAGCATGGCGGGTGGGGAGCAGGTGGAGGAGGTAGTCCCTACTCCCGCCCGGGCGGATCCATACCAGAGCGACCCTCCATGCGCACCTCAGGACGAGACGAGGATGGAGATTTGGGCCGACGGTCCTACAAAGTAAGTTAAATCAATATTTTATGCATGTCTGTATATCTATATATATTCATTAATATGTCGGTTATCGTTGTATACAGATATCGTCCCTCGTCGGTACAGAGAGCGTTGGGCTCCTTTCTAAGGTCCAACTATGGACGTCCATGGATCAACTACTTGGATGCCTCGGAAGAGAGGAAGGCATTCTGGTTTGCCCACTTCAAGGTAACTAAAGAAAGTTAATTTAGGATGATTAATATAATTTTAAGATTTTTTAGAACTTATTATTTTAATTTGTAATTCTTGTAGAGGACTTATTTTATCCACCACACCGGGCCGAGCAGATTGAGAGTCAGTTTCCTGCCGTCACCGCCAAGTTGATCAGTGATGCAATTGACGATCAGAAAGCTCGTCACCGCTCCGAAAAGCCGATTGCTGGTTGGATCACACCTGACCAGTGGACCACGATGAGGGCTCGATTTGAGGAGCCCGGGTACAGAGAGCGGTCGGAGAAGGCGAAGGCGGCTAGGACGATGGCCGAAAAGTGGTGTGGTGGATCGATTCCTATGACAGAGCATTTCCGTCGTCTGGTATGTAATTTATTGTAAAATATAAGATTTTATTGATAGTAGGAGTATATAATTTTCTATTTTACTAAAGAATAAAATATAACATACACGCAGGTGAAGAGGGGTGAGGACGCAAACATGGTGATCGTCTTCCTGGCCACCCATCGGAAGGACGGGAAGCTCATCGACGACCGGGCTACTCAGAGCTATGTAAGTACTAATTTAGATTTCGTTAATTTTTAACACAACTTGAAGAATATACAGATAACCATATACTTAATAATAATTAAATATTTTAGACGTTTATTAGGCTAATTTAGGTAAGTACTGATGTATAGAGATGCACAATAATTTTTAGGAAGAGTATGTTAGGCTACGTGATGAGCGTGCGAGTGCTAGTGCACAGGCAGAGGGAGGAGTTGGTACATCGCAACCCTCTCCGCCTCAGTCGGAGGACGAGCTCTGGAAGACCGCTGTTGGTGGTCTTCAGAGGGGTACGTACTACGGTACGGGGTCCTACGGCGCATTTGTTGCGACGCAGGCATCCAGGGCTCCCTCTTCCAGTGCGCATTCACAGCCGTCACAGGCCGAGTCATCCCGAGTCGAGGAGACCATTGTCCGCCAGATTGCTGAGCTGCATGACGATATGCTGAGGAGGATTGCTGAGCAGCAAGGGCCTCAGGTGCAAGAGGACGCTGCGTCGGTCACCGTACGCTTTGACGAGCTCGAGCGCACTGTGCAGCAAGTACAGGGGACACAGGAGTCCATTCACGACACCGTTACTAGGATAGCGGCTTGCATGGAGCAATGCAGTGCCAGACTGCGAGCCCTAGAGGAGACGCAGACGCACCCATCTCCAGCGGTTACACTGCCTCCTTCTCCAGCGGTTGCATTGCCTCCTCCTTCATCGTCGTCGGTGGTTCTTACACCAAAGCAGTATGCTTACCTTCTTTCCAGGAGCGGTGATGCTCCTCCTGATCAGCCGTAGTCGACATACATATTGTTGTGTGATGGCCCATTGTTGGGTCTTTTATGTGGTTATACATACATTATTCTTATGTGGACCATTATGTTTGACATTGTTGTTACAAATTTTCATATATCTGTATTGATTGATGAGATTGTATTTCAAACGTGTTCGTAATTGTGTATATGTGTTGTTTGATACTGTGTTCGTGATACACCGTCGTTGTTGTAACAAATGGTGTAGGGAATGCTGCAAATGCTGCAAATGCTGCAGGGGATGCTGTAAATGCTGTAATTTTTTTAATTTTTTTTTCAATTTTAGCGACGTTCAGCGACGCTCAGTGACGTCCAGCGACGAAGGAAACGTCGCTAAGTAAATATAAGACACGTAGCTAACTGTGATGAACAACGTCGCTGATCGTCAGTAAACGTCGCTACGTAGAATGTCGCTAAACGTCGCTATATGTCGGTACTTTAGCGACGTCAAAAAGTCGCAGAACGTCGCCATTTGGCTCTCAAGCCAGGTCAGCATCGATGCATGTCAAGTCGCTCAACGTTGTAATGCTCATCTTGTCGTATCAGTATTTTATACGGATACGTATTTATTTGAGTGGTATTTCGTATTTCTCAATTTTTGTGACATTTTAAAATTTTCCTAAGTGTAGGATTTTCATGCCTTGGTTTAACTTTGACTTGGTTTTATTTGGTTCGGTTCCACTTTGACTTGGTTTGGCTCGGTTTAGTTTGGTTTCTCATGAGATGAAGTGTATGGTTTAGATTGAGTGGAGAGGAATGAATGGTGGGATTGCTTGGGCTTGTTATATAAGCCACCTACCACTCTCTCTCCTCCATTATTTTCATTTCCATCTTCATCTTCTTCCTCCAGCCCAAGGCAAGTACACCTTGCCGAATGTTGGATGGTTTCCATTTCGTTTGTTCCATTCTCTTTGTTGTTTCATTCCAAACATGTTTAGAACTTGGAGTTTTCCATTTTGATGGTTCATTTGTTGTAGATGTAGCTTTGAAGAGATTTCAGTTTTCATGTGTTGACACAAAGTCACAGTCAACCAAATATTGACTACATTGACTAAATAATATCTGTATAAATTCAATACGACACACGACGTCTACATTTAGTTCAGGACAGACAACAGCTCAGTTTCCGACTCTTAGTGTATTTTCGAGTCTGTACTTTTACATTTTATTGAGTCTAGAAGTATGTACTCTGAGTTATGCTGAGCTCTTGGAACTTAGTCTATAAGCCATACCCTTCCTATCTACTAGCCACAAGTCTCCTAAGTCTCGAGTGCTCAGCATCTCTCAGTTAGGATTCTTGTGCAAGAGTGAAGAAGTCGCTTGGACAATTCCAAGCAATCGCCACTGCGATTCTCTGTAAGAAGTTGACGTGCTCTTCTGAAGAAAAGGCACGGGTTGTAAGCTACTATTTCACAAATAGTGGATTTAATCCTGAGCTAGAGTTCTCAGGTCTGGACTAGTCCTCCACGAGGGAAACCAGGTTAAAATCGCTGTGTTTGCGTATGCTCTTCTGCTCTTCATTTATTTTCCGCACTTTACTCTGATTATTTATTGTTGGTGAAAGAGTTATTTTTAATTGGCTATTTTTCTATATAAACTCTATTCACCCCCCTCTAGAGTTGCCAAACTGTTCTTCAATTGGTATCAGAGCTCTGTTCTCTTTACAAGGACTAACATCCTAAGAGCTGATCCATAGCAACCACACAATCCTTGATTTCCAATCATGGTGAAGGTCAGTCCACTCATAGGCCTCCCCTATTTGATGGGACTAACTACACATATTGGAAAACAAGGATGAGCTTCTATCTTAAGTCTCTAGACTTTAACCTGTGGACTGTCGTCACTGACGGTTACAAAAAGCTCGCCAGGATAGTTGTCGATGGTGACCTCATTGAGAAACCACACGACAAATATTCTGTCGAGGAGAAGAAACAGGCAAGTCTAGATGCTAGGGCTATTAATGCTTTATTCTGTGCTATAGACAGGAATGAGTTCAACAGGGTCTCTAAATGCACCACTGCTCATGAAGTATGGAGACTTCTAGAAGTGACGCATGAAGGAACCACACAGGTCAAGGAATCTAAAATAAGCCGTCTCACTCAAGAATACGAAGCCTTCAAGATGAAGCCAAGTGAGACGATCACTCAAATGATCACAAGATTCCTCGACATCATCAATCCTCTATCTTCGCTTGGAAAGCAGTACTCAAACCACGAGAAGATTCGTAAGCTGCTCAGAGGGCTACCAAAGATTTGGAACCCTAAGGTGACAGCCATCATAGAAGGAAACGATCTCACAACAATGTCAATGGAGACCTTGATGGGTAAGCTTATGACTCACGAGCTTGACCTCAAGGACTTCGAAGAGCCTGCCCCGAAGACCAGGGAGATCGCACTCAAAGCTCATCAACGAAGAGCTAATCATGATGAGACCGAAGAAGATAATTCGGATGATGAAGACCAAGCTCTCATGGTTCGCAACTTCAGGAAATTCCTTCGCTTCAATCGAAGGAAGAAGGAATCTCAAGAAGACGATGAAGAAGAACCAACTTGTTACGGTTGCAAGAAAACTGGACATGTCCGAAAAGACTGCCCATTCCTGAAGAAGAGCAACCGCTATGAGAAGCCATACAAAAAGAACTCATCAAAGAAATATGCCAACACAGGTATCTGGCATGAAAGTGAAGCGAGTGACTCTGAGGAAGAAAAGGACTCTCCTCAAGATACAGCAAATGTGTGCCTGATAGCAACTTCCAGCAAGGTATCTAACGAAACTCTGGATGACTTCTCTTTTGATGAACTTGGCGATGCTTTCACTGATTTACTCGATGATCATAAAAAGGTCATCGGTAAATATAAACATGCCAAGGACAAAATCAAAAGTCTAGAAGATGAGATACAAAGAATTTCTTTACTTCTTGATAATGTTAGAAACACATCACCCACAAATGACACTGATGAAGCATCCAAGCTTAAATTAAGCCTACATGATGCTAAAGCACGTATTGAGCAACAAACTCAAGAAATCACTACTCTCAATACGTTGCTTGCTGAAGAAAAGAGTAGACACAAGATTTCCATGACTAAGATTTATGGCTTAAATATTAAGGTTGATGAACTGCAAGCTGTTTCTAAAAGATTAGAAACCAAATTGGGTAAACAGGTTGTTCAACCTCAAACCCAATCACATGGGCACAACACCACTCATGCTAGTCAACCATGTCATTCTCATACAGCACATAACCATGCATTTATATACACAAACTTTCCCAAACCACGTGCACGTAAGAACAATTCTCACTCAGTACACACTCATCATGCACAAAGACACAATCAACATCACTCCACACATAAAAATCATCATGCCATGCCATATAGACAAAATCATCATGTCATGCAATATAGACAAAATCATCATGCCATGCCATCTAGACAATATCAGCATGTCACACATCATAGACAATACCATCATTCTATGCCTCATAGACACCATCAACATGCCACTTATTCCATGCATAATCATCTTCACCATGCTAACTCTTCACATCATGTCCATCCTCATCCTGTTGCTTATAGATATTATTCTCATGCTCCAAGTATAAATATAAATGCTATCTGTACCTATTGTGGATTACATGGACACATCTCACCACAGTGCAGAGTTAGAAGACTTGTAGATAAAAGGATATATGCTTGGTTCCCAAAGACTAACTTTTCAGGACCCTCAAGAACTCGGGTACCAAAGGTCACATCTACTCTTGATGTAGGTGGACCTTCCCTCCTCAACTGAAAGTAAGTGGATTCTCGATAGTGGATGCTCGCGACATATGACGGGAGACGCAAATCTTTTTGCATCACTATCGATGAAGAGAGAAGGATACGTATCCTTCGGTAACAATCTCAAAGGGCACATTATAGGTAATGGTATCATTGGTCATCCTCCTTCTCCTGTAATAAAGGATGTCTGCCTAGTGACCGAGTTAAAGCATAACCTGCTCAGCATTAGTCATCTTGCTGATCATGGATATGATATTAACTTTGGACAAAACAGTTGCTACATCTATGATAGGTCAACAGGAGACATTGCTTTTGAAGGAAAAAGAGAGGACAACATCTACATTTTCTATCTTTCTATAAATACTAACAATGCAGGTAGATGTCTATATGCCCACAAAGACAAACGACTACTTTGGCACCAGCGTCTTGGTCATGCCAACATGGATGCTATATCCAGGCTTTCCACCAAGAAGCTAGTGAGAGGATTGCCTGACATCACGTTCAAAAAGGACACGGTATGTGCAGAATGTGAACTAAACAAGGCAACTAAATCCTCATTTCATTCTATCAACTCTGTAAGTACTACTAGACCCTTGCAACTACTTCATATGGATTTATTTGGTCCTAGTAGAATAGCTAGCCTTGGAGGCAAACTTTATGCATTTGTTATTGTTGATGATTTTTCGAGATTTACATGGGTTTTCTTTCTCGCTAATAAGAGCGATGCTATTTCCTCTTTCAAAATTTTTGTAAAGAAAGTTCAAAACGAAAAAGGCTACATGATTACTCGAATCCGAAGTGATCATGGAGGCGAATTCGTAAATTATGATTTTGAAAGTTTTTGTAATGCAAATGGTTTTGATCATGAATTTTCTTGTCCTAGAACTCCTCAACAAAATGGTGTTGTGGAGCGGAAGAATAGGACTCTTGGCGATATGGCTAGAGTCATGTTGAATAAATTTTCTCTTCCGAAATATTTTTGGGCAGAGGCTGTAAGTACAGCATGCCACATTTTGAATAGGGTGCTTATTCGTCCCATTACGAAAAAAATACCCTATGAGCTTTGGTTTGGGAGAACCCCCAATGTTTCTTATTTTAAAGTTTTTGGCTGTAGATGTTTTATCCTTAACACCAAAGACAACTTAGGCAAATTTGATGCCAAAGCTGACGATGGTATCTTTCTTGGTTATGCTGCCAAGAGTAAGGGATATAGAGTTTTCAATAAACGCTCACTTATTGTGGAAGAGTCAACAAATGTGACTTTTGATGAAGACAACAGTGCAGCAAGTACTCTTGATGATGACGTTGAGCCATCAACTTCTACTCCAATGAATACTTCAACCGAAACTAATTCTCTGGAGGGTTTGCCTAAGAAATTCTCTTTCAAACCTTCTCATCCAGAAAATTTAGTTATAGGAGAAGTTTCACGTGGAGTAACTACTAGATCATCACTAAGAGACTCCGTTGCTAGCACTGCCTTCATTTCACAAGTGTAGGTCCTAAAAAATCAAGTTGCATCAATCAACAAAATCAAGAAATCAAAATATACATCATCTTGTTGAATTGCGCAGACAACAGATTGCGCAGCCAACCGATTGCGCATTCTAATTTGCGCACGCAACCGATTGCGCAAGCTGACGTGGCAGAAGTCATCATTACTAAATCAAATCAAATCTTTTCTGACAACTGACAGCACGGATAACAAGGAGTCTGTTCGTTTCCTGCGCCGCACAGTGCTCGAGGGCGGCTGACAGCTGGCAGCGCAAACCAATCCTGCGCAATTTGAGTTTGCGCAAACCATGTATGCGCAATTCAACTCTGCGCACTCTATCAAATGTAACTGTTAAGTTACACGTGGCATTCATGCCATCGATTGTTCATTACGTGGCAACTGTTTATGCACGATCATGCGCATTTCTATCAAATCATGCCATGTGTCCATCGGCCCACGATCCAATAACTATCTGCGCAAATCAATGTTGCGCAAACCAATGCTGCGCAAATCATCATGCGCAGTCCAAAATAACTGAAAGTTAGTTATTTCCAGAACTCTATAAATAGAGTTTCAAGTCTTCATTCAAGAGATCAGATATCAAAGATCAGAAATCAGAAATCAGAGAGTCCAGGAGTTCTTGCCAAAGTGCTGCTGCATTCTTCCGAGACTTTTGTCTTCAACTTCAGAGGCTTTTGCCTTCAGTTTCCAGAGTTGTTTTCAACTTCAAAGGCTTCGTCTTTACAGTTCACATCGTCCAAGGGATAAAGCAATCGTCATCGAGATTGGATTCCTACAGTTGTAATTTTCCCAGAATTCTTGTAATCTTTATTACAGTTTGTATCAATAAAGTTCTATACTTTTGTTTTTGCAAACAAAATGGCGACTCTGCTGGGGACAACTTTCTCCTCCGACGAGGAAGTAGCAACTCAATGTGACGTAGCGTCTATCGGGAAGACGCAGAAGACCCTGGTTGTCAAGGTCAACCAGACAGCCTACGAGGCAATGCTCAACTCCAAGACCATTCCCCGTACTGCAGCCACTTCTGCCAAGAGCAAAGTGCGCTCAGTTTGGGTCTCCAAGACTGCTGCACAATCTGGCAGTTTTGCCACCAAAGGTGCTGCACACTCTGTTGCACAATCTGCTGGCCAGTCTGCTGCACAAACTGCTGTGTCAATTGCTGCACAGTCTGTCTCAACAACTGCTGCACAATCTGTTGCAGTCAATGCTGCGCAATCTGTTGCAAAAGTTGCACAAGCTACTTCATATGCTGCCTTGTCAAAACAGAAGACTCCTATGATTCTGGCGCAATTGGCAGTAGCTTTTCCTGCGCAAAACAGCATTCCAGCAACCAAAGTGCATCCTAAGCACTCTAAAGCAAGGACTCCTACTTCTGTGGCCAGAACCAATGTACCCTCCACTCATGCGCAAATCACTTCTGCGCAAACTAAGAGAAACAGCCCTTTGGCTAAATTCTCTTCTTCTCATAATCAAGAGAAAATATCTGATTCTCCTCTTAAACATCCTGCTGTTCTAGCACAATCTACTGGGGGTAGTCCTTTGGCTATTCCTCCTCCTTCTCAGATCAAAGGAAAAGGCCCGTTGGTCTTTTCTCAAACTTCCTTGTCTCATGACTTGGAAGACAATAGAGGGAAATGCTCTTTAGTTATCCCTTCTTCTCAGAACAAAGGAAAAGGCCCTTTGGTCTTTTCTCAGTCTTCTTCGGTCTTTACTGAAGCAGATCAAATTGCACGTGTTTCAACACCCGTCAGCACAAGATCTCCTACAAACAAAGATTCTTCTTACCTTCATAACAAAGAAACTTGCACTGATCAAAGAGGTATTTTGCCTACCCCAGTAGCAGAATTCCAAGACCTCCCAACTTTCAAAATATCTCGTTCCAAACAAGGAAAACTGTTGGTGTCTCAAACAAAAACCTCTGGGGGTGAATTTGCAGACCTACGAACATATCTTAACAGGCCAACTTCAGCAAAACGTAAACAGCCAATGCCGAAGGTTAAGCCTCAAAGACAAATCTCCAGAAACATAAATTCTGATACCTATGC